>WOXC01007852.1:0-600000 GCA_011680675.1 Gymnobelideus leadbeateri | reverse complement strand
TATGTGTGGGTGCTCATTTTCTGAGGCCAGATTTGATCTCGGGTCATCCCAACTCCGAGGCCGGCGCTCTTACTCACTGCGCCACCTAGCCGCCCCCTTTAGGGCAATTGGGGTTAAGTAACTTGCCCAAGGTTACACGGCTAGGTTTTTGTTTGTGTGGATTAAGTGTCGGAGGCCGGCTCCGAACTCAGGTCCTTCTGATTCCAGGGCCGGCGCTCTATTCACTGCGCCACCTAGCCGCCCCCCTCATCATCTTTTATACCACAATAGTATTCCATTACATTCATATACCACAAATTGATAGATATCCACCTAACTTGCCAATGGCTTTAAGACCCATTGATTACCCTCAACCTGGTTTAGCCTGTTTGCTGAGACTGTTTTACTGAATTCTGGCCACTGGGCACGATATAACTTCTTGGAGTCACCTCAGCTAACACTAGAGGTGCTCTTAGATAATTGTTGGAGCATTTTTGGGGAGAGGTAGACTGTACTACTTCCTCCTGCTTTGCATTTTTTTTTTCATTTCTCCTCCACTTCTTATACATAATAATTTTATTGCAGTACTAAAACAAGTCAGATTATGATGTTCCTAGGAAGATTTTTGGTGGGAACACAAGTTATGATAGTTTTAATAAGTCTCTGAGATTCAGTTTGGTCCATCTGTCTTTAATCAACTATAATGAGAATGGGAATTTGAAGATCTTCCCTGCCCCTTAATAGACCTGGGGGGAGTTTGAAGACCTCCCCTGTTTTGAAAGTAAATTCTGCCCCTTAATAGGCTGAATGTAATCACATGGAGCCTGTGATGGAGGGAATTTGCTGAAAGGTGAAGCAGAACCCACAGGAAGCTTACCTGCTGTGAAGATAAACTCTACTCCCTGATAGGCTGAATGGGGTCATATGGAGCCTGTGGTGGGAGGAGTTTGCTGAAGGGAAACAGAACCCACAGGAAGCTGGTCAGAGCTAGCAAGAAGGTGGGGGAGAGAGGAGGACTTCAGGCAAGGAGTCAGATGGGCTTGTGAGTAGATATTGATCTTATATTGGTTTGTAGGAAGGCTGAAGGGTGCTGTGGCTCTCGGTGTTATGGTTTCTTAATGTCTTTGGGACTATGATGGAATCAGCTTACTGGTTTTGGGATTCAGTTCTCTGGTGTCTAAATAAATGCTTCAGTATGTAGAATTTGGTATATTTTGCAATCAAATGCCATGTGATATTTATAGTAACAGTCTGGTCTTTATTGTGATTGTGGGTGTTGTAAATATTGCATTGGTGCTACATCAACACATAGGTTTTGTGTGTGCACAGTATATTTCCCCAGTATAATGGCTTTTAGGAAATACATGGCTTTGTTTTTATTTTGTATTTCCTCCACCTTGCATAATGCCTTGCATATATATAGTAGACACTAACACATATTTATTGAATTTGGTGCATTCAAGTATTAGATAAGGTTAAAATGGCTTCCCTTCCAAAACTTTGAAAAATCAATTTTCATAGTAACAGTTATAGTAAGAAAAAATTAGCACATACTTTATAATTCCTGAATTTTATAGAACTCTAAATTGGCAGCTCCAAGGAAGTTGCAAGCTATGCCACCACTGTAAAAAATTGAAATGGCATTAGTTTTCCAAAGCATTTCCTAGGGGAAGAAATAGGACCTTATTAGAATTTAAGAATATGTTGGTCTGAAGGCTATTAAAATTGAATGGTAGTTATTTAGCCTTACTATTGTATTTCAAACCTGACCCCAGTCATCCTGAGAGGGAGTACAGTTAGAGGACAATACAATCTCTGTATAGCTGCCTGAGAGCCCCATTGGATATGTAGTGGCTCAGGCCAGAATTTCTTAGGCAAATCTCATCTGTCTGAAGTCTTGCAATTCTCTCTAAATGATGAGTGGCAACCTAAGAAGGGTTATTCCACAAAGACCTCCATATGAATGTAATCCAGAAAAGTCTCCATTCTTTTATGTAAAAAATTTGTATTAAGCTTAAGAAAGTTACTTCTGTAGTGATAATTGAGCAATCTGGGATCAGTGATGGATTTTCTTAGTAGAGCTCTAACTTTATATAGCTCTAACTCAGAGAAAATATGGAATATTTCTAAAGACTCCAAGTAAGTAATATTTAATTTTTGTTACCATGCTTCTCATTTCTGTTTTAGTATTAGTTTAGGCTTAATTTTAACTTTTGGATTTGATATTCAAGACTGAATAGAGGTTAAGTTACATAAGTTTATATTAATCGGGATGAAAATAGAGTAAAGGAATAAGAGATGTTCACTAATATTCACTAATTCAAGAACTATGCATTAAGAACCTCTGTAAACAGAGTGATGTGTTAAGTTCTTAAGGCACCATTTCTACCCTAATGTAACTTATTGTCAAGTACTAGTGATAAGGGACCAACATAGATAGCTATAATGACCAATATTATATGATACTTGAAGCAAAATGTAAAAAAGAACTGGATTAAATATTCTACCCTTTTTTCCTTTTGCTATATGTTATTAAAACTGTTTTGAGAGTTTTCTTTTTCAGCTTCCCATTTCCAAATATCAAGATATTTTATAGGGGTGGCTAGGTGGTTCAGTGAATAGAGCACCAGCCCTGGAGTCAGGTGGATCTGAGTTCAAATCTGACATCAGACACTTAACACTTACTAGCTATGTGACCATGGGCAAGTCACTTAACCCCAATTGCCCTGCCCTTGCTCCTCCAAAAAGAAAAAAAAAAGCAATGATATTTTATAGTTGGGCAGTAGAACACTTTCAACTGATTGGAGCCCAATAACACAATAGCTTAACAGAAAGAAAAAGTGTATTAAATAAATCGGAAAAAACAAAAAATAAATAGCACTTGACTAATTTAGCAAAAGTTAGTACTCAATTCAGTCCTATAAATGCACATGAAAATATCATCTATAAAATGAGAATCTTTCCTTCAATACTGTTCCCAAAGTTGTAGACATTTACAAATATTAAATGAGGGAACATAAAATTAGATTCTATCTTACTAGAATTCTAGTGTCATATGTTATACTTTGTTGTAAAGTACATGAAGTAGCTCATATTCTCAAGTCTCTCAGCTACCACATGGCATAGACCTACCATGTGGCACCAGACCAAGAAACTCTCTAATCCAAGTGTTGGAATATACCCTACTGCTTATCCTAGAGTTCTTCCTCTCCCTCTCTACAAAGGAATTTCTCCACTCTAACCCCACATATTCAGTAACTGGCTTCAGTTCTAGAGGAAGCTGGTCACTGTAACTTACAGGAACTTTATCCTCTCAGCTCAATACTTAGCTGAGGTAAAATGTAAAATTCTTTTTCAGAATTTCCTTAAACAGTATTATGATGCTTTAAGTATCAATCTCTGGCAATAGTATGGTAGTTCTTATGTTATTGCTGTTGTTTAAATTTTTCAGTTAATATGTACCTTGAGACTTTTGTGTTTAGCATCCTTTTGTCAAGGAAAAAAATAGGTCTCCTATGTCTTATATACATTGTAAATTGAGTACACCCACCCTTACACATGGAACAGAACCACACAAAATGAATCCCATTCTTTCAGAAATTCAGTACTATTGGCCTTAAATTTAAAAATAATCAAATAGCAAAATGGGAAAAATAACATTTTTTTTAATTTAAAAAAGAAACACTATTTGTCATTATTGGTGAACAACTAATTTCACATTCTAAGAATAGTTTCCAATATTGACTCAGTTTATAAATCATAATATCATAGAATCATAATATTAGAAAGGGCTTTGTGGTTCAATGGGACTCCTGTACCAGATACCTCTTTCAGGTTCTTAATCGTCATCTTAACTGTCACTTTGCCTGCTAGTGTCTCATTTTATTTCAGTATCAAACATATTGTACACCAGAGGACTGGTGTGAGTCAAGTTCAGCTTAGAACAGCCTTCTCCACATATTGTTTCTTCTATAAATGGAGACCAGGAAGTATAGCAAAGGGGATTTATAATAGAGAAATCTAAAACCGGTAAGAAATTTGTGAAGGGTGAATTTGTTGAGAGTTTCATGATTTATAGTACTTCTTATAATAAATCAAAGTCCTCTACAAATCAGCTTCAGCAAATGGAGAAATTTTGAATGCTGTGGATAAGTTCGCTTAACTTGGAAGTATACTTACCAGGCATATACATATAGATAATGAGGTTGATGCTCACATTGCCAGAACTATCTCAGTGTTTGGGAGGCTCTGAAGGAAAGTGTAGGAGAGAAGAGGTATTAGGCTGCCTACAAAACAGAAAGTCTACAGACACGTTGTGCTGATTGTATGGCCTATAAAACCTAGAAAGTGTACCAGTATCATGCCAGGAAATGTAATGGCTTCCATTTGAATTGTTTTAGGAAAGTTTGAAGATTACCTAGCAAGATAGGGTACCTGACTCTGAGGTCCTTTCTCAAGCTCAACTATCAAGCACTCAAACTCTGCTGCAGAGAACACAGTTTCAAAGGGCTGGCTACCTTGTCTGAATGCCAAACGTATATTTGCATAAAAGACTATTTTACAGAGAACTCACATATAGGTCAGAAGAAGTGATAAAAAGACATTCTAGAGGTCTGTCTGAACAACTTTGGAATCCATTGTGAGACATGGGAAACACTAGCACAAGATCACCTGGCATAGCATGTGCACATCAAAGAAGCCACTGTCCTGTATGAGCAAAACATAATTGTAGTACCTCAAAGGAAAGACGGGAAGTGCAAATTTAGAACTATCTCCACTCAATGTATTCATATGGATTATGTGTGCCCACCTGTGGTGGAACCTTCTGAGCTCATATTGATCTAATCAGTCACAATCAGACACACTGTGTCTGGATCCCAACATAATGATGTCATTTTGGTCTTTGAGAAACAAGAACAACAACCAACCAAATTAGTTCCAGTTACTGTGACTTGGATTTCGTTGACTGAGCCTACTCTTCTGATCCCTCCCTAATCTGCTTCTCTGGTCTTCAGTATGATGTTAGAATGAAGGCAAGAAATTTCTTATCCTTATTGTCTCCTCAGTTCTAAGGATGCCTTTTGTTCTCTTACAATGCTTCGCCCTCAATCCACTGGCCATGGCTTGGGAAAACAAACAAACAAACAAAGTTCTGGATTTCCTGACTCCCAAGAAGGTTAATTTGTACCCTGTAACATTCAGAAATTATTTTAAATTTTGGAAGTCTTTATGATCTGTTTTTTCTTTAAAGTTATTTACTTACACTTCTTAGGGCATCCATTCTATTAATTACCCTTAGGCAAACTCTTGTTAGCTTGATCTTTTTCTCCACTTCTGTCTTTGATGCTAATGTCACTTCTTTCTACACTATATAATGAGCGTGTGTTTGTGGGTGTGGGTGTGTGCGCTTATGCATGTGTGAATCTGTGTTTCTCTTGTTTACCTTTTTATGTCTTTCTTGAGTCTTGTAATTGGAGATCAAATTTTCCATTGAGCTCTGGCTTTTTCATCAGGAACATCTGGAAGTCCCTTATTTCATTAAACGACCATCTCCTTGCCTGGAAGATTATGCTCAGTTTTGCCGGGTAGTTAATCCTTGCTTGTAGTCCTAGCTCTCTTGTCCTACGAAATATCAAATTCCAGTCCCTCCGCTCTTTTAATGTAGAAGCTGCTAGGACCTGTGTGATCCTAACTGTAGTTCCTCAATATTTGAATTGTTTCTTTTTGGCTGCTTGTAGAATTTTTTCTTTAATCTTGTAGTTCTGGAATTTGGCTACTATATTTCTTGGAGTTTTCAGTTTGGGATCTCTCTCAGGAGGAGTTCAGTGAATTCTGTCGATAGTTATTTTATCTTCTGATTCCAGGACCTCAGGACAGTTTTCTTTGACAATCTCTTGGAGGATGTTGTCTAGGCTGCTTTTTCATCATGGCTTTCTGGTAGACCAATAATTCTTAGGTTGTCTCTCCTGGATCTGTTCTCTAGGTCAGTTATTTTTCCAGTGAGATATTTTACATTTTCTTGCAATTTTTCGATCGTCTTGTTTTGTTTGATTGACTCTTGCTGCATCATAGAGTTCTGAGCTTCAATTTGATTGTTTCTAATTTTTATCAAATTACGGTCTTCAGTTATTTTTTGAAGTTCCTTTTTTAGGGAGGTATTTTCTCCAATTACTTCACTGAGACGTTTTTCCAAGTTGGTCACTGCCTCCCTGATTTGGTCTTTAAAATTTTTATTAAGCTCCTCCAGGAATGCTATTTGGGCTTGAGACCAGATCATGTTTCCTTCTGTGGTCTCAGGTGTGGGTAGAGAGTCTATATTGTCCTGTGTGTTTTGTTGTTCTTGCCCTGCATAGTATGCTCGAATAGACTTTTTTGCCTTCCCCTTCTCCTTCTTGGCTTCTTTTTTCCCATTGTGACTTCCTGTTTCTTAGTTTCTCAGGCTATGAGTTTAGGGCCTGATCCTTGACTTTGAATACCTCTGGGTGGCTAGTTTATGGCTAAGTCAGGGAAGTCAATGAGGGATGTAGATGAGTAGGTATGGGTGCGTCTGATCACTTCAGATTTCTGCCTCTATACCCCTGGGCTCTAAGTAGGCTTTTGTTGGTAAGGAGAGGTGGGGCTTGTTGGGACCCCACCCTCTCTTCTCTTCAGACTCCTGGCTAACTCAGTTACACCCCTTCTTGGAGATTCTCAAGCCTGGGGCTATTTCCATTAACTTGGGATTTCAGTCTGGGTGGGAGACTTGTCTTTGGGTTTTCTGCTTCATGAAGGAGGGATGGGAGGATCAGAGCAGCTAGAATTTACTTTGCCATTCCAGCCCCTGTATTATACAGGCAGGCAGTTTCTAACCTTCCAGGCTGGGGGCCGAATGCAGCTAGAGAAGCTGCTCTTTCCACTGAGGGCCCAACTCTCCTACCTGGCTCCAATGATCCTACCCGTCTGAGAGATGACTGTGATTCGTCCTCAGTAAGTCTGCAGGCTGGGCTTTTGCTCTCTCTGGTGTAGTCTGCTTGTCTGCTCTTAGGTCTGGGCTGTGCAGACCCCATGCGCTCTGCGCTCGACCAGTCCGGACACACTGGGCAACCTCCTGGGCTGGACTCTGCCACACTTTGTCTTCCAGTGGGCTCTGTCACTCCGGTTTCCACTCAGATTCACCCTTTGAGGCTTAGTGACCGAGGAGCTCAGCGAGGTTACTGCTTCCTTTCCGACATCTTGGCTCCTCCCCCCATAATGATATTCTACCTTTTAAAAGAGGTATTGTGAAAAAGGCATCACTATATAAAATGTAGATTACTGTAGCTGTTCTTCAGTCTGTAGACCAAGTCTTCTCTTCTTCAAGATTTTATATTCACAAAAAATGAGTTATAATCCTGGAGGCCTCCCCCAGCAAACTTTTTGACTGTTTATGCCCTTTCCCAGATTCTGTTATGAGAAATCTCTAAATACACTTATATCTATATTTTCCAAAATATGGATAATAAGGTTCCTAGATAGTATGCAAATGAAAAGGAAATAGAATTAAAAAATTATTAGACTTCCTGAAAAATATCCTAGACATTATCTTTCAAGAAATTATCAAAGAAAACTTCCCGGATATTCTAGATCCAGAGGGTAAAATAGATACTGAAGGAATCCACTGATCACTTTCAGAAAGAGATCCTAAAATGAAAACTCTCAGGAATATTATAGCCGAATTCCAGTGCTCCCAGGTCAAGGAGAAAGTATTGCAAGCAATAAAAAAGAAAAAAAAATTCAAGTATCATGGAACCACAGTCAGGATAACACAAGATTTAGATGCTTTTACAATTAAAGGATCAATGTGCTTGGAATACGATATTCTAAAGAGTAAAGGAGCTAGAATTACAACCAAGAATCATGTACCCAGCAAAACTGGGTATAATCCATCAGGAGGAAAATAGATATTTAATGAAATAGAGGTCTTTCAAGGATTCTTGATGAAAAGACCAGAGCTGAATAGAAAATTTGACTTTCAGATACAAGACTCAAGAGAAGCATAAAAAGGTAAATAGATAAGGGATATCATAAGGGACTTAAGGTTAAACTCTTTACATCCCTACATGAGAAGATGATACTTGTAACTCATAAGAACTTTCTCATTATTAAGGTAGTTAGGGATATAGAGATATATATATATATATATATATATATATATATATATATATATATATATATATATATATATATATATATATAGACAGAGGGCACAAATGTGATTTGAATATGATTTAAAATAGCAAGAGAGGAATATACTGGGAGGAAGGGAAAGGGAGAGGTAAAATGGGGTAAATTATCTCACATAAAAGAGGCAAGAGAAAGCTTTTGTAGTGAAGGGGAAGAGGGGAAAATTGAGGGGGAGTGAATGAACTCTGCTCTCATCAGAATTGACTCCAAGTGGGAATTACACACACACACACACCCACAATTGGGTATAAAAATCTATCTTATCCTACAGGAAAGTAGGAGGGGAAGGGAATAAGAAGGTTCATAGACAGGAGGGCAGATTGGGGTAGGGGTTGTCAGAATAAAAACACTTTTGAGGAGAGACAGGGTGGAAGGAGAGAGAGAATAGACTAAATAGGGAGGAAAGTACAATTAGCAATAGTAACTGTGAAAAAAAATTAAAGCAAGTTTCTCTGATAAAGGACTCATTTCTCAAATATATAGAGAATTGAGTTAAATTTATAAAGCTAAGAGCCACTCCCTAATTGATAAATGATCAAAAGATATGAATAGTTTGTAGATAAAGTATTCAAAACTATCTGTAGTTATATGGAAAAATGCCCTAACTCATTATTGATTGAAGAAATACAAATTAAAACCATGACCTCATACCTATTAGATTAATAGGATAGAAGAAGGAAATGACAAATATTGGAGGAAATATGGGAAAAATGAGACATTAATGCACTATTGGTAGAATTGTGAACTGATTCAACTATTCTGTAGAACAATTTTGAATTATGCCTAAAGGGCCACAAAATCCTTTGACTTAACCAATACCACCACTAGGTCTGTATCCCAAAAGAGATTAAAGAAAAAAAGTAAAAGGACATATATGTACAAAAATATTTATAGCAGCTCTTTTCTGGGGGCAAAGAATTGGAAAATTGAAGGAATGCCCATCAATTGGGGAATGACTGAACAAACTGTGGTATGTGATTATGATGGAATACTATTATGCTATAATAAATGATGAGCAGGATACTCTCAGAAAAACCTGGAAAGACTTACATGAGCAGATGGGAAATGAAATATACTGTTTACAAAGTAACAGCAATATTGTAAGATGATCAGCTGTGAATGACTTAGCTATTCTCAGCAATACAATGGTCCAAGACAGCTCTGAAGGACTTATGATGAAACATGCTATCTATCCCCAGAGAAAGAACTGATGGTATCTGAATACAGACTGAAGCACAATTTTTTTCTTTTACTTTATTTGTCTTGAGAGTTGTGTTTTTTTTTTTTTTTTTGGTCTATGTTTTCTTTCACTACATGACTAATATGGACATGATTTGCATGCTGCACATTTATAACCTATCTAATTGCTTGTCTTCTCTATGGTGGTTGGGGGTGGTGCAGAAGGAGAAAGGGAGAGAATTGGGAGCTCAAAGTTTTAAAAATGAATATTAAAATTTGTTCTTGTAACTGGGGGAAAATAACATACTAGAATTTAAACAAAAAAGGATAAAAGGTAAGGAAGAAGGTAAAATATCTGAGAGAAACCTGTCATTCTCTTCTATATGTCAGCAGAGAGGGATAGCTCCTTTGACAAGAGTCTGTCTTCTCCAGAGTTCCAGCCTAGCCTACTAATCATTGAGACAGCCCCTGTCATTAAAAACTCACTAGGATTTGTTTGTGTCCCCTCCTCAAGGGTTTAATGGTTATGCCCACTGTCACTGTAAGGGAGTGTTGCTCAAGAGACCCCAAAGTGCCGGATATTGTGTTTGTGCAAGAGATACAAAGATAAAAAGAAGTAGTTACTGTCTTCAAAGAGCTTGAATTATTTAAGGGAGAGGCAAATGCATACATATAAAAGATCATAAAATAAACCAAGAATTCCTCATTAATTTCTTTCACATTTATTTCTTTTGAGGGCATCCTTCTAGTCACTGTTGTCCTTGAAACCTCCCTCCTTTTGTTCCAAATCCAAAGAGTTGTCATTTCTTATTTATGGTCCCTCTATGAATCTCTTGAATCTGTTCCCTTATATATACAAAAACACACTAATTAAGGCCTTATTACAGTTTTTCTAGATTACTAAAATGGCTTCCTATAATGGTGTGTAAAATACTTAAGAAGATCAATAATTTTGATATGGTTCTGTTATGTCCTTCTACTAACATTAGATGGTCTCATAAAATCTGACCTTGGTCAACTGATTGAATTTCATTCCATACATTTTATTTTTATTGTTGTGTTTTGAATTTTGCTTTTAAAAATGGATATTTTTAAGGCAACATAAAAGTGTAGCTCTTAAAATACATAGCTAAATAATTGTTGGATATTGATATGTGA
Source organism: Gymnobelideus leadbeateri (assembly GCA_011680675.1). Lineage (NCBI taxonomy): Eukaryota > Metazoa > Chordata > Mammalia > Diprotodontia > Petauridae > Gymnobelideus > Gymnobelideus leadbeateri. The sequence continues at coordinate 589,482 of WOXC01007852.1, read as the reverse complement.
CTATATGACATAATTCACAGGCTGTTGGTGTGGAAAAAGAAAATGTTTCAAGTCCATAATGAAGCAGGACCAGATGAATCAATGGTATATTGACTATGGTCAATAATAGTTAAAAAAAAATACCAGGAAGAACACAGTGCTGCAAAAAACAGCTAGAAGCTTGAGAAATTGTTATTGATCCCTCTATAGCATAGGCATTTCGAGTTTTGTAGAATAGTGAAAGACTAGTAAAAACAAAATAAACAAAAAAACTACTAGTCATTGCTGTGAAGAAAAAGCACTTTTTGTGAGCAAAACTATATAAAGTAAAAAAAAGCTAGACTGCTAATAGAGGGGAAAAGTAATTTTTATTCACAAAGCTCACTTTTTATTCAAGATTATGGCAAAACTATTGTCAGAAGTCTAGATGGATCTATGAGTTCTGGGTGTCTTTATAAGACTGTAAACAGTATTCTCAGCATTTAGTAGTATTTAGCACATAGTATATACCTTATTAATTCATTAAGTATATAGACTAAGAAATACAATTGTTATGACAGTAGAGAAATTCCCAAATAATGAATCTATCCCATTCACATTGATAGTTATTTTCTTCCATTCTATCCTCTTATATTGTTTTCTTTCTTTATTCCTATCCCTGTCTTTGCAGAGAAGGAGGCAGAGCAGGAGAAGGGATCCGAACACCAATAATACTCTATAATCTATTCCTATTCAGTCACTTCTTTCTCCACCAAATCTAGACCTTGATATTTGTTTCTTGAATATACATTATTTTTATTTTTATTATTCACCCACTGAGGTTGAATTTTACTTTGCTTGTAGTTATTTCTTCTAATTATTATTATTGTTATCATCATCATCATAACCTTCTATAAATTTACTTTTACATGTTTCTCTTGAGTCTTATGTTTACATTTCAGAGTTTAACTCAGGTGTGTTCTTTTCATCAACAATTTCTGGCAAAGTGGATACCCACCCCAAACTTCCCCCCCAGACCACAATCCAGATCCAGGCAGTTTAAAGCAAGAGCGATTAACCCCCAGACTGATTGCTGGATCTCCCTACAGTTCACAGACCAGGAGCTAGAGCCACTACTGAGGCTGTAAAATGGCTTCTGTGCAGTTGTTTCTTCAGCAGCTTTTTGCCCCCAGGGGAGGAAGCCACGTGTTCACCAAATACTGGTCCCAGGGTCCATAGGGCACTAACCTCTCACTTTGTCCTAGGCATATCTGTGCTGATAATTCTGGAATTGCCACAATTGCTGGTGTTCTGGGGTCCCTCCAGCTGGCTGAAGGCCTGGCCGCCCTGGGGCTAAAACCACTGACCTGGGCCAGGCTCTGCGCCCTGCTGCCTGCTCCCAGAGCACTGCTCTGGCCACTCCCTGCAGGGCTGCTGGGCTGTCCTCAGCAGGAGGTTAGCTTCTCTGTGCCGTTCTGTGGGTGCTGTGGCTCCAGAAGTTGTTCGGAGTCCCATTTCACATTGTTTGAAATTTGTGTGGGGCAGAGCACATTGTAAATGCTGTTTCTACTCTGCCATCTTGGCTCCGCCTCCCTTATGCCTCTTTCTAATATCAATTATTGTTTTATATCTTATATTTTGTCCCAACTAACCTGTTAATGCTTTGAGGATAAGATTGAAACAATTTTATTTTTCTTTTAGTCCCTTTTAGAATGTCCAACACAGTGCCTGACTCATAGTAGGTGTTCAGTAAATGCTTGTTGAATTCAAATGCATGACTGTCTTAGTATCCCTAGTCCCTAACATAATTCTTATCATAAACTATCATACCTCAATGAATACTTACTGTTGTTGATGATATAACAACATAGAAAATGCAGTGTTAGGTCCAAACCCATGACCCATCTTGCCCAATAATTCTGCTTGCACCAGTGGCACCAAGGGAAATATAATAGAAGAAGATAGTTACTTTGTTTGTTTGTTTGTTTGGAGGGGAGGATAATGTTTTATTTTTTAAACTTGTGTCCTTTTTGATATGTTCCAATATATTTTGGTTGAAGAACAATTGAGGCCAACATCTTCAGTGAATAATTTACATTCTACAATGACTCCATGATCCTTCTCTTGGATTTTAACTGATTGCTTAGAGCCCTTCACACTTTATTTGTAGAGTTGGTTCATTCTCAAAATAAAGTACCATCTTTAATCTTTACTAAAGGCTATGCCTCTCATTTCATTCCCTCTCTGGTTAGCAAGAATGTTACAGCTGAAGAGCAGAAAATGACAATAATAATAATAATAATAATAATAATAATAATAATTATATATATATATATTTGGTTTTTGGAGGGCAATTGAGGTTAAGTAACTTGCCCAAGGTCACATGGCTAGGTTTTTTTTTGTTTGTTTGTTTGTGTGTGCCTTAAGTGTCCGAAGCCGGATCTGAACTCAGGTCTTTCTGACTCCAGAGCCAATGTTCTACTCACTGCACCACCTAACTGCCCCAAATAATAATATTTTTAAAGACTTCAACATCAGGTTCTCTGAACCAATACAAGGTCGTGTGTGTGTGTGTGTGTGTGTGTCTATATTAACCCATCCTGAAATACTGAAATTGGTAAGTGGGATCATGAAGGATTTACTTAGTTTTAAAACCAGAAAAGATAAGAAATCTGTGTCCTACCCTCAAACTACTAAAGAAGCACATCTATTGAAATCAGCATTGTAACTCTGTAAATGCCTCTGAGAGCAATACTGCAATATTGAGATGGCAAAAGATGGAATAATTGAGGAGCAGGCTAAGTCATCTATGAGCCCTAGGCAAGGTTTAAAAATTGAGACTTGAAAAAAAAGTGAGACTTACACTTGAAAATTGCACCCTCTTTTTTCTACAGTATTCTAGAGTCATTAGGCTTCACTTGAGGACATACATCTTAACACAAAACAGATTGGTGCCCAGGAAAGTAGAATTTTCTGACATTAAGTATATATACTTTTATTTAAAAGAAATACAAAATAAATTTTTTTCTACTGGGCTTCTTCTAGGATGCTTCTTAGCTCCCTAGTCCCACATCTTTATCCCTAGTTTCAAAGATAGCCCTCCTTTTTCTCCAGACTTCTCAAGAATAATTTACATTTAATTAGTTTTTAAGGCTACCAAAGGAGACTTCCCTCACAAAAACACATTTCTAGAACTTTTCTCCATCAATGATTCCAGTTATTTCATTATATGTCTCCCATCAATTATCTAACAGGTCTTCTCAGACATCTGACTCCCTACATAGCTGCTGTCCATTTACCCTCTGACCTGACCTCCAGATATCACATACCCCTTCTCTAAGGGAATTAATCCATTCAGTTCTATAATCTTCCTTGGGAGAAAATTATTGATTGATGAGTACAAACTCACCTACTCTACTATGTTTATCAGGTCTTAGACTATGCTTCCCATCCCATCCAACCTTCTATCAGAAACATGGGAACATTGGGCATCTTGCTATATCTGAGTAGCCCTCTTTATACTCCCCCATTCTCGTTATACTTTCTGCCTTCTGTTCTGGGAACAGCAATCAAGTCAATACTACCATTACTACTAGAAGGGGTGTGACAATTGAATGCCCTATGGTTCCCACTCATAAACTCTCTATGACTCCCTAGGCCAAATGTCCCTATTCTGAACGCTACTCTCCTATATATGTTGTCTCTTCCTACTAAAATGGAAGCTTTCTAAGGATAAGGATTCTTTCACTTTTGTTTTTACATCTCCAGTGCTTGACGCATACTAAGTACTAAGTGAATATTTTTATTCTTCCTTCCTTTCTGCATCCCAACCTATCTTTCCAGTCTCAAAGTGTATCACTCACTCTCCTACAGTCTATAATCTAGTCAAAATGGTCTTTTCTTTGTTCTTCCCCCATGATACTCCATCTTTCTTTTCTGTGCCTCTACACTGGCCATCCATTATGCCTGGAATGCACTCTCTATTTACTCCTGCCTCATAGAGTCACTGTATTCTTTTCAGGTGCAGCTCAAGCGCCATATTCTACAGAAATACTTTACTAATTCCCCCTACTGCTAGTATCCTCCCTCCTGCCTAGCCTGTATTTAACTATATGTTTGTGTTTACTCTTTTTATAGTTATTATTTTTTAATTGAATTTATTTATTTAGCTTTTTGGAGGGGGTAAGGTAGGGCAATTGGGGTTAAGTGACTTGCCCAATGTTATATAGCTAGCTTTGTGTTAAGTGTCTGAGGTTGGATTTGAACTCAGGTCCTCCTGACTCCAGGGCTGGTGCTCTAGTGCACCTCCTAGCAGCCCCACTTTATAGTTATTATATTTAATTATTTCTTTATGCTTTGTTTCCACTATTAGAATGTAAGTTCTTTGCTAGTGTGGATTATTTGATTCTTTGTACTTATATCCCTAGAACATAGTAGGCACTTAATAAAATGCTTATTATTTGAATGATTTATTGATCATTAGTCTATTTTCCTACTGGCTAATTTACTATTATACTACAAATATGCTCATGTATTTAACACACAATTTGAGAAAAGATATATGAAAAGAAAAAAAAAAACAAAAAACCTCTTCCAATGACAGCCTCTCGACCCTGCTTTCTCCTTCAGTACTAAACTTAAAAAACAAAACAAAAAAAGGCCATGCATACTTTTTGATCCCTCTCAAAATGCATTCACTCCAAATTATTTCTATATTATAATTCCATTGTTGTCATCCTTCACTTTTAAGCAATAAATAACATTGATTTCTTGCTAGTCTCTCCTCCTTTGAATTAGGAACATAACTTTAAAGCTGAAAAAGGTCCTTGCAATATTATCTACTCCAACCCTCTTATTATACAGATGAGGAAATGGAAATCCAGACGGGTTCAATGATACTGTTTTTTCTGTTTTTCCTACATATCTTCCTTATCTATCTGAACACTTTTTTTGTGGTGGTTATGTGTAGTTTATCTTTTTGTCTCACTCCCTAAGTGTGAGTGCCCCCTAAGGCTTTGTGTTCAGTTCACTTAGCTTTCTGTGGTATAACTACACATGATGATTCTATCTTCCATAATTTTAAATAATAATGACTCTCAAATCTATATATTTAACTCCAATCTTTTTCATGAACTACAAGGCTGTTTTTTCCAACTATCTGTAGGACATTCCAAGAACACTTAGAAGTGTTCTCTGAACCTGAAGTTCAAAATATCTAAAACTGAACTAATCATTTCCCCCTCCAGACTTGTGCTTGCTTCTACCCACCAATTTCCAAGTTCAAATAAAACTCTTATCTATCTATCTATCTCAATATTTCTATGTTTTCATTGGTGTGGGATGTCTGTGAGGAAAATTCCTTGACAAATATATTTGGGCAAAATGTTATTACATTTGTAATTACATAATGTACATTATCTCATTTGAAAAAGCATATATTCAGAATGTTGCATTTATATTTTATCAAGGAGATAATGTATATAAAGCACTTTGTAAGTCCTAAAGCTTTACATATAAATATTTATAATATAAATGTAAATACATTTTATAAAATGTGATATAGAGAGATGGCTAGGTGGTACAGTGAATAGAGCACCAGCCCTGGAGTTAGGAGGACCTGAGTTCAAATTTGGCCTCAGACACTTAAGACCAGCTGTGTGACCTTGGACAAGTCACTTAACTCAAATTACCCTGCCTTTCCCCCTCCAAAAAGAAAAAAAAAATGTGATATAGCAATCCAACATGATTGACACTAAGGTCATGTCTCAACAGTAATTTATGGTAAACAGCCACAACTAGAATTTTTTCCTCTTTGGCAGGTGTGTATAGTTGGGTTGTTTAGATACAATTTCGAATAGGTGATATTTGTTCTATGCATGATTTTTGTGCCTAGTCCCTATCCCCTGAGTCCATAGTGTCATCATGTTGATGATTGGCTATCTAACTGTGGCATTCCACTAATATTTGCCCTTTTAAATCTGTCTCATAACTAGAAATAATTTCTCTAAACTCTGTGTAATTTCAAACAAAATTTCTATTCTTGGTGAGTGCAAATTAATTTTTTAAACATCAGATTTCCTAATTGGGGAATGAGTTGTTTTTAACCAATGTTCATTAAATACTTACTACATCCAATGGATTGTGCTTGGTGTTGGTGGGCAGAGTGTTATACAAACAAATAAGACCTAGTCACTATTTGCAAAATAGAATATAATGAAAGACATAAAAATGATCTGGGAGAAGATTTCCAAGGAAAAGAATAGGTAGAAATTGACTTGGGTTTTGAATAATTGGTAAGATTTCAGCAAGAGGAAATGAGAGAATTGGGTGTGGGATTCCAGGAATAAGGAACTATGTGAGCAACAATATGAAGACAAAATTGTGTAGGACAGCTAATGGTCTGACTGGTATACAGAACTGGGGATATAAGAGGGATTAGTGAGTTAAAAACTACAAAGATATGGTGGAGCCATACTGTAGAGGATCATAAAAACCAGATTAAAGGATTTGGACTTTGGGGGTGGAGTCAAGATGGTAGAGCAAAAACAGAAACTTATTTGAACTCATACCCAATTATCTCAAATACATGTAAAAAATCACTCTAAACAAATTTTAGAGCTAAAGAATGCACAAAGTGACAGAATGAAATATGTCTCCAGCTGAGGATAGCCTAGCAAACCAACAGTATGCGTCTTTTGCACCAGGGTAGGAGTGGAGCACCAGCATAGACCAGCAGCACAGACCACCTGGAGCAGACCTCAGGGGATTGAATCACTGGCAGCTGTGGCAGTTCCCAGACTTCTGAACCATAAACACCAAAAAGAAAGTAAAAGGTCAGTGCAAAGACTCTGTGGGAACTGGGTGGCAGAAAAGTCTGGTCTGGCTCCTGCCCCCAGGGAAGCAGATACTATCAGGCAGCTGCTTCCAGAATTCCAGGCCCACAGATGGTGGGGGGACCAAGAAACTGACCAGAGGGCAATTACAGGAATCTCCCAGCTGGCACTGAGGCAGGATTCTCTTATTTTGCCCTCCTTGGATATGGGTCACAGTCTTGGATGTGAGGAACACTGGCATGGCAGAGCTTGTTGAGGCTGTGGAGAGGCAGTCCTCCTAACAGTTCTGAGGCAGGTGCCTAGAAGAAACTCTGACAACAGATGTATAAAACCCCAGAAATTTGGGACATAGCACTCCCTACTTGGGAAGCAGAGTTCTACCATGGCAACGAACTCAAAAAGCTGAGTATTTGACTGGCAAGATGAGCAAACAGAAGAAGATAAATCAGATTATAGAATCTTTATTTTTTTGGTGACAAAGAGGATCAAAAAATAGAACTAGAAGAAGACAACAAAGTCAAAACTCCTGCATCAAAAGTCTCCAAGAAAAAATATGAATTGGTTGCAGGTCATGGAGGAGCTCAAGAAGGATTTTGAAACTCAAATAAGAGAAGGTAAAGAAAAATTAGGAAGAGAAATGAGAGTGTTGCAAGAAAATCATGAAAAACAAGTCAATAGCTTGCTAAAGAAGATCCAAAAAAGTACTGAAGAAAATAATGCCTGAAAAAATAAACTAATTCAAATGGCAAAAGAGGTCCAAAAAGCTAATGATAATTCCTTAAAAAGTAGAATTGGTCAGATGGAAAAGGAACTTCAAAAACTCACTGAAGAAAATAATTCAATCAAATTTAGATTGGAGCAAATAGAAGCTAATGACTTTGTGAGAAATCAAGATATTATAAAATAGATCCAAAAGAATGAAAAAAATAGAAGGCAATATGAAATATCTCATTGCAAAAAACATTGACCTGGAAAATAGTTCCAAGGGAGAGAATTTAAAAATTATTGGACTACCTGAAAGCCATGATCAAAAAAGAACTTAGACATCATTTCAAGAAATTATCAAGGAAAACTGCCCTGATATTCTAGAACCAGGGGGTAAAATAGAAGTTGAAAAAATTCGCCAACTCTTTCTTGAGAAACATCCCAAAAAGAATTTGTGCTTTATTATAGCAAAAGGGAAACATTAAATGTTTTTGAATAGTGAAGTGATGTCATCAGATCTATCTGTGGTGTTGTAATGGCAAGCACAGAAGTAGTTTACACATTCTTTTAGCTATTGAATTAACACCTTGTTACGTTCAAGTTTCTTTTGATCTTTGTATCAAGTCTGTTAAGAAACAGAACTGTGAACCCCACAACTTGTGAACCCTAGAACTCATGAACTCCTACAACAGGAAGGAGAAGAACTATACCATATATAAGGAAGAACACAAGGTGGACATAGAGAACTCATTGGGATAAGCTTCATGGAGGCAGAAGCAGCTGCTGCCAAGGAGGCTGAAGAGGAAAGGTCCAGGCTGGAGAGAATGATTTTGATGTTGGGAACCTGGATGAAGTGATTTTGGTTCTGGGAACCAGCTAGAGCTTCTGCTGGGGAACTACCAGCTTCTACTGGGAGCTGCCAAAGACTGAGGAAGTGTGAGTGTGATACTGGTACTTTGTATAAACTTGTTTGTGGCTTTGTTAAGCCTTGATTTCCCAGGAACAGAGACTGTGAAGAATTTAAGGTGGACTAGACACTATGAGCTTCAACATGGAACAGTAACAGCACTGAGAGCTGGACAAGGAACTGAGAGCTGTCTGCCTTTTAACCAGTTTGAAGGTTTGGTGAATCCAGGTTGGAGCTGGGACCATGGAGGGGGATCCAAAGAATCTGAGAGACTACCCCAAGTCAAGCTGAAAGAAGACTTTACTTGGATACTATGTACTGACTGAGAAGAGTGTAACTTATTTGTGACTGAGGGGTGAATGGCCTGTGTATTTTATACTACCATTTAAGAGAGTGCTGAGTAGTGACTGCTAGTGTAACAGTGTGCTCCATGAGTGGAGAACTTTGTGTATTGTATTTTGTGACCCTTAAGCAAGCAAGCCTCCTTAAGGAAGATTGAATAATTGAATTGATTGAATGATTGAGTTACTAAGTGATTGATTGACTAAATGATTATACTTTGTTCAAAACTGTGTAACTACTGTGGTGAAAACTATGTGGCCATTTTCTGTGATAAGTTGTGAATACTATATTTTGATTCTCTGTAATAAGTTGTAACATTATGAATGCTGTACCTTGATTTACTGTGAATGTTTTGCTCTGATTTGTTATTGAGAAAATATAGAGGGTGGCTAGGTGTCACAGTGAATAAAGCACTAGCCCTGGAGTCAGGAGGACATGAGTTCAAATACAGCTTCAGACACTTGACACACTTACTGGCCCTGTGACTTTGGGCAAATCACTTAACCCCAATTGCCCTCCAAAAAGAAAAAAAAAATAGAGTGTTCACTATACTATGTAATCAGAACCTTAAAAGCTGTTCAAGTAGCATTCTTCTGGAAAGCTGCTCATATGTGGCTTTACAGGTGTATATACTGAATAATAATATAAGCAAGATTATGGACCAGAATATGGGTAATGAGAACTTACTAGTGACAATGAGAAGATGTCACTTACTAGTGACAAAGAGAATGAGATAAATCTTATAGGTCACTGTAACTACTTGGACATGGACAAGAGGAAGAGACGCAAAGAGGGAAGTCAAATATAAAAGTTTTTAATGTAGCTATTATAAAATTGTTAATATCATTTACAAATACAGGAAAATTATGAAAAAAGGTTTTAGATGAAAAATGGTTTGCTCAAGTTGAGGTATGAGTGTGAGGAAGTGATGACTGAAAATCTATTATAAACATCATTTTGCTCTCATGCCCTCCTTTATGATGGAAGGAACTCAGAGTAACTTAGACATTTAATGATGTAAGCACTTAGCATATCTTCATTCTCTATTATATGTGTGGCCTACTGACATATGAGAAGTATTCTCTTTGAAGCCCAATTCTGCTTCCTTGAAATGAAATTGAACACTAGCCCTGTGCACAAATAGGTACCGTTCATTATATCTTCTGTACGTGACCACACTATTATATAACCTTTTTGTCTTCTGAGTATGCAAAAATACTTCTGAGTATGTATCTCAATACAAATCTCCCATGTTCTGAAACTTTTCTTTTCCCTCATCCTTTTTTACCTTCAATTATCTCCCTTTGTTTCCCTCTTACTGCCTGAATTCTCCTTATAATCAACCAATTAGCAAACATTTATTAAGCACTTTCTATGTGCCAGGAATTGTTCAGCAAGAACATAAAAAGAGGCAAAAGACAATCTTTGCAGCCTAGGATCTTACAATCTAATTAGGAAGGTAACATGCAAATACATATATACAAAGTAAGTTATATATAGGACAAATAGGAAATAATTAACAGAGGGAAGACACTAAAATTAAGGAACGTTGGGAAAAACTTCTGTAAAAGATGGGACTTTAATTGGGACTTAAAGGAAGCCAGGGATATCAGTTGGTTCTGTTGAGGAAGGAGAACATTCCAGGAATAGGGGACAGTAAGAGAAAATGCCTTTAACCAGGAGACCAGTGTCACAGGAATAAAGAATACATGGGGGGATTAGGTATAAAAAGGCTGGAAAGGTAAAAGAGGGCATTTGAATGACAGATAGAGACAATTTTATTCTGGAGGCAATAAGGAGTCACTGGAGTTTACTGAGTGGAGAGTGTGTGACATAATTGCATCTGCATTTAGGAAAAGCACTTTGGCTGCTGAATGGAACATGGTTTAGTGTGGGAGATATTTAAGGAAGGCAAACACACTAGCAGACTATAGTAATGATCTAGGCATGAGGTAATGAGACCTGCCACTACAGTAGTGGCAGTGTCAAAAAAGAGAAATGTTTGTATTTAAGAGATATTACAAGGGTAAAACCTATGGACCTCAACTATAGATTGGATATAGAGTGTGAGAGATACTAAGGAGTAGAGGATGATCCCGAGGTTGTGAACCTGAGAAACTAAGAGGATGGTGTTGACCTTTATAATAATAAAGAAGGTAGGAGGTAGGTGGGGTGTAGGTAGAAGGATAAGGAATTCTGTTTTGGACATGTTTAATTTTAAGATGTCTAGTAGACATCCAGCCTGAGATGTCTCAAAGGCAGTTGGAGAAGCAAGATTGAAGGTCATTAAAGAAGTTTGGGCAGGATAGTTAGATATGAGAATCATTAACATAGAGATGTTAGCTAAATCTGTGGAAGCTGATGTGATCATCAAATGAATTAGTATAAAATATTATGGTGTTATTAAAGTCTAATTGTATTTTTTGTGGAAAAAAGTGAGACAATGGATCATATGATCATAGTCTTAGAGGTCATTTTATTTAGTCTGAAGCTTTTATTTTTATAGTTGAGGAACCTGATTCCCAGCCAGTCAATGAATAATGAATAATATTATTTATATGTTCCTTAAGGTTAAGCTATCCTGAAAACAGGAAATTCTTTAAAAGTTAGTTTATAATGATCTTTATCTATATATCTATATCTATATCCATATCTATATATCTATATATGCACTTACATATTTACATATATACACATACATTTATTTATATATATCACGCAAATGTGTTATATATGGTGGATGTGATATGTATATATATACACACACACATATATATATAAAACACGTGTGTGTAAATATATACACATATAATATAAAATACATGGTGGTTGGGTATAGATATATCTCCACCCACCTACCACATATAACATACATGTGTATACATGTATATGTGTAATATGTGTGTATATATGCATACACACACACACACATATATATATATATATCTTCATATATACATATACAAATTTGGAAACTCCCTGTGTACCCATGGATTTAAGTGCAGGAGATAATTTCATAGTAGAGATGTGTTTTAGGGAATCATTTAAATATGGATGATATTTGAAACCAGGGACAGATAAAATCACTGAAATGCATGGACAAAAGGGCAAAAAATCTTGGACAAGGTGTCTTTGAAGAGGAAAGGAAGAATATGAATAATCAAAAAAGAACTCTGAGAAAGGGAACAGGAAATTGGAAGTGTGATATTACAGAGTTGGAGGAAGAGTCTGTCCAAGAGAAAGTGATGATCCACATTGTGAAAAATTTCAAGATTTTAAAGATGATATAAGAGAGAAATTAAGTCATTCATAACATCAATATTTATTTTCTATAGAGTGGTAGAAACTAAGTAATAAGGAGTTGATGAATGAATGCACAGTAAGGATGTGGGATGGTGTATATGTATTATTCCTTCAAAAAGATAATAAAAACGAGACCAGAAATTGGAAAGTAGATTGGAATAATGAAAGGGTTCAGGTGAGGTTAAGAATACCTAACCATAGCTTTAGGAAGAGGAGAAGGAGCCAAAAAAGAAGAAAATGAAGAAGTGAGAAGTGATGACTGACAGAACAAGATCTTGGGCAAGATAAGAAAAGAATAGGATCAAGTGCACCATTTAAGGGTGTTATCCAAAAGGAGATAATCTTTTTTTTTTTTTTTGGAGGGCAATTGGGGTTAAATAACTTGCCCAAGGTCACACAGCTAGGTTTTTGTTTCTGTGTGCATTAAGTGTTTGAGGTCGGATCCAAACTCAGGTCCTTCTGACTCCAAGGCTGACGCTCTACTCACTGTGCCACCTAGCCACCCCAAAAGGAGATGCTCTTGAAGGAGATTCCTTGAAGGAAGGAGACAAGAGTGGGTAAAGATATGGACAGGTTCTGAGATGGACAAGAGGGGAGTTCAAAAATTTACACTGAATATTCCACAGCAGTCCTCATTCAGCTAAGCATGCCCTGTCAAAAAAAGAATGCTTTATCAAAAGATGTTGCATGAAATAACTCATTATTCACAAATATTCTGTGCTGTTTCCTTCATAATGTTACCTGGATAACTTGATTGTGATTTCCATCACCATTCTTCACACCCCCCCACCCCACAATTATTCAGGTTTGACTGCTTCTCTGACCTATACTTCACAATTCCTTCATAGTCCTCTAGATTTATTAAGACCAAAGACATCTTTGGCTTGATATTTTGGTAAAGTCTTGCATATTGACTTCACCTAAATTCTATCTCTTCAGGCAGTTCTCTCTCATCAGGTCTGCTAATAGGTCTGTTCATAGCAGCATATAACTCCTAGGTGGAAGTGGACTTGAGAGAGGTGTTAGTATTTGGAATTACGGATGTTGAGAGCTATAGGGGTAGCAGATCTTAAGAGTCACATAGAGACTAGAGATGGGGAGCAATATCTCTGTCATTCAGAGATTTGGAGGAGATAAACTGAACTTTGATTTAAGGTTAGAGATTCAGATGAGTTTTAATAGTAGGAGCTCTCATGGTGACAAATCTTGTTTGGGTTTGATTTGGAGAATCTAGCATTGCTCACTCCCATGGCAGTGGTGTTGGTGTTGGTTGGGCTAATATCAGGAAAGGTAGTGGCCAATATATGCTATATTGTTTGGGGATTACTTGTTTCTGAAGAAGAAATTTATAATAAAGTGGGAATGAATGACGAAGAGTGGATGGATAAATGGATAACAAAAATCAACTTAAATGTCACAGAAGATAATATATTAATGCAAACAAAATATTAATAATAATATTTGAAGATAATATATTAATGCAAACAAATTTCTAAGTTTTAGTATATCAGTGAGCAACACAGAAGGCCAAGTGATTTTTCCCTCCATGATCTCCCTAATCCCCAAGTTCAGGGTAATTGAATAAGTGTTTATGGGTCTCTCCACCAGTTTGTGCACCGTTTTCTAAAGGGATAAGTTGTTTCTTATCTGGTTCCTCAGAGGCAGCCAATGAGCATAGCTCAAGTTCTAGGCACCTTTATGAGGGTCAGACTTTTGACTTTTTCTTCTCTATTAACTTTCTATATCCTTAAATCTATGAGATCCCATGTCTAATTCATGAGTGAAGGCTTTAATAAGTAATATATTATATTCTGGTATTTTTTATATATATGCATATATGTACATATAAATGTATGTGTATATATATATAATACATGTAATTAAATGTTTATCAACATTTTGTCATCAATTCTGCTTATTGTCCAATTTTCCAAAGCTGAAATTATTTACATGATATCCATCAAAAATGCACTGTCTTTTTAAGTGAGCTTTGGCTATATTTGGTCAGGTATGTAGTTCTAGGACATATGACTGTGAGTTCTAAACTGTTCACTATAAATCTAATTCATTTTTTATACATGTTCTGTGCTTTGAGTTTATGTGTTCAGAACTAATTAAAAGTGTCACCAGTATGAGCAATACATGGATAATATAGATTTTAATAACACAGTGGATTATGGCCATTCCCAAAGGAGCATTTCAAAGGATGTCTCAATTTCCTAATGTCTTTGCTATTTATATCTAACTGGAGAATTTGCTTTGCTTTTTTCAGAATTTAATCAGGAAATTCAGGGTAGGTAGTTCTCAGAGAAACATGCCTATCAAGTTTAAGACTAGTAACAATTGATGAAAGAGAAATGTTACCATTCTTTTTTCCTTTGGATATGTTTTCTTTTAGGATTACTTTAATTTCTCCCACTTGATCTAGATTTTACTGCATATACATATGTACATGCAATAAAATCCAGTATGTGTATGTGTGTGTGTATGTGCAACCATGCATGCCTATGTGCATGTTTGTACATATATATTTTACTGCTTATATCTATATTGTTGCCTATATGTGTGTGTGTGTGTGTGTGTGTGTGTGTGTGTATGTGTGTGTAGCTGGAAAATAATGTTACCAGGTCTGTACACAAAACATTAAACTTACTTTTTTATTATTTTCTATATAGTTAACTTAACAGTACAAGCCTATAAGGATACTTCAGATATTTTGAGGAGTATTTTTTTTCTTTGGAGGGATGATATCTTTATAATAAATATTACAAGTATTACCTAAAAGAATGAGGCAACCTTTAAATGTTTAGAATATAGATCCTAGAAAATCTTTTCTTCTGAATAAACTTCTTTTAAAGCATGCTGCAGCATAGACAGTTATGTTCTAAACACTTCACTAATTTGGACTAACTTATAGGAAGTCTAGGCTGACTAAAAAAGGTTTATTCATTGATAATTCAAATCTATACTTATATACATGTATACATGCATACATATATGTGCATACATACACAAGTGTGTGTGTGTGTGTGTGTGTGTGTAAAGTATCCTGTTGATTTCAGTCAGCGTAGCCGACAAGGTGCTCTGGAGGCCACAGCTTTACAGCACCACATGTGAATCTCTGCATATAGCTGTTCCCTAGGGCAAATTTGAACTCAGCTCTTATAAATCAATCCATCTAGAGACTAAGAGGAAATGTAAAAATGTTTAGAATTGGATTCTATAAATAATTAGGTTTCTTATTTTAAAGATTAATCCTTTTTATTTTTTATTTTTAAGCAATTGGGGTTAAGCAACTTGCTCAAGGTTACACGGCTAGGTCATTATTTATGTGTGGGTGCTCATTTTCTGAGGCCGGTTTCGATCCCAGGTCATCCCAACTCCGAGGCTGGCGCTCTTACTCACTGTGCCACCTAGCCACCCCCAGATTAATATTTTTTAAATGACATATAACCCATATTTTTTGTTAAAACTGAAGCTGCCACAGAATTGTTAATTTATAACGTTATTCAGGGATTGACATTTGATGATGCTCTCTTTTGTACTTCAGGAATTTTTATAAAATACTCTAAGGACTAAGTCAGACTTCCTTTGTAGGACTCATTTCATACTGTGACTTCTATGTGTTTCTTTAGTGAAAGATCACAGTTAAAGGATCTTAAGAACTAAAGGGAGAGTGAAGGAAGGAAGGAGGGAGAGGGAGACAGAGGGAAAAGGAAAGGAAAAGGAGAGGGGTAGGGAGAAGGAAAATGTCAGTCATTCACAGGAAGACAGGAAGAGACTGAGGGAAAGCAAGTCAAAGAAAGTGAGTAAGAGTCTGTAGAAATCAGTTTTGTATTTGAGTCACCTAAAAAGGAAACAAAGTTCTATGAATGTGCTGCTTCAAAAGGTCATCTTTTTTTGCAAAATTTTTGATTCTGACACATTCTATTGAATCCAGCTCTCTAAAGCAGATGCTAGTGCCACTAGCAGAAGAGAAAAGCAATTTAGAACAGGGAGATATTACTTAATAAAATAAACCAGATACAAAATCTTACCTTGTATTTACAGATAGGTTTTTAATGGAACATTTCATGGCCTAACACAAATATCAGACCCAATTACACTAATTCTTATACAGCCTTTGGCTTACCCTGTAGAACAAAATCTGATATTATAATGTAGGCTATAAAATACTTTATTGTAAGTGAACTTCTAAAGACACAAAGAAAATTCTCCATAAATTTGAAACTTAATTGAAGTTCTTAAAGAAATAAACTTAGGAGAACAATATTATAAATTCAGTTATCTTAGGTAGTTGAAAACTTGTTTTTGATCAATGTGTGGATATATGGAAGAAAAAAAATTCTGCTTTTGGTATTTTTGCTTCTGTTTCCAGTCAACACCAGCAGACAAGCATGAATGGATGGAAAATTACCTTTTAAAAGGGTCAGATTTTGATAACCTCAAGCCAATTTGCTCAAATCAATGTAGTTTTATACCATCTGGATGGGAAAGAATATATTGCAAGATACATTTTTCAAAAGAAGGAATGAAATGTTATCAAAGATAAAAAGTTTAATTTAAGAAATGTCTCCTTGGTATATTATAAAAATGATGGACATCTTTCAGCATACTAAAATAAATGGATGATGGATGCAGATAAAATAAGATGTAGAATAGATGTGATTGGGAATAGACAAATGTCTTTGTACCTCTTTTTTTAACTAGCCTTGCAATATAAGAAATACAATAATCTCTGGAATTGATAAAAGGAAAGTTCCATCTTTGAATGCCTGCCTTCTCCATTTTCAAAAGCATCAGTATATGCACTAAATGAATAGACAATTCAGTAATGTCCAACAGATAACTAAAATTCAAATTTTATTTTTTCAATAATATTCATCAGACATTTTTTTTTCTGACAAGACTTTACTGAAAGATGAAGTGCAAATGGGAACCCTGTAAGAATGTTTATAAGAGTTGTACATGACATATCTTAAGCGCCACTAAGTACACATTGAATACTTTGTAAGTATATAGGCATATCAACATGCAAGTGTCATGTACCTAACATTACAATATGCATTTTGTTTGTTTAAAAATACTAATGACAAAGTAGATTAAGCAATTGTTTTTCTGTCTTCAGTGCAATATGCTTAATTCCTGTGGATCCTACTTACATGGAATTAACTTTTACAGTGTCAGAAGCATACCCTTCCAAATGTTATGAACTATAAGCCATACAAGTGGAACATTTTAGTTTTAGAGCTAGCTAGTGGGCCACAGTGGTGCGGTGCACCACTCTGAGTAACAAACATTTTAATCCTAAAATGGCAGACTTGTTTCCAACACTGGTTAAATTGAAATAATTATGATTTGTAAAAGAGGTTTCTTTCGATAAAATTTAAAAGTTAACAACCAATTCACAAACAGTTATGTGAACTTAATATGAAGCACATATGTCAGCAATCTCAAACTCAAATACTTGTGTCACTTCTAAATTGCATTATCATATTAGTATGCAGCAAGTACAACAGATACAGTTAAATGGAATTTGTAAACACTTAAATTATACACATAATAAAGAGAAAACGAGTTTTGCAAAAGTTCCTAAAACATTTGCTCCCCCTATCCATCAGAATCATCTAATACATTGGAGAAACAGAAATAAAATATAACGGGTATGTGCAGGAAGAAATAACAATCCAGTTCATGTATCATATTCCCCTTCCCCCAATATGTGACCACTTGTTGCAACTACAACATATTTATATTTTACAAAACTTTCTCTGTCATCAAAATATAAACAAAATGTTTCCAATGTTCACATGTTTAAAGGAGAAAGCTTGTGACGAAAGTATCTGAGGTTTTACAGTACTGTGCGTAAGAAAATTGTAAGTGCAGTTCATGCTGCATTAGAGTTCATACAGACACCACTGCTGGTTTGACCCTGGATGTGGGGAAAGTGCTTAAGTGCTGAGCCCCCGGTGGGTTTATCTTTTTTATCTGGAACCTTCAAGAAGTATTTTAATTTTCCCTTCCAGAAGACTAAACATATCTTATTGGGAAAGATGCCATTTCCCCCCTTTGTCTTTTGGGCCCATCCTTTGCTGATAACAGTAAGGTTTATGTAGCTGACATATATATATATATATATATATATATATATGTGTGTGTGTGTGTGTGTGTGTGTGTGTGTGTGTGTGTGTGTGTACATACATACATACATAATATGTGAGAACATAGCGGCCATAGTATTACTTGCAATATACCGACATCAGATAAAAATCAGCTTATTTTTATTTATGCTATTAAGCTTATTTGATGACCATCATTAATACCACCAAACTGAGAAGGTTTTATGATATTTTCCTCCTATATGAACATCTGTGCTTTTAAAATGCTATTCCCCTAAAGGATAATTAAATGGCATCATTCAAGACATTCAAGCTGTGGTTACACAGGCAAAATAAAGTGGATATTTGAGGCAATTCTCCGGAAAATTCAGACTAACACTTACTGGTATAAAGAAGGTACAACTGAATTATTTCCATTGGTTGTCTGCATTCATCAAGATCACTGGGAAAATAAATTATCCATTTCATTTTGTTCTATATAAACACAGAAAATTGGCAAGAATTTTTAATATTTATTTTTCCTTGAGGCAGAATACCAGGTTGGATTCCAAAGTGCTGCCACTGCCGTTCATCCTTGAAATACTGAAAGGCATGTAAGTGCTTCAATTTTAAAAGGTGACTATCTCATTTTGCCTATAGGGGAGTTTTAATGTTAAAGAAAGAAACATACAGATCCATTCTCTGTTGAACACAATCAAAGAAGTTGGCTTTTGGTATTCACAATGGAAAGATGGTTGTGATAATCCCTTCTGAATGCTGCCTGGGAGATCTTATAAATACCTCTTTTCATTTATTCATATTGAAATCTCATAGCCTATGCTAAAAGTGAGAGGTAGAAGGATCATTTTAAGAATATATAGCACAAGACTTACCAGTCATAACCAATATCTATTGCATTCGATACTGACAATCTCAATACATTAAAACAGATAGATATATACAATGTAAAACATAGAGTAATTGAACTAATCTAATAATTTTTGTTTCCCTTTTTATCTTTCTTCATTACTTTGCTACTTCTAATTCATTACCTTTGGAAGGGTATAACAGTCGGGTGAAGGAGAAGAGAAAGAAGTGATTGAAAAAAGAAAATTTCAGTATACAAAATTTAATGTTTAGAAAAAATTACCCTAAGTATTGAAGGCATCTCTATACCTTGATGGAAGCATTTAGTAGTTATATTATAGGAATATGCCAACCTAGTATGAAGGAAAAATGTGGAAATTCCATGGTAAATGAGAGTATTCCAATTTTAGAGGGTTAGACAGTATATTTCAATATATTTCTTTCCCTCTTGTTCATGCAAAAAAGCCCTGGACCAAATGGTAATGTTAATTTAATAGTAAAGATGATAGTTTCCATGAAGGAAGGGCGCTAGCAGTTGGGCACTATTGAACCAGTTATAGGTAGGCTATTTATCCCTACTGTCAAAAGCTTTAGTTTATGGGCAGTGGAGATGAATAAATTGTAGGCCTTAATTTAGCAACCAGTTTTAGTGTGGGTCTCATAGAATGGGAAGAAAAGGAAATACATCTGGCATTTTTGCTTCTACATTTATGATCCCAGGTAATCGAGGATATTGCACTAAGGGTAAATATTGCAAAAACCTTAAAACAAATTATTATATCTCCTGTAAGTTTTCCTCTTTAAGGATAATCAAAATGCATATTATAATTACATGGGTTTCCAACATCCATACACAGCAAGTACAAGATACTTACATGTAAATACACTGTAGTTACCTATATTTTTGCATAGTTTTTAGTGTGTACTTTGTGCCACTTAATAAAAAGCATTACTCATCAGTAATTTCCATTAGATGTTTTTCTCACTTCAGCTGGCATTGCTGAATTTTTTTGGTATGTTCATCATGGATTACCATTTGCAAAGAGCAACAATATTGGACATTTGGAGGACTCTTAAGTACGGAGTGTCAGGTGAAAGGGGAAGCTTCGGTGTGAAAGTGAGGTTTTGCATGACCTCTTTGTTAAAGAAATATAATGTCAGATTTAAGATGTCACTTTCATAAAATTACCTTTCCCTTCCAAGAAAAAGCAAAGGTAAGAATATTGTTTTCCTTTTGGTAACACTTTACAATAAGTGGCACTAAATTACACTATAACTGCTATGTTACATGAGAGTTCATGTAACTACACTGTAAGTGTTGAATTCTACTGTACATGTGCGTCCACGGAACCTCAATGCTATTACAATCATGGTTACATAATTACAAATGAACCAGTCCTTTCTTTTCATTGAGAGATCTATATATTTTTTTTTACATAGTAATGAAAATACATGAGGTGTTAGCTTCCTTGCCTTATTTAGGGGAATAAAAAGGTTTTCTTCCCATTTTATTTATTTACTTATTAACTCATGGGAATTTTAGTGCAAGGTTTGCCATTATGAAGCAATATGAGAGCATCCATTTTCTAGGTTAAATTCTAAGCTTCAACATAAGTATCAGGTTCCTTAAACTGCTTCTTGAATTCTCTGGTGACAGAAAGCAAGTTAAAAGAAACACCCCCCTCACACATGAGCACACGCACGCATGCACGCACACTTGGTAAAAAAGAATCATTCTGCCTAAGATACAAGCAAATGGGGAAAGAAAAGGAAGAGATGCTGTTTGGACAATTTTAGATGAAGAACAATCGATGGACACTGTAAACAGTACACTGGCAGAGATTAGCTACTTTCTTTTGAGCAAAGAACAATGTGCCATATTCTACCTTTGGGTATGTGTGCACTTCTCTCACCGAGTCCTGTAATGACTGTGCTCACCTAGCCGAGACAGAATTTGACTCACTCTTTATTAATGTGTATTTTCCAAACATTATAATTACCATGATTTAGTTTCCCATATTTATCTGATTTGGGTGAACAAAGGTGGGTAGACAATTTAGAATGGGATTTTTGTTTAAGGAAAAATAAAATAACTTTTTTGAGGGGTTAGAAAAATGACAGTTTTACTCAGGTTTTTTGCTTTTTGTTTTTTTGCTAAAAAGTGAAAATATTTTAGTTAAAATCTAGCAATAACTAATTGATGAAACATATAACTAGTGCCCCCCAAATATAATAGTCCAATTAATTTTTTCTTCCCTCATCCCCCTCCCAAATTCCAACACTGATATTATTTAACTCTGTGGGTAAGGGTTTTAAAAGAGTCCAAAATCTCAAAATGTTCCAAATTTTGTGGTTTTTCTTTACACTGCTATAAATAATAATTGAATTATTTAAGCAACAATTCAGCAGTTTGAGCCAAGTCAGATTTAGATGGAATGAAGAGGGATGTAAACACTGTGTCAATGAAAATACCAATTTTGTAAATGCATCCTGAAATTAAGTTTAAAATAGTATTTGATGATGCAATTTATACAACTTATTGTTGTGATAAGAATTTTCTGTTCTGTACTAAACAGGATGAATTTTGTTTTGTGTTTGTCTTTTTAAAGACTTTGCTTTGAAAGACATGAACATTTTGTAAACCTATACTAGTTTCAATGTGTCTAGTAGCACCTACCTGGTTCTCTCAAACTACCATACTATATTAACATATTATTGCATTTTTCCACAGATGGTATGGAGTGAATTGTAAAAACAAGCATGCAATCACATCAATGCAGACTTATTTCTTTAAAATGTCATACTGTATATGATTTATTATGTTAACACTCAACCACATCATATTATTTATGTTCTGTATATTTTGAAAAAGTGCTGCTTGACTGACATTGTCCTTTCTCTTTTTTTTAAAAAGAAATCAACACGATAAATGTTTCAACAAAAAAGTTTTAGAATTCTAACATTGTCCTTAAAAGATTTATACGTTTTTTGATAAATAATCTAAGATACAGCACCCTTGCCTTTCATTTGATATTAATACATGATGTTGTACTCAAACATTCCCCTACCCCAAAAATAAATCCCAAGAGATATTTTTAACCATAAACCATCATGATTTTCAACTTTACAAGTATAATTACCATATACCATTTTCCCCTTAAAGGTGCAACACTTAGAAAAAGGGAGAGTAACATTAATCAGTCATGGTTTTCATTCTTTAGCATGAAATAAATACTGAGACCTGATCTAGTAGCATAACAGATAACAGAGAGACCATTAGCTCTTTGAGTAAAAGTGTTAGGCTAATTTTTTGTTGTTGTTGTTGACATGTTTAAGAGTAATGAGATTTCTTTAATGGTTAATTACATCAAAATTTCAGAACTAATCCAGAGAGAAAGAGACTTTCTCTGTGAAGCTAAAAACATGGCAGAAATTCTCTTTTACTTGCTGTGACATAAGTTTTTACCTCACAAAATGCATAGACAGGAATTTAATATAAATAATTAGTCCATTTTTACATAAAACGTATATCTTAATTTTTTTTCTTTTGTTTTTGGCAAATCAAGATAGGTAAGCAGCTCTGGAACTGCCAATTTTTTTTTTAAAAATTGAGATTTTCTTCTTTTGGAAACTAAGAGTTTATTCCTTAAGATATTAATCAAATGTGGTTGTAATTTAAAACCTGAGGCTGTGCACTGGTTATTAGCTTAAAATTACCTTTCCTTATAACATTGTGCTTCCATTGTATAACAAATAAAAAAATTAACAAGAACTAGAAAAAATTTGCTGTTGAACAGTGCTAGGACATACAGACAAAAATACTAATACATGTTATCTACTTATATTGGTTTAAGTCATATCTAAAGGGATATAATGGACATTAGAAAATGCTTACTTGTGACTGACTTACCTACAGCCAAAAAGTTAAATATGTATCAAATAATGTTTAATTGGATTTATTATATGCACTATATACAGATTCTAAAATGTCTTGAAATTGTGCCCTATGAATACGTCCAATCTGTGTAGGCAGGTGAGTCCTTATGAAGCAAATAAATTATGAAAAAAATACAGAACCATATCTAATCTTTGTGATCCTCAAAACAGTAAAAGTGTTGGAAAAATTTATTTGTAAATGAAACTACAGTAACCTAATGCAGAATGTATATAGATATACAGCATGGTATGATTACAACCCAAACACATGGCTCCAGTATCAAGTACTATTGGATAAATAGCAAATTGATACATCTCTATCACTGAGTCCAAGCATTCTAGAAACTATACTACAGTATTTCCAGTTTGTGTTTTCTAGGGCATATGTTTCAAAAACTTGTCTTTGAAGTAGAGACATGTATAAAACATTCTTTGTAAACCTCTAATCTTAGATTGAACTTGAGCACACTAGGTGTTCACCTAATAGAATGGGTTATGAAAACTGTCCAATGGCATACTAATAAGGACTATGATTAAAAGGAAGAAAACTGGAGAAGAAAAGTTTGCATACAATTGCAATTTTAAATGTAGAAAACAATTCAATACCATGGTTCAAGATGATGATTAAAGTTGTTAAGGCTGTATATTCAAGCACTGTATGTTAAGAGAACAATAATGTGAATTTTAGGCAATAAGAAATGTCCTGCATTATGGATGAGAGGGTAATTAAAGAATGATGTTAAAGAAAGCTGATTGTTGGTATAAACTGGCTAGTGGTAGCAGTACAGTATGGAGGTTAATAAAGGGAGCAGAAGATGGTAGAAATGAATTCTGAAAGATGATAGCCAGTTTTCTCCAGCAGTCAGCCTGATAAGTAAAACTCAGAATCTAGGTCTGCATCTAAATGAAATATTCTTTTTTCTCTTCTGCGTTGACTTGGCTGCCTTCTGCATTGATAATAGCTGTGTCAGCATCCGGTGCATCTTCAGCTCCTTTAGCTTCATTTGTTAAATACGTTCCTATGGAAATCAACATGAAAGAAATTGGTTGACACATTTATTTGACTAGCCACCATCATCACTACATTTAGTTATTCTACATCTGCATCTAATTTCAATTCGATTGGCATGAATGAGGTATCCATTTAATTTTTTGTAATACCTACAAGTTCATCTCACTGGAATGTACTGAGTTAAGCTTGGGCCAAATCTATAAAGCTCAAAATACTCAGCCTAGAGAGTAGCCAAGAGAGGTAATTGGGGACATGCAGCTGCAATACTAATTGTCATTAAAATGATTGAGATAATTAGATAAATCATGGCCACATCCTGAGCAATGATTCCACAGCCTGTATTGTACAATTCTTAAAAAAAAAAAACAACAACAACAAAACCAAAACCAAACACCCTTTCCTCTCTACTTTGACCTTACAAGTGCATATCTGTGGAAATTCCAAAATCAACTTTGAATCAATTAACTAATATTGAAGAGACCATGAAGAGGTTGATTCTCTGCTTTACTAGAAATGAATAGCAGACTTGCTTCTAATTCTTCCTGAGCCACTCACCCAATGTATGACCTTGGGTAAGTTGCTAGATATCCTTTTGCCTCAGTTAATCTAACTGTAAAATTAGGTAAAAATCAAGACCTCCCTGGAATCTAGATGCCGAATGTTAGCTGAGCTTTTCTGAGTAAATGATTTACAAGAAAGGAAAGAAAAAAAGTGTTATAGAGTGAATGTAATCACAGAGAAATATTGCTGCAAAAGGTGAGTACACTTTGATTAAATCTCTCCTACCTTTATGTCTTGCCAGATATCGACCAAGCAGAAATATAGAACACAGTGTGACAAACACGACAACAGCCACAATTCCTCCTATAAGAGCATGGTCAGGGCCAGTCTGTCCAGCCAGAGCATTGGGATCTAGATAGCAAAAACAAAAAGAGCACACGAGGTTTTTTTTTGTTTATTTTTTTCCAAGGCTTATATTTTCTCAATAGTGCAATTTTAATTGTATCCGGGTTGTTTAAGGTCCTGATGAGGGCTCGGCAACCCAACGTGCTGTTTTATACTATTATACATGGGGAAGGCTTCCATTACATTCACCTTGCCTTTTCTCTTACTCATTTTAGTACTGAATATCTGTCCATAGCTATCTATAGGAACTAAAACAAGTGACTGAGAATTGGGGATCAGATAAGCACCAGCTGAACAGTATCTGAGTAATACATAATGTATATGGCTGGATCTCAGTGGGAATCCCTTATATATATTCTCTTCTTGTCATCCCTCTCCTACTGCAATAGAAATAAAAGAGGAGATGAAGTACAGCCTTTTTCAGTTCCTCTGCAGATAGCTGAGTCTGCATGAATTGCATCCCATATATGTTTCCTGCATCTGTGAAAAATCATTATTCACTCTAGAGTGTTTAGCCCATGAATTACTGCAGTTATCCGATTAATACTGGAGTGAGTAAACTCTAATAGATTTAGCAGTATTTTAGGAGCCTCACTTACCTGACTAGGCACAAAACATTGAGAAGGTTACTAGGTGTAAATTCTCTCTGCTTATTTTGTATCAGCTAGGGGTATCTAATTCTTGTGAGAGGACTACAAAGAGGGAGTTCTGTCAAGTGACACCATTTAGGGTCAGTAATTTCTCAGACATTTAAAGCAATGAATCAGTTACCTTTAAGTTTAGGTTCATTGTGAATTTTTATGGAAAGAAAAAAATAAATGATTTCACTCTACTGAATCCTAAGTGAGCCCCACTCTCAAGACATATGTCTTATTTATTTAATGAAGAGGGAAATTATAAATCTCATTTTTTTTCTTTTAACAAAAAAGGAATGAAGAACATACTACTATTAAGAAACAGTATAGGGGGCGGCTAGGTGGCGCAGTGAATAGAGCACCGGCCCTGGAGTCAGAAGGACCTGAGTTCGGAGCCGGCCTCAGACACTTAATCCACACAAACAAAAACCTAGCCGTGTTACCTTGGGCAAGTTACTTAACTCCAATTGCCCTAAAGGGGCGGCTAGGTGGCACAGTGAGTAAGAGTGCCGGCCTCGGAGTTGGGATGACCCGATATCAGATCCGGCCTCAGAAAATGAGCACCCACGCATAAATAATGACTAGCCGTATAACCTTGAGCAAGTTACTTAACCCCAATTGCTTTAAAAAAAAGAAAAAAAAAGAAACAGTATAGATAATTATCATGGAAGGCAAAAATATGCATCAAACATTATGTACAAATGACAGATCAAAATAATCTCATTGAAGTACCAGAATTTTTCTCACAAGTAATATTAGTGGAATTAGTGGGTGGGGAACCTACAGCCTCAAGGTCACATATGTGGCCTTCTAGGTCCTCAGGTGTGGCCTTTTGACTGAGTCCAAGTTTTACAGAACACATCCTTTTATTGAAGGGATTTGTTCTGTGAAGTTTGGATTTGGTCAGAGGGCTGCACTAGAGGACCTAGAGTGCCACATGTGGTCTTGAAGCCACAGGTCCCTCCCCACCCCCTCATCCACCCACAGTTTTCCTCCCAGATAAGTCTTGCCTTGATCTACCACCTTGCCTCAAAGAATCTTCCGCCATTAAGATTGAAGTTCCCTTGAGGGCCAGAATCGTGTCTTATTTCTCTTCATATTTTCCCAGGATAGAGTTCCCCACCCCTGGTATATACTACTTTTGTGACTTCGTTAGTATGAACTTGTAGCAGAGGTTAACATTCCCCTAGTAATGCAGGTCAGCATGGGCTCTGCCACATCTAGTTTTGAGAATTACCTATTACAGAATTATGTGTAAAGATTCTAGGATTACAATGGATTGTGCAATTCTCCTTAATGACAATCATAATTAAAAATGCTTTAAAAACAGGGTAGATGTTCACACCTGTGAAAGGTAATTTTATAATTGCTATCATGTATGCTTATAGGATGAACTTAGTACTAATAGCATTTTTATCAAATTACTTTATAAATACTTATAAACACTTCACTGAGTTGAAATATAAAAATCATCTTTGGGTCTGCTCCCTATACTCCATACACATCTTCAATCAGTTTCTGATGCTTGTCCATTTTAACTCCACATCATGGCTTGATTACATCCCTCTTTCTCTCTTTACCTAGCTACCAGTTTAGTTTAACTCTATATCACCTCTTCCCTGGCCTACTGTCATAATCTCCAAGTTGACTTTCCTTCTCCCATTCATTCTCCACATAGCTACCAAAATAATTTTAATAAAGCACAGGTCTAACTGTATCACTGTTCTACTCAAAAGTAGCTTCCAAAAATATTTTCCTAAAGCACAGGTCTAAGTACATCACTTTTCTGCTCAAGTCTTCAGTGCTTCTGGGATAAAATACAAATTCCTTAACCTGATAATTAGTGTTCTTTTTAATCCCGTTCCAGCCTATTTTTCCAAAAGTTTTTTCACATTAATTTACTTTATGTACCTTGATAGAGTCAATCTACATCACTGAAACCATTCACTTTCTCAATTAATGGTGCAGCAGCCATGACAGGAGAATTCAGGCCAAAAAAGCTAAAGGGAATCATATCAATCCATGTCCTTTTACCCCCACTGGTCAAAAGAGAGTCTGAGGGCATGTGTAAAGTGAAAGATCTTATCTGTGTCACTGGGAATGACAACCATAGGGATAGAGAGGCACTGACTGGCAGTAAGTGTTGATAGCATTCTGGGTCGAGCTGGAGCCTCCAGAAGTTGGGACAGCTGTAAAAATGTGCTCAGAGATGACATTGGTGACTTCAAGTCAGAATTAAAGCACTAGAAGCTGGAAATATTGAAGCAAGGGACCAAACAGATCTCAGAATGGAGCTAAAGGTAGAAGAGGAGGGTGAATACATGGACAGTCCTGGGAGCAACGATGCCTAAGGCATCATGACATAATGTAGCCCCACAGATAATTATTTCCCGATTAAACTAGGGACAAATAGGGCCTTTCTCTCTTTTTTTTTCCTTTTCAAGCTGCTTAATGATTATTATTTCTATATTTAAATGGTATTATTAGCATGGAATATTTTTAGGAGATTGGGGCCCCAGAATTGAAAAAAAAAAAAAAACATATACTCTATTTTAATGTTGCCAGGAAGAGGCAAGGATGAAGGCAAAGTGAGCCAGATAGATTGCTAGTAGAGTAAGTATAGAAGGATCCTCAAGACTGAATTTGAAGAACATGAGCCCAGTACTACAGTTCTAAGCCTTAGTTAATGACAGATATTTTAACTAAGATGATGTGTGAATTAAAGAAAAAATCCACAGGGAGAATGAAAGCAAACACTAATGAAAAGAGACAAAATCAAACAACTTTGTATTTATGGGCATGTATACATGTATATATGCAGATACACACATGTATACATATGAATATAAGCATACTTACATATTCATCATGATACATACATATGCATGTGTACACGTATACATGTGTGTATATTTGTATTTATACACGCACATACACATGCATAGACATATTACACTAAAATGTGCTAGCCTAGCCGGCTGTCTGATTATGGCATGGAGCCAACTATGGGTTACTGAAAATTCTGTCAATGGAGTAAAAATTTTAGTAGGATCACTTAAATTGGAATGGGTTATACAGCTGTAGGTTCTCAAACAACAGGGCTATTTCAGAGAGGATCATCACCTGACACTGGGTGATTTTTTTTTCTTTTTTTGACCATAGTAAAGGGAAATAAAAAGATTGTCCTCAAGGGTATGGAGAAACAATGATGCAATGATGAAACTACATCTAATTTCCAGATATATTACACCCCCCCCTCCTATAAACAGAATAGTAACTAAAGTGAATTTTCATTATTCATAGAACCTATTCAGCTATAGGTAGCATGAAATAGTCAAAAAAAAGGCCTTGAAGTAGAGTCTGATAGAACTGGGTTTGAATCTTCCCTATGGCACTTATTCCTGAACTAAAGATTTAGTTCATATTCCCTACCTGAAGCAGAAGCAAGAGGACAAGCTCAATTATGGAGAAAGAAAGGCTTAGACTTTGTCTTTCATTATGCCATGAGTTATTGGGATGGTACAAGTCTGATAAGTTGTCTCTCTAGCAAAATCAAGTCTGTTGTTCACTATTTTTCATTTTGAGGAAGACCTTAAAGTCATGCCACAACAAGATGGGACTCACTGAAATGTAAGGGGTCTCCTACATAGCAATCTCAAGGTAGTTTCCATCCAGGGAAGTCTGAGCTTTAGGGCACTGCTATAAGTCTCTGCAGTGAATGCAAAGTTCACCAAGTGAAAAGAAGTGAATAAGTTGTATATGAGATAATGTCTTGTATGTCCTTCTTGAGTTTTTTAGTAGAGTTTATTCTACTAAAAGCAATATAAAGGCAATCCAACATCTAATGTACATTGTTGCCTTGCATGCTTACAAAGGAACCAAGGCCCTTTTACTCACTTAAATGGAACTCTGGATACAAACTATGTTTTGAAGTTCTCAGAAGGAACTTTGGGTAAAGCCTCAAGTGGTATGATTTTAGAGAAACTCATTAAGAATGAACCCAGTCCATATCAACCAAGAGTTTACATGGATTACATGGCTGTATATTCTCTTTCTTTTTAACAGGATCCTTTTAAAATGTCAGACATTGTCATTCCCATTTTACAGAAGAAAAACTCAAAAACTCAAAACTCATTAAATAACTTTCCTAAAGTTGGTTGGGTGGTAACAGGAATTAGACTCAGACTTTCCAATTCCAATTCAAGTTAAGAGTTTTTATACTCCAGTTTTACTGTATGGATGTGAAGGAATTCATAGAAAAATAACTGTAAAATCTTTAACTTTTAATTTTTTTTATAAGAAACATTTTGAGCTAGTCAAGGTTTTTTAGAAGAGGTGAATGTAATCAAAATGTCACTTGAGCAAGATGATTCTTATTCAGAGGATTATTTAGGTGAGAAAGAATCTTAAAATAGTGAGGCCTATGGGATAGATATTATAATGCTAATTTATTGGGGAAAGAAAATGATGCAAGTCTCATGGAATATTTCTGCTCACAAAAAACAATGTACTAGAAATCAGAGGTCAGGATAAAAGATAATGATTTATTCAAGGGGGGGTAATAGTATAAAACTCACATGGTATATGCAATTCACGCCTTGTAAAAATCAGCTCATTATTATTAACAGTAGGAAACATTTAATTTAAACTTTCATCAAAAATAAGGGTCAGAAAGTAGTGATGTTACATACTTGGGGGTAGTATGGATAGTATGGGGGTAGCAGGATAAAGGTTGGGAATTTACAAAAATCAAATTCATTTTAGGGATCTTGGAGTAGCAATGAAATACGTTTCTTTTATATGAATAACTGTGTGGATATGATACATATAGTAGAGACTTGAAAAATTTTTGTTGAATTGAATTAGATAACCAGTTTCTGTTCCTTGCCAATGAAGTCAAAGCAGGAAATATAGATCCACATTTCAAAAGAAGAGATTTAGTTTCCAAGGAATGCCTTTCTGGCAGTAAAGTTGATAAACTAAGTTGCCAAGACAAGTTTTTGGAATATGCTGTGAAAATCTTTAAGACTGAAAACCATCTGTTAAGGAAAGCTCAAGTAATGTAGCTTTTAGATGACACATAATTATGGTTGATTCTGATGTTCCATCTTTTTTTTTAATGTCTTCATTTTACTGATAGGGAATTCAGTGGGCATAAACCAGTGAATGACTTTCTGAGAAATAATGCTACTTGTTCAGCTTAACATCCCTTTATCTCTCTACTGTCTCTATCTCAAATCTAAATATCCTTAAGTGTTTGAAACTAACAGGGAGCTTTTATTTTCTGATTGTTGATACAGTACTCTATGTAGTCAGCCAAATAACATTCTTTAAGAGCCTTCATGTGCTGGGCACTGTACTAAGCACTAGGGATACAAAGAAAGGCAAAAAAAGAAAAGAAAGAAAGAAAGGGAAAAAAGAAACACTGCCTGCTCTCAAAGAGTTCACTGTCTAATGGTAGGATTCATGATAAGAACTACATATAAACAAGATCAATATAAGGATTAATAGAGGGGTAAATACAGAGAGAAGGCACTAAGATTCAAAAGGACTGGGAAAGGTTACTTGTAGAAGGTAAGGACTTTAGTTTGAGTTTTAAGGAATCCAGGGAAGCTAAGAGGTAGATATGAGGAGATAGTGTTCCAGACATAGCGGGGAGGAGAGTCAGTGAAAATACTTGGTTTGGGGAGATAGTGTATTGTACACAGCAAGGAGTTCAAAATATCAGAGTATATAGAGGCCAATGAAGTGTAAGAAGGTTGGAAAGGTCAGGATGCGGCCAGGTTATGAAGGGTTTTGAACACCAAACAGAACAATTTATATTTGATTCTTAAGGAAACCATTCTAATATTTTGGATGGGGGAGTGATATGTTCAGATGTATTTCAGGATGATTAGTTTGACAGTTGGATGAAAGATGGAATTGAGTGGATAGAATGAATGAATGATAAAGCATTTATAAAAGGTTTACTCTTTTCAAAGCACTGTATTAACAGCTGGAGATAACAGAAGCAGTTTCTGTTGTCAGGGAGCAAACATTTTAATGAAAACAGCTTCTTCATAGACAGAGAACACTGTACTAAACAAGCAACACTTATATAGTAATAATGCCTAACACAAGTGGCCAATGCAATAAAGAGCTTTGAATGATTTGATTACAAACTCAATTCTGATATTTTACATGACTCTTTAAGAGTCTACCTCATCTTCCTCAAATGCAAACTCTAGAAAGAGGGATGGTTAAACCTTAAAACCATAAAAATAGCTTTGCATAATTTATGGATAGAAATATACTGTTCTATGGCAGCATATGACATTAGCAGACTCCCTAGAGAGAAATACATTCTTATATTTACTCTGAGGCCATCTATTATCTTATAATCTTATATGTAATTACTGTTTCTACCCCCCAAAAAAACTCAAGAACTGCTTTTAAAATATAAAAACGTTAAGATATATTGCTCTCACAGTGGGTATGGGGCAGGAATTTAGATGTAATTTCCACTAAAAGTAATTAAATCTACATATATTAATTTGAGGCTACATTGCACAGCAAGCTTTCCAAAAGCTATAACAATAAGAAACTGGATTTTTCCTTTTAAAATATAAGAACTTTTTAGAAGCAGAATAGTGAGACTAGACTCCATACCAACTGAATGAATACTAAATTCCCTCTCGTTTTGCTGCCCAAAGAGTTTTTATGGTTTTTTAGGGTATATCCCTTTAATGTGTTTCAATGCCATTGTATTCTCATTTTGCATCTATTTCCCCAGGGACCTTGTGTGTGCAAGGGGAAGAATCTTTCCCCCTCTCACACTTTAGTTGGAATGTTCTTGGAAGGCAATTGCTCTGGCCTCTTTATCTCTGAGTACATCTGATTGCATCCCACCCCTTACCTCCCCTCAGCATTCTAGGGCTAATCCCCCTTACTTCTCTCCAGGGCTACTGGTTCAAGCCCCCATTTTGAAGTGTTTCCTCCATCACTCCCTCTGTGCCACTATAAGGGGAGAAATTCTGGTCCCCTGTTTTGCTCCCACAACAATAATCAGGAGATGACCAATGGCTGTGGGGAGGCTTGCTTCCTATTTTACTAAGACCAAGACTGTCCTGGCCCCAGGGAGAACTGGAAAGGTGCAGCTGTGATAAATAGCTCACACCCTAGAGGACACACCCATTCACAAGTATTCTCACTGCCACACTCAGGAAATCTGCATAAAGAGGAAATGGAGGGAAATTAAGGGAGGAATTTGAGGAATTTGAACTCACCCTAACTGTAACCTGAAGAACCAGACTGTAAAACGTCACTCCAGCTTCTGTATCAGTGTGGGTGTTCCTAGAGAGCATCACACTTGCTTCCAGCATAATAAGCACCTCCCTTTGCCCACTCTGTTTCTGAGTTCTTTCAGTGATAAGGTGAGAAGAGGTTTGCTGTGTTAAGGGGCATATCATATGTACCTTCTTAATGGAACCCAGGGAAGCAGTGGACAGTGGGAGCTTATCCAGGCTAACTCCTTGACTTGCTCAGGAAGTCCTGTGATCCCGATAAGCGTCCTAGTTTCATTTAACCAAAAAACCTTAATTACTTTTACAGTGAGATATTTACTTCAAAGGTTTAGTGACAACAGAAGCACAAAAATCTCCCTCCCACACCTGGTGGGGGTACACATCCTTCTCTATATCACTTCAATCTCTGGGGTGAGTGAACTTAGATTAAATGCAATTTCTATATAGAATTGATCCTACCAAGTTCATATACAAATGCAGCATAGCTATTGGATCTGTCCATATCTTAACCACCTCTTAGCTAGATCCCAAAGGTCAAACCTTGCTCCTCAGGGTTTCACTTCTGGATTGTATGATTTCATTGGCCAGTGTGAATTCAACTTTTGGTTCTCCTGGTGGTTCATTCTCCTGACCTTCTAAAGCTGACAAAGTCATAGCCATCTTCAATATCTTTGACTTTCTCATGCTTCTCTTGCTTCTGGTATCCGAATGTCAAATTTTCTATTCAACTCTGGTTTTTTCATCATGAATGCTTGAAAGTCCTCTATTCCACTGAATGACCATATTTTCTCCTGAAGCATGATACTCAATTTTGCTGGGTAGGTGATTCCTGGTTTTAATCCCAGCTCCTTTGACCTCTGGAATATCATATTCCAAGCCCTTTCATCCCTCAGTGTAGAAGCTGCCAGATCCTGTGTTATCCTGATTGTGTTTCCACAATATTCAAATTGTTTCTTCTTTGCTGCTTGTAATATTTTGTCTTTGATCTGGGAATTCCGGAACCTGGCTGTAATATTCCTAGGAGTTTTATTTTTGGGATCTTTTTCAGGAGGTGATTGGTGGATTCTTTCAACCTCTATTTTGCCCTCTGGTTCTAAAACATGAGGGCAATTTTCCTTGAGAATTTCTTGAAGGATGATTACTAGGGTTTTTTTTGGTCATGGCTTTCAGGTAGTCCAATGATTTTTAAATTATCTCTCCTGTATCTATTTTCCAGGTAAGTGGTTTTTCCCATGAGATATTTCACATTGCCTTCTATTTTTTCAGTTTTGGAATCTGTTTAATAATATTTTGATTTCATAAAGTCACTAGCTTCCATTTGCTCCAATCTAATTCTGAAGGAATGATTCTCTTCAGTGAGCTTCTGAGATTCTTTTTCCATTTGGCAAATTCAGCTTTTTAAGGCATTCTTCTCCTCTTTGCCTTTTTGAGCCTCTTTTGCCTTTTGAGTTAGTCTATTTTTTAAGGTGATATTTACTTTAGTCAGGTTGCTGAATCTCATTTCATAATTTTCTTGCATTGTTCTCATTTCTCTTCCTAATTTTTCCTCCACTTTCCTTATTTGACTTTCAAAATCCTTTTTTAAGCTCCTCTATGGCCTGTAATCAGCTCATATTTTTCTTGGAAGTTTTTGGTGCAGGAGTTCTAACCTTCCTCTCTTTCTCCTATTCCATGCTTTTATCCTTTCGGTCCCCAAAATAGGAGTGTAAAGTTGGATTGCTCTGCTCAGTTTGCTTCCTTTGCCTGCTCATGTTGCCACTCAATTACTTGACTTTTGAGTTTTTTGCCACAATAGGACTCTGATACCAGACAGGGGAACTTCATATCAAATTCTGGGGTTTTCTCAGATGCCAAAGGTATTAGTTGGGTGCCCTCTCTGAAGCCTCCACACATTCTGGCAAGCTGGTTGCACACCCCAGGACTTCTACCCAAGACAGTGATCCAGATCCAAGCAGGTTAAAGCAAGAGAGATTATCCCTCAGACTGGTTGGTTGGTCCCCTTACAGGGGCTGAAGCTGGCCAGGGGTTGAAGCTGCCATGTGGCAGCAGCTGCATGGCTGGGGTGCCTCAGTGGCTTCTCCCTCCAGGAGATAAAGGCTGACCACACTCCTAAAGTACCAGATTCCAAAGTCCACATTGCACTGACCTCTCACTTTGTCCTTAGCATATATGGGTTGATAATTCTGGAAGCTGCAACAGCTGCTGGGGATCTGAAGTACCTCCAGCAAGCAACTGGTCAGGCTGCCCTGGGGCTAAGACCTCCACCTCCAGCTTGTGTGGGGCTGGGCTTGGCTCCCAGTTCACTGCACTGGTTGCTTGCTGCTGCCCTGCCAGGCTGTCCTCAGTGGGAGGTTAGCTTCTCTCTGTCATTTTGTGGATTCTGTAGCTCCAAAGTTTTTTCAGAGTTATTTTTACATGAATTGGTGGAGGTGGAAGCCAGAACCCCACAGAAGTCCTGTTTCTACTCTGTCATCTTGACTCCACACCCCCTCTTGTATTGTTTTTTTTTTTTTTTTTTAAAGCAATTGGGGTTAAGTAACTTGCTCAAGGTTACACGGCTAGTCATTTGATTTATGCGTGGGTGCTCATTTTCTGAGGCTGGATCTCCGAGGCCGGCGCTCTTACTCACTGCGCCACCTAGCCGCCCCTTTAGGGCAATTGGGGTTAAGTAACTTGCCCAAGGTTACACGGCTAGGTTTTTGTTTGTGCGGATTAAGTGTCGGAGGCCGGCTCCGAACTCAGGTCCTTCTGATTCCAGGGCCGGCGCTCTATTCACTGCGCCACCTAGCCGCCCCCTTGTATTGTTTTTTTAAGGATACTTTTCAGAACACTGTTTTTTCTATATAGTTGTTTACTGAATTTTCATTAAAAATGATACCTACTATATTGGGTTTGCCTTTAAGAGATGAATAGCCTTAAATACTCTTAAGATACCTATTTGGGAGAGATCTTAGGAGGCGAAGTCATGAGTATTGGTTTATGAGAAAATTGAAGGGTCATGTGTGTTTGTATCCTATATTTGTTTTTATAAGTGTGCTACAGTTTACCTTTTCTGAGCATTAAACCTTTAAAATCCAAATATTTTCAAGATTAATTGGTCCCCTGGTTATAATTCATCTTTATCCAACAACAGGTCATAATGTGTTAGGTACAACATACAAATCAGACCTACAGAAAGCACTGCTTCTATCTTTGAGGTAAGCAAAAGTTTCCAAAAGCAAAACAAAATTCCATTTGGGGCCATGGTAGATTCTAGCATTATTCCCTTCATTTCAGTGTTTTCTTCCTGTTAACTGTCTTGTTTCCCTAGGCTGCTTCAGCTAAAGGAATCTTTTGGGTATGAAGGATTT
This sequence comes from Gymnobelideus leadbeateri, assembly GCA_011680675.1. Taxonomy (NCBI): domain Eukaryota; kingdom Metazoa; phylum Chordata; class Mammalia; order Diprotodontia; family Petauridae; genus Gymnobelideus; species Gymnobelideus leadbeateri. The sequence continues at coordinate 553,347 of WOXC01007852.1, read as the reverse complement.
GAATAACAGTAGAGATGATTCTACATGTTGAGGAAAGCAGTGTAGCTATTAGATCTGAGGAGTCCTTCACTAAATTTTTCATCTCTTTCAGTATTGACATTCAAAGGAGCACAGAACATTGGAGGAAAAGAAAAAGAAATAGTGGGAAAATGGGGAAAAAAGTAATATACAGGAAATACTTTAAGGTTATATTGGTAAATGAAAAAAGAACAAGATACATCTAGGGGCAAATCATGGGAACATGTTACTCATTTCTGAATGTGGAAAGGGATGATATTAATTTCTCTATTAGGAAAATGTCATGTAATACACACATATATACATTCTTCACTGGATAATAAGTCACATCATCTGATTCTCTAAATTGAAATGGATCATTGAAGTCATCTAATCTAATGTATACATAAATAGAATCAATCATACAGTCTCAGAATTGAAAGGGATCCCAGAGACCATCTGGCTGGGCACCTAGCACAATGCCACTACTTAATCCATTTATCTTTGCATTGAATGCTAGAAGAGTCCCCTCTATAGCATTGCCAACTTGTGGAAAGACTGTTCAATTTAGAGGAAAGAACACTTCTTAAAAAGAAATCAGGAAATATGGCAATGGTCTGCTGGTCCAATTCAGTTACCACTCAGTTTTATGACCTTGGCCTCACCACTCTGAGCAGCATCAATTTCTTCATTTGTAAAATGAAGATAATGATATTTCTGCATGTACCTCTCAAAACTGTTAAAAAGTTGAAATGAGAAAATTAACATAAAAGAAGCTTTATGACCATAAAGACAAAAGGCACCTGTTTTTAATCATCCTGTTTCCATTACTAGATTCTAAAATCTCTAGGATTTTCTTCCTTTATGTTTTTGTTCAGCAGGCTATATAATAGTGATCCTTCATCTGATCCCTTGAGATAAGTCCATCAGAACCCATCATTATAATGCATGAGGTTTTTTTGTACTCATATTAGTTTGTGTAGTGATGTCCTAATTAAAACTTTTGAATAATGAGATCACCAAGAGAAGTAATATAAAAGAAAAATAGAAGAGGGCCCACAACAGAAACCTGAAGGACACCTATTGATAAAAGGCATGATCTGGAGGAGGATCTACCAAACAGAGAAGGAGTGGTAAGAAACATAGGAGGAAAACCAAGAGAGAGTAGTGTCCCCAAAACCTAGAAAGAGTGGGGTGATCAACAGTGTCAAAGATCACAGAGAAGTTAGGAAGAATGAAACTGAGAAAAGGACACTGGACTTGGTAACTTTGAGTTACTTTAGAGAAAATAGTTTTGATGGAATCAGAAGACCAGGAAGTCAGATAACATGGACTTAAGAAGAGACTGACAGGAGAGAAAATGGAGGCACCTACTGTACACTACCTTTTTAAAGAGTTTAGCTACACAGAGTAGCAGAGATAAAGGATGATAGCAGGAATGGAAGGATCAAGTGAGAGTGTTTTATACACAGTGTTCATAAGCAAAAGAAAATGAGCTAGTTGATGGGGAGAGATTGAAAATATGTAAAAGAGTTGGAGATATCAGAGGAGGCAATCTGTTAGAGCACACGGGATAGAATGGAGTCACTTGAAGAAGTAAAGAAGTTGCTCTTGGTAAGAAATAAGTCCACTTCATCATGTGAATTAGGGGTGAAGGAAGAAAATGTAGCAGAGGGTACCTGAGTGATAGAAGATGAAGAAAAAGGGAGAAGAGGGAGTTTATTGTATTCGAATCAATTAAGAAAAGAATCAAAAAAAAATTATGTACCTCTCCCAAACCTAGTCATCCCCACACTACCTTTGGATTCAATGTAGGGGAATAAAAATATATTTTCAGTTTGACAGTTCATTTATCCAATGTAGACTCTACTCTTAGATAAGACAATCTTTAAATATAAAGCATTTTACTGAAATACATACTATATACATATACACATATATGTTACATATGATATGTATGTGAGTATGAATAACCCATTCCCCCCAAAATGATTCTTGATCCTTTATATAACAGTGGGGAAAATTTTTCTCCATAAATTCCCACGTTAGACGAGAGAGAGAGAGAGAGAGAGAGAGAGAGAGAGAGAGAGGCATCTCAGAGGTGAAAAACATTTGCCCTAGAAATATTGATGGAGAAGCTCTCTCCTGTTGCTCCTGGAACAAGTCCCTCATTAGTTGCCTGCCTTTTTGTTTTTGGCAAGGCTCTCTCTCTCAGTCACAGTGAGCTATACTTCTCAAACTATCAATCACTCTATCCCAAAGCCACCACTGCCTATAGGTCTGCGGTGTAGACTATAGACTCTATAGGCTATAACCTTGGGGGCTCTTGTCTAATGGTCTTTTGGATGGAAACTGCCATGCCTCAGCTAAATGGTTTTGGTACCTCAGATAAATGTTATTTTTTCCCCCCTAACTCAGACTGCCTAGTGTGCTTAGGGGCAGTTTTTCATATTCTTTTGGTTCATCTTTTTCACCTAATGAACTATTCAAGCTGGTGTTCCTTAAGAGGCTTCTCAGGCAACTATTGTCTGACTTTTCTCCACAGACCATCTTCAGACCTAAGTATTATCTGTGCTACCATGAATAATTTTTTTTAACCTTTTCTTTACATAAGGGGGCATCATGCTTTCTGTATTAGTTTTTAGTGACTGGGTTTACACACCAATTTTCACACCCTCTTCATTGGTATATTTGATCATTGATCATGACTTATCACACTAAATATACGTAATTTTTTCATAAGCTTAAAGAATTACCAAAACACTGGTATAAAAGTAGAATTATAAATAGTGAGTTTTTTAATAACATTCCTTGCCATAGAAGCAAAACTATTGTCCCTGCTTAGATCTGTACACAGAACTGTGACAGGTACATTTGAAAACAAAAGAAAACAACCAAAAAACCTCCAACACTTTCTGATTCTAGAGTCTTTCTGATTCTAGAGTCAGCGCTCTATCTACTGTATCGCCTGCCCACCCCTTTGAGAAGGGAGATCATTAACTGATGCTATCTTTCACAGTATTTTCCTTTCTTTAAAAAAAATCCTTTGAGTAAAGAAGGGTTTTTTGTAGAAAGATAAGGGTTTTAAAAATTAGATTTGGGAAGAAAATGAATGTGAATACCTTATGGAAATGTGGAAAGGTTTGTGAAACAAATAGTATAGTTTGACTATAATGAGAAGGGAAATGACATGAAATAAAACCGAAAAGAGATTGAAGCCAGATCATGGAAACTTTATATAACAGGCTGAAGATCTTGTATTTGTTTCCAGAGTAAAAAGAGACATACTGAAGGTGGGTTTTTTGGTTTGTTTTTAATTATGAAACTGATGTAATGGGATTATTTTGGAAACTTTGTGGAACATAGACTGGAGATGGAAAATAGAAATGGGAGATCAATTTGGAGACTATTACACTAATTCAGGTGTGAGATGTTGATGAGTTAAACTAGAGTGGTAGCTATGTGAATAGGGAGAAGGGACTGGAACTTGTAGAATAGTACAGACAAGACTCAATACACAACTGGATATGAGTGGTGAGGTAGAAGGAAGAGACAAGTATAATTTCATGCTTATGAATCAAATAGATTCACCTCTTCATGGTGGAGAAGGATAATTTGAGAAAGAAAAGGTGATGAGTTTTATTAAAGATAAATTAAATTTGAGATGCTCGTGCGACATCCAGATAGAAATATCTAGCAGACAACTAGAGATACTAGAATAAGAGTCCCTACAATACAGTTTCTTATAACATATCTGAAGTATGTTCAGTACCATTATGGATTAAAAGAGGAATTGTGTATTAATCTGGGAGCACAAGTATTCATTTAAACATATTTCTATGGAAATACAGTCCAAAGAATTGTAGGTATGTAACAAGCAGAGAACTTGATTACATAATAATTATGATTACATAATAATTTCTATTTATTCCTCCTATAATCCAGAATTAATTCCCTTGTATGAACTCTGCATTCTTGAGTAAGGGCTCTTGAACTCCATTATTTCCTTTCATGGTCACTATCCTTTCTTCTCAGTGCTGGTGCTAGTTCTTCTGACTAAATTTCTTCACCCACATTGTATAGTTGTTGTTGTGTTCGTCCTTCATTTTTGAAGATGACCTTTACATCAGGGAAATAATGATATGATTTGTAGTTGACTTTTATTGAGTGAGGGAGGGCTGCAGAGCCATCTGGGTCCAATGGTCAGATATTCATCAGGATGACTGGATATGGCCCAGGTTTCAAGGAAGACCCTGGTCCTTTTAGGCTAAGGCCTTTTCAGGTTGTCACTTTGAGTGAGGTAAAGCCCATTCAGAGAATAGGCCTCTTTAAGTAGTGAGTCAAAGGATGACTCCTTTAATTAGAAAAAAAGAAAAAAATCCAATCACAATATCTTAAGTATCATTCTTCACATGTCTTGTGATTCCACACAGCAATTTCTTACTGCTTTCAGTAGATAAGTTTTCACCATTAGGTAAGACAAAAACAAGAACCTTCCCAGGAAGTTTGGAGACAGTCTTTACTGTGAAGAACTGTGTTGAGTTCCAAACAGCTGGCTTAAAAATAATTTTTTGAACGCAAGCCCAATCAATTTAATGTCTAAATTACTCCTATATCTTTTATGTACTTAGTGGTTGAAATGAGAAGACACAAGAATAATCACCAAGATGCTGCTCTCCAGTACTCTGGCAGATCTTCCTAATATGAATGTTCCCTCTAAGAATACAGATCAAAATCTATCCATGCCTGCCCTCTGGGTACAGTTATTATCCATAACTTCCCATAATTACACTTCAGGGAATTTACCTAACTAACCTTCTTCAAGTGCCATTGACATTTCATAAATAACATTGGAATTTGTGGACTGGTCATCAATTATGTCATGCTTTCACTATATAATTAGCTTGCCTTTCCCCCTAGGTATGAACTTCTCCTATGTCTTTTTTAAACTACTTAAACCATATAATTTATTGTTTTTGATATGTTTTATCCTGTACATGTCCATTGTGTGCGTCTCTTTTGCTTTTTGAGTGATCTTCATAGACTATATTTCATGACTTGTAGCCATGCACAATCATGCTATTATAAAGTTAAATACAGTATCTATCTGTCTATATTGAACTTTTTCTAAGGGACCTTAATTACTTAAGTACAAAAGAACTTCACTATAAGTCAGTAAGTATAAGTAAAAGGGCTCATATTGTGGATTCTAAGGGTATTAGAGAGCAAAGTTCCAGTTGAATTTACTGTGGAACTCTGACTATATTTAAATTTTTTTATATATCAAATGTGTTAACTGGAAAACAAGCTCTAAAAATGCTTTCTCTTCAACTTTATTCTATCTTAACAAACTGGGCATACACAGGCTCTAGAATATTGTCTATAATGAAAGAATTAGTGTGAAACGTATATTGCTACAAGCATTCCTGTAACATACACAAAGCAATTGCAATAAGGCTATGCTTACATTGTGACAATGCACCCAATTTAAGCAAACATGAAATTTGCATATTTCATGAATTAATAGAGCATGACGAAAAAAGATCTTGAGAAATAGGTAGGCAAAATAATGCCAACAGAAGCTGCGACCAATTTCCCCAAGGAAAGACTTACTCAAGAATTAATGACTGACAGATCTGTCTATGAAACAATGTTAGCCTGACAAGTGAATATGAAGTGTGATTATCTGTACAATTGTGTCCCACATCTTTGCTGAAAACCTTTGGGCTTACTGCTTTGTCATTTCCTGACACAGAACTACATGCCTGTACTGTACAGAATACAACTATTCTTTTTTTTTTTTTAAGCAATTGGGGTTAAGTAACTTGCTCAAGGTTACACAGCCAGTCATTATTTATGTGTGGGTGCTCATTTTCTTAGGCCGGGACCCATCCTGGGTCATCCTGACTCCAGGGCCAGTGCTCTTACTCACTGCGCCACTTAGCCGCCCCCACAACTATTCATTCTTACAATTATAATAGTTCTCCTTGGAGTGCCACATTCAAGGACTCCCTGAAATGAAGGATTAACTAGAATCACTTACATCAAACCTTATGAACAGTAGCAATTTGGATAGCGAAACATTGCATACTCTATCTTGAGATCATAAAAATTAGTGTTTAAGTCCTTTCACAATAGTAAATAGCACCTAAAAATGTCCCACAGTATTTTAATGATAGCCAAGTATTTATACATTTATGCTAATGATTGGTTTTTCAGTAAGAAATCAAGGGAAACTGCTGTCTATAGGAAGATTCTATGACCTTCACAGATGTCATCAAATATTTAAACCTAAAATAAATCATATTCTAATTGTGACAGAAAATTCAGTGTAGTCATTACCATCCTTCTAAAGTTGGAATAATCGTCTGCTTCTATTCCTGTAATCAGTAGAGTGTTGTTTGGTTAGTCTATGTGTGGGGGTGTGTGTGTGCCCGCACGTGTGTGCGCACATAAACTACAATGTTGCCAGTGCTTTTCTGGAGTCTTCTGTTTCCCAGTGATTTAAATGGATTCTCATGGTGCCATATTATAAATATAGATAGTAGAAGACTAAACAAGTTTCCCAAGGATTCATTGTAAGTTAATGTCTCAGTTTACATTAGAATATGTGACATTTGTCCATCCCTTTTATTCACTTTGCTAATCAAATTATCTACTTGTCCACTATGAAAAAGTTTTTTGATAAACTTCTTTTGCTAATGATATAAAAAAAGTAGCCAAATTCTTAGAAATTTTTTTTCTATAGTATATAAACATAGGGAAAATTAGAAACCATGGCAAGGGTGAATGTGATTGAGATATATTTGACAATTGCATAGAATATCTTTAAGAAAAGGAAAAAGATTGCTGTTAACCATGAAGAAAGCATAACTTATCTTTTATTTTGCTGAACAATGCTTTTTAGAATCTATTCTATGTGATTTGAGGTGAGAATAAAGCCATGGTGGAATGGGAATGGGAAATTGAAGATCTTCCCTGCCTCTTAATAGACCTGGTGGGGAGTTTGAAGACCTCCCCTGCTGTGAAGATAAACTCTGCCCCCTGATAGGCTGAATGTGGTCACATGGAGCCCATGGTAGGCGGAGTTTGCTGAGGAGAAGCAGAGACCACAGGAAGCTGGTTCAGAGGGAGACAGCTGGGGATGGAGGAGCTCAGGCAAGGAGATAGAAGGTTTTGTGAATAAATGTGGCTCCTCCATTGGTTTGTGGGAATGCTAAAGGATACTGTAGCTCTCAGCATTATTATGGCTTTTAAATATCTTTAGTACTATGATGGAATCAAATTACTGGTTTGGGGATTTGGTTTTCTGGTGTCTAAATCCTTCGGCTTTATCCTATATCTGGAGAGTTTGACATATTTTGTTATTGAATGTCATTGAGATACTTATAGTCACAGTCTTTATCGTGATCATGGGCATTGCAAATATTGCCTTGGCACTACAGATGGTAATAAAAAAATCATGTAACCCAATGGTACTTCATTAATTGAACTATGAGATGGTAGCCAAATTGCCAGTAGTACATGTCATTTTGGCATAATATTAAAGAAAATAAGTAATGGGACATTAATGACAGAATGATTTTATTGTTTTTAAATGGTCTTTCTAATTGAGCATATAAAATCTTATTTAAGTTGTTGTTGCTGTTGTTTAGAACAACAAAAATAGATATTGATAGAGTTTTTGATCAAGTATTCAAACTCAAAAATGATTTTCTACTGCTCATGTAGTTTAATTTGCCATTCTTCCTATTTATGCTACCTTTGCACTAATACAAATATCACTATTTTCTTCATTTAATCATAACATGTTTGCTAGAATTCATTGTCCTAAATCCACCCTCATCTGGGACCTTAAAAGTACCTTCAATTTCTTGCAAGTTGAATACAAGTCAATCTATGAAGGGTCATATTTTCTTTAAATATCTTTGGGTAGATAGAGTTTTAATAGAAATGCCATTCTGCCTTGATTACACCTAAAAATAATGTACACTTTACTCATTAGCATTCAGGAAGGGCTTTATTATCTATTATTTGGCCAAGTAGAATATTCTGGAAATTGCATTTCTCATTTATTCCAATACAAGTCTTCGTCATTTTAACCTGAATGAAAGCTAATAGGAACAGAGGTAGGCTGGAAAAGAGATTAGAGCTACCTTTGTGGAAGTTTTGATGTAACAACTGTTAGTGTTTGGGGAAATTTAAAAAAAAAAAAAAGTTGTGCTGCATATAGCTTTTGGAATGATGTAATTCATCAAAGTCTTTATTTTTTTTCTGGTGCAAATAAAATGAATATGTAGAATTTCTAACCAATTAGCTACTACAATTCTCTGCATATTACCACTTAAGATGTTTCTACTCTACCAGACTTTCTACTGGTTCAGTCCTGTTTACATCAATGCTCTCTACAATGGTATAACTGATTTCTACCCACCAGGTCATAGCTACACTAGCACTTGCACTTGACAGGCTCATTTTCTACCTTCTCTTGAGATAGAGGAGACTGAATCAAAGGTCCAATGTAATTATTATGTGTATTTCAGATTAAATACATGTGATAAAAGCTTCCATCTAGCTCTTGATCAAACATGTTAGGAGATGCTGATTCCCAGTGACATATTACAATATGTCTGTTGTAACAGTCCCTGGTGCCATAATGTAAATTACTTACATTTGGGATTACTTGACTAAGGAAGACAGAAATATTACTCACTTCTTAAGTGCTGCCCACTGGGAGTTTGTGAGATGTGGTCTAATCTTAAACTTGTTAGGCAAGACATTAAGAAATAATGGAGCCATGTTTGTTTTACTAAATGACTATTGTGCTCAAACTATTTGAAGAAGGCAGCCTCAATTTTATAACAGCTTGAACTGTTTTCCCTATGACAAAAGGCTACATGACATCTAAATGGACTAGAAATAAAGATAAATAAATCTTTGGCTGCCTGATATAGTATTAAAACTTTGAAATACATATAACAGTATTTACAACATGCATATGTTATTTTATATTTCATGTTATGCATTTATTTTAAACAAATCATTTTTATATTAAATATTCCCCAATTATATTAAATAATTTGAAAATTATTTTTGGAAACCTTGAATTCCAAATTCTCTTCCCCCTCCCCCCAAAGTGCTACTATAAGTATTTTTGTATTAATAGGACTTTTTCCATTTTCTTTGCTCTCTTATGGACACATACCTAGCACTGATATTGCTGGATCAAAGAATGTAAAGTTTTATTGTCATTTGGGTATAATTCCAAATTGTCCTCTAGGATGATTAGACTAGTTCACAACTCTATCAACAATGCATTAATGTCTCACTTTTTTCCCCATCTCCTCCAGCATTTGTTATTTTCCTTTTATGTCACATAAGCCGATCTGATAGGTGTGAGGCAGCACCTCAGAATTGTTTTAATTTGCATTTCTCTTATCAGTAGTGATTTAGAGCATTTTTTCAGGTGAGTATTGATAGCTTTCATTTCTTCTTCTGAAAACTAGCCATTCATATCCTTTATTTCCCGATGATTGCCTTTTCTTTTTGGTAAATTTGGCTCATTTCCCTATATTTAAGAAATGAGACCTTTATCAGAGAAATTTGCTGCAATTCCTCCACCCCCCCCAGTTTTCAATTTTGTTTCTAATTTTGGCTGCATTAATTGTGTTTATGCAAAATCTTTTTAAAATTTTGTGTAATCAAAATTAAGGGACAGGTAGGTGGTATAGTAAATGGAGCACTGGACTTGAAGTCAGGATGATCTAAGTTCGAATCTAACCCCAGACACTTACAAGCTGTGTGTTACTTAACACCTATTTGCCTCAGTTTCTCCTCTATAAAATGGTGACACACTGGAGAAGTAAATGGTAAAAAAATTAAGTGGTTTTTTTTTTTTAAGCAATTGGGGTTAAGTAACTTGCTCAAGGTTACATGGCTAGTCATTATTTATGTGTGGGTGCTCATTTTCTGAGGCCGGATTTGATCTCGGGTCATCCCAACTCCGAGATTGGCGCTCTTACTCACTGCGCCACCTAGCCACCCCTTTTAGGGCAATTGGGGTTAAGTAACTTGCCCAAGGTCACATGGCTAGCTTTTTGTTTGTGTGGGTTAAGTGTCTGAGGCCGGATCTGAACTCAGGTCCTTCTGACTCCAGGGCCGGCGCTCTACTCACTGTGCCACCTAGCCGCCCCAAATTAAGTGTTTTTTGCCAAGAAAAGCCATGGATAAAAATGGGTCACAAAGAGTGAGACAGGACTGAAAAACAGGAGAATCAAAATTATCTATTTCACTTCCTGAAATCACCTTTATCTCTTAGTTTCCAATGAGTTTTTCATCTATTTCTATAGCCCTTTATTTAATGTAATTTTTATTTTATTGTGGTTTGAAAATCATACATTTTATTAATATGTGAAGGTTCCATATTCAGCTGAGAAAAAAGTATACTTTCCTTTTCCATCTAACTTTTCTTTTTTTTTTTTTTTTTGGAGGGCAGTTGGGGTTAAGTAACTTGCCCAAGGTCACACGGCTAGGTTTTTGTTTGTGTATGCGTTAAGTGTCTGAGGCCAGATCTGAACTCAGGTCCTTCTGACTCCAGGGCCGACACTCTACTCACTGCGCCACCTAGCTGCCCCTAAATTTTCTAACATTCTATTTATTTTCTTGGCTTCTTTCTTGTTTATTTTATTGTTTGATTGATTAGTCTAGCTCTGAAAGGAAAATGTTGAGGTACTACATGATACTGTCTATTTTACACCTGTAATTCATTTCATATTTCCTTTAAGAATTTAGGTGCTATGCCATTTGGTGCATATGTGTTCAGTATTGACATTACCTCATTGTATATTGTTCTTTTTAGCAATATAGTTTCCCTGCTTCACCCTTTTAATTAAGTCTATTTTTTGCCTTTGTTTTATCTGATATCATAAGTGCTACCTCCTTTTTTACTTAAGCTGGAGCACAACAGATTCTGCTCCAGCCTCTTGTTTTAACTCTTTTCCAAGTGTGCTTCTTTGCAAAACACATATTGTTGGAATCTGGTTTCTATTTATCTTTTTTTTGGGGGGGGGAATTAAATTTTATGTTTATTTTTAGTTTACATCTTTCATTTCCACAAGATTTTGAGTTACAAATTTTTTCCCCATTTCCCCCCTAGCTACTACCCCTAAACAGCAATCCCACTAAATATCCCCTGCCCCAATCTGCTCTCTCCTATATCTTCCTCTATCCCCCCTCCAACTTTCCAGTAGGGCACCATGGATCTCTTTGTCCCAGTGCCTGTATATCTTATTTCCCAGTTACATGTAAAATAATAATAACAATATATATTTTAAACATTTCATTTTAAAACTTTGAATTCCAGATACCTTCCCTTCCTCCCTTGTCAGTCACCCTTACTGGGAACATAAGAAATTCAATATAGATTGTACATGTGTAGCTATGCAAAACATTTCCATAGTGGATATATTGTGAAAGACTGACTATATTTCCCTCCCTCCTATCCCACCTCCCACTTGTTCTATTCTCTACTTTGATCCTGTCACTTTTCAAAAGTGGGTGCTTCCAACTTCCACCCCACCAGCCTGCCCTCCCTTCCATCATTCCCACTCTCATCCCCTTCCCCCCTACTCTCCTGTAGTGTGAGATAGCCTATTTAGTGTGTATGTCATTCCCTCCCTAAGCCAAGTCAATGAGGGTAAGGTTGACGCATTCTCTTTTGCCTTCCTGTTCTTCCGCTCCATTGTAACAGTTTTCCCTTGCCTCTTCTATATGAGATAGTTTACCCCATTCTGTCTCTCCCCATCTCCTCTCATTATATTCTTCTCTCACCTCTTGATTTCACCTTTTAAGTATCATCCCTTCCTATTCAATTGGTCCTGTGCTCTCTATGTATACCTGTACACATATATACACACTCACATATGTATTCATACACCCATATACCCTTCTACATAGACATATATGTATGTATACATTTATATATATATATATGTATAGATGTGTGTGTGTGTGTGTGTATACACTTCTATTTCTATTCCCTTCAACTATTCTTATAATGAGAAAAGTTTCATAAGTTACAATGATCATTTTTTTTCCATGTAGGAATGGAAATAGTTCAACTTTGATAAGTTCCTTATGATTTCTTTTCCCTGTTTACCTTCTCATGTTTCTCTTGCTTCTTGTATCTGAATGTCAAATTTTCTATTCAACTCTAGTTTTGTCATCATGAATGCTTGAAAGTCCTATACATAATACTCAGTTTTGCTGGGTAGGTGATTCTTGGTTTTAATCCCAGCTCCTTTGACCTCTGCAATGTCATATTCCAAGCCCTTTCATCCCTCAGTGTAGAAGCTGCCAGATCCAGTGTTTTCCTGATTGTGTTTCCACAATATTCAAATTGTTTCTTCCTGGCTGCTTGTAATATTTTCTCCTTGATCTGGGAACTCTGGAAACTGGCTATAATATTCCTAGGAGTTTTCTTTTGGAGATCCTTTTCAAGGATCTTTCAACCTCCATTTTGCATCTGATTCTAAAACATCAGGCTAATTTTTCTTGAAAATTTCTTGAAAGGGGGCGGCTAGGTGGCTCAGTGAGTAGAGCGTTGGCCCTAGAGTCAGAAGGACCTGAGTTTGGATCTGGCCTCAGGCACTAAATGCACACACAAATAAAAACCTAGCCGTGTGGCCTTGGGCAAGTTACTTAACCCCAATTTCCCTCCAAAAAGCAAAAACAAACAAACAAAAAAGAAAATTTCTTGAAAGATGATTTCTAAGTTCTTTTTATAATCATGGCTTTCAGGTAGTCTAATAATTTTTAAATTATCTCTCCTGCATCTATTTTCCAGGTCAGTGGTTTTTCCCATTAGATATTTCACATTGCCTTCTATTTTTTTCATTTCTTTGGATCTGTTTAACAGTATCTTGATTCCTCATAAAGTTACTAGCTTCCATTTGCTCCAATCTAATTCTAAAGGAATGATTCTCTTCAGTGAGCTTTTGAGATTCTTTTTCCATCTGGCAAATTCAGCTTTTTAAGGCATTCTTCTCCTCACTGCCTTTTTGAACCTCTTTTTCCTTTTGAGTTAGCCTCTTTTTTAAGGTGTTATTTTCTTCAGTCAGGTTGTTGACTCTCACTTCATAATTTTCTTGCATCATTCTGATTTCTCTTCCCAATTTTTCCTCCATTTCTCTTATTTTGTTTTCAAAATCCATCTTAAAACTCCTCTATCACCTGTAACCAGTTCATATTTTTTTCTTGGAAGCTTTTGATGCAGGAGTTCTGACTATGCAGTCTTTCTCCTGTTCCATGCTTTGATCCATTTTGTCCCCAAAATTGGAGTGTAAAGTTGGGTTGCTATGTTTCCTTTGCTTCCTTTGCTTGCTCAAATTGCCACTCAATTACTTGACTTTTGAGCTTTTTGCCTCAGTAGAATTCTGCTACCAAAGAGGGGAGCTTTGTCCCAATTGCTGGGGTTTTCTCAGCTGCCAGAGCTAATAGTTGGCTGACCTCTCTGAAGCCTCCACATGCTCTGGCAATCTGGTCATGCACCCCCAGATCTCCACCCAAGACAGTGATCCAGATCGAAGCAGGTTAAAGCAAGAGAGATTATCCCTCAGACTGGTCACATGGTCCCCCAAAATCTGCAGGGCAGGAGCTCTGAGGCAGCCATATGGTGGTGGCTGCAGGGCTGCCACACCTCAGCCTCTTCTTCCTTCAGGGGGCAAAAGCCCCACCATATTCTCGGATCCCCCATTTCCAAATTCCACACTGCACTGACCCCTCACTTTGTCCTTAGCATCTATGGGTTGGTAATTCTGGAAGCTGCCACAGCTGCTGGTGGTCTGAAGTCCCTCCAGCTGGTGGCTGATTGTGGCCACCCTGAGGCTAAAACCTCTGGCTTGGGTGGGACTAGGCTCAATTCTGAGAGTGATGCACTGGCCCCTTCCTGCCAACCTGCCAGACTGTCTTCAGTGGGAAGTTACCTTCTCTCCATCTTTTGTGGGTTCTGTAGCTCCAAAGTTTGTTTAGAGCCATTTTTTACATGAATTGGAAGAGGTGGAAGTGGGAGACACAAGGCAGTCCTGTTTCTACTGTTCCCCTGAATCTACCTCAAGGACCCCTTCTAACCTGGATTCTGGGTTCCAATCTTTTATGATTTATGGGTGTGTTCATCCCATTCTCATTCACAGTTATTATTACTAGCTGTGCATTTCCCTTCAGTCTGTTTTCTTATGTTTATCCTCTTTTTTATCTTGTCCCTCCTCTAAAATCTGCTATACTTCTGAGCATTGCCCTCTTTTCTCTGCTTTTTATTTTTATCACCCCATCTTGTTTTCTACTATACCTATACCCTCTTACTTTACTACTGGGTAAAATAGATTTCTATTGCCATTTGAGTATGTATATATATATATTTTACACTTTTAAGTCAATTTAGGTGTGAGTGAGATTCAAGCATTGGCCCCATTGTAAAAGTGCTTCCTCTAATATCCAATAATTTTCCCCATTCTTTTCTCTTTTCCCAGTGCATCTCTTCCTCTTAGCTGCCCCCACCCCTTTTTTTTTTTACATCAACCATACATAACTCACTCACTTCCATACCCTCTTTCTATGTGGAATCCTTCTAATTGCCCCAATAATTACACAGTTGTTTTCATCAGGAATGCTTCACAGTCCTCTATTTCATAAAATATCCATTTTTTCCCTTGAATTACACTCAGCATTTGCTGGAAAGGTTACTCTTGTTTGTAATCCCAGCTCTTTTGTCTTCCCAGAATACTATATTCCAAGCCCTCAATTCCTTTAATGTTGTAGCTGCTAAACTTTTTTGTGATCCTAACTGACTCTGCAGTATTTGAATGGTTTCTTTTATACTACTTAATATATTTTGTCTTCAACCTTAGTATGCTGAAATTTGACTATAATCTTCCTGGGACTTTTCATTTTGGGATCTTTTTTTAGGTGGTGATCAGTGGATTCTTTCAATTTCCATTTTATCCTCAGGTACTAAGATATTGGGGAAGTTTTCCTTGAAATATGATGTCCACACCCTTTCTTTGATCTTGGCTTTCAAGTAATCCAGTAATTCTCAAATTATCTCTCCTTGTTCTATTTTCCAGGTCACTTGTTTTCACAGTGAAATATTTCACATTTTCTTCTATTTCCCACTCTTTTGACTGTGTTTTATTATTTCTTTATGTTCTGTAGAGTCAGTTTCCACTTGCCCAATTCTAATTTTGAAAGAATCATTTTCTTTGGAGAGCTCCTGTATCTCTTCTTCCATTTGGACAATTCTGTTTTTTAAGGTTTTATTCTCTTCAGAAATTTTTGTCCCTTTTTTACCAAATTATTAGTTGCCTTTTCATATTTTCTTTCTTTGTTTTCACTTTTTTTTACCCAGTTTTTACTCTATTACTCGTATTTGATTTTGAAAATAATTTTTATATCTTTCAGGGATTCTTGTTGGGCTTGTATCCAATTCACTTTTTTTCTTTGGGGCTTTGCTTTAACTATCTTGACTTCATTGTTTTCTGAGTTTGTGCCTTCCCTGTCACCACAGTAGCTTTATGTGATTGGGGTTTTATTTTCTTCTCATTTTTCTACTCTTTTTATTGATTTGAAACATTATGTTAGTGATGGGCTCTATTGCCAGCATGGGGGTGGGATCTCTGCCTCAAGCTTCAGGCTTCTTTACACTGCTGTTTTTGGTTAGCCCTGTGGGTTTGGATGTTTTTGGTGCTTCAAAAAGAAGTGTTATCTGGGGAGATATGTGTTCACTACTCTCTTGTTCTGCACTCTGATCCTTACCCAAGAAGAACATTGATCTCTTGGAATTGCAATTAATACTGTTCCTCTTTGTCCCTCCTCCCTTGGGATCAGAAACAATATCATTTTTCAAGATTCCTGATCCTTTGGGGCCATAAGTGATACTGCCTCTCAGGATTTCCATTTCCTTTTGACTGAAAATGCTCCTCTCTGCTCCTGAACTGTGACCCAGAAGTAGGCATTGATAATGGAGTTTCCAAATAGCATCTAGTCCTATATCTAGTGCTAGCACAGGGGTCCCTTGAATCTTTTTTTTTTCTAACAAGTTGTCAGGTTTCTTTATAATTTCTGACTTAAGACCTCCTGAAGCAGTTGCTTCTGTCACCACAACCTATCCATGTGAGCTCTGGACTAGCCTCCACTCCTATGTGAAAGATCTCTCTTTCCAACCCTCTTAAGTTCTCATGGATTGAAAGAATGCCTCAATCTGACCTTCTGTTGGCTCTGCCATTCCAGAATTCAATTAGTATTCTGTATATATACACATACACACATATATAGATACAGATATAGATGTATGTATTAATATATAGTATTATATATTGGCAGATTAGATAATCAGAACATTTATATAATTCCAAAGATTTATATATATATATATATGCTTTATATATTTCCTTTATATATATATATGTCTATATTATATAACTTCATAAATTCCATAGTAGGTTATATAAAATAGGACAGGGATAATGCCCAGTTCTTGCAGAACTGCTAATGTGAACTCTGAGTTGAGAAAACTCTATCAATGTCTGTTGGAAGATTTTTTTAAACTAAGCATTTCAGAGACTTAGGTTAAGGGTCTCAGCATTGCAAAGATGTCAAAACTTCAGGTGTATTATATGTCAAAATCATAATTTTAATTTGAATCTTTTTGGTTTTGAGATTGGCTCTCTATCCATTTTGACACGCTGCCTCTCATTAGTATATGAGTATTAGTATATAACCCAATTATATTTCATATCATAGAGACTGAGTGGAATAGTGGATAGAGTGTGGAGCTGGGAGTCATGAAGCCCTGGATTAAATCCCAACTTTGACATATATAAACTCTATGAATGGGACATCTTTGTGTCCCTTCACAAAAGCATCATTCCCCAGTGAAAGTTCCCTACAATGACAAAATCACATTCTCCCCTTTTTTTTTTCAATATTGTGATATCATTCATAAGATTTCAGAGTAAGCACAACTACTGGTTCACATTTATTTAATATAGATAGAGGATTGGAAGAAGAGGTGAGAAACAAAAATCACAGAATTTCAGAGTTAAAAGAGATCTCCAAAGACCACTGAATTCAATCCATACCTAAAAAAGAATCCTCTATACAATATACGCAGAAACTATACATCTAGTCTTTGCTTAAAGACCTCCAATGAAAAGCAAAAACATAGTACCTCTCAAGGCAGGACATTCCAGTTTTGGATAACTCTAATTGTTATGTTGTTTTGTTTTACACCAAACCTAAAGTTATCTCTTTGCTTCTAATGGGAGAGTTTGTTTCTGTTGGAAAGTGATAGATTGAGGAAGGATTGACATAAAAGAAGGAAAATACAGCTCAACTTCAGTTCTTTGAAGAAGTAGCCAACTATATTTGAGCTAACTCCAGGGGTTTCCTTGAACCCATGAGGTATATGGTTGGTAGAAGAAAGAAGACTGATTTGATCAGTCTTTGATATTGTCTTAGCAGAAATACAACTTATCAAGAACATGTGAGTAAAAGAAAAATATTCTTTAGCTATAGAAAAGAAGGGATCAACTAATTAATCAATAAATAAGAATTTATTAAATGCCAACTAAGTGCCAGACAATGGACATGTATAAGTACATATATTTATGATATATTTTTGTTTGCTTTCACAGGCAGCTGACTGGTACAGTACATGAGAGCACATGCCTGGAGTCAGGAAGACCTGAGTTTGAATTTGATGTCAGATACTTACTAGTTGTGTGCACCTGGGAAAGTCATTTAATCTCTCTACCTGCCTCAACTTCCTCATCCATAAAATGGGGATGAGGGGCAGCTAGTTGGCACAGTGAATGGAGCACTGGCCCTGGAGTCAGGAGGACCTGAATTCAAATCCGTCATCCAACTCTTGATACCATTACTATCCATGTGACTTTGGGCAAGTCATTTAACTCCAATTGCCCTCCAAAAAGCAAAAACAAAAACAAACCCTACAAAAACACAAAATGGGGATGATAAGAGCACATACCTCCCAAGATTGTTGTGAGGATCACATTAGATAATAATAGTAAATTGCTTATTAGAGTCCTTGGCACATAGTATTATATAAATTTTAGCTATTATTATTATTCATATATATGTC
Organism: Gymnobelideus leadbeateri; assembly: GCA_011680675.1. Taxonomy (NCBI): domain Eukaryota; kingdom Metazoa; phylum Chordata; class Mammalia; order Diprotodontia; family Petauridae; genus Gymnobelideus; species Gymnobelideus leadbeateri. Next base: position 535,196 of record WOXC01007852.1, on the reverse strand, counting down.
AGTCATAAAATTCAAGTATAATCAAACAGGGAGATATCTACAATAAAACCCCCAAAGGCAAATTAAAATAGGGTTCAAATATCTGAAATATATATTTTAAACCATATATATGTACATTTGTTTGTGAGTGTGTGTATATGTAAACAAATACATATATCAACAGCATTTGATGATAAAATACTCAAAGAATTGACAAATATTGTTGTATTCATTATTAATTTTAAGAACTTGTTGTCCCTGATAAATAGAGGCAATGTAAGTGCCTATCTTTATAAATAGAGAAAAGGATGACTGGAAAATATATAAAACTTGGCTTAAGGTAAATATCTGGGAAGATATTAGAATAAATCATCCATCAACCAATCAATTTGTATTCACCTAAAAAGGCACAGGATATTCTCCACCTTAGTGATTTCATCTATTCCCATGGCTTCAATTATCTGCATAGACATGATTCAGAGCCTTCTTGTTACCCCCTAGGATAAAATAGTAACTCTTCAGTCTGACATTTAAAGTCCTTCACAATCTGACTCAAGTCTCTTTTCAGGCTCACTTCATATTAACCCTGTTCACATATTCTATATTCCAGCCAAACTGCCACACTAGTTGTTCCCAAATCTTGAAACTAAATCTTCTATATGGATGCCTTTGCACAAAGGTGGCAGAAGTCCAGCTTTGAACTCCGAAAAGAGTAAGTGTCTTGCCTTACCTCATACTGTAGCAGGGCACTTTACTTCCAAAATGTTCTATTTTTATTCTTTGGATTCTATTTCTTATCCCCTATCACCTTTGCTATATATAATCTGGTTGCCATCCTCAATAATATTCTAAACTGCTCATCAAAGACCTCTTTTTTTCTGAATTTAATGTCTTATAATCAACCTTCACTCTTGTTGGCTTTGCTACATTTGTTACTATTCACGACTCTGGTTTTCTTTAAACTTTTTATCCCCCAGCTTCCATGATTCAATACTATTCTGGTTCTTGTACTATCTTTTTACCATTCCTTTTCACTGTTTGCCTCCATGGATTCTAACTATAAATGGTGTACAAGAATATCTTCTGACACTGCTGCCACTCTGGTGCAGATCCTCACTACCTCACATCTTGACTACTGCAGTAGCCTGTGGTTTCTTCTCCCTGCTCAAATCTCTCCCTACTCCAATCATCCTCCAGCCAGCTGTAGAGTTGATTTTACTAAAGTGCAGGTCTGACCATATCACTCGCTCTTTCCGTATTCAATAAGCTATTGTGTTTCTCTGTTACCTCCAGGACCAAATATAAAATCCTCTGTTTGGCTTTTAAAACTACTCATAACCTAACTTTTCATGTTTTCCAGGCCTCATATACTTACTTCTCTGTGATATTGATGATTTAGCTATTTCTTGAACAAGACACTTCATTTTCTTACTTCATACATTTTACCTGCCTGAAATTCTCTCCATCCTAATCTTTACCTTCTGGCTTCCTTATCTTCCTTCAAGTCTAAACTAAAATCCATTCTGCAAAATGGCTTTCCTGAACATCCATACTGCTAACAATACTCCAGGATTCCAAAGATACATTAATCACCATGCATTAACAGTTATTAACTAAACAGATAATATATCCATTGAAGGCAGAAACCATGTCTTTATTTTTGTAACTCCCCTAGTTCCAGTGTATTACATAGATACCTAATACATGTTTATTGAATGATTGCTTTAATCACCTTTGGATCAACTTTGAGGTGGAAGAAAGTAAAAAGTGGAAGAAAATTCCGAGACTGTGATTTTTTGGATGCTTAATTGGAAAGGTGGTCATGTCTTCAATAGAAATAAGGGAGTTTGGAAGAAAGGTGGGTTTTAGGTCAAAGAAAACAAATTCTCTTTTGGACAAACAGTATTTCAGATGAATATGGACATCTAGTTTGAAATGTCCAATAGACAGGTGGTACCAGAAACCTAATGCTTAAACACATAATAATAAAGTAAATTATCCTAAAATTGATACTGGTGGAATTTATTCTCTGGTACCTAATAACTTTATTGTTAACTGGAGAAGTAAAGAATCATAAAGGATGTGAGGCTTCAGATGTTCTATTACAGGCCCTAAAACCATTCACAATATAAAATATTAAGCATTATTAAGTTGTGTTGTAGTGTAGATATTATATTATATATAATTATATATTGTTATCTATAATATATAATTATATATAATTATAAAATATTAAATATATTTATTTTTGAGTTCACATTCATTCAAGTTGTAAGTTCCAATACCACAATAAACTGTGTATAGCTTTCATTTACAATTGTAGATTCAACAGAGCAATTGATCAGAATATCATCATTTAGTTAAATCTGAATTGTCTGATAAGGTACACTTCTAAATCATTCACCTTAAGCCATTTCATCTTGCGTTTTTATTGCAAGGATATATATATATATATATATATATATATATATATATTTATATATGTATATATAGTTCATTGACTTTAATTTCTTCTAAACTGTTAAAATTTTTATGGTTGTATGTAAAACAGTGAATCTCAAATTCATTAAGAAGTTTCCTTTTAGCTATTGCTTTCTTATACATTTTATTATAGCAATTGGTAAGAAGGAAAATAAAACCTTTTATGCCATTAAAATCACAGTTTGTATTTATATTGCATTGTTTACTGAATGTTTAAAGTCTGTTCTAAACATAGCACAGCTGTCCTTTGAAACACCAGCTGCTTTTTAAACTTTATGTACCTGTTTGACAACTGGCAGATAAATCATATGTAAGACTATTCTAAAGAAAAGATACATGGCCTTCTATGACTTAGAATAGAAGCAAATGTGTATCCATTTGAAGTATTTTGTGTAAAACATCCTAACACAAGTTGTGTGTGTGTCTGTGTGTGTGTGTTTGTGTGTGTGAAGGTATTAAAGTTGGTCATTCCTTTTGACCTAACCATCTCACAAATTGTATTCCAAGTTGACCAAAAATAGAATTTTCCATAAATACCCAACTATTCACAGAATTTTTTTTAAAGAAAAATAATGAAATTGGGTAGCAATTAACTAGGGAGAGGCTGATAAGATTATGTCACATAAATGTAGCATATATAATATAATTCAGTGAGAAAGTATGACATAATGTTTCAGAAGTGGGTCTTATAGCCAGGAGGATTTACATTCAATTCCTTCTTCTGAAATTCATTTGCAATGTGATATTGGGCAGAGCCTAATCAATTCTTTAAGAATAGAAGGTGCCAAGTAATAATGGTGAAGGGAATTTTCTTATCCAGGAATTCTGGAATTTGAAACTTTAGGCAGAAAGCATTTTCTTCTCATCCTAGCCAAGACTAAGAATATTTTTGAATTGGAGGGTTTTGGAGTTTAACCTGGGAAAGAAGGGATTAGAGAGTAGGATTCTACCAAGCTGAAGTCTTTGGGCAGAATGGAAGCAGTAAGAGGGCCACTTGAATAAAGCCAGAGTTGGAACTGTGGACAGCAAAAGCAAGTGGAGTGGATACCAGCACAACAGCAGAGAGAGAGAGACAGAGACAGAGAGAAAGCAAGAGAGGAGAGAGACAGAGAGAGAGAAGAGAAACAGAGACAGACAGAGACAGACAGAAGAGAGGAAACAAAAATTCAGATACAGCAATCTGAGTATTGCAGGGTGGACCCCTGTAGCCTGGCCTGCACTTTCTATGATAAAGAACACTTAAAGGGGTTACTGATATTGCTGAGTGTGTTAGTCCTTGGGATCACTGTAAGGGCAGTTAAGGTTTAACTCAGTTCCTTGGTGAATGCTGCTGGCAAGGACTTTCTTCATGATTATTTGTTTAAGCTGTTTTCTATTTCCAGATAATGTCTCCTCTGAACTGTGACTGGTCATAAGTGATCTGTGTCTGCTAATTAGCTGAAAGTAGGGGGAATTTAATGAATTATGCTAGTGTCTCCTTTGATATACAAAGGACTAAACTAGTTGAGAGGTTTAAACTTCAGTCCAGAATATCAGGTTCCCACCCACCTCCCCCTTTCATCTGGGGGCTGAGTGGAATAAGAGAATCTGATTTTTTCTCTTCTGTCATTTCAGTCACAACTCTTCATGATCCCATTTGGGGTCTTCTTGGCAAAGATACTAGTGGTTTGCGAATTCCTTCTCCACCTCATTTTACAGATAAGGAAACTGAGGCAAACAGAGCTAAATGACTTATCCAAGGTCACACAGCCAGCAAATGTCTGAGGTCAGATCTGAATTCATGAAGATGAGTCTTCCTAACTCTAAACCCAGTGCTCTATCCACTGCAGCACCTAATTGTCCCCAAGACAATCTTATAGTTCTGATTTTATAAACAATTTTTGTAAATTTCCTAAAGAGGAGAGAGGATAGAGAGATACAGAGAAAGACAGAGACAGAGACGTCACTCTTCAGGACTATCCATCTCTAGGCTTAATAAAGTCATTAGTGAGGTAGATTCAAGTGACATTAGAGGGCAGGTATCTTAGTTAAGCTCCAGAATCCAAAGCAGGGGTGGTACGATCAAGAGAAGGTCATACCTTTGAACCACTTAGTAGGCTGAGAAAGATCATGGCTAAAAAATCTATCCTACCCACATTCTCAAGTTGAAAAGATGAAGCAAAAAAGTGGGGGAAAACCTCCAGGAAGAAGTGACAAGTCGTTTTTATGAATCACGAAAGTAAGGACCATTGAAGTATTGAGCTCAAGTCCTCCCTCTTCTATTTGCTTTATTTTCTAAACCTTGGAACCTTTCCACATAACCACTCTTGCTAGTTACAAATACAACAACCAACTGTTGACTCGAGAATTCTGATGATAAAGTAGAGCAGCAAAATGAACCACACTTTTCCAGACCCTTAACTTTACTTATTTCCTATATAGGATGCCTTTTGGGGGAAAGGGGAAGTAGTGATAGAGAAACTCCAAAACAAGAAAATGACCATCAATGAAACATTTAAAAGCATACACATTAGAGCAGAGGAAGTTCAGAAGAAGATCCTTGCAGACAGACTAGGCAGAAATGGAATTAGGACTACATAATATTTAATCCATTCCTTAAAAAACAAACAAAAAATCCCACCCCTGCTCCTTATTGACATTAATGGTATGTATACAGTTCTTTTTTTCTGTTCTTTTGATAAAGTAATATTCAAATTTATTAATGTGTGTCAAGTTCATAATAAAAAAGGAACTTTAAAATAAATAAGAAAAAAAGGTATTTTTGTACTGTTCCTTGTACAGAGTAGGTCCTCATGATAAATATCTCTTCATTGACTGAAAGAATGTAATATATATATGCAAGGATATATATTGCTAGCTTTTCCCATATATTGCTAGGCATTTCCCATGACTACATTTTTCCTTCCATCTAAAGAAGTTACCCCTAAATCAGAATTCTATTGCTGGTTAAGATAAATAATGGTTGATTCATTTTAAATACCTCTATCCTAAAATCTTAGTTTTACTATTTCTTCCATTGTAGAGATTTATTATTCTAATAGGCATGTTTTCCCATAATTTAGTAAACATTTATGCTTTTGTAAGTAATAAAAGTAATTTTTGCAAAATTTTGAACAAAACTATGATGATTTCTTTATACAATGCTAAGGAATTAATTTAGGTGGTTCCAGATATGACATTTTTATTTTATTTTTTTACATCTAGAGCCTAAACATGTACAAAAAGTGTTTGTAGATTAAATAAAAAAATTAAACTACAAAGGTAAAGTATTACAAAAATATATATCTGATAACTTTTCTATATGGTTGTCTTTGATAGTCAGTCATGTTAGTTTGATATACTAGTCATAACATATCACTTCAATTGCACATAGTGGGCACGGCCATTGTTACAAGCTCATTATAAGCAGCACTCTAGGGTAATAGTCTACAATACAAATTTTAGTTATGTTTCAAATTTATAACCATTCATCTATTTTAACCTCTATTAAATAAATTTTTGTTAATCTTCAGAGAGACTTGTAAATTAGATTACATAGTCCTATTACCAAAGAGAGAAAAGGCTATATAATACATTTTGTCCTCAAGGAGTTTACATCATAATGGAAAAATAACAAAAATAGGGGAGAGGTTCCAGAGAAGGGAATTTTTATTTTTGAGGAGGTGGAAAGTAGTAAGAGAGGGTCAGCTAGTGAAATGGTCTGGGTGGATGGCCAGATGGAATGTGAAAGTGAATTTTGGTCTGATGTCTAAGAGCAGCCGATAGATATTGTAAGGTATGTGTGCTAGTTTGAACACACTCTTTTACTAGATGACTGAATTGGGCTATAGGGCAGGAGTCAAAAAAACAAGTGGATTTAACTTCCCCAGGGATTAGGGCATGGATTTCGGAAGCATTGCCGTCCACTGTAAATGTGTCCATGATTCATGTGGAGAGAAGCGGTTCTGCAAAGGCCGGAAAGATGGTAAGAATGACTGGGTAGATATCTGAATGGAGAAGATATGAAGCTACAATATTCAGCAAAATTTGCATGATACCTTGGAAACATATCTAATCCAGAGGTTGTCAGATTGTGGTCTGAGAACCCCTTGGATTGCTGAGACACTTTCAGGGACTCCATGAGGTCAAAAACATTTTCATAATAATAAAACATTTTAGTTCTGAATGTGGCTAATATCGATAGTTATAACTTAGGCTTTTTGAAGGGTTCCTCAATAATTTTTTTTTTTTTGCTTTTTGGAGGGCAATTGGGGTTAAGTAACTTGCCCAAGGTCACATGGCTAGGTTTTTTTGTTTGTGTGTGCGATAAGTGTCTGAGGCCGGATCTGAACTCAGGTCCTTCTGACTCTAGGGCCAACGCTCTACTCACTGCGCCACCTAGCCGCCCCCCTCAATAATTTTTAATCGTATAAAGGGGTCCAGAACCCAAAATCTTTATGAACCCCTGATCTAGTCTAATCTATTCCCTTCAGACTTATTTTGGAAAAAGGAAAGTGAAAGAAGTTATTCTTCAAATAATCTCAGGACTTGAGCTCAATACTTTCCTTCCTTTCAATATTCATTAAAAAAGATCTTGTGATTGTTCCTGTTGGTTTTTTCCTAGCTTATCGTGTGATATGTAAGGTCCTCTAGGACAAAAATAAAGTTTTCTTTTCTAATACCTTGAACTTATGAACTGTATTGAATTGTATAGAATATGTGTAGTTATAGTTATGTACATTGAATGTCATTCAGAGGAAATTATAAACTCAACCAATCTTATTAACTTATCTTTTAAAAACTTATATATGTCTATAAGTAACTTCAGGAGCTACATTTTCTTTTTAATCTAATATAGAATATTAGTTTTCCTGCTATAAAGAAAAGTGAAACAATATGAAGATCTCAAGTTTTTATTATAAAATTCATCCTTTTGTGAAAGTAGTATACTCAAACCTAAAAAATCCTGGGAATCATGAAAAATGTTAGCTCTTTGTCACAAGGAATAATCAAACTTTGGAATATCCCAGAGGGCAAAAATGTCATTTACCCAGAGAAGTATCTTATACTTTTTTAGGAATGGTGACGGTCTTTTAAAGTTAGGAAAGTGGTAAAGTAAATCTCTCCTCTCTGTCCCACCTCTTCCATACAAGGCAACTTCCAGTGGAGCAATAAAGCAAGCTTGCTGTCAGGAGTAAAGAGGCAGTTGAGCTGCCAAGAAAAGCAGGCTCAGGGAGCCTGTATTATACCAAGTGAATGGAAGAGAAGTGAAGTTTGTCTTACATAAAAGAGAAATGTGAGAAACTGGAGTAAATTCAATGGAGACATTAATTGAATAGGTTCTTAAATATTTAAAAATATCTAGGTAAGGTGATACCCCCTGCTGGTGGGGAGGATGAAGAGGGTCACTTGAGATCAGGAGTTCTAAGCTACAATAAGGCTAAAGTCAATTGAATTTGTCCACACAGTCCACTGCCAACATCACAAGCCCACAGAGTGCCTAAGAAGGAATGAATCAGACTAAATTTGAAAAACATAGAAGGCTAAAACTGATGTGCCAATCAGTATTGAGCTGGGGTTCATGAGAGGCTTCACATTTCCAACCTAGGCCAGATAAGAAAACAAAGACTCAAATAAACAAACAAATGAATAAATGATGTTCAGTGCTTTTGCTAGTAGAGTTTGTATTTCTTTCCATCTATGGCATATCAAAGTGTCATAATTTTAATCTCATAGTTGTATTTTTTCCCTCATGAATGTTCCATCTTGATAATGTTCAGTTAAGAAGAAAATGTCAAAGACTATTTTGTCAATTTTCAAGATATTCTCATTGTTTAATAAGCTAAAATACTGCATATGCCTCCCAGAGAGTCTTTCTTCACTGCCTTAACCATCAGAATGAACATATTTAAATATGGGAAGTTATGGTTCCTCCATTTTTCTTTTCTTTCTTTCTTTTTTTTTTTTTAAAGCAATTGGGGTTAAGTAACTTGCTCAAGGTTACAGGGCTAGTCATTATTTATGCGTGGGTGCTCATTTTCTGAGGCCGGATCTGATCTCGGGTCATCCCAACTCCGAGGCCGGCGCTCTTACTCACTGCACCACCTAGCCGCCCCTTAGGGGCGATTGGGGTTAAGTAACTTAACCAAGGTTACACGGCTAGGTTTTTGTTTGTGTGGATTAAGTGATGGAGGCCGGCTCCGAACTCAGGTCCTTCTGACTCCAGGGCCGGCGCTCTATTCACTGCGCCACCTAGCCGCCCCTTCCTCCATTTTTCAATGTCAGCAGTTACCTCCCTCACCAAGTTGTTGTAAATATTCAAGTATGTAGACTTTTTTCAGTCATAAAGTATTATGAAAATGTGAGCTGCAATGAGGAAATGTGAGCTAGCTATTAGTCACCTATGAACATATTTCCAAATAATGATCAAAGGAATCAAATCATGTTACTAATTATATTTGCTATCTTTTGCTATGCATGTTGGACTATTATAAGTGCTTTTATATTTTATTATAAGTACTAAAATACCATATCAAAAAAAAGCCTATTTAAATTATCAAATTAAAAGATATGCATTAGAAATTAGTTCGCAGGGGTGGTTAGGTGGTGCAGTGAATAGAGCACCGGCCCTGGAGTCTGTAGGACCTGAGTTCAAATTCGGCCTCAGACACTTAACACAAAAACTATCCGTGTGACCTTGGGCAAGTCACTTAACCCCAATTGCCCTCCAAAAAGAAAAAAAAGAAAAAGAAAAAAAGAAAGAAAGAAAGAAATTGGTTCCTGTCAAGTCACATAATAAAAATCTCACTATTATAATAATCAGAACAATATTTAATTTTCACATAAAGGTAAGTAAAGAGTCACAGTTTAGGTAACTATTTAAAAAAATAAGAAAGACAGAAACATGATAGGCTGAGTGAAATTTCTAAAAGTTATTATTTTGCAAGTAAAGATTTCAAAGAAGATCAGGACGAGTATTTTAGGCCAATGGGAAACTAGCAAATACTTCTAAAATTCCAACCTCATACAATTGATAATTCTTGCTTTGGTGGCAGAAGTGTCTGCTAAGTCACTTGATTCAGAAACAGCATTTTGCTGGTATCAATTAGGGCCAAAATATTTTTCCAAATTGGCATATATGTCAAGGCTACTATTCAAAGAATAAAAGTGATTGGACTTTATTAGGGGAGACAGTTTATGAAAAACTCAGCAGAACTACATATAAATGTTCCTAATTACTGCTAATGTCCTAATCAGTGTGACTAAAACCTAAGATCATAATTTTCAACTTTCTTGAACACTGCATAATAAGTAGAAATGTTAATATCCCATATAGTATATCATGGCTGGAATAGAATTTTGTTTTATTTCAATTAATGTACAATATGTAAGTCATATTGAATCACTGTTTAAATTGACAGTAGAGATTCAGATTAATGAAGCTCTAAGCCAGTACAAATCCAATAACATAATAAATTTTCTGAATATAATTCTGAATCAAGAATGGATGATGATAGATCCACATACTGCTCTCTTCTCATGGAGAAGAGATGACTGCTTGCTTATGCATTATTTGGGGCGGGGGGAATAGGGAGTGGAGGATCTTTGATCTATGATTTCATCAATGTTGGGAATTCCCAACATAGAAACATCTTTCATTGATGGAGCTCTACACCTTGAGTATTTATACTCTTTCACTTGTGATCTCAGCCGCTCCCATGGACTCAATTATTGCAGATAATTTTCAAATATGTTCAGCCCTAATTTTGTTCTGACTTCCATTTCTTTTGGACATCTCAAATTTTATATCTAATATACTTGTTAAACTAAACATGACCCAAACTGGACTCATTATCTTTCCCCCAAAACCTTCTCTCATCTTCCTAACTTCTGTATTACAATTAAGCATTCTGCCATTCTACCAGTCACCTAGAATTGATACCTTGGTGCCATTCTCAACCTCACTTACCATTCCACCACAACTATTTTTAATCTATTACCAAGTCCTGTTGTTTCTACCTTCACAACATGTCTAGGTTTTATTTTATTTTGTAATTTATTCATTTATTCTTAGTTTTCAACATTCATTTCCACAAGATCTAGAGTTACAAATTTTCTCCCTGTCTTTCCCCTACCCCCACCCCAAGACAGTGAGCCTACTGAATACCCCTTCCCCAAGCTGTTCTCTCTTATATGCTCCCCTATTCCCCCCTAACTTCCTAGTAGGGCACGATGGATTTCTATATCCTAGAACCTGTATATCTTATTTCCCAGTTGCATGTAAAAACAGTTTTTTTTAAAATATTAGTTTTTAAAACTTTGATTTCCAGATTCTTTCCCTTTCTCCCTCATTACCCACCCCCACTGGGAAGACAAGCAATTCAATATAGGTTGTACATGTGTAGTTACACAAAATGTTTCCATAGTAGTTATATTGTGAAAGACTAACTATATTTCCCTCCATCCTATCTCACCACCCACTTATTCTATTTTCTACTTTGTCCCTGTCCCTTTTCAGAAGTATTTGCTTCTAACTACCCTCTCCCCCAAACTGCCCTCCATTCTATCACACACCCCCATTCCCTTTCCCCTTACTTTCCTGTAGGGTAAGATACAACTAGGTCTAAGCCCCATTCTGTCCTCTGACAATGCGTCTTAGGGCAACCTCTCATCACCTCACATCTTGATTACTGTAATTGCCTGCTGCTTAGTTTCCCTATCTCATCTTGTCTTACTCCAGTTCATCTTCCACTCAGTCGTCAAATTGATCTTACTAAAGAGCAGGTATGACCATGTCATAACCCTTCCCAACATCCCCAATCACTATCATTATATCTACGTCTGTGTGTGTATATACATATGTGTGTGAATATATATATGTATGCATATATGTATTCACACACATATGTGTACACTCTCTCTCTCTCTCTCTCTCTCTCTCTCTATATATATATATATATATATGCACAAAATATCAACTGTTTTTACAGTTCACAAACTACTAATTTCAGGATCAAATAAAAAAAATGTGACCTTTAAAACTCTTCATAACCTGGCTCCTTCCTCTAATTCCAATCTCTTTACACTTTACTTCCAAATACTCTATAATCCTGGGACACTGGCCTCCTTGTTTCTCCTGCAAGACACTCCATCTCCTTCCTCTCTCTGTGAATTTTCACAGGCTACACCCCATTCCTATAACTCTCTACTTTTTCGTCTCTTGTCTTTTGGTGTCCCCGACTTCCTTAAAACATCAGCTAAAGTTCTACCTTTTCCAAGAAGCCTTTCCTAGTCCTCCTTAATCTTAATGCCTTACTTTTGAGATTATCTCCAATTTATCCTTTATATATCATTTATATGTAGCTATTTCATATTGTCTCAGACTATGAACAAATTGAACCTTGAGATCAGGGACTGGTTTTTGTTGTTGTTGTTGAGATCAGAGACTATTTGTTGTGGTGGTTTTTTATTTGATTTTTGCTGTTGTTATTTTTTGTTAAGCTTTTCTTTGTATCCCAAGCACTTAGCAACATTATCTGACACATGGTTGGGTTGTGATTTGTCCTTCACTCTTGAAGAAGACCATAGAATCTGAAAGATAATGCTATGACTTGCAATTTAATTGGATTTTAATGAGGGAGGGCTGTGCAAAGTCACAAGCCTCACTTTCTACTTGAGAGCCATCTGGGCCCAGTGACCAGATACAGATCAGGAAAAGTGGAGATAGGCCAGGATGCAGGGACACTTAATAAATACTTGTCAGCTTGACTTCATATGAAAGAGTCATATATGAAAGAGTCATATATGAAAGAATCATATAGGCCAGGACCTGAGTCCAGTTTTTCCTGACTTCAAGGTTGGTCTTCTATCCACTATAACACTCAGCCTCTAACAACAATATGATTTAAGCGTTATAAGAAATGTCCGTCACAAATCATCTCTCTTGACAAAGTCAACACAGCCCAGATTATTGTCACTTGAAAACCATTACTGGGAGGGAGCAGAGTTCATGGGGTATAGTATAAAGGATAACCCATTTATTTATCTGTGTCTTTAGAGAACAATGGATTTAAAGTCAAGAGAGAACTTAGGTAACCTTCTAATATAACCTTCACATTTTATAGGTAAAAAAGGTAGGACCTAGAGAAAGGCAGTGACTTGCCTAAGGTCATTCAGGATGAAAGCAGTGGTAGATCCAGGAGAACTACTTAAGTCTAAACTTTAACCAAATTGATGAATTACTTTGGAAAAGTCATTTAATCACTCTGGATCTCAGTGGCTCCAGTTATAAAAAGAGGAGATTAGATCAGAGGATGTCTAAAATCTCTTTGATTTGTAAAATTCTAATTCTAGTATTTAAAGGCCTGTGGAACCAGTGCTATATTATTAACATGAAGAATGGAAGTCACACAAAATAGTATTAAGGATACTAGATTTAGAGTCAGGTAACCTGAATCTGACATCTATTCCTCCATGTGACCATGGACAAGTGATTTAATATCTCTGAGACATAATCTCTCCATCTCTAAAATGGTATACCAGCACCACTTCATATCTTTGGTGTGAGTAAAATACTTTCTGTTCCTGATATATACTGGCTATGTAAACCTGGACAAATCACTTAACTTTTCAATGTCTCAGGCATCTCTTTAGGACTATAAACTGCCAAACTGTTGCAGATTAGTGATAGCAAAGAACATTTCCTCACTGGAAGTTTTCTAAGCCAATAAAATCACAAGCCAGGTTCAACAAAAAGTGATATATCAATTTGGCATGTTAACTTATGAAATTATCTAGTCATTACCTTGGAAACAAAAAAAGACTAATTAGGTTATGATGGGCTGGGGTGGATGTAAGTGATCATAGTACAGAAGAGTCTGTTTCTAACACAGATGGAAAAATTAGAGGGAAGAAATGATATACCACCTGAAAAACAAAAGCTGTATGTGACATTATGTAGCCAAGGAAAGCTGCATGTATAAATCCTGGATTGAAGGGGGAGAGGAGTAAGGGAGAAGAAGGTGACTAATGACAAAATTCACAATTTTATTCAGCTAACTGTGGTATCAAAAAATTTCCTGACTTTAGCATTTCTCTGCATCAAAGTTGCCCATCTGTAATTTTGTAGGGCAACTGTAATGCTCATGTTGAAAAGAGAACAGTTATCAACCCATTCACAGAAACTCTCCCTCTAAATACCTTCTATCTTCTGTTCCTGAAGAACAGACTTAGTTCCCCAATTCCCCAAATATACTCATATCCAGCCTAAGTGAACTAAAACATAAGTTGGAATTTGAAAAAATTCACATCATTTTCTTGGTTAATATCTGTCAATGTTCAACTGTCTTGTATATTTTGGGTGTTATATTTGCTTTTCTTCTCTTTCAGCTGGATGCAGAATGTTTTCATTGCACATAAACTGAAAAAGGAAAGGTGAGGGAGTGGACAAAATAGAAAATGAGAGGGTCAACCCCCTACAGATCTCCATCAGAAGAGTGACAGTTTGAGGTTTTTCCAAGTAGGTTTTCATCTACTTGAAGCACAGCCCCAGTTGTGCTAGTGCCAGAGGAAAAGCTTATATTTGGATGTTTCAGTCAATGTCACTAAAAAAGCAACGACAACAAAAAGAGATCATATTATATTTTGAAATCTCCTACTTTGGGGCCTCAAACCTGAATAAAAAAACACCAAAATGATATGGGAAATGAAAGGTTAAGTGAGGGTTAGAAAAGTGTTAGAAATCTATCGTTAATCAGAATTCCCATTATTAGGGCCTTCACCAAGACTCTAGTTGAGAAACAAAAAACGAAAAAAAAGAGAAAATACTAATGATTAAGACTGTTATTATGCAGATTTGTATAGACATCAGCTCCTTTTCAAGTTGCTGGAACTAGGCCAGCATTCAAATGTTGCCTGAAGCAGGCTTAAAATGTTAGAAGGACACCAAGTTGAACATCTCTATTGAAAACAGGCAGGGGCCATTGTGATGATTCATATGTTGTACAAATGGCCCATTTGTTTCAGGTTAGAGGAATTAGATCTAGAGCAAGAGGGCTTCTCCTAGGTTTTTCAGTCCAGTTTGTTGTCTAATCTTTTATTGATGACTTTAATTTTTTTAAAGGGTCTTAATAAACCTATACATGTATGTGTATATATATATGTATGTATGTATATGTGCATGTATGTGTAAACATGTATCTATATACATGCATATATACGTATGTGCATATATGTATATGCATGCATGCATATGCATATGTTTGTGTGTATATATGTGCATATATGCATTTCCCCAACTAGAGCATTTAGCACAAGGGCACAGCAGGCTATTCCTTGATGAGTGAGCTGATTGGTTTCTGTTTGGTTAATGCACGAATGTTTCTATAGGCATTTTAGTAAATGGAGAGAGGTAGAATGACTCCCAAAAATCATATTTAAGGCTTCAAGCAATTAAAGAAATCATAAGACATAGCTGGGACCTACTGATTTATAAAGACTTATAGAAGGCAGAGTACTCAGAAATGATAAGAAGCCTAGGAAGAAGTCTATTGCTGTAATAAGGAAAAAAAAAGATTAAGTAAGAGATAATGATTTCAGAGTACAGAGATAGTTTTAAGACCTGCAAAAGACAAAATGAGTCGCAGAGATGTCACAGA
This sequence comes from Gymnobelideus leadbeateri, assembly GCA_011680675.1. Classification (NCBI taxonomy): domain Eukaryota; kingdom Metazoa; phylum Chordata; class Mammalia; order Diprotodontia; family Petauridae; genus Gymnobelideus; species Gymnobelideus leadbeateri. The sequence continues at coordinate 520,101 of WOXC01007852.1, read as the reverse complement.
GATGAATATGAATGCATGCACATGCCCTATTCACTTTCAATCAGATCATAGATTTAAACCTGAAAGGGACTTTGGAGCTCCAAGGTCAGGTTTAGCACTCTTTTCACAGCACCTGGTTTCGTCTCTGTGTCCTTATACCAACACATGTTACATTCTTTCTAATTAATTAAAATATATAAACTTTTTACACATTGTATTGCATCTAAGAAGCAAAGATGCTAAGACAATATGTGATTAATTTTTCCTCTATGTCTGTGAAATAGTGAAAAGATATTTCTGCACTGATCTTAGAAATCTATAACATGGAAAAGAAAAAAATGACTTTTTGAATTTCCTCTATGATTTAACCAATGCCAAATCTATCTATCTATCTATCTATCTATCTATCTATCTATCTATCTATCTATCATCTATCTATCATCTATGCTTATACATGCATATACAAGTATACAAGTAGAAAGATACTTGTGACTACAAACTAGGGACTGGGTTTTATTCAGGAACAAATCTGGCAAAATTATTCTCTGCTCAGTTATTTTAGAGTAATATATACCCACATTTAGCTTAATAGGAAAAAGATTAGGCATGTGGTACCCCTGAAATCAAGCACTAACACTTTACTTCCAATGAGGAGAAGAAAAGAATCACGCCAACCCTTTTTTTTTCTTTTCTGTTATTTCTTTATCCTTGATAAAAGAATGATTGCATAGAGGGACTTAAATGTTCATATACTGAGTTTTGTCTCTTTAAAAAATAGAAGATGGGTACAACTTTTATATTGATCCTCTTGTGACATTTAAATTTGTGTTTAATCCCCCAAATCAATTCCTAGCAATTTTGGTTTTTATTAAAACAAAAACTATTCTAGGAACTAGACAATTTTATTCTTGATTATATATCAAGGACATATTTCTCATTCTCATACATGAATAAAACATTTGATTCCCTTTAAGTTAAAATTATCATAAAAATAGTAGGCTAAATTCAGTAGTTTAAGGTCTTAGAAATAATTTTCAGTAGTGGCAAAAGGATAAGCTTAGGCATCTTTTTTTTCTTTTCTTTTCTTTTAAAACTCTTAAGCTGATGAGAAGGATGCTTTTACTTCAACTGTGATTAACAAAGCTTTTACTAGTTTTCATGCTTGAAGGAAAGAAAAGGAAAAAGTTGCTGTTTATAGTATATTACTCTTCAACTACTTAATTATATTCTCTTCTCTCCTTGTCTGACAATTTTCCTCATGTGTCATTAACCTCTAAAGTCACGAAAAATTTTAATAGTAAAATGAGAAAGGATGTGGCATAATTTTCTCTAACTCTCAAATTATCCAGAAACCTTTGCAATGCTGCATTATTAGGGATCAGGATAGATCTCTACTTAGTGCATTCTCTTAAGGACATTTTATTTAAAATGAATAGGTATGTCTGTACACACACACACACACACACACACACACACACACACACACACCTCTGTTATATAAAACAGCTGCATTTAAATATGATTATTCCTCTCTTCTAACTTCTTCCACCCTACCACGACACAAATTGCCACCCACTGTAAAGTAATTGAGCTTAATCAAGAAGTAATTTTCTACCTTTAGTGTGGCATGAACCAGTTACATGGCAAAGAACATTTCAAGCTGTTTGTAAAATTATTTGTCCTATAGAAAGTACAATGATTGACTATTTTTTTAAGTTTGTAATTCTTCCCAAGTGACCATGACCATAATCAGAAGAAGCAATATAGCTTTGAATTAGAAATGAAGTGTATAACTTCATTCATTTAAAAGAAAAATCATGGAGGATCTGTTGTGTCCTATATTTACAACCATTATAAAAGAATAGATGCTTTACTAATTCTCAAAGTGTGTTCCATTATAATTTAGATGCTAAAGCCAAACAATGAAATATGAATGCTACTGAATTCATACTGAGACTGAACTATTATCTTATGAAAATGCAAAGGACATTTCAATAGTTAACATAATTGAGTTATATTTCTTTTGTTTAGGATGAGAGAAGCTTTTGGTTTTGGCTTATTTAATGCATATGCCTTCAACTGAAGATTGATGTTTTTGTTTTCAATAATGGGATATCAATACTTAGTACTTTTTTTTTTGGTTAAACTTACCCACATGCCTGGTTTAATCAACTGAGTGATCAGCAGCACCTCAGTCTACCCTATGCAAGAACTCCAAGAAGTGTACATGCTTTGACAAGATTTGTTTTGGGAACAGTTCTTAGAATACTTTTGCTACAGTCAGTCACTTAATATTTATTAACCACTGACTATGTGCCAGGCACCATCATAAGTTCTGGGAATGCTGTGCTAAGTACATCTTTTTCTATTCTTAATGCTTGGCACATACTAGGAGTTTAATAGATGTTTATTGATTGATGATACAAAGAAAAGTAAGATAGTCCCTATCCTTGAGAGCTAATGCTCAAACTTGAAACTCACTAATCTACACTGCTTCCAAAACCTCAGTAGGGTAGTATGAAAAGGGAGGTGGTTTTACAGGTTTTAAATGGTAACAGCCAAATATTTTTATTTTAATCATGATAATAATACTTTAAAACAGATGAGAATCAGTTCTTTTCCAAAGGACTCTAAAGAGGTAAATTCTAGCCTTTCATTCAAATTATTGCTTCATTGTAAAATAGCCCTCACTTGGCTATTTATCACTTAAGTTTTCATGGTCACCCTTGTTTTTGTAATAGTTGTTCATGGACTTATGTAGCTAAAATATTTTAAAAGTTTTATTTTTAATATTTTGTAAGTATATAAGTATATCAAAATATTTCATGAATAAATTTAACAAGCTGCAGCAATCTTTATATTGAGGATGGTGCTAAATTTTGTAGATTTTTCTAAAATCTAATATCAAAAATTCCTTAAATAAAATTACTAAGAATGAAGAGATGTACAGTTTTTTTGTGTGCAGTCTCCCCATCCCATGCTAGTCTTGCTTTCTATCTGATCTGATCTGAGATTCCTTAGTAAGAATAAGTTGTATACTTGGCATAGTGCCTAGAGATCTGGCTTAGATACTAGGAAGATCTGGGTTCAGATTGTGCCCATAGCACAGACTAGCTATAAAACCTTTGGCAAGTTATTTAACCTCTTAGTGCTTTAGGCAACTTTCCAAGACAATTAGCTCCAGGGGAAGTGCATGCCTATTGGCACTGGTAGTAGGGATTCCCAGTATCAATGAAACGGCAGATCCAGTCTCTATACCTACATAGGACAATTTAAAAATTCAAATAAAAAGTCAAACATTTTGCTATCTTTCATGTAGTGATAACTGATTAATTCTCCTCCTCCCCAAATAAAATAAAACAAAAAAAAGTAAGTGACTTAAAAATAATTGGCTAGAATAATCTTTTGAGAGGTACATTAGGAAGATAGTGAAAAGTACTCTGTCTTAAAGTCAAAAGATCTGAATTCTACCACTTATTAGCTGTCCCACTGAGCAAATCACTCAACCTCTTTGGGCTTCAGTTTTCCCATTTCTAAAATGGAGATAATGAAGTGCACAGTGTTTATTGCACAATGTTAATTTGACAATACAATAGGAAAGTGTTACTTTGACAATACAATAAAAAAGTAATTTTTATTTGTAAAACCCTCGCTAAATATCTCTCCTAAAAGGCTATCCATTGAAAAAGAAGAGCAATTATGAACTTGGCTACATATTTAAATAGGAACACACCTCTAACTTCTCTTTTCCTGTCTGCTTCCCTTTTCCTTTTTGTGGCTCTTCCCCACCCCAAATACTAGAAAGAAAGAAAAAAAAACATTATTTGTAAGAATTTAATGGTAACCATTTATGCAGATCTTTGAAAAGAAAAAGGCAGTATGGTCACAAGGCTTCATCAAGTAAATCTGAACCAAATAATGAGAATCAAAGAAGCAGAACAATTCTCAGAATACAAATAAATCTAAAAAAGCATTCCAGGTCAAAGTATAAACCTAGCAATTCAGTCAAAACTCTCCATGTGAATACATAAAACAGCATCTTCTGAATGGTTTGTGGAATGCTCAGTACTAGATTTTACTGATTCAGCAAAAGGTTGTAGCTCTGTTAAACAATGAAAACGATCCTATAGTAAATATTCCCTCCACTCAAAACAAAAAACAAAAAACAAACAAGAAACAACCTTCAATAGCGTGTGCTCTTAATTGCCTACAACCTAACCTCTTAATTAAGTGCAATCATTGGCTTTCTGATAAAGTAAAACCAAGAAGAGTATGTATGCTTCAAACTGTATCACACATCCCCTGCTCCTCTTTCCCATTCTTCCCCCCAAAAGTTCCTCTCCCTTTCAAAATAGGTTTCAATCTATTTTTTCCTCCCTTAAAGTCCTGGGTAAATTGATGGTCAGGTTCCCATGAGAAATGCCTGCTCTGCACTACTCATGTATGCAGGTAGTGTTACCATTGCAGCATATCAGTACTACTGCTGATACATCATTTTCTTTCTGATTGCTAAAAGAATGGGGGAGAATACATATAATACAGTACCAAGTCTGCATTTATTAAACTGTTAGTTTTCAAATTGCTAGGCCTTCAATACATGGCAAATACCACAAAGTATATTTATAACTATTTTACTGCAGTTGTATATAAATAAAATCAAAGTACATGATTTTTTAAAAAGATACTCCTATGTTTTATATACAGGAGAAAGTATTTTGTAAGAAGGTCATTGCATTAAATAAAAATAAATTGATGGGTTGAGATGATATTGGTTAATTTGAAATTTGTAGGTGATGCCTGATATAATTGAAAATCAAATCAGGGCTGTAATAGAATTTATAAAAAGCAAGAGTCTCATAAATGTGCAAGCAGATAACCTTCCTAATCAAATTATACAAACTTCAGCTGGGTCAAATTCAGAACCAAAATGTCCTTGAACTAGAAAAAACCATTAAAAAGAACCTCTTTGCCTTTTAATTATTACAGATCAAGATTGCAAATTAGAATTTTGCCCCTTAATGTCTCTTGGGTACCTAAGGATTTTTACTGTACCTTGAACTCTTTACTCTGGTTTTCAGGGATTACACATTAAAAAAAAAAAGACTGCTAGCTGTTTGATTCAATGAGAGACAGCAGGGTTAATTTTTAGTTAATAGTTACTTTTCTATGAAAAATTTTTGATAAGTAGAAAAGTTTATTGGCTTGACCACATGACTTACCAGCATTATGTCTAGGACTTAAGGTTACAGTGGGTAGACAATTATTTACAGTTGTCCTTTGTTACAACAGAGGAATCTCTTTGGGTGCAAGGTCTTTCATTTGCAGCACAAGCTTCTAAAAAGATAGCTTCTAAAAGATAACAGTACATCTATTCCCCAGGTATCAAATAAAAAAATGGATGCCTATTTTCTTAATATCTTAGTCATAAGGATCAACATAATCCCTTCAGAAAGTGAACAAGGTTTCTACACTAGGTTTTTGTCTTTGTTTTTGGTTTTTGTAAAGGCATTCTCATAAGATTGTCAGTTGGGGAAGAAATCTTGAGGTCTCAAATCAAAATGCATGCTTATAATCTTGGTTAAGAATCTGCCCTGTGGAAAAAAACATGCTAAATGATTCTGAATACCATTACTCTCTGGATTGCCATGATGTGAATTTAGAATGCCTTGCCTGAGTTTCTTGTGTTCTTTGCCATATTCTTCCACATGTTTAGTTTGGCTTTTTTTTTTTTCTTATTAAGAGTTAGCTTCATCCCAAGAGGGATTTTTGAAAGGAAATGAGATGACTAAGACACTGCTCCTCTCAAATTCATGACAAAAAAGTGTACTTTTTGCAGGTGGATGGGGAAATAACATGACATTTGACTATTCCTCCTATAGATTCATTGAACAGGATTCTATAATCCTGTCTTATAAGTGGAAATGTGCTAGCCTAAAATTAGCTGTGGAAATTCAAATGTCTCTCTCTTGAGGACTTATACCACTGAACTGCTGAGCTCTGGGATACTTGAAAACCAAGCATATACTATCAAACTGGGAAGGTTACTGGTATCTCAATTACTTTTTTTTTAATTCAGGGAAAACAAGGAGGAAAATGAGGAGTAGTGGGTCAGAATATCAACCTACAATTGATATTGGTAGAATGTTTTGCTGTTCAGTCATTTTCAGTTGTGTCCAAGTCTTCATGCAAACAAGGTTAAATGAGTTGCTCAACTTCACATAGCCAGTAAGTCTCTAAGGTAAAGTTTGAACTCAGGAAGATGTCTTCCTGACTTGACATTTATATAATACTTTTATCACAATCATCCTATGAGCTAGAATAGAGTTCTCCAAATTTCTCCCAAGAGAGGTCTGACTTCTAAAATCATAGAATTTAAGAGTTGGAAAGAACCTCACCAACTCTAAAGTCCAGCCCACAAAGGGAATCTTCACTACAATATACCTGACAAGTCATTATCAGTCCTCTGCTTGAAGACCTCCAAAAAGGGATGAACCCATTTTTTACTGATTCAGTTATTCCATTTTAGCAAAGCTCTAAAAAGTCTTCCATTACCTCAAGCTTAAATGTATTTCTTTGCAACTTTTCTACTTTGCTTGTGCCTCTGCCCTTTGAGGCAAAAAAGAAAAAAAAAGTCCAGTCTTTCTTCCATATGAAAATATTTCAAATATCTGAAGATAGCTGTCATTTCTCCCATAATGTTTTCTGTTTTCTAGCATTGTTTTATTTTTTCTCTTTCCAACTTAATCCATACATGACATTAACTTGAGAACCATTATGTATGACATGACACTGAAGATCCTTTTTTGCATTTCTCTGTATTCCTTCCAGGTAGCAATGTCCTTCCTAATGTGTGGCACCCAAAATAAAAAACAATGTACTCAGTATGAACTCATCATGGCAAAGTACATTAATACTATCACTTTCTTAATGTTGGGTACCATGACTTTCAGAATCTATTCCATGATTACATTAGCCTTAGTCTGAAGTCTACTGAAATGCTCTAGGTCCTATCCTGTTATATCAGAAATCTTTACCATTAGAATTTCATGTGTTTGGACCTTAAAATGTCCTTCTTCTGGGGTGGCTAGGTGGTGCAGTGAGGGGAGGCTAGGTGGTGCAGTGAGTAAGAGCGCTGGCCCCAGAGTCGGGAGGACCCAGGATCAGTTCTGGCTTTCAGATACTTAACACTCACAGAAAAATAACTGGCCATGTAACCTCGGGCAAGTTACTTAACCCCAATTGCTTTAAAAAATGTCCTCATTCTGCTTAAATCCAAAAATTCCTCATCACTAATGAATAAACAGCTTTCCTACTTATTGCCTATGTGCCTTGGGAAAGTCACAACTATTCTGGACTTCTGATTCCTCTTCTCTAAATGAAATCATTAGTTTATAACTAGAACCATTATTTCAGTGCTAAGTTTGTACATCTCAGGGTTATCTTAGATGCTGGTTGTCCTACATGGAGATTATAAACCCCTGAGGTCTGGGGTAATGTCGAATACTTCTTTTGAAATTATCATACCTAATAAGAGTACTGCTATTAAGGGCAGGCCTTTCTCAGGCCATTGAAATGACTCAGGCAGGCTCAGAGAGTTAAAAATTCAATGAGACATTCGTGGACCATAAAAATGCAATAAAAATGACTTTACTAATTACAAAGGATAAAATGGATACAATTCCTAACATTAAAAAAGATAGTAATTCAGATAAAATGGCTACTCTCCTCTGCATCTGCCTTTGCTAGATGAGAAAGGCATTTTCGTAGGACGTTGGGGATTTTACTAAAACCTCCAACATTTACCCATAGGCTGGGCTTTTTAATACCTCATGTGGGAAGGAAGCCACAATAATCATGATAGAGAGAATGACTTTCTTGCCCCCATAAGGAGAAACCAAGCCAGAATACATAAGACTGGTGCTTCCTATTATAGCTGACCACATAGAATGCTTTCAATAAATAATTTCTGTATGAATGTAGAAAAGTCAAGAGTAGTCATATATAGTTTAATATGTGTAATGAATTTAGAAATTATAGGCATTTTAGTAGCTTTCCTCCCTTTTCTCAGCTGAAAGATCTGACCTCTTTACTTAAAAAAAAAAAAAGGCCGTTTGACAATAGCTCTCTCATTTCCCATGCATCTAAAAACCCTTTGACATTATCTCCTACACTTTCCTCCTTTCCCTCATTCTCTGACAAAGTGATAGCCCTTCTTGCCAAAGCCAGGAACTCTACATGTGTAATTATTACCTTCCCTTCCTCCAAATTAATCACCGTCCCCCTTAAATCATCAACTTCTCTCCCTATCAGTTAATTCCTTCCTTACTGCCTGCAGACATGCTCACTATCTTCACTAGACCTTACTATGCCTTTGTGTTTTCATGGTATATCTCTCCTCCCTTTCTCAAACTCCTTTAAAAAATTGTCTGCAGGGGTGGCTAGGTGGCACAGTGAATAGAGCACTGGCCCTGGAGTCAAGAGAACCTGGGTTCGGATCCAGCCTCAGACACTTAACACACAAAAAAAAAAAACCCTTGCTGTGTGACCTTGGGCAAGTCACTTAACTCCAATTGCCTTCCAAAAAGCAAACAAACAAACAAACAAAAAAACTGTCTTTTCTTGTTGCTTCCACTTCCTTTCCTTTTACTTACTCCTCAGCTCTTTGGGATTTGGCTGTCAATTTCATCACTCCACTGAAAATGTTCTCTCCAAGGTTATCAGTTATCTCTTAATTGTCAAAACTAATGTTAATTTCTCAATCTTAATCCTACTCAGCCCATGTGCTGAATGACACCCTTGTCCATATTCTCCTCCTGAATGCTTTTTCCTCTAGAGGCTTTCTTGACCCTCCTCTTTCCTGGTTTGCATCCCACTTGTATGACCACTTGTTCGCAGATTATTTTGTCACCTAATCAACTATATCTCGATCCTAACTTTACCCAAGATTCTGTCCTTGGCTCTCTTCTCTTCTCCTTCAGGGATCTCTTTCTCTTGTTAACTTCTTTAAAACCTACAGATTTAAGAATGATCACTATGCAGATGACTCCTAGATTTACATAGTCATAGCCATTCTCTCTACCAAGCTTCAGTCCAGCATTATTAACTGTCTATTGAACATTTCAATTTGCATGTACTAGAGATGTCTAAATTTAACATTGTCTAAAAATCTATCCACTGTATTACCTAACTGGAAGGGTTATGTTTGTCACCATAAGATATTAATATTGGTTTAATTTAGTAAAGCAAATAGATAGAAGTATATCCTAAGACAGCAGGTTAAAAAAAAATGGATATTCTTACCATTTATCAAAGTATGTATGTATTCAAATTTCTGGTTGATACAGAAGTTTCAATTCTCTAATAAAGGAACAGAAATATGAGTTTTATTGTCCCATTAATCTCCTTAGAGTAATGGAGAATCAGAAAATAAGTTTCTAAAATCAGGAATGTATTCTTTGGACATTTTTTTCCTTTACATCATTTTTTTGCCAGTATATATTTCTAATTTAGAAAATGGTATAATTTCTACAATGGTGTTAGCCCTGTTTCCTTTCTTCCAGTCTAATAACTTTGATGAGGTTGTCACAAAATTTAACCACTTTCTTAATAGCACTGAGGAAAATTCAGAACTGACCAAGTTCTGAGTAACTAGAAAATATAGAAAAGAATAAGAGAAGTGATAGAGAATGTCATGCAGGTGAAAGGTGTAAAAATAGAATCATCACAACAAATACTATGATTCAGAGACTAATACTAAGATTCACAAGAAAGTTGACTTTAGTGAGAAACTTTTAATACAAAAGAAATGATACCACGTAATATTTTGAGTTGTAATATTTATTAGTCTGCCATGATTTTCTTAAAAAGATGATTTTTACCTCCCGTAATATTTGTCAGAAAAAAGTTTGAAGATTTGAAGTGTATATTTGTGGGAAACATTACTTCACTTGAGAAAATGGCACATTTAATAGAAGTAATGATAATGTTGTGGACATCTTTATTTGCTGGATCCTAATATATGAACTAGTTTTGACTACCTTTGCCAATATTTCAGAATTTCCAAGGAGCATTGTGTAATGTCCTTGAGGCTGATAGCATAGACTTCATATATTCAGCTAAAGGTCCATATGATCACCATCCTTAGCCATGTCATGAAACATTTGTGGCATGAGTGAACACTAATAACTTAGAGAATCTATGGCCTTTAAGATTCCCTAGAAAAGAGATTCTAAAAGTTTTGTATGTCATCAACTCTCTTGACAAAGTGGTGAACCCTAAGGACCCCTTCTCAGAATATTATAACTGTATTTACCCCCATTTCAATCCATATACAACATATTTAAAATTTAGAATTTTGCATCTGTCCTTAAAATTAAAAGAATATAACTGCATAGCTGTATACTATATTTCTCCCCTTTATTCATTTTATAATAAACCAGGGAGATATGAAAGCTAAAAGAACATCTAGGACTTAGATTCTAGGTCTTTGATACCACACAAACATATACATATATTAACATATTTAGATAGATATTTATATGTATATTGTATAATACAACCATGTATCATATATCAAATAATATTATAAATACATGTATCCCTATTTTGGTCTATATACTCCATGTTTGAAATTTCAAATCAGATATCTGTCCTTAAAATTATAAGAATACACACATATATAAAAACATACACATATTTCTCCCCCATTCATTTTTGCTGTAAACCAGGAAAGCTAAAGGAACATTTAAGTCTTTGATACCACACTTACTTGAGAGAGAGGGGAAAAAAAAGAGATTTTAATAAAAGAATCATACAAAGGCAGCTTGGAATAACATGATGGCTATAGAGTCAGGAAACCTTGGATTTAAGTCCTAACTGACACATTTTGGCAATGTGACCCCAAGGCAAGTCTTTTAACCTCTCAGTGCCCCAGGCTACTCTCTTAAGACTATAAATTACAGTATAATTGTGGATTTACAGATCTGCACGGGCAAATGGAGTTTCTTACACCAGTACAATAATAAATATGGTTCCAAAAAAAGAAGAAAATAATTAGATTGTACTGTATTGTCATTATTTGTGCTGTATGTATGTGTGGTGGGGAGAAGCAAGGAGAAAAGGAGGGAGGGGGAAGACTATGGAAGCTATTTTAATTTCATTGCTTACTATGAGGGCTTATCCCAAGCAAAGAAAAAATTACTTAATTCAGTCAGTTAGTCAATCAGCATATGGTTATAAAATGCTTATTTTATGCAAGATATTTTGCTAGGCATTGAGTGAGAAAGTTTAGACGTGATGAACTTCTATCATTTACAGTATTATAAGACTACCATAGATAATTATAATATATGACATTTTGTGATAATGACATTAGAGTTACAAAATAATGGGCTCTGTGAGTTCTAAAAATGGAAGACTATTATATAGCTGGTGGGATTCAATGAAAGATCATGGATAGGGTAGCATTTGAAATGGACCCTAAGTATGAAGGGGAATTAGCAGGCATATGAAACAACATAAACAAAGGCATAGAGCAAGACTGTACAACCTATGGCACACCAAAGGATTTTGGGTATCCTGTGTAGATGTTCTTCAATCAACATCCTCTACATTTTTTTTTTGTGGCCACTTGAAATCCTTTGGCGTGCCAGTGGGCCAAAAACAGCATGTGGGCAGCACATAGAAACTAGTCCAATTTGATGGCAGTGTGTGGAGAGAAACAATATGAGTAAGGCTAAAAAGGTGATAGTGGTATTAGATTGTGGAGTGCCTTGAATGGCAATAAAAGAAATTTGGCAAAAAGAAATGGCTAAAAATTTCCTGATAAGAAGTAACATAGCCCTGATCTTTGCATAGGGGAGATTATTCTGGCAAGGGGAAGGGGCAGATCATGTAAGTAGAGAAACCTACTAAGAGTTTATGCTAGGTACGGCTAGGTGGCTCAGTGAATATAGCACCAGCCCTGGAGTGAGTAGGACCTGAGTTCAAATCAGGCCTCAGACACTTAACACTTACTAGCCATGTGACCTTGGGCAAGTCACTTAACCCCAATTGCCCTCCAAAAAAGAAAAAAAAAAGAGTTTATGCCAATAGTCTAGATGGGGTAATGAGGGTGAATATTAGAGTGGTATTGATAGAAACACAAAAGGGCATGGCTACTGAAAGAGACTGGGAACAAAAATAAGGATTGAACAAAAGTTATTAGATTTGATGATTAGACAAGAGGAGGAAGAAACTGAAAATGATAGAGATGAAATGGATGACTATTAGATCAAGCTCTTTGAAAAAGGTGGAAGAAAATGAAAGCACCTAGGAGATAAAAGGGATTAATTCTAATGGGTAGCAGGAAATTGTCTTATTCATTGATCACAGGCAAGGGATAGATTGGTACTGATCTTGTTAAGAAGGTTTCAAGGTTCCCAAAGTGTCAGTACTGCCCCCTGGGGGGCAGTAGTAGACAGTTGCAATCTGGGGGTGTTGAATAAAAATAAGGGGTCAGTAGAAGCATAAGGAAAGAAGAGAAGAGAATTTTGGAAAAAAAAGGTTTGTACCTGTTTCATCAACAGAGTTAAAGATGTAGCTATTACATTATTTTTCAAATAAACTAACAAAATTCAAGTTATAAACAACCAGTTGTAAAGTTCCCTGATAAGTCTTAACAAGCAAGTGTTGGCATTTGATTCTGTTATATGTTGTCAGGAAGTCCAGTATGCATGAGCAGGAACATGTGCATGTAATGACTTGTTTACAGAAGAATACTATACGGTTACATGATGCACTATCGTGTCATCAAAATTGTAATACAAGAAAAACCCCAAATTTATAATAAATCATTAAATTTAAGATGTCATTTAAAAATATTATATTTGTTGTAATTACACAAATTTCAAAAAAACATTAAAAGTTTAAAGAAATGGGGCAGCTACGTGGCACAGTGAGTAGAACGCCGGCCCTGGAGTCAGAAGGACCTGAGTTCGGATCTGGCCTCAGACACTTAACACACACACAAACAAAAACCTAGCCATGTGACCTTGGGCAAGTTACTTAACCCCAATTGCCCTCCAAAAAGCAAAAAAAAAAAAAAGTTTAAAGAAAGTAGATTTTTAGAAGGGTGCTGAGTGACTTTTTCTTTGAAAAGGGGGCAGTAGGCCAAATAAGTTGGGAACTTCTGGATGGAGGAAGGAAGTTGGATCCCTAGGATGTTTTCAATCATATCAGTAAAGTTGGAGGACAAGTCATCTGTAGTAAGGTTGGAGTTATGTTTGGAGTTGAGAGGAAAGAAGAGAAAGTTTGGAACAATCACTTAGCCCATAAGACTAGGGGTGAATTGATTAGTTGCAGCAATTATCAGCTAAGGTTACATACCATATATGATGTCTTTCAACTCAATTTAGCATATTTATCCATTGATTCTTAGATCCCTAGGAGCAAAAGCAGAGAAATAGCATGGATGGGAGTTGAGCAGGAATAAGAATTTATAGAGTACAAATGAGAGAATGAAAGGTCAGCAAGAGATCTCAGGGTGGTAGCTTGTGAAACTTTAATGTAGCTCACTCACTATGGGATCAGAGTGGTGTATGAAGATAAGAAAAGCCAGAGAGGAGAAGATGCAGCTTTTGATAAGACCAAATAACAGATTGAGTATTACTGAAGGAGTAGAAGAGGTGGAAGGATGGGGTAGAAGTCAGCTCAGTGATATTCACCACAGTTCACTGATAACCAAGCTCAACACTCACCAGCAATGAGATAGATAAGGGCTGGGGGTGGGAAAAAGTGAGTTCTGTGCCCTGGTAAAGACAAAGGGCATTTCATTTGGGGAATAAGGTATTTTTTAAAGAATTTGTTCTATGTGCACCTATGAAACTGATTTATGTTCTTAAAGCCTCTAGAGAGACACTGCTGACAGCTAGGGTGACTAGTTCAAAGCAGAAAAAAAAACGTACGTGATGAGGAAATCATGAGGAAACATTTTTCTTGATTTTCTACTAAAAATGGACTGGGAGGGATAAAGGGAGAATAATAACATCTGATTTTTATGTTATTTGTATCATTCAAAGCACTTCATAATCTGGTAACTAAGTGATTACATAAAAATTTATGAAAACTTCATAAACTACTAAAGTTTAATATTATGCCTAGGACCTGAATGCTACATAAGAAATAAAGTTACACAGATCTTATGTGAGAAGAAAATACCCCATTACTTTGTATTTAGATTTATTCTTTTAAATTTATTTTATACATAAGGGCAGGGCTCCATAGATTATCTCACTCACTTTAAAAATTATTGCTTTTGTAAAAAACTTAAGAACACTTTTAAAATTAAACCATCAGAACCAAGCATAAAAAGGGCCTGTATATTTTCTTAAATCAATAAAAGCCACTGAGTCATGGCCTAAGAAATTTGTATAAAAAGAACCAGAGGGAGAGAATCTGTGGATCTAGATGACAGAGGTTGGATCAAGAATGACATTTCAGTGAGCCTCTGAAAAGCAGATATGACTGAGATGTGGCATAGAAGGTGAATATAGAGGAGAGTCATTAGCTCTGTAGGCATCTCAGAGCAGAAAAGAGCAAAGATCACTTCTTTCCTCTACTTACTCTCTTCCTTTCTATTTATCTACAGACACTATAATATAAAATTCCATTCATTACCCAAATGTTTAGAGTAAACTTAATTTTTTCTCAACCACAGAGAAGCCAAGGATAAACAAGAGAAAGATACAAGGATAAGCTTAGCTAGAGTACCTAACTTCTGTTTAGGTGGCAAGAATTTTTTTCTAAATGGGGGCTTGAGACAACTGTGACTCAACTCACAATGTTTCTTTTAAAATAAACCCTCTAAAAAGAAGGGGACCAAATAGACCTTAAATAGATATTATATTACCTCCCAAGCTTAAAAGGACCTGATTATTGTAACAAGCTGTTTTACATGGAGGTGGCACAGTATGGAGCGCCAGGCCTTGAGTCAGGACAACCTCAGTTCGAATTCAGCTTCAGACACTTGACACACTTATTAGCTGTGTGACCTTGGACAAGTAACAACTTCAATTGCCTTGCCTTTCCCCCTCCTCTAAACTCCCCCAAAAACCCCAAGATATTTTACACATACTGTAGACAGTTGATCTTGATTTATGAAAAAAGTATTTGACAGAATTTCCAATGCTATCCCTCTGAACAAGTAAGAAAAAGAGATAATTTCAAGCTTAATATAAATGAATGACATAGCAGCAAAAGCAAAACAAAACATAAAAAGCATTTTTTCAAGGAGGAAACTGGAACACAGGAAGTCATAGATCATGATATCAATGTAGCATGAAGAAATGTTCTTTCTTTCTTTCTTTCTTTCTTTCTTTCTTTCTTTCTTTCTTTCTTTCATAAAGCAATTGGGGTTAAGTAACTTGCTTAAGGTTACATGGCTAGTTATGTATGTGTGGGTGCTAAGTAACTGAGGCTGGAACCGATCCCGGGTCCTCTGACTCTGGGGCCAGCACTCTTACCGAGCCACCTAACTGCCCCTATGTTCTTTATTTTTAAGTGTCAATGCAGAATATGACTAATTTCACATCTCATTCTTACTTCTTATCAGTCTTTCTTGAAGCAGTGTGTGGGGCAGGGGGAGGATAAAATGAAATAATTTAAGCCAATTGTCTGGACAGAAAATAGGTTCCAGGAAAACAAATAGGTAAAGAGGAATGCCATTCTGAACTGCAAATTTAAGTGGGAGGTGCTAGCATAAGGAAGATGAACATTACCTAGGTCTTGGGGCAAAGAAGGGGCAAATGGTATAGACTTAACCTATGAAAACAGAAACTTGCTTGAACCAGTTAAAAAAAGAAATGTCCCCACAGAAATCTAGATAAGGTTTTAAACAAGCAGAGCCTCTGTAGTTCAGAGATATGTTTTGTGCTCAACAGAGATGGTAAAGTAGCTCTTCTTTCCCATAGGAGCTAGCTGCTGGAGCTGGTCCTTTATGTATCATGACATGCATATCTACTACAGAGTTGCAAAATACTGGAAATCAGCAGAGGATCTGAAATAAAGAGATTTGATTTATAAAAGATAGTAGTGTGGAACTAGGGGAAGTGGAGCCACAAAAGTCAATGCAGCCTATAAATGTGACTACCATATATTGGAAGTTGAAAGGGGAGGATGCAGAGTGGTTGCTTTTCCTCAAATCTTATGCCATTTTCACTGCTGAATCTCTATTTATTTTTTCCATCTCTTTTCTTCCTTTCATTCCTAGACCCCAGTAGGATAGAGTAAATTAATGGATTTGGAGTCAGAGGGTGTGGGTTCAAATTCTGTCTTTTCTGTTTTCTGCCTCTGAGACATTGGGAAAGTTACCCTCCCAGGTCCTCAGTTTCCTCATCTGTAAAAAGAAGGGGATGAACTAAGGCATCTTTAATCTTTAAATCTAATTAATTTTCTTTAATTAATAATCCTTGCTACCTACTCTTTCCTTACGACCTTTACAATCTAGTTTCTGTATTGAGCACTCTAACTGAAACTATTCTCTCAGTGGCCATCATTGTTGACATATTGTCAAAATTCAATGGCCTTTTTTCCCCCAACCTTCATCTTTTACTTCTCTAAGCTAATCTGACATTTTGATGACCCCCTTCTTTTTTATATTATTTCCTCCCATGGCTTAAAAAACTCACCAAATTTTCTATTTTTTTTTTGCTTCACTTTCTTTATCTTGTTTTCCAGCTTTATATCCTCTTTTTCAGGTTAAGTATACAATCCTCGAGATTATTTTCCCTGTATGCTGTCTCCCATGGCAATCTCATTCACTTTCACAATTTCAACTAGCATCTCTATGTAGATGTCTCCAGTGTCTTCGACTCTAGGACTTGTCTCTATTCTGAAATCTTGATGAATATCTATGAGGCAGGAGAAGGAGCATTGGGCTTAGCATCTGGAGCCTGAGTTTGCATCCTAATTCTTATCTTTATGACCATAAGCATTTTTAACCTCAGTATCCTAATCTATAAAGTGAAGAGGTTGTACTAGATGTCATCTAATGTCTAGTTCCCAAAAAGAGATGTAGGAAGGCATTTCCCTGCCTTCTTTACAAAGGTAAAGAAGTTTTTCACTATCGGTGAAAAACTTTTAAAATATCTTGTTTAATTTTCCTCAGTTCTTCCCACCTCCTTTAAAAATTCTTTGTTATGAAGGAAAAGTTTGAAGTTTTTCTGTGTCCCCCCACCTTCCAGGAGGTTGGGAAAGAATATTTTAGAAAATATATGTGATATAAAAGCAAAAGTTATTAAGTGTTTATTTTTTATATTTCTCGGTATACTTAAAAATCTATATAATAAGCACTATTTGTTTTCAAAGCTACTCTGCTTTCTATGCTTCATTCTACATTTTCTTTTATTCTCTGCTGTGCACTTTTTATATTTTCCCTCTCTCCCCCACCCCTGTCCTAGAGATGGCAACCATTAAACACAAATATGTATATATGTAAAACCATAAAATCCATATTTCTATTTGTCAGTTCTTTCTCTGGAGGCAAATAGAATCTTCCTTCATATGTCATTTGTAGCTAATTTAGATATTTAAAATAGTCAAAATGACTAAGCTGCTCAAAGTTCTTAAAATAATATTGTTGCTATTGTATACAATGTTCTCTTGGCTCTGTTCATTTCACTCTTCATTATTTTGTGCAAGCCTTTCCATGTTTTTTTCTAAAATAAATGAGCTCATCATTTTTTATAGCACAGTAGTATTCCATCATGATTATATACTACAACTTGTTTAGTCATTCCCCAATTGATAGGCAGCCCCATAATTTCCAGTTTTTTTTACCACCACAAAGAAGGCTGTTATAAATACTTTATAACATATAGGTTCTTTTCCATTTTCCCTAATCATCTTGGGAAACAGATATAATGTATTTTGAGGTAAAAAGGCAGCTTAAAAATACTTTGGGCATAATTCCAGATGGTTCACAGTTCCACCAACAGAAAATTAGTGCCTCAATTTTTCCATATCCCCTCCAACATTTGTTGTCTTCCTCTTCTATCATTTTAGCCAATCTGGTAGGTGTGAAATGATATCTCAAGGTTGTTTTGTTTGCATTTCTCTAATCAATAATGATTTAGGGCATTTTTTTCATCTGACTATAAATTGTTTTGATTTCTTCATCAAAAAACTGCCTTTCATATCCTTTAGTTATTTATCAATGGGGGAATGACTCCTATTCTTATAGATTTGACAAAGTCCTTTATACATGAGACATTTATCTGAGATACGGTCTATAAAAGTTGTCCCCTAATTTTCTGTTTTCCTTTTGATCTTGGCTACAATGCTTTTATTTGTAGAAAACCTTTTTAATTTAATGTAATGAAAATTATCCATTTGATACCTCACAACACTATCTCTTGTTTATTGCCTATCTATGAGTCTGATATGTTCTATGTTCTTCAAATTTTCTTGTATTATATCCCTTAATTTAAAAAAAATCTAGTGGAATATGAAGGATATATTAGAGAGGGAAAAATATAAGGGTAGGAAAAAAATTTTTTAAATTGAAAAAATTTGAAGACTAAGAGTAGCTGAGGTAGAGAGACATCTACTATAGTTTCATTGTTAATAGAAAAGAGAGAGATGGCAGAGATAATGTAGAGGGAGAACCAACAGGGCTTGACAACTGATTAGATATAAAGAATTAAAGACAGAAATGATCAAAGATGTTTGAAAGTTTTGTGCCAGTATTCTTTTCAATACAAGATAATTTCTCATAAGTCAATGAAGCATAAAGCCATCCCAGAGTTAATTCATTTCTGTCTTCAGGAATGGTAAGAGCTCCTGATGTCAGACTCATCAATTGGTGTGTGCTTTCCTCACCTCTGGCTGCACCCTAATTATTTTGAATGCACATATAGTCAAAAATGATTTATTTTGTATGATAGTTATTGATCACATCCCTTGACTAGACTATAAGCTACATGAAGACAAAATTCATCTCTTACCTAAACCTTATATCTCCTCCAGGAAGTAGATCAGGGTTTTGTTTTTTAAATAATACAGTTTTGCCTTATATTAATTGAAATGAATTGAATTAATCAAAATGGAAAATCTCTAAAATTTTACATGAAAAAAATTCCATTTTTCATTTAAAAAGAATGTGGTAGCCACTAATTTTTTTTACATTGACACTAAAATGTTTTTTGTTGTTTTTTTTTAAACAAGAGCCTATCTGTTGCTATTTAATATTTCAAGATCTCCAGTCTATTTTAATAGCCTATCATTTGTCTGTATATCAACTACAAATTAATAGTAATTACCCATCATCTAGACCAGACAAGTTTATTTTATTTTATTTTTTTGCATAATGGAACTTGTTCCTTGAGCCATTGGAAGGTGATTTTTCACCTGATATATTAGTGAAAAGTTCAGTGGGTTTTTCTTTGTCTCTAAAGAATGGTTATTCTTACTGAAATAATAGGTTTCCCAGTCTTTCTAACTTTCCATAACAAAGCTGATTCTGTCAAGATTTGTATCCTTGTACTCTATTGTTCAGCATACTTGTCTCTTTCCATTTACAGTTTGGAAAGGGAGATTGCATATTATGGTAAATTGCCAGTTCTTAACCTCTACCCATACCCTGATCCCTTTGTATATATTTTTCTATTTTATACTTAAAAGATTTAAATCTTAGGACAGGAGGAGCCATTTGTATCCTGAATGAAATTCTTTTATTTATTTTCTTCAAAATTCATGGTATATAAATCAGAGAAGAAGAATTTTTAGTAAAAGAAATTAAGAATATTTTATAAAAAGGAAAAAATGACTTCATTTTTTCTTCAGCTAATAGTGGTCAAAATAGAATTCTTTTTTTTTTTTAAAGCAATTGGGGTTAAGTAACTTGTTCAAGGTTGCACGGCTAGTCATTTTTTATGTGTGGGTGCTCATTTTCTGAGGCCGGATTTGATTTCGGGTCATCCCAACTCCGAGGCCGGCGCTCTTACTCACTGCGCCACCTAGCCGCCCCTTTTAGGGCAATTGGGGTTAAGTAACTTGCCCAAGGTCACATGGCTAGGTTTTTGTTTGTGTGGGTTAAGTGTCTGAGGCCGGATCCGAACTCAAGTCCTTCAGACTCCAGGGCTGGCGCTCTACTCACTGCGCCACCTAGCCGCCCCTGAATTCTTGAAAGTAACATTTTTAAAAATTGGAATTATATTTTAGAAATCACTAAACTCTGCATATCCTTTGTACTAATAATGATATTACTAGAATGCCAAAGACCGCCAAAGTTAAAAAGAAAGAAAAAAAGAAAGTTATCACATATAGAAAAAAGATATTTGTGATATATATTGTGTAGTGATACAGATTGGGAAGTAAAGCAAGAGTCTATTAACTCAGAGATGATTGAACAAATTATGATAATGGA
Organism: Gymnobelideus leadbeateri; assembly: GCA_011680675.1. Classification (NCBI taxonomy): domain Eukaryota; kingdom Metazoa; phylum Chordata; class Mammalia; order Diprotodontia; family Petauridae; genus Gymnobelideus; species Gymnobelideus leadbeateri. Next base: position 499,721 of record WOXC01007852.1, on the reverse strand, counting down.
AGAGAATATTTTTAAAGAAATGGGGCATGATCAAAAAAAGAACCTAGAAATCATCCTTCAAGAAATTTTCAAGGAAAATTGCCCTGATGTTTTAGACCCAGAAGGGGAAATAGAGGTTGAAAGAATCCAGAGTTCACCTCCTGAAACTGAGCCCCAAAAGAAAATTCCTAGGAATATTATAGCCAGTTTCCAGAGTTCCCAGATAAAAGAAAAAATATTACAAGCAGCCAAGAATAAACAATTTGAATATTGTGGAAATACAATCAGGATAACACAGGATCTGGCAGCTTCTACACTGAGGGATGAAAGGGCTTGGAATATGATATTGTGGAGGTCAAAGGAGCTCCCGTGGGATTAAAACGAAGAATCACCTACTCAGCAAAACTGAGTATCATATTTCAGGGGAAAATATGGTAATTCAATGGAATAGAGGACTTTCAAGCATTCATGATGGAAAAAAACCAGAGTTGAATAGAAAATTTGGCATTGAGATACAAGAAGCAAGAGAAGCATGAGAAGGTAAACAGGGAAAACCAATCATAAAGAACTTCTCAAAGTGCAACTACTTATATTCCTACATGGAAAAATGGCAATTATAACTTATGAAAGTTTTCTCAGTATGAGAATAATTGAAGGGAATAGAAATATTTATCTATCTATCTACGTGTATATGTATACATACATATATGTGTCTATATAGGAGGTTATATGGGCATATGAATACAATGTGACTGTGTGTATATATGTGTTCTAGGATATTTTTTTGATCATGGCTTTCAGGTAGTCCAATAATTTTTAAATTATATCTCCTGGATCTATTTTCCAGGTCAGTGGTTTTTCCAATGAGGTATTTCACATTGCCATCTATTTTTTTCATTTATTTGGATCTGTTCAATAGTATCTTGATTTCTCATAAAGTCACTAGCTTCCATTTGCTCCAATCAGTGGGATTACTGTGTTGGGGTGGTGGGTAGGGGAAAAATGGTGAGAAAATTTGTATCTCAAAATCTTGTGGAAATGAATGATATAAACCAAAAAATGAAAAAGAGAGGAAAAAAAGAAATGGTAAAAAAAAAAGAAAGAAAAACTAGGAAAGACGTGCATGGACTGATGAAAAGTGAAATGTACTGTGTATAGAGTAACAGCAATATCATAAGATTACCAGCTATGAATGACTTAGCTATTCACAAAAGAGTGATTCAAGACAATTCTGAAAGACTTTTGATGAAAAATGCTATCCATCCCCAGAGAAAAAACTGATTATGTCTAAATGCAGATCAAAGCATACTTTAAAAAATTTTATTTTTCTTGAGTTTTTTGAGTTTGTTCTACAGAACAGTTAAGGCAGTTCACAACTCCATGTACAATGCATTAAAGGTGTTTGAGGCCAGATTTGAACTCAGGTCCTTCCTCCTGACTCCAGGGCCAGTGCTCTATGCATAGTGCCACCGAGTCACCCCAATTTTATTTTTTTTCAATATCATCCCTTCATGTTCAACTCACATCTGTGCCCTCTGTCTCTTTCTCTATCTCTGTCCCTGTCTCTGTGTCTGTGTCTGTGTCTGTGTCTGTCTCTCTCTTCCTTTCTCTATGTGTGTGCATATACACAGATATGTAGCAGCAAGCACCCTAGCATACCCAGGGTGGCTGCTAGCACAGGTTCTTAGATCCCTGTTTTTCTAAAGGAAAGCAACTTAAAATAGGTTAACAATCTTACTTTAATCAAACATATATCATTTACCTAGTTCAGGGGGAAAAGTCAGCACCTTGAACTTCAGAGAATACAAACAGAAGTTATAAACAGATAAAAAAATGCAGACAGAGAAACAGATGATCAGACTGGCTTCCAGCTGTCTGACCATTACATCCATACCTAGTCAGTTACCAGAGATGGAAGCACCAACATCTGGGTTTTCAAAGCAGCTGGGGGGCTCAACAGCTGCCCAAAGTCTCATATGGCCAAATCACACAACTCTTTCCAAAGTGAGCCCCAAAGCAAAACCTCACGTCAAGGTATATATAGCCTTCTCCTGGGTCAGAGAATGTCACAACCCTCTTGACCCACTGCCCAATCACAAAGTAACCAGATATGGACATTCCTGAAAAAACAAGCCCCCTGCCACAGGCTCCATGTGACCACATTCAGCCTATTAGGGGGCAGAATATACTTTCAAATCAAGGGGCCAAGGGGAAGGGAAGATCTTCAGGTTCCCATTACATTATAACATACACATATATGTGTATGCATATATAAGTAGATATGTATATACACACAGGCACATAATACTTTGTAGCTAACAAAACAATGAGAAATGTCTTGTGAGTAACTGTAATGGTAAAGTGATTTGAAGATCTCTGTCCCTTAATGGGCCTCACTTGGAACACAAGAGAAGCTTGCTTGGAGGAGGCTTGTTTTTCAGGAAGACCTACCTTTTGTTACTTTGTAATTAGGCAGTGGGTCATGAAGGTTGTGATATTCTCTTCCTTCTGGTAACTAACACTGTATGTATGTAATGACCAGAGAGCCTGGAAGCCCTGTCAGTCTGTTGAATTGTGTTATTTTCCATGTCTATATTTTCTATCTGCTTTTAACTTGCCTGCATTTTCTCTGAAGTTCAGGGTGCTGACTTTTTTCCCCTGAACTAGGTAAATGATATATGTTTGATTAAAGTAAGATTGTTAACCTCTTTTGAGTTGCTTTCCTTTAGAAAAGCAGATCAAAGAAAGTTCTAGCAGCCATTCTGAGTATGCTAAGGTGCTTGCTGTTATGATAACATGTCATCTTCTCACATATGAATGTAAAGAGTTTAACGTTATGATTTCCTTTTTCTTTTTACTCTTTATGCTTCTTTTGAATCTTGTATTTGAAAGTAGAATTTTCTATTCAGCTCTGGTCTTTTTATCAAGAAAACTTAAAAGTCCTCTATCTCATTGAAAATCCATCTCCCACCCCAAAGGGTTATACTCAAATCCTTGGTAGTAATTCTAGCTCCTTTGCCTTCTGGAACATCATATTCCAAGACCTCTGACCCTTGAATGTAGAAGCATCCAAATCTAATTTTATCCTGTCTGTGGCTCCATGATGCTTGAATTGTTTCTGTCTGTTTGCTAGCAATATTTTTTCCTTGTCCTGGGATCTCTGGATTTTGAGTATAATTTGGGGATCTCTTTCAGGAGGTGACTGGTGGATTCTTTCCATTTCTAGCTTACCCTTTGGTTCTAGAATATCAGGGCAGTTTTACTGGATAAATTCTTAAAAAATGATGTCTAGGATTTATTTGTGATCATGGCCTTCAGGTAGTCCAATAACTTTTAAATGATCTCTCCAGGAATTATTTTCCAAGTCAGTTGTTTTTCCAGTAAGATATTTCACCTTGTCTTCTATTTTTTTCTTTCTTTTTAAAAATATTTTCTTGATTTCTCATAGAGTCATTAGCTTCCATTTGCTCCATTATATTTTTTGTCTTTATTAATATGTTTGTTTACTTTTAGTTTACAAGATTCAGTTCCATAATTCCTTGAATTTCAAATTTTCTTTCCCTGCCTCCTCTCCCTCCCACTCCCCACCCCCACCATGGCATACAATCCAGTATAAGGATCTGCAAGTACTTTCACATTAGACATTAGTCAGGTTGTACTAAATGGAATGGAAGATGATAAAGAGGAGAAAAAGCCAAACAATAAAAAGAAAAAGGTCAAGTAGTTTGCTTCCATCAGGATTCAAACTAAATTTTTTCTAGTTATTTCTCTGGATGTAGGCATCTTTCTCAATCATGAGTCTTTTGGGATTGACTTATATCACTGCATTGCTGAGAACAGTCCAGTCTGTCATAGTTGGTCATCACACATATGTTGTGTCTGTGATTGTATACAAATTTCTCCTGGTTCTTCTCTTCTCACTCAGCATCAATACATATGAGCCTCTCCAGGTAAATATGAAATCTGTCTCCTCCTCATTTCTTATAGCACAATAGTATTCCATTATATGCATATACCACAACTTGTTCAGCCACTCCCCAATTGATGGGCACCCCCTTAATTTCCAGTTCTTCGCAACCACCAAAAGAGCTGCTATATACATTTTTGTACATATGGGTCTTCCTCCCACTTCTATGATCTCTTTGGGATATAACCCTAGAAATGGTATTGCTGGGTCAAAAGGTATGAAATTATATATAGCCCTTTGAGAATAATTCCAGATTACTCTCCAGAATGGTTAAATCAGCTCACAACTCTACCAGCACTTTCCTGGGCTGTATTTAGGATTAAATTGTTTAATTTCCAATTAGTTTTTAGTCTATCTTTCCATGGCCCTTTGTTGCATATAATTTTTATTGCATCATGATCTGAGAAGGATGCATTTAATATTTCTGCCTTTCTGCACTGAATTGTGAGTTGTTTTTTTTTTTGCCCTAGTACATGGTCTATTTTTGAGTATGTACCATGCACTGCTGAGAAGAAAGTAACTTCCAGGCTGGGGGCTGATAGCCCCAAGAGAAGCTGCTGTCTCTGCTGGGGCCCTGGAGCCCTCTCTTAACTGGCTCCAGTGATTCCTCCCATCCTGTGGTGAGATGCTGGTGAGACACTGGGAATTGCATTTGGGATAGGTGAGTTCGCTGCCTAGGTCTCCTTCTCTCAGCTGTACTCTACCCTTTAGTCCAAACTGCTGCAGCTCCCATGTGTGTTGCACTTTCCCTGCCCAATTTGTTTCAATGGCTATCAAAGAGTTATATTTTTTTAGTAAAAAAATAATCTTAATTCATCCCCCCTATTTAATGTCCTTACTCAATTTTTTCCATATTTAGTTAAAGAGGAAATGAAGCACTCTTGAACAGAACTTTTATAACCTGTATCACTAGTTATTATAAAGCATGTAATTTTTTAAAAGATGAAAATTAACTAAGTTTAAATATAACATTTCAAAATGGCTTCCCTTCACAATTGCAGCTTTCTCTTCTTAATGATAAGTGTTTTTTAAAAAATTAAGTTTGTTGCAGAGGATTAAGGAAACCAAGTAGTTGGATCTGATTTATTTTTGCAATCACATGCCTTGCTAAATAAATAGTTTGTCTGGATGAAATTTGTTTTCTTTAATCTTCCATAACAGATTTCTGACCTCAATCATCATTATTAAAAATATATATTAAAAAGATTCAGTTTTAAAGCTGATATATTGTTTTGATTGTTTTCTCATCTCTCTCTCTCTGTCTTTCATTGACAATAGGACCGTTCACTTTAAAACAGATTTTTGTTCTGTGGTCTAGTGTGTGTGTGTGTGTTTGTATGTATTGTGTGTGAGATAACTATCATATCAATCTATACCATTATCTATATATGATGAGAAAACCACCCATATATATATATATATATATATATATATGATATCATATCAATCTATACCATTATCTATATATGATGAGAAAACCACTCAATCAATCAACAAATATTTTAATCACTTATTATGTGCCAAATGCTATACTAGGTATACAAAGACAAAGCCCCAGCCCTGAAGGAGGTTGCATTCACCCAGGATTAGCCACTAGAATTTTGCATTCAAATGTTTTAAATCAACATACCTATCATATTGTATTTACTTTTCTAAATTTCCCCATTTGTCATTTTATCTGTTATTGACAAAAAGTTTTTCCAGTTTCACAATAGACATCTCTAGTTTTACTGTAGTATTCACTCACAATATTGAGCCTTAAAATAACTACTTTTATTTATTTCTTATTGTGTCCCAGATGTGGAGCCCAGATTAGTAAAACTTTTGTTTTAGTCTGCATGTGACCTATACTGGCTGAGCATATTTGCTAAGCAAATCACTAAACCTCTCAGTGCTTTAGGCAACTATAAAATTCTGGAGAAGTGACAAGTTTGTGTTGGTAGAGGAAGTATCCTTATCAAAGCCTTTTCTATGCTCATGTGAACTGTTGGTCCAGTCCCTAATATGTAAAAATAGAAATATATTACTATTAAAAAAATTCTAGAGGGAGAAAACTCCATTCTAGTGGATATAGTATGCTGCTGGGTAATTATTTAAAACGTTGACAAGTAACCACTAATAATGAAACAAAATTTTTTCATAATTTTATAATAATCAGAAAACCTTATATACTCAGAAAAGTTAACAGATTTATTAGACCTACCTCAAATTCAAATTTTATGAAATTTGTTCTTTTTATTGTTTTAGCAGATATTTACATATAGTAACAAGATCACCTCCCATACCCAAAGTTGGCATAATTAGTATCAATGCAATTTTTCACTGAGCTTACCCTGGAAGTTATTAATTAGGTAATTTAAGTGGGGTCTCAGAAGAGCAAGGGCAGATTTAGTAACCTTTTCAGTTTGAAAAGCATAGCTCATGACTCTAATTCATTGGCTAGGGACAGAAATTTCATGTGATTTTAAAAAAATTAACGGTCTTTTAAATAAATTTGACATGTTTTCTAAAAAATTCATTTCTTCTTTTTTTAAACAAATGCTTTACTAACTTCTGTTTTACATCATTCATTTCCGCCAGTTTTTGAGTTACAATCATTTTCCCCCCATTATTGCCCTACCCAATCTACCAGAATAGCAGTCCCACAAGATATCACTTCCTTCAATCTGCTCTCTCCCATACCTTCTCCTATACCCCCTTCGACTTTTCCATTGGAGGAAGGTGAATCTTTGTGTCCCAATGCCCACACATCTTATCTCCCAATTATAAGCAAAAGAGTATTAATAATAGTGTTTATATATATTTGAAACATTTAATGTTAAGACCTCGAATTTCAGATCCATTTCCTTCCTCCCTTGTCACACATTCCCTCTGGGAAGATAAGTAATTCAGTATATGTTGTACATGTCTAGCTATGCAAAACATTATCATAGTAGATATATTGTACAAGGCTGCTTATAATTCCCTCCCACTCATCCCACCCCCACCTGATCCATTCCCTACATGATCCTGTCCCTCTTCTATAATGGGTACTTCCAACCTCCCCTACCCCCAAGGATGCCCTCCCATCCATCATCCCTCCTCTCATCCCCCTTCCCCCTATTCTGCTGCAGGTTGAGATATCTCATTTAGTATGTATGTCATTCTCTCCCTGAACCAAATTCAATGAGAATGTGGTTTTGCCTTTTTTGCCTTCCTATTCTCCCCCTCCCTTGCAACCACTTCCCCTTGCTTCTTCTGCCTGAGATAGTTTACTCTACCCTGTCTCTCCCCATCTCCTCTTGCCACTTTCCTCTCTCACCTCATAATTTCATCCCTTGACTATTCTCCCTTCCCAACAAATTCAACCTATGCCCTCTATCCATATATAACTGTAACCATATACACACACATTCACATATGTATTCATATGACCACACACCCTTCTTCCATTATTTTCATAGTGAGAAAGATATCATCAGTCACAGTTATTGCTTTTCCATATAGGAATGTAAATAGTTCAACTTTGATAAGTTCCTTTTGATTTCTTTTCCCTGACTACCTTCTCAGGCATCTCTTGCTTCTTGTGTCTGGATGTCAAATTTTCTATTCAACTCTGGTTTTTTCCTCAAGAATGCTTGAAAGTCCTCTATTCCACTGAATAACCATATTTTCCCCTGAAACAAAATATTTAGTTTTGCTGGGTAGGTGACCCGTGGGTTCATTCCCAGTTCTTTTGCCCTCTGGAATATCATATTCCATGCCCTTCGATCCCTCAGTGTAGAAGCTGCCAGGTCCTGGGCTATTCTGATTGTGTTTCCACAATATTGAAATTGTTTCTTCCTGGCTGCTTGTAGTATTTTCTCCTTGATCTGGGGATTCTGGAACCTGGCTATAATATTCCTGGGAGTTTTCTTTTTGGGATCTTTTTCAGGAGGTGATTGGTGGATTCTTTCAACCTCTATTTTGCCCTCTGGATCTAAAACATCAGGGCAATTTTCCTTGAGAATTTCTTTCTTTTTTTTTTTTTTAATTTAAAAGGTGGATTTTATTACCACGGAACACCGTGGGACTGTCATGGTATATGGTCACCCAAATCAGACAGCTGAGAATTTCTTGAAGGGTGATTTCTAGGATCTTTCTTTGATCATGGCTTTCAGGTAGTCCAATAATTTTTAAATTGTCTCTCCTGGATCTATTTTCCAGGTCAGTGGTTTTTCCCATGAGATATTTCACATTGCCTTCTAATCTTTCATTTATTTGGATCTGCTTAACAGCATCTTGATTTCTCATAAAGTCATTAGCTTCCATTTGCTCCAGTCTAACTCTGAATGAATGAATCTCCTCAGTGAACTTTTGAGATTCTTTTTCCATCTGGCAAATTCGACTTTTTAAGGCATTCTTCTCCGCATTGCCCTTTTGGGCCTCCTTTGCCATTTGAGTTAGTCTATTTCTTAAGGTGTTGTTTTCCTCAGTCAGGCTGTTGACCCTCATTTCATACTTTTCCTGCATCCTTCTCCTTTCTCTTTCCAATTCTTCCTCTACTTCTCTTATTTGATTTTTAAAGTCCTTCTTAAGGTCCTCTATGGCCTGCACCCCGCTCATGTTTTCCCCTGGGGCTTTTGGAGCAGGACTTCTGACTTCACAGTCCTTTTCCCGCTCTATGCCCCCAAAATAGGAGTCTAGGGTTGCATTTTTCTGTTTCCTTTGCCTTGGCATGTTGCCACTTAATTACTTGACTTTTGGGCTTGTTGCCACACTATGGCTTTAAGGCCAGATAGAAGAATTTTCATCCCGAACGTGTAGGGGGCAACTTCCGTTTCTGGCAAGCTGTAAATCCACCCACGACTTCCACCCTAGATCACAATCCAGATCCAGGGAGGTTAAAGCAAGAGCGATTACCCCCCAAGACTGATCGCTGGATCTCCCTACAGTTCGTAGGCCAAGAGCTGTAGCTGCCTCTGAAAACTACAAAATGGCGTGTCTCCTCAGAGGCTTCTCGGCCCCAGGGGAGGGAGCCGACGCATTCCTCAAATACTGGTCCCAAAATCCATAGGACACTAACCTCTTACTTTGTCCTAGGCATGTCTATGTTGATAATTCTGGAATCACCACAGCAGCTGGTGTTCTGGGGTCTCTCCAGACCGCTGTTGGCCCTGCCGCCCTGGTGCTAAAACCTCCGCTCATGCGGACCTGGGCTCAGCTCGGCTCCCCAAGCTCTGCGCACTGCACACTGCTGGCTCCCAGAGCACTGTGCTGGTCCTTCCTGCAGGGCTGCTGGGCTGTCCTCAGCGGGAGGTTGGCTTCTCTGTGTCATTCTGTGGGTGCTGGGGCTCCAGAAGTTGTTCAGAGTCCCCTTTTACATAGTTTGGGGGGAATCTGGGGGCAGAGTGGCTTGGATGAGCTGTTTCTACTCCTCTATCTTGGCTCTGCCTCCCCAAGTATCAAAAAATTCATTTCTTCTGGTATGGAGCTAAGATAGCAGAGTAAAGGCAGGGACTTAGATAATCCCTCCCCCAAACACTCCAAATAACAATAAAAAATGACTCTAAACAAACTCTAGAGCATCAGAACACAGAAAGACAGTGTGAAACAAATTTCCAGCCCAAGACAACCTGTAAGCTCAGCAGGAAAGTTCTGTTGCACCAGGCTGAGAGAAAAACACAGTCCAGCACAGGCCACATGAGCACAGCTTGGGCCCCAGCAAAACTGAAGCAGGTCTCGCTGGCAGCTGTGGTGGTTTCCAGACTCCTCAAAACAGAAATTCCAAATATAATATAGCAGTAGGAAAGATCTGTTGGACCTGGGTGATAGAGGAGTACAGTGAAGCCCCAGTCCCAGCATAGCCACAGCTCCAGCAAACCAGGAGCAGGCCTTGGGAGTGACTGAATTGGCACTGCCACTACACTGCCAATTCAAACAACTGGTCTGAAGGTGATAACAGCGGTCTCTTTGTGAACACTGAGGCAGGATTCTGTTGTTTTTCCTATACTTGAATCTGGGTCACAGTCCTGACTGGTAATCATAGGGTGAGGAGGAGCACTAACACCATAGTATGTGGCAGCAATGGAAAGAGGACCTTCCTCCCAGTTCCAGGACAGAAAAGAGTGCTTGTGGTTGCTCACACAACAGAGCACAGTCCGGGAGAGGAGTAAAAACCTCTCTTTAGATCATACGATCTTGAACTGAAAATTTACAGATCCCTAGAAGCATCTCTGAAAACATCTGCACAAAACCCTTGAGGTTTGGAACTGAACCCTCGATCCTGGAAGCGGAGCCCTACCTTAAAAAAAAGTTAAAAAGTCAAGTAGTAGTCTGGGAAAATGAGCAAACAATGGAGAAAACTGAGACTGTAGAGAGTTACTTTGGTGACAACGAAGATTAAAACATAAACCCAGAAGAAGAAAAAATCAAAGCTCCTAAATCCACAGCTTCCAAAAAACATGTGATTTGGTTGCAGGCCATAGAGGATCTCAAAAAGGATTTTGAAAATCAAGTAAGAGAACTGAAGGAAAAATTGGAAAGAGAAATAAGAGTGATAGAAGAAAATCATGAAAAATAAACCAACAGTTTGCTAAAGGAGGTAAAAAAAAAAACCTGAAGAAAATAACACCTTAAATATAGAGTAGATCAGAATGCTTGGCGGGGGCAGAGCAAAGATGGTGGAGTAGAAACAGGACTTCCCCATGGCTCTGGCTTCCACCTTCTTCAATACATGTAAAAAATGACTCTGAAAAAATTTTAGAGCTACAGAATCCACAGTGACAGAGAGAAACAAATCTCCTGCTGAAGACAATCAAGCAGGCCAGCAGGAAGGGTCTATCACACTGAGCTTGGAGCCAAGGCCAGCCCCAGGTAAATGGTTTTGGCCCCAGGGCAGCCCCAACCAGTAGCAGCCTGAGCAGACTTCAGGAGAGAGAAGCACCAGCATCTGTGGTCGTTTCCAGACTTCTCAACCCATAATTGCCAAAGACAAAGTAAAAGGTCAGTGTGGAACTCTGTTGGAACAGAAGTGGACTGAAGAGTGTGGTCCAGGCCCTGCCCCCAGGGTGAGACATGGTGGAGGTGGGGTGGCTGCCTCAGAGCCTCTAGGCCTGCAGATTGTAGGGGGACCAAGCAACCATTCAGAGGGTAATCGCTCTTGCTTTAACCTGCTTGTATCTGTATTATGGTCTTGGGGTATGTGGCTAGGTGCCAGAGTCTGTGGGGGCTTCAGAGAGGGTGCCCTCCTAATTGCTCTGAAAGCTGTGAAAAGCCCAGCAATTTGGGACCAAAGCTCTTTCCATTCTGAAAGCAGAGTTCTACTAAGATCCCCATCAGGGCTACTAGGTGGCACAGTGAATAGAGCACCAGCCTGGGAGTCAGGAGGACCTGAATTCATATTCTTGGCAAAGAGGTCAAAAGCCAGTGAATAGAGCACCAGCCCTGGAGTCAGGAGGATCTGAGTTCAAATCCAACCTCAAACACTCAACACACACTGAACACACACACACACACACACACACACACACACACACTCAGACAAACCCTAGCTGTGTGACCTTGGGCAAGTCACTTAACACCAATTGCCCTACCCTCTCAACTCCAAAAAGAAAAAAAAAAGAGTTCAAAAGTCAAATAACTGACTGGCAAAATGAGCAAGCAGAAGAAACACAATCCCATCACAGATCCCTTTTTTGGGGACAAAAAGGATCAAAGCATGGAACGGGAGGAAGACAATGAAATCAGAACTCCTGTATCAAAAGCTCCCAAGAAAAATATGAATTGGTTACAGGCCATGGAGGGGTTCCAAAAGGATTTTGAAAACCAAGTAAGAGAAATAGAGGAAAAATTGGGAAGAGAAATGAAATTGCTTCAAGAAAATCAAGAAAAGTAAGTCAACGGTCTGATTGAAGAAAATAAGACCTTAAAAACAGACTAACTCAAATGGCAAAAGAGGCCCAAAAAGCCAATGAGAAGAATGCCTTAAAAAGCTGAATTTTCCAGATGGAAAAAGAATTTCAAAAAGTCACTGACAAGCATAATTTCTTCAAAATTGGTTTAGAGCAAATGGAAGCTAATGACTTTATGAGAAATCAAGATACTGTAAAACAGGTACAAACAAATAAAAGAATAGGAGGAAATGTGAAATATCTCATTGGAAAAACCACTTACCTGGAAAATAGATCCAGGAGAGATCATTTAAAAATTACTGGACTACCTGAAAGCCATGACAAAATAAAAGAGCCTAGACACCATCTTTCAGGAAATTATCAAGCAAAATTTCCCTGATATTCTAGAACCAAAGGGCGAAATAGAAATTGAAAGAATTCACTGATTACCTCTTGAAAAAGATCCCCATCAGGGTGGCTAGGTGGCACAGTGAATAGAGCACCAGCCTGGGAGTCAGGAGGACCTGAATTCATATTTGGCCTCATATACTTAACACAAACACTAGCAATAAGACCTTGGGCAAGTCACTTAACCCCAACTGCCCTCCAAAAAAAAAAGAAAGAAAAAAAAGAAAAAAGATCCCCAAAAGAACAGTCCTAGGAATATTATAGCCAAATTCCAGAGTTGCTAGGTCAAGGAAAAAATACTGCAAGCAGTCAGGAAGAAACAATTTGAGTATTGTGGAAACACAATAAGGATAACATAAGACCTAGCAGCTTCTACATTAAGGGACTGAAAAGCTTGGAATATGATATTCTGGGGGTCAAAGGAGCTAAGATTAAAACCAAGAATCACCTACTCAGCAAAACTGAGTATAATGCTTCAGGAGAAAATATAGTCATTCAATGAACTAGAATATTTTCAAGCATTCTTGATGAAAAAACAAGAGCTGAACAGAAAATTTGACTTTCAAATACAAGAAGCAAGAGAAGCCTGAGAAGGTAAACAGGGAAAAGAAATCATAAGGACCTTATTAAAGTCGAACTATTCACATTCCTACATGGAAAAACAATAATTGTAACTCATGAGGCTTTTCTCAGGATGAGGATAGTTGAAGGGAATTATATATATGTATACATACATATATATGAATGTATAGGTGGGTGTAGGTGTATATATATATATGTGAGGGTGTGCATATGTATGTTCATGTATACATAGAGGGCACAGGACAAGTTGAATATGAAGGGATGATATCTAAAAAAATAAAATTAAGAGGAGAGAGAGGAATATATTGCGAGAAGGAGGAAGGGAGAGATAGATTAGGGTAAATTATCTCATATAAAAGAGGCAAGAGAAAACTGTTACAATGGAGGGGAAGAGCAGGAAGGTGAAAGGGAATGGGACAACCTTACTCTCATTGAATTTGGATTAAGGGGATTAGTTTTTGTTTTTGTTTTTGTTTTATCACAAAGAGTAAATTTTATTAAGGAGAATTTGACACTACACCCCATACAGTTCCAGCCCTGCAGCTGGGGACAGGGCCATTATATGCCACCATCAGGGGCTATGCAGAACCAATAAGTTAACAGAGAAAGACTCTGGGGTAGGGAATTAAGGGGATAATATACACACTCAATTGGGTATCTTACCCTACAGGAAAATAGGGGGGAAGGAGATAAGAGGGGGGATGATAGAAAGGAGGGCAGATTGTGGGAGAGGATAGTTAGAAGTAAACACTTTTGAAAGGGGACAGGGTCAAAGGAGAAAATAGAATAAATGAGGGGAGATAGGATGGAGGGAAATATTGTTAGTCTTTCACAATATACCTACTATGGAAATGTTTTGCGTAACTACACATGTACAACCTATATTGAATTACTTATCTTCCCAGTGGGGGTGGGTGAGGAGGGAAAAAGGGAAAAATCTGGAACTCAAAGTTTTAAAAATCAATGTGTATGAAAATGTTTTGTTTTTTTACATGCAGCTGGGAAATAAGATATACAGGTTCTGGATTATAATAATCCATCTTGTCTTACTAGAAAGTTGGGGGGATTGGTTGGGGGAGTATATAAGAGAGAACAGATTGGGGAAAGGGGTATTCAGTAGGCTAGATATTTGGGAGGGGGTAGGGGAAAGATGGTGAGAAAAACTTGTAACTCAAAATCTTGTGGGAAATGAATGTTGAAAACTAAAAATAAATAAATAAATTTTGAAAAAACAAAACAAAACAAAACAAAACAAAAAAACAGACTAGACCAAATGGTAAAAGAAGCCTGAAGAACCAATGAGGAGAAGACTTATTCAATAAAAAGTAGAGTTGGCCAAATGGAAAAGGAGGTTCAAAAACTCAGTGAAGAAAATAATTCCTTAAAAATTAGAATTGAGAAAATGGAAGCTATTGACTCTATGAGAAATCAAGAAATTATAAAACAAAACTAAAAGAATGAAGAAATAGACTACTACAAAGTGAAATATCTCCCTGGAAAAACAATTGATTTGGGATATAATTTCTGGAGAGATCATTTAAAAATTATTGGACTACCTGAAGGCCATGATCAAAAATAGAGCCTAGACATAATCTTTCAAGAAATTATCCAAGAAAACTGCCCTGATATTCTAGAACCAGAGGGTAAGCTAGAAATGGAAAGAATTCACCAGTCACCTCCTGAAAGAGATGCCCAAATGAAAATTCTCAGGAATATTATACTCAAAGTCTGGAGTTCCTAGGACAAGGACAAAATTTTGCAAGCAGCCAGAAAGAAACAATTCAAGTATAGTGGAACCACAATCAAGATAACATAAGACGGAGCAGCTTCTTCATTCAGAGATCAGAGGGTTTAGAATATAATATTCTAGAGGTCAAAGGAGCTAGGATTAAAACCAAGAATCACCTACCCAGCAAACCTGAGTAAAATTAATGAGGGGGAAAAATTGGCATTCAAATTTTAAAGAGGAATTTTAAGCACTGCCTAGAAAAGACCAGAGCTAAATAGAAATGAATAAATAGAACGACCACAGCTAAACAGAAATAGAAATCAAAGACTTAAGAGAACCATGAAAAAGTAAACAGTAAAGGGAAATCATAAAGGACGTATTAAGTCAAACTGTTAAAATTCCTACATGCAAAGATGATATTTGTAACTCATAAGACATTTCTTATTATTAGTGTACTTAGAAGGAATATATGTAGACAAAGGGCATGCACAGGTGTGAGTTGAATAAGAAGTGATACTATCTGAAAAATAAAATTAAGGGTTGATAGGAATGTACTGGATGAAGGACAAAGAGAGAGATAGAAGGGGGTAAATCATGTCATATAAAAGAGGCAAGAAAAAGCTTTTACAGTGGAGAGGAAGAGGGGGGAGAATAGAGGAAATGAACAAACCTTACTCTCATCAGAACTGGTTTAAAGAGAGAATAACATACACACTCACATGGGTACATAAATCTATCATGCCATATAGGAAAGTAGGGAGGAAGGGGACAAGAGAAAGGGAGTCAGATTGGGGGAAGGGGTAATCAACAGCAAACACTTTTGGAGAGAGACAGGGTGAAAGGAGAGAATAGGATTGGGGAGTGGAATAGGTTGGAGGGAAATACAGTTAGTCTCACAACATGACTATTATGGAAGTGTTTTGAATGACTACACATGTATAATCTATATGGAACTGCTTTCTCTCTCAATGAAGAATTTTGGGAGGATGGGAGCGAATTTGGAACTCATCTTTAAAATGAATGTTAAAAATTGTTTTTACATGTAACAGGGGAAATAAGATACATAGGCCATAGAGTATAGAAATTTATCTTACCCTACAGGAAAACAGATGGGGAAGGGGAGGGATGTTTGATGGAAGGGAAGACAGATTGGGGTTAGGGGTAGTCAGAAGCAAAACACTTTTGAGGTGGGACAGGGTGAAAGAAGAGAGGGAATAGAATAAATGGGGGTAGTGGGAATAGGATAGCAATAGTAAGTGTGAAAAAAATTTTGAAGCAAGTTTCTCTGATAAAGACTTCATTTTTCTAACATATAGAGAACTATGTCAAATTTATAAAAATAAGAGCTATTCCCCAATTGATAAATGATCAAAGGATATAATCAATTTTCAAATGAAGTAATTAAAGTTATCTATCACCATAGAAAAAAAATACTGTAACTCACTATTGATTGGAGAAATACAAATTAAAACAATTCTGAGTACTAATTCATAGCTATTAGATTAGCTAATAGGACAGAAAAGGTAAATGACAAATGTTGGAGGGGGTGTGGGAAAATGAGATATCAACATATCATTGTAGGAGTTGTGAAATGATTAAACCACTCTATGCAGCAATTTGAAACTATGGCCAAATGGCTATAAAAAGCATGTACGTACCTTTTGACCTAACAATAGAACTATTAAGTCTGTATCCCAAAGAGATATAAAGCAAAAAGGAAATGGACCTATATGTATAGAAATATTTATAGCATGTCTTTTCTGGGGGTAAAAATTAGTAATTGAGGGGATGTCTATCAATTAGGGAACAGCCATTTGTGGTATGTAATTAGGATGGAATACTATTGTACTATAAGAATAATAATTATATTAATAGTTGTAGTATATATTATATATATGTATGTAATATAATTATATAATTGGTACTATGATAATAATAACAATAATAATAAGAAGAGGAAGAATAGTACTATAGTACTATCATACTATAAGAAATGATGAGCAGGATGCTATCAGAAAAACCTGGGGAGACTTGCATGGGTTGATGCAAAGTGAAATCTACTAGGTACAAAGTAATGGCAATATTGTAAGATGATCAGCTGTGAATGACTTAGCTATTAACGATACAATGATTCATGAAAACTCAGAAGGACTTAGGATGAAAAATGTTATCCATCCCCATAGAAAGAACTGATGGCGTCTGAGTACATACTGAAGTATAAATTTTTTTACTTCATTTTTATTGTTGTTTTTTGTCTATGTTTCTTTCACAACAGGATTATTATGGATAGGATTTGAATGACTACACATATATAGTCTATGTGGAATTGCTTGTCTTCTCAGTAGGGGGGTGTGGAGGATAGAAAGGAGAGAATTTGGAGCTCAAAGTTTTTAAAAAAATGTAAAAATTGTTTTTACATGTAACTGAGAAAAATTAAAAATTCATTTCTTTTTATATTCAAAACTACCCCACAACTATGAAATGCATCATAAATCCATTCAAGGCTAATTATCCACTTTAATATTTCATAAGCAATGTTGATTCTGGAAACTAGAGAATATACATTTTAAACTGAATGATAAAAGGTTATTGTTGACATATCTAAGTATTATTTATACATATATTCATATACTTAAACATGGATGAATATATATCTAAAACTACCTGATCATCTCTCCTATATAGATATAGAGATAGATATGAAAATCCTGAGACAGATCAATTTTTGAAAAATCAGACATCACTGAAATCAGAAGAATATCTTTGCAACAAAACAGGTAAACATAGGTTTTGAAAAAAATTCAAAAATATTTTTACAAATTCACAAGGGCTTACTTTAATTTTAAACCAACTTCAGCAAAAAAAAATAAACAGGGTCAAAATGAAACACATAATTTGCATTTGATATTGAAAATTGTATATGCCCAAAACAACAAGACCAAAAAATTCTAGTAACTGTAAGCATTTTTGCTTTGCAAAACTGTTAAACTGAAACCTCTTTTTATTGTTTTCCAGTCAGTTGTCTGACTTGCAGTATAGTTAGAGTACAGGGTTGAAAGTATTCCCAGCTTCAGAGAACATCTGGCTTTGCTGATGTCTTTATTGCAGCTTCCTTATCACATGAAATTCATTTGTATTTTCTTTTATTTTTGTGCTAAAGCACTAAAACTTGTCCATCTACAGATCAGACCTACTTTGGTGTCTCATCATCAGTGGGAATAACCTTGGGTTTTCAAAGGCTATCCTAGCAGCAGACATACTTTGGCAGACCCCAAAAGCTGGAAAGTACATCCTAGCAACTGATGATCCAATTAGTTAAGTTAAGCTCTCAACCAGGGAACCAGTCACTTGCTAATCATTTATAATAACTATTATTATTGTTATGATAATAATTATAAAATTTATATAGCCGTTTAAGGTTTGCAAAGTACTTTTTATATTTTAACTCATTTGATCCTCAAAATAACCATGTGAGGTAGACGCTATTGTTATACCCATTTTTACAGACAAGGAAACTGAGACATTGAAAGGATAAGTGACTTGCCCAGATTCACATAGCTTTTCGGTCTCTGAGGAAGGATTCAAACTCAGGTCTTCCCAATTACAATGTACTCTGTCCATTGCACGACTAAACTGCTCCCAGATTGCAATTCAGAGGTATTCACCTGCCATATCCCACTTTTGATTGGCACAGGAGTTTTTTTCATGCTTCATTTGTGACCTCAACTGTTTTGCCCCTCCTAAAGTAACAGGACGATCCTGTTCCTGAGGGTTCACCATTATATTATGGGACTTATTCTGGATACCCTGTTAACATAACTTACTGAATCTCAGAACTGACAAGCTCAAGACATCTGCCAGATTTGCTTGCCTTGCAGCTTGGATTACAGTCATGGGTACATTTGTCAGCCGGTTAAAAAAGTTTTTTTTTGAGAAGTTGCAATTGAAATTAATGAAGGGAATAGGTTTCTATACATAAACTACATGGATAAGTCACTGTGATTTTGAATTTTTTCTATGTAGCATGCAAATCATAAAAAATAAAATGTTATTTTAAAAATGCAACTGACATTTATATAGTGCTTTACAGTGTACAAAGGATTTTATATATGATTTCATTTGATTTAAGTCGAACAAAACTGTAAATTTTGCTTTATTAGTGCTAGTAAAACCATTTTTTTTTACTTAGCTAAATACACACAGCATAGACCATATGCAACTTATTGATTAACTTAAGGATTATATTGTTTCCAAGTTAACATACTTAAGCCATTGTATTTCTTATAAATGTTCTCAATCAGTGTATTTATAGTAGCTATCAAATCCCTGTAACTCTTTCATGCCATGCATTATTTCACAATGCCGGCTTTCTTTCCCCCTTCTAATGTACTAGTTCTTTCTCTCATGAAGATAAAAATTTTCTTCCTCTGTTGCTATTTTTAAAAATGCAATACATTACTGAGATCAGGTGGAAAGAAAATAAAGGAACAAAGAATCAAGATGAATTTAAATATAAAGAATTTAGAGAACAGAAGCACCTTCTAGGTAATGTGTTCACTTTAACATGATTTAATGAAATAGATATTCAGATCAAAAGTTTATTATTTATAGTCAGGAATATGAAAAGATTACTGCAGTAGTGAAAAGGACAAGGCAAGTAATACTATTTCACAGGTTAGAAGATGTCAAAAAGCTAGCTTAATAATACAGTTCCTATTTAATAGACTGGTCTTTTTATTTCTGAAAGAAAGAACTCTATTGGTTTACTTCTTTCCTCTTTGATAGTTCCTTCTCTGTCTCTTTTGATGGCTCTTCTTCATTTTTCTGACTTGTTAATGGCAGTATTTTCTGAGATCCTGTCTTTAGCCAGCTTCATTTCTCCATACTTCCTGCCTTGGTCATCTTATTCTAAAATGTTTGCAACTATCATCTGTCAGATGCCTTTACACATGTTATCTTCATCCCTAATCCTTACCCATGTTTTAGACCCACATCTCCACCTACATATAGAGCACCTCTACCTGGATATCCTCAAGCACTCAAATATAACATGTTTAAAATAAAACATTTTTTCCCCAAATTCTATTCTTCATTCTGACTTTATTACTTACCACTGTTGCCCCCACTTGCCCACTTGTTCGTTTTCAAAAGCTTGGTGGCATCTCTGACATCAATTTTCTCAACAATTTTTGCCAAGAATTGCTGATTACATTTCCACAATATTTCTGGCATCTTCCCTTCCTCTTTATTGCTACTGTCATTACCCAGTCAGTACAGGATGTCAGTATTGTCATCACTGACTTCTACAGTTGTATACAAGTAAGTGCCCCCCTTCTCTTGTAGATTGTTTCCATGTTAACTCTACTTGTGTGTAGATCTGCACATGCCACTCCTAGTTTAAAGCCCTTCACTAAGAAAGAATTTAAAAAGTAAAGCCCAATAAAAATCCAAGTTCTGAAAAATGTAATTATCGGGGTATTCCCCAAGACCTCAGGCATTTGTTATATACTTTAGGGGGTAAATCTCTAAGCATATTTGTTCTTAGATAGCTCTGATGCTTTGATTCATCTAAACTTCTGGATTTTTAAGATACCAGTTTGTCACAGGGACACATTTGGAGATACTGAGATTTTTTTAATGGAGATTAGCATATTTGGGGAGAAACCCTTTGGGATACAGTTCTCAAAAAGCAGATTTTTATACTCCTTTCCTTATTATTTTCCCAATATACTTCAAACTCCTTGATTTTTTTTAGCATTCTAGGCTCTCCAAAATCTTATACCACTCTCCCTTTTTAGCTTTTTGTTAGATTCCTCTTTTCTATATATGTGATATAGCATGCCTCGAATGAGCTGGACCATTCCATTTCCCCTTATTCATTCATTTTTTCCCACTTCCATCCCAAGCCTTTGTTCATCCCCTGGAATCTATTCGTCATACCCTTTGTTCTTACTGAACTATCACAAATGAGATTCTACTCAAATGCCATCTTCTTGAAGTCTTTTCTTACAGCAGCACTTGAACCAGTTAGTGTACTTTCAAAATGGTGAGATATTTATATCTTTGTCAACGACAAGATAACAAGATACTTTCATTTGATGAAAACATCAGCTCCCAGCAGCAGAAATTAAAAATGCGTCATGCCAATGGCCCTTTTTTAACTGAAAAAAATGTTCTTTAAATTATTCTGATTTCAAAATCTCTGGAAAAATCTAGGAAAGCATGGCCTTTTTTAGGATAGTTGTGTTACTCAGACATTCTGTCAAAAAGCAAAAAGTTTGTGAAATTTTGTAATACTTCAAAGGAGGTCAAACTGTATCTAGTCTCTATAGCTTATGGAAATACCTACTGTATATGTTAATATCTTCTTGTGTACTGAAAAAAGACATTCCTTAGTAGAGAGGCTTCCAATATAATAAAAATATATTCATATTTTGAGACCCTAGAGTTGCTTTAATACTAAGCACTCCCTAATCTGAAGCAAAGAAAATGAAACTTTCTGTTATAGGCATGAGACCTAGTTTTTAACTTAAACGAGTTCACACGATTTTAGGCATTTTTTTTTAATAAAAATAGCAGCTTCCCTTTAATGATAGTATCAATTTAATGCTTGTCAATTAAAAGCAACTCACTTTGTTGATAGGGTTATCTTTCTTAGTTTTATTTCTGAAATGCATATACTTAATGTTTACATTACTAATAATTGCCAAGAATAACCTAAGTGGACACAGTCTATGTTTATGTTAATATATGAAAATCCATTACTGCTATTTCTACATGTACTACTAATCTTTCTTCTTATATTTTGCAATAGAGTTCAGATAAAAATTATTCTGGGATAAATACATATGTGTGCATATGTATGTGTGTACATACATATATGTGTATATGAAATTGGTATATATATATATATCAGATTGATGATAGATTTTTTTCTCAGAATGATTTCTGTCTGAACTCCTTTGAAAAATATGAGATTATTATACTTATATATGTATGTGTGTGTATAAGTATTCTGTGGATTGTTTCAAAGATGGGTAGAACAATTACTTTTTGTTTTTAAATAAGTTTTGGAATAAAAATTCACATTCCATAGACTCAATGAAATGCTCTTCAGGACACCTCCAGGTCCAGTAGCAAAAGGGACAATGAATGGATATATATCATCTTGTTCCAAGATGATGTGGATTTCTTCTGCTAGGTCTCTATATTTTGAATATTTTTATTTATATGGCTTGGAGATATATTAGGTAACTTCCATTAGGAAAATTGTTATTGACTTTTTATATATCCAGTGCTTAGCACAGTGCTTGGTACATACTTGGCACTTGAAATGTTTATTTATTGTCTCTTATGTGAGTATCATTGTCAAGCTACTTTGAGCATCAGTTCTATCAGTGATAAAGCTCCTGTGCCAGAATAATTTATTGACTAAATTCCCAAGGATATGATGAGTTCTTTATTTGTAGTATAGAGATTTTTCATCTGTTAATTTATGAAAGATAGAAAGTGTTTGATTATATATATATATATATATATATATTCTAACTAGTTATCAGATTATTTCACACTAAGTATAGGTATTGCTTTAATAGCCTACAGTGTCATGTACTAATTTCTATATTCCCTACATTGATCCATAAATCTGGGCTCTTTGGAGGAAATATTGCAATTTATGGTGGTGATAAAGGTGGTGCAGCAGATATAGCACAGAACCTGAAGTCAGGAAGGTCTGAGTTCAAATTCAACCTCAGACAATTATTTGCTGTGTGACCTTGCATAAATTGCTTAACCTCTGTCTTCTTCAGTTTCCTCATCTGTAAATGGGAATATAATAGCATCTACTGCAGAGGTTGTTATGAGAATTAAATGAAATACTTGGAGCACAATACTTGCCTGGAATATATCAAGTGTTATATAAATGTTAGCTATTTTCAAACATAGGAGCAGCTACATGGCATAGTGGATAGAGCTCTGGACATGAAGTCAGGACGATCCAAGTTCAAATCTGGCTTTAGACATTTAATAGCTGAGTGGCTCTGGGCAAGTTACTTCTGTTTGCCTCAGTTTCCTCATTTATAAAATTAGCTGGAGAAGGAAATGACAAACCACTCCGATATTCTTGCCAAGAAAACACCAAATGGGGTCACAAAGAGTCGGACACAACTGCAATGGCTGAATAACAAGACATTATTTTTAAAAGTCTACATGATTCAGGCATTTGTTTGACCTATTTTTATTGGCAGATTTGGCTAAATTCTTGTGGATTTTGCCAATGTATATCCTTTTCATTCCACTCTCTAATTCTTGTCATTTTATAGACTATATCCACTGGTAAACATTCTGGGTTACATGTGAAGAAGGGGAAAGGGAAGGGAGCTTCCCTGTATCAAGTTCCTCCTTTCTTGCTCAGTTAGACTTCTGTCCCTGCAGGGTTGCTAGCCAAAGCAGCTGTTGCCAACACTGGCTACATTACTTATAACTCCTTTTCAATTTCTATGGCATTTTCATGGTTCTACAATTTAGAAAATCAAATGACCTCTTAAAATAATCCTTGTGTAAATAATGACAATGAGAAGAGAGAAATTTGGGGAGGGGAAGAGTAGAAGGGTTTCTGTTTGCTTTTGTTTTGATTCGTTTTGCTTTGCCCTTCTTAGGAGGGAGAGAATTTAGACCATTACATGTTCTGACTTCAGTGCAGGGCTCTTTCACAAGTGATACACTTGCTTCTTTCCCTCTCTCCTCCCCCTCAGGGAATCCATTGATAATATATGGACAACTAAAAGTTTCTGTTAGGGTTCCATGGCAAATCAATCAACAAGTGCTTATTAAGAGTTTACCATGTGTCAGGTAATATATAAAGTATTAGCAATACAAATACAATGAATGTGGCAGTACTTATTTTCAAAGGGTTTACATTTCAATAGACAGTAAAACTACATCAGAGAGGACTGGTTACTGTAGCAAGAACTACCTAGCTATAGAAATGCCTGGGGGAGCAGCTAGGAATAGAGCTCTCACTAAAGGGGCATCTCACTCTGGGCCCATACATTTCAGTGCTGAAGGGGTCTGGCCATTAAAGAAAGGCATCTCATTCCTTTTCTTGAACTCTCTGGAAGTTTACACTCCTCGTGTAAAAAGGTACTCTACACTAAACTCTTTGACTGTGTGGATCACAACAAAATGTGGCAAGTGCTCAAAGATGGGAGTACCAGATAATCTTACTTGTCTCCTGAGGAACCTATATGCTAGTCAAGAAGCAACAGTTAGAACCAAAAATGGAACAACTTGTCTAAGACTTGGAAAGGAGTATGACAGGGCTTTATGTTCTTACCTTATCTAACTTATATGCAGAGTATGTTGTGTGAAATGCCAAGCTGGATGAATTGAACTCAGAATTAAGGTTGCCAGAAGATTATATCAACAATCTCAGGTATGTAGACAATATCAGTCTGATGGCAGAAAGTGGAAAGGAATCAAGAAGCCTCCTGATGAGGGTAATAGAGGAGAGTATAGAAAACGAATTGAAGCTTAACATTAAAAACAAACAAAAATTCAAAAGACAAGATCATGGGAAACGGGCCCCATAGCTTCCTTGTAAACAGAAGGAGAAAAATGGAAAAAGTGTCAGATTTTATATTTTTGGGCTGAAAGATCTCTATAGATGTTAAAATAAAAGACTCTTGCTTCTTGCTTGGAAGGAAAGCCATGACACATCTGGAGAGCATACTGAACAGCAGAAGCATCACGTCACCTTGCTGACAAAGGTCTGCATAGTCAAAGCCCAGCAGTAACGTAGGACTGTGAGAGCTGGCCTATTAGGAAAATTGAACGCTGTAGAATCTGTACTTTATAACTGTGGTGCTGGAGAAGACTTGCAAATGCCTTGGACAGCAAGCAGAAGAAATTAGTCAATAATTAAATTCGGTCAGACCATTCACTGAAAGGACAAGTACTGAAGCTTAAATACAGCGGCCACATATAATGAGAAGACAGGACTCACTGGAAAAGATCCTAATGTTGGGAAAGATTGAAGACAAAAGGAGAAGGTGATAGCTGAGGATGAGATGGATAGATAGTGTCATGTAAGCAGTGAACACATAGGCTTGGACAGACTTTAGGAGACAGTGGCAGATAGAAGGGCTTGGAGTGTTGTGGTCCATGGGATCACAAAGAGTTGGACATGACTAAACAAGCTAAAAACAAAAAGGTACTCAACGTACTATATATATATATAGTACAACTAGAAACCTCTGGTTGCTCATATTTTATCTCATATCATGCCATCAGAAAAGAGTCAGAAAAGGGTCCAGCTCCAAAGACAGCAGTATGTCCCTGGAAGGGACCCCTCGATTCCAGGGATGCTTTATGGCAAGGCAAAGTGATTTTTGCTAATTATTCATCATAAATAACATCCATACTAATCATACATTATAAACCTAAACAATTACATCCTCTAGATCAGTATAAACCACCAAAGAGAGACTCAACCTCATTCAGGGAGAGGATGGGAAAGCAGCCAATAGTTTTTAAATCACAGAAATTCCTAGTACAAAACACAACCTTCTGCCAGACCTCTCAGGTTAAACCATAGCCTTACATTTATTATTTCCAGGAACCCTTTATTTGTATCTTGGATGGGAGGTCATGGTCAAGCACTGCTTAAGCTCCTCTGCCCTTAATACTTTGTGATTTTATTTTATTTTATGTGGGAAGCCTCTTTTATCCCTCCTTTTTATCCCTAGGCCTTGTATTGTTGCATTAGCAAAAGCAATAATGGCTGACATTTGTACAAATAGTTGTTAACTCAATTTTAAGGCTTGCTAAAGAGTTATCACTTTGTAAGATAGTTGCTATGCTATACAAATCATCCCCACTTTTTAGATGAGGACACTGAAGTTCTGGAAAGTTAAGTGACTTATCTTAGAGCACAGAGCTAGTAAGTGTCAGAGGTGATATTCAAATTTAAGATTTACACACCTTACTCCATGAGCAGGACACTTTGAATAACAAGCTTTTATATAAATAATAACATTTGTAATAAGTAAACTATAATTTTTTTAGCCATTTGAATAGTTTCATAATCCAGTTATGATACCTATAGGTTTATGATATGACAAAATAAAAATAAAATTGGATTATTAAAGTCTTGGTCTATTCATTTTTCATTACTGTCTTGAATATAAGAATGTTCTCCCTTTCAGCTATCATATTTTTAGAAAAATGACACTCATTTTCTTCCTTCTTCATAATAATGTGGAAAGCCTCTAACTTTTTCTTCTAACTCTAAGATTCTATCATTTATTTCTTT
The DNA here is from genome assembly GCA_011680675.1 of Gymnobelideus leadbeateri. NCBI lineage: Eukaryota > Metazoa > Chordata > Mammalia > Diprotodontia > Petauridae > Gymnobelideus > Gymnobelideus leadbeateri. Next base: position 473,895 of record WOXC01007852.1, on the reverse strand, counting down.
ATTGCCATTCTTTTTCTCTCATTCTTCTTTTTCATCTCCCTCATTACTTTTCCTTTCATTTTACCCTTCCTTTTCTTCCGATTTCTTGACATTTCATTTTTCCTATTCCATTCTTCCTCTTTCCTCTCCACCTTCCAAATACCTTTATTTTTGCATACTCTGGGTGTTTTCAGATACTAAAATGTTAAGGCTGTCATATGATTACTATCAGTCATGTTTCAATATAGGTCAATTCGTTTCATTCCTTTTGACTTCCAGTTTATCCACAGCTGTAAATTGTTAAATTTGTTTTAAATCGGTATTTCATACTTTTAAATAGAATGAAATCAAGCAGTGATGTTAACAGCATAAGAATAAAAATGGAAACATTAGCAGTTATTCATTTGCATTCATTTGTTAAATATACATGGATAAAAAGAGTATCTGCAGTTAGAAGAAATTTACTTTAAATGCTATAAAAGACAATTTATTTAGATTGCTGTTGATAATTTCCATAAGAACAGGGGATTTTTTTTTAGTTAGAAACTTGGCAGTGTATTCTTTTTCTTTAATTTTATCTATTCTAATTTTTCCTTCTTCAACGTGACTTTGAAATGTCTTTGGCTAATTTATAAATACATTCCTTTCAAACATGAAATTTCACTTAAAAGCACCAAGTTAATGGGTAATGCCTAAGCAAAAACGCCACTTAACTCTTGGGGCATAAAGTGTAAAAGTCATAATGTATGACTAGGAGGATGACTCAGACTCAATTATATTAAGTAAGACATTAATGATGCAGGTGGGTTTAGTAGCATTCCCATCTATCTGCTTATTTGAAAATAGGACAGGTAATGATAGATATGTACACATTAAACATCTCTGGTGTAATATTTTTTCTTTTGAAATAGATCAGGAGAATTGCACCTTAAAACTATACAATCATATTTTATTCCCAAAGTGTTTAATGTTTTGGAAAAAAAAATATATTGGAGCCAACTCTACTGGAAAAAACCCCCAACAACATTATGACTCATTATTTGTAGGGAATTCATAAGGACATAGAGAGTTTAGATGATAATGTTCTAATGGGCATCCTTGGCACTTAGGAAATAATGTTTAAAAACTGAGAAATGTACTATATTCTTACAGGTAGCTTTAAGGCATAGCGTATGTGAAATGCTACTGAACTAAGAGAAAGGTATGATAAACTTCATTTTTTAATGAGAAACACAGCAACATTTGAGTCCTGAGTGTACATGTGGGAAGACCAATGTATTTTGAGAATACTTCAGAAGTCTCTTTTATGGATGTATGTATCATAGTAAAGAACTTTACTAAGTATTGCATAGGCAAACTAGCTTGTAAAAAAATGAACTCAAACAACCAATGGTTTAATTCTAGTATTTGGTGAATAGACATTTTGTGTTCAAAATAGCTAAGTTTTGACTCAATTTATTCTTTGCTCAAAACAACCAACAAGTCAAATAATAAAGATGCCACCTATTTGTGTGTGTGTAGTCATAGACAAACTAAAAATTTATGATAGTGCTGACAATAAGTAGCACAGGCCACATTCCACTGAAGGTCACAGTGTCCTTTGGATAAAATAAATAAGAACAACAAGACAAATAGACATGAAACATGTTAAGTGTTTAAAATTCTTGCTTACCTATTTTTTCTACTTTCATTATCTCTCAACTTCCAGCTTGCTTTTAAAGATGTCTGATGTGACATTTTAGTTTGGATAAATCATACTTTGGCATATAAAAATAACTTTCTAGACATTCTGAAATAGTCCTGTCATTATTCTAGATGTTAGTCTTAATATAAATCATATAACCAGTTTGATATTTGAATCTATCTACTATCTATCTATCTATCTATCTATCTCTCTCTCTCTCTCTCTCTCTCTCTCTCTCTCTCTCTCTCTGTCTATCTATCCATCTCTTCTAATCTGAATATTATCCTGAAGTAAGGGGCAGGAATTAACAATTCAACAATTAAAGTGAATCAAATAACAAGAAAGAATAACCCAAGTAGACTTTTATAAAAGGAAGGGGGAAAAACTACAAAGAAAGCCACTACATTTAGATGGGTATCATTGCCCTAATAGTTTAATTTTAAGTGAAACCAAGATTTACATAGATTGAGAAACACATCCAACAATTTCAAAGTAAAAATGATAAGTTTAAAATATATTAGTGAGTCAATATGACAAAATGTATAACAAATGAGACAGAAACAGATTTAAATGAGAATGAGAAAAGGTTTCTAAATGTAACTTGTGTTAAGATTAATTTTAAAAGCAACTATTCCCTCAAAATATGTGTTTTTAAAGCAAATTTTACCCCCATTTCACCACCTGGTGATACCTGGCTGAATGTCAAGGAATACTTTATTTTCTTTACTTGCATTATAATTGATCCATTACATTGCTAAGGGTCAGTAAAATTCTCAAACCATACTTCCTAAGGTAGCTTTCCTTCTGAGACAGGCAATAATAATGCTTCTTATTAAACTGATGGCGGGGAAAACTCATGGGGATAAACAATGCAAAACACTCTAGGACAATCATATTTTATATTAGTAGAAAGGAAAGACACCCAGTGAGTCACTCCGAACTAGTCTTTTGAGGACTCACAAAAAAGAATTACACACAATGTCTCAGGGATTGCATTTACTTTTGAACAAATTCATCCCTGTGGGAATTTGAATCTGGTTTCAGTAGAATTAAAATTCATTAAATATTCATAAAAGCATCAAGAAAAAACCTCCTGCACAATTCAAAATCTGATTTTTCACTTTTATAAATGACGATATCACATTAATGTATTTTAAGTTTGAAATGAATATGCATTTTATGTAAAAATAACATCTCATGTTTTTAGAATAAAATACAACTTTTTCTGACTCAAACCTGGTTGAAGTTCATACATGGTAGAAGAAAAATAAAATGTGTTGTCTCTGATTTAATTCCAGTATTATAATGAACAATGATTTGATTGGTTATTAGTTCATAAAGTTATTTTCTATTTATGAAATTCTGCCTCTCCATTTCTGTCTGCTCTTTTTTGAACCCCTAAACTCTATTTTTCGCATGTTTTCCAGGCCATAACAAAGAAGCATACTGTACCTCTTCTGCTGCTGGTTGTTTCAGATGTGGTTGTAGTAGCTGATATGGGAACAGAAGTTGTGACTGTTGCAGTGGTAAGGGAGGGGATGATAGTGGTGGAAAGCAAAGTGTTGGGAACATCTGGTGAGTGGAAAAAACAAAACGTAAAACAAAATAATATCATGCAAACAAAAGAGAAACATAATCATGGTTCAAAGTATATGTACATATATATTACATGTAAGTTTAAAATTAAGATGCTTTAATGGGCTATTTCAAGTAAAACACTTCACCACAATTCTTGGCATTGTATCACTTATTTTCATGCTCCAACAAGAAGGAAAAATTCAGTATCATTTGGAACTGAAAAGAATTTTTTTCCTTATAAACAAAGAGTGAAATTTCAATGACAAGAATTCCTTTTTTCCCCCAGTGGACCATTTAAAGAGTCTCACTGAGGGGAAGTAAAATAAAACATGCTGTGTCAGAGGGGAGACAAAAACACACAAAGACACACATAAGGAAATAAAAGAAAAGCAACATCACCATATTAAACCAAAGAAAACAAGGTTAACAATGGAAATGCATGTTAAATAACTTTCTTTTAGGCAAATTTAATGAAAGGAAATAGGATGATAGTAGTCTTTAGTAACTGTAAAAGAAGTCAATATATTTGCATCTCTTCCTTCCCAAGAATATTTTTAAATTACATCTTTCGGGTTGAGGTTCCTTGTTTTCCTTGTAGTTCTTACCTCAATTAGCTGGTGACATCTTCTCTAAAGTACCCTGGAACTAGTATATCAGCGGAGTCATTTAAAAATATATGAATTTATATAATTTTAAAATTAAAATTCTGAAGTTGTTAAATATTTGGTATGACAATCCCTGGTAGCTATTAAGGTAGATGCTTCAACAACAACATTTATTTACCAAGCCCTTGATGAGTCGATTATGTTGAATGATTAAAAGAGAGAGAGCTGCCAATCATAAAGCTATATCTGTCATAGTACAATTCAAACTCATTGTATTAATTTCTTTTAAATTTGAATCTATATAAGACAGTAAATAAATAAATAAGGAGAAAAAACTTAGATGTAAAACCAAAAGAAAAAAAATCAGTATGTTTTTGTTTCAGAACCTATTTTTAAAAGTCAGCAACAAAGAGAATCACTAAAAGCCTGAAGTCCAAGAGAGAATCTGGAGGACCTAAATTTTACTTAAGGTAAATTCACTGTCTTTGAGTAAATAGGCAGGTAATTTTCCTAGTGTGGCAATTTAGAAATAGAGTTAATAAATTACTAGTAATTACTCTGCTAGAGTTTTTGACTTTATATGTTTGCCACAACAATCCCTTTTTTATTTTCAGGCTGCTTGGCAGATTATTTTGCTATTAAAAGGTTTCCCATCATCCACTCAGTTAAACTCTCTGAGTCACACCAAAAGTTCACTGTTACTTTGCTTCTGACAAATAACATCTTTCCATTTTAGACTGTACCTGCTGGATTTTCTGCACTGGAGATATTTTAAAAAGCTGACATGATATCACTCTCTCATCTTGATTATTGATGTTTACACCTGTTTTTCAACAGCAAACTATTCCCCAGCCAGTCAAATTAAGAAAACAACCTTCTAAAAACTCTGCAGAGCTACATTAATCACTTGGAAAAGCTCTGGTGTTGCCTGCAGTGTGGCTGCATGATAATTAAGTAGAATGAGTTTGTGACAAACATTAGAAAGGTATGATCATGTTTTAAAAACATAGACTTTATATTCACTGATTCTTTCACTTTCATTCTATAGAAGGTGACATGCCTTATTAGCAGAGAGAAAAAAATTGATAAGATACCTGCGATGAAAAAGCATTTACATAGTGATCACTTTGAAACAGCAAAGGTAAATCTGCAAACAATGAAAGCTATGCTTTGCTCATACTGGGTCCTTGATAATTTTCTTTGAATGAATGAATGAGGCACTATTCTCCACTGTTGTGGGTTCTGAAAATACATAATAAAATTAATTCTATGAGCTTGTATATGTAAATTTGTTAACTTGATTCTACTGGTTTCCTTTACTCTCTTTCTCTTTTATACTATCCAATTCATTTTAATTATAATTGTTTGCTTAGTGACTTAGACTAGGATTCCAGTGTATCTTAAAATGTCTTTCCATATCAGCTGTACTGCCTCATTCTTAGAACTCAGAATAGATATTGCTTGGCATTTTTAGTTTACTAGAAATAAAACTTCACAGTGGATTAAATTTTTCTAGCTATGTATTGCCATATGGATTGTTAGGATCTTATATTTTGAAATGCAACTGCTCAGTATATTTCCGAGTAATAAAATAACTTTTTAAAAGAAGTAGAACAATGGCCTAATTTTTTTAATATAGAAAAGGCACTTTTGACATCTTTTCTCAAATTATTAAAAGGTTGCTTTACATGAAAGTCAACAAGTCATGTAAGTTTATTTGATATGTTTTTAGATATTTAGGTGATTCCATATTCCAAATGACCAAAACTATGTAGAAACATAAGGATAGGAGAAATATTAGAATATCATCTAATAAATCCCTTTCTTTAGGCAATAGGTAAATTTGAGCTTCTACAGTTTTATATTAAGTATCAGGCTCAATCTGAAAGCTCCTTAGGTGAACTCAGCTAAATGGAGTTGTATCCTAAGTGAGGAACTTATCTATGCTTGTAAACTGTTCTAATTTTGAATAGAATATAAAGAAATTGTTCCCTTAATTTCCAAAGATAACACTGTCAGTTCACCCATAGTAGATATTGACTTTGATCTGCTTCTACCACTCTCAACAGAACATACGGACTTCTCTCATATATCCAAACCATCTTGTCTAGTTCTTGTGACAAATAAAAAAGCATGTAAGAGATGGAAATCTAGTTGTACCAATATGGTGTAGGACTAGAGGTAGAAGGGTTTGGGTTTGTTTTTTTTTTTGGTTTTGGTTTTTCCTGACAAAAGCTAATTTATATAAATGGATAGGAGACTTGTAATCTCAGCCTTATGATCCAACCTAAACATATACCATGTTCCAATGAACTGATCTAAAGATTCTGGCTAATATACTTTTATTAACTACAAGTATGCATTATTTTCTATAAAATGTATCTGAAAATATATTTCCATAGATATTGAAAACTTGGAAAAGAAAGTTTTTATTACCAATATCCTCAGCACTATCAAATGGTTCAAAATCAAAAATGGATAATTTATTCAGTGGAAATAGTATAAATGAAAACATATTTTATCTCTTTTGCTATTTGCATTCGTGCATCAGAAGATGAACTTGAATGTGGAAAATGATATTTTTTATAATTGTATATTATTGATTTTTTTATATAAACCCCTCTGCAGGAAAAAAAAATCTTGGGAAGTACAACATTTGGTGTCTGCACTGGAAAAGATTAAGAACTATATTTCTTTCAAGACTCTCCTCATGAGGAAAAGAGTTAAGGAATGGTGATAGATTAAACATGTCTTGACTAGAAATGATATTTTATATAATAAACTAAATCTAAAACTATTGTGTGGAAGATTTCATTAAGTAGAGATGGCTTATATGTTTTATTTCTAAAAGGAGTACCTTTCTAGGATGATCCCAGAAACCAGGAGCCACCCTAAGCATCTATAAGCTACCTTTCTCAGTTCTAGGCCTCCACAGTACCTCCTGGACATCTCTAGCTATACCTTCTCCACTGGACCACACTCATACTATCATATCCACTTCTTTCCCACACGAAATTTTGATTCTTCCCCTGAAACAACCTTGGACTTTGCCAAACTATCTTTGGTTTCAGCTTGCTCAGTTCCAGGCCTCCACAATCTATACTGCTCATCTTTCTGATTATGTGTGCCTTTCTTCTCGACCCCATTTCCAACTCCCTTTTATGTATTTTCATCTCAACATGAGCTTAGAATGTGAGTTCCTTGAGACTGTCTTGTTTGCTATTATGTCCATCCCAAGTGCCTTAGCACAGTGCTTGTCACATAGTAAATAAATCTTTTATCTGTATGTTACTGCAGATTTAACTACCATCTAGTATGACACTCATTTTTGAGCTTCTAAATAATTGATCACAATATAATTGTCATATCATTCATTAATAACACTTTTGTTTTTGCTTTTGGAGGGTGAAAGGCAGGGTAGTTGAGGTTAAGTGACTTGCCCAAGGTCACATGGCTAGTAAGTGTTAAGTGTTTGAGGCTAGATTTGAACTCAGGTCCTCCTGATTTCAGGGCTGGTGCTCTATTCACTGTGCCATCTAGCCACCTCCATTAATAAAACTTTTATTAACAGAATCATATTTTCGAATTTCTGAAGAAACTTTCTGAAATTTTGGTAGATCAAATTTTGAGAAAAAAAATTTTATAGTGTCTAAAGAAGAACAAATTATCTGATACAAGATAGTTTCACCTGAATTAGAAAAACTTACATGGGCCTACCATTCTAGAAGTTTTCTGTGTCCCTATAAAGTACTAATTGCTAGAAGACATTTAAACAGGAAGGTGCAGAAACTCACTAACATTTTATTAAATATTAGTTGATATCTGAAGTTATATGAAAGGACAAGGGTCTGAGATGAGCCATTTTTGTTTTCTTGCCTACAGCATTTGAATTATAATGAAATATATTTTCATTATGATCATTAAGGAATTACCATTAAGTAGTGCCTTTCATGTCTAACAAAATTCCTCAACATCTCTGAACTCAACTTCAATATAGTGTATGTAAACTAAAGCTAACTCATACACACAACACATATTCAACATAAAATAAGGAGACTGAAAACGTCGGTGATTAGTGAATGCTAGGTTGTTAATCAATATAAATCTGATACTCCATAATAAATAACCTATAAGCATTTATAGCCTTGGTTTGTCATCACCTATAACTACAACCCTCTGACTGGCTGTCTAAACACAGAATTGGGTGCTTTAGGTGAGGTAAATAGAGACTTCTTGGTTCTTTTCTATAGAACAGAAAGTATGTTTGGTAATATAAATTATTTGAAGTCCCAATATACTTCATAAAGATAAGCACAGGAAAGTCTTTTCAATACTCATAACCCACCTATATGGGAAAAAAATTAAACCACCTCCAGTCTCCTCATGAAAGCCTGCTTGCTAAAGCGATGTGCCAAAAGACCTAGAGTATCATCTCCCTGAAGCATGTCTTGTGACCTTTTATCTTGGCCATTAGTAAATGTCACATTTATTTATTCTTCATTGCCTAAATGGATCTGTGAACTCATCTTGCTAGGTATCTTTTTCAGTAGAACAGATCATAGTTCATCCATGCCTTTTCAGCCTGTGGAAATTGTTTGTGTTCTTCAATATGCCCAACATGCTAGGAGAACTTGATATAAGTCTTTCTCATCCTATACATAGCAGTATACCCTGAAGGTGTTCTTTATGTTATCTTTTACTCATGACCGGTCAATTGCTTTTCCACTCAAACATCTTTTATATATCTTTTATGTCCTTTCTTACAAGTAAGTCACTGGTTATAATAAGCCTCAGCTAATACCAAACACTATTCTCTATTGTTCTTTTTGGTCAACTTTCAATATTGATTCTTCAGGTATCATTTTCTTCCATTATTCATAGCCATGATGCATCTTTAGAAAAAATGGTAGTAATAAAATTTTAATTTTTTGTTTTAGGGAAAATGTGGGGGTAGTCAAAAGGGCTGGTACAATTTCCCTGATGGAATCCAAGCTTCTTCCATCTTCTATTTAGTTCTGGGACCAGTTTGCTTTCTATTTTAAAGTATCTTTCTAACTGACAGACCAGCTCATAAGCTATTCATTCAACTGAATAACATTATAACCAGACAAAAGTTCTGGACATTAAATATCCTTTCCTTCTTTATGCACTTTTATTTTCCCTGGGTGATTAGTGGGACTGTATTCTTCTGAGTTATCATAAATCTACTTTGTTCCAGGTCCTGATGAAATTAGCACAATGTCACTTGTAAATGGGACAATGAAAAGATCTTGTAATCTATAGGGTGTCCCTCGTTCAACTGTATTATGTTAGACATAACGTTATGCTTTTTGTTGAGCATACATTGGCCCTTGAATTGCACCTTACTTAATAATAATAACCAAATGATCATAGTACAAACTTAGCTTTACTGTAAAATTTTATGAGAATGATCTACATGTAGACTGAAGTTATTCTTGAAGAAAATTTGAGAAAAGAACAGACAGGCTTTCAAAACTGATAGTCTTATTTTATAGAAATGAGGGGAAAAAATTACAGGATAGAACATACATTTCTTCACCAGGTATTCTGTTACTTTCAGAAAGTGACCACGATCTGCATAATCACATGGTACTTCTCTGAACAGACTCCTCTGTTGCAACTAAACAGGAATATTCATCCTTCCAATATGCTTTGTATTTCCTAACTCTGAACATGTTGCAACTCTGACCTGAAATACTTCCTTCTCCATCCTACTATCTCCCTTAACTTTTCCTTCTCTGCTTCTGTCAAAATTCTACCCATATTTCAATTTAATCCAATCCCACAAATACTTATTAATTACCAACTATGTGCTAGGCCTTGTTTTCTAAGTTATGCATAGGAAAACAAAAATAATGATCATTCCAGTCCTCGAATGCTTACATTGCATTGGGGGAAACTTTAAGGTTCATTATAGTCCCCGTCTCTACTATGAAGACTTTCCTGAACACTCCAGCTATAAAGGAATTTTGTTTTCTCTGAATTCATATAGCATTCATGAGGCATTTTCCAAATACTGTGCTTATATGAAAAAATTGTTATTTTTCACATGTACATATCTATCACTAAGTAAGTCATAAGATTCTCATGGACCTTCTGTCTCTCTCCCTCTTTCCATGTTATCTAGAACACTTGTAAAATTACGATGTTGATTTCTTGATGAATAAGAATTTACTAAATATAATACTACTTCCAAAAACATGGATCATATAAAACATTGATTCTTAACCATGAAAAATTATAAATCTTTTGTCTCCTTTTAAATGACTGTATCAGATATCAAGTGGACAATTTCTGTTAATGATCTTCAAGTCTCATTGGCTACTAAAGGAATTTAGCTTCTGGATTCTGATTCTTGATATTTCTGTTTTTATGTGTTGTAGCTTTTAATCCTTCTAGCCCATTCAAACAACATGCAAAGCTCTCTCTCTTTCTCTCTGTCTCTCGCCCCTCTTTCTCTCTATCTTCTATTGAAGAACTTAGCAAGATATAGAAATAAATAAACTTTATTTTGTCATTGAAGCTTATAAGAGCACAACAGATTTTGTATACCATTGTCAAAATAAAATCAGCTAATACATGAACTGTGTGCGATAAACTGAAGACTGCGATTGCTGCTGCTTGATTTTTGTTGTTGTTTGTTTTGTAACAAGCACTTCAGGTGAAAGGTATGCTTTGTTCTCTGCACATGTGATGTATAGCAATTTCTAACTTGTCAACCTGTTTTGTTCTGTGGCAGGTTTACTTTTCACAAATGACTTTCTGGCCCATTCAGGCTAACATAGGTTCTAGGAAAAAAAAATAGAATCCCCAGAGACACTGAAATACACATTGCATTCCTTTACTCCAGGGGGACAGGTGATTAAGGAAGATGAGGACTGTTAGTTACCATGTGGGTGAAATGTACATGTAAACGTGCTTTCCTTTAGCCCTTAGTTTCTTAATTAATTGAATCCAAACCAATGAGTTCAAAAAACAAAAGAAGTTGACTCAGAAAATATAAACATAAGTGTAAATAGAGACAGAGAGGGAGATGGGGAAGGAGAATGGGGGAGGATAGGGAAAGGAAAAAGGAGAGGGGAAAGAGAAATAGAAGACTAAGAGAGAGGGCAAGAGAGAAGACAGAGAGAGAAACCTTAATTAGGAGGAAGGATAGAAACTTTTCACAATCACAACTAGTAATAGAGACTGTAAGATATGTTAGTAATCTTAGAAGCAATGTGATTATATAATGGAAATTCTGTTTTTTTGTGCTTGAAGACCGGGGTTCATGTCTTGATCCTCTTTGTTACTTGGGGCAAGTCATAAGCTCTGTGAACCTAGGTTTGTGACCTCAAATAAATGATTTAACTTGGTGATCTTGTATATCTGGAGTAATTATATTTGCAATGCCTATTTTATGGGATAAAATCATATATATATATATATATATATATATATATATGTATGTATGTATAGATGAAAACTTGTTTGTTGTTGCTTGTCCTTCTTATAGAGGACCAAAGCCATCAGGAAGGTGATGTCTTGATTTGCAAGTAAATTAAATTTAAATGAGGAAGGGTAGTGCAGACTTCAATAGCCTCACTCTCTCCTCCCATCATTTGGGTCCAATGGCAAGATATAGATCAGGACAACAGCAGATGGCACCCAGATGAAGAAAATTTATTCCAAGTATAAAACCTACCATATATCCATCCATTCATTTGACAAATTAAAACTTTAATTAATATGCTAGGTGTTAAAGATACAAAGACAAGAAGGAAACTGTGCCTGCCCTCAAAGATTCTTATATTCTATTATAATATAAACTTTTATTAATCAATTTATAAATAATTGAATGGAATTGGTGAATATACCTGACATGAAGAGATGAAATGGATATTTGTCCTATGTAATTTTATTTTGTATCCTAGGTGCTTAATAAATCCTTGCTAATGAACTATTTTTTTAATCATAAGAAAAAAGGAAGATTGTCAATTTCCTGTAATGTTTCTTCTTCCAATATCAAGCAATATAAAACTGCTGTTTCAATTTAGGTAACAGCTGAAAATTAATAACTACTGTGGTATTGTAATCTCTTCTCCAGAATAATATAGTATCCTCATCTATTAAATAAAAATAAGTCTTAAAAACTTTTTAAAATACCCTTTTTGGCCTTTTAGTCTTTCTAATAGCTCCACTTACAAAATGAAATACTTAAAATGAAAAATTACTTTTGAAAAATTGAAAAATACTCCAATTTCATTTGATCAGTAGCAACCAAGAGTCCAACCAACTTATATAATTATAATGAATCAGTCTTGTTGCTTAAATGGGTTCTGAATGAATATATTTTCTTTAAAATAGCTATTTTTCATTTCTAAATTTATATAATTAATTTAAAATTTAAAGTATTAAAAAGCCAAAGTCTTAGATATGATACCCTTTTTCTATAAGATTGCTAAACCTTTCTAGGTATAGGACATCATTAAAATATAAAAATATAATTTTTGTTAAAAATTATAATCAGCATTTAATCAATTAAATATGTTGAGATATATATTTATTCCATAAACTCATTTTCACCCACAATTAGAAAGACCCAATTCACATATGAATCAGCATATATAAATCTATATTATAATCACATCATAAATTGATTTCCTTTTCTCTCTCTGTGTGGATCAACATACACACATACAGTATGTCCTTGTCACCTCAAGCTAAGTCATTTTGTGTCTGGAAAATTTGATTTTTCTTTGGTTATGATATAGGCTCATAACCATACTAGGGCATTTGGGAGTACCCAGGTCCCAAATTGAATTTTCTTCCTACTCTAAATTACTTACTTTAAAAAATGTAGTACATATGTACATAAAAACGTACATATAACAGCACTGTTATAACTATTTTGGAGGTTCCAATAGCAAAGAATTCAACCACAGAGGTCCAATATGAATATGCTTCTGTGCATGACTGTGTGTATGTGTGTGTGTGTGTGCGCGTGCACGTGTGTGTATGTATACTCTATGTGTATGTACACAAGCATATATATTCATTTAGGAGAAAATATTATAAAGTAAAAAATGTGAATACATTCATTATTATGTATACCAAATTAGCCTTTAGAACAACTGAAACTACCGTTAAATTTTTTTTTCATGGTTTCATCTTTTTGTGGTCATCTTTCTCATGTTTCAAGACAACTGCATAACTCTGTGCCTCCTTAAATATCTAAATTACCGTACAGTTTTGTCACTAACAGTTATTAAATTTTTTCCTATATACTCCTTGATCCCTTTTGCTTTTTAATACATTGATTCTAGAAAATAGCAATAGCACCTTCCAGTCACCTCAAACCAAAGATCCTCAGGGCATAACTAAACTATGATACACTAGCTGGCAGAACAGTATACTGTTTCTGTAGAACCAAGAAGTTGGAATTTCAGTAATTAAAATAAGTATGAAAGTCATTACATGGCACTAATTTCATTGCATCTTAATTTCTTTATGTATGTTGCCAATTTGAAAAAGGTATAAACTGTTCCCAAATGCAATACTTATATATTGCAAAATTAGTAATTATATTGAAAACTTACCCTATAAATATGTTAAAGCACAAAGGGAAATGTGAAGATGTTACTGAAGTTATTGTTAAAAACTATTCACCTTATTATTTAAGAAATTCTGTTCTTTCTATATATATTGCAACAAAGCTACTTTGACATATGCATACAGAAACAAAGAAAGATGAATTCCAGGAACAGGAAACTGTGGAATAAGAATATATGTTTTTATTCTCCCCATTCTCTGTTTCCATGATTTTTCTCTTCCATGTCCTTCCACAATTGTCAATGTTCTCTTTTGAAACTGATTATTTTCTGTTAGGAAAAAAGCAACCCAATAAACTAAATAATTCTTAAGAGATAATGATTTTAAAGTTATCCTTCCAAAAGGTATCTACTTTTTAAAAGGAGACATCAGTGAAAGAAAAAAATGCTTTACCCAAAGAAATGAATGTCTAAAAATGTAATTTCTGGCTGGGGGAATTAGTTTACAATAGGAGGATCTCTCCCCGCATCCCCTTAGGTAATTCTCAAACCAGTACAAGAAAGGTAAAGGGAATAAGCATTTACATAGTGTCTACTATGTGCCAGGAACTATGATAAGCACTTTATAAATGTTATCTCACTGGATCCTTAACACAACCCTGTAAGATAGATGGTGTTATCATGATGATTTTACAATTGAGGAAACTGAGGAAAACAAAGGTTAAGTGATTTACCCAGGGTCATATAGTCAGTAAGTATCTAAGTCTGAATTTAAGCTCTCAACTCCAGTCTCAGCACACTATCTAGGGCATTATCTAGTTACCTCCTCACTTTAGATGGGAGACTGCTTCCTCTATATACCCTAATGATCAGTTTTAATATGTATGGAAATATCAAGGATTATTTAATTTATTAAAATTTGCTGGACATCAAGAAAATGTAATGGTTAAGTCAATTTTCAAATCATATTTTTCCTACCAAAAATAAAAGGCCACAGAAGAAATCTCAGAAATGCCAGTGGTTAGTGAACGATAATTTCAGGTGTATGCTAAAGGGTAGAAGCAGCATCTGTTATAAATTAAATGAATTTCAGTGATATGCAAATAGTCCCAGTCCATAGCAGCATCTGGTAAATTTATCTTATTCCACTTCCCTTAACAGGGCAAATATCAGAAATAAAACTAGATGAATGGCTTCATATCATAGTGATCCAAGAATGCCCTACCTAACCTTTATTCATCTTCACCAAGAATGTCTCCAGAAAATCTTAATTGTGCCTAGGGGACCCAGTGATTCTGCTACTTTTGACGGGGGAATTTTCCAGTCTTGGGATGATTCTCTTTACCTTGGAGAGTCAGGGGAGATGGTTATTTTATTTTGTTCTGTTTTGAATCCATCTATAATTATAATTTCTTCTACATAAAATTGAATTTAAAAATATTTCAACCAAAAAAAACATGAAAAAGTACTGAATGATTCTACAATGAAAACTATCATGTACTCCGATATTTCTAAAAAGAAGAAAGTCTTCATAATATTTCTACAGGGCCACTTATAATGATGGTATTCTTCCATGAATTTGATATCTGTGCCATAAGTGCTGTACACAAAAGGCAGAAAGGTCCAGTGGTGTATTTTTTATAGCATCACCATCTGACCAAGTGCCAAAATTTTTTTAAAAATCAGTAAAGACAAAGAAGTATATTGTTTACTTGTTATAACCTTTTTCTTTACTGCCTGCTGACTGAATAGGAAGTATTTGAAATGTTTCTGTAATCAACAACAACACTAAAAATGGCAAAGATATTAAGTAACATGTCTCTCCTCACCTTTCAAAACAAGAGAGGGGACTTTTGTCCCTCAGTATTCACATCCATTCATGTAGGTACTAGAGAAACATGGGCATCCTGGCTATGTCTTTGAACTGAATTTGTGCTGTGGCAGTTGGCAGTTAGCTTAATTTATCCGTGTCATGCTCATCACAAACCAAAGAGATAGAATTAAACTTCAATTTAGGTGTTATTTTTTAAACATGTGCAATATTGAATATAGTGCTCCTGGCTTTATCAATTTTATACAGTTTCATTTCTTTTAATCCCCAAAACCAATGGCATATTCATTCAGTCAGAGGGTATGATTTTCCTATAGGCAGCACAACTCTCTCCTCTTAGTCATGTCCATAAATGAAATGTTTTATCTTAAGTAATGAAAGAAAAGACAATTTTAAGATTTGTCCCATCAGCTCACTGTCTGAAAAATCTCAACCTGACATGAGAGAAAATATCAACCATAGTGCTTCTCCTTTACTATGCTCCTTGTTAATCTATATTAGAGAGGATTCTTCTACTTAAAAAAATACTGCATTTCATATTTTTCCATCTATGTCATTAATAGAAGGAATTGACAAGGAGTATTCAGAATTAATTCATGAACCAAAAGGTCTATTTTCATGTGAGGTGAGAGATTTTATAGCTGAATTCTTGTGTGTGTATGTGTGTGTGTGTGTGTGTGTGTGTGTGTTTTATTGACTTTCTATATATTTATAATCTAGTGTCTCTCTTTGCCCTGTTATGAACAAAAAGATTCTGTGCCTTTGTTCCATTTTATTACACAAGAATTATACTTATCTCTATCTGATAGTATAACTGAGCAATTAAAAATATGTTAGACCACTATGTTTATTATATTTCATTTCTGGATAGCTATCACAATCACATATAAGTCACGAGAGAATATTAATTACTTAGTCTAGCCACAGATGAATTATCAAACATAGAGGAGCATTTCTCATTCCTATTTGAATTGAGAAGCCTTGTTAACATTTATAACATTAATAAATCTGAAATGCATACTTTAACTTTTGAAAAATTCAAACCTATTGTGTACGATGGGAAATTCATGTATTATGATTACATTCCCCATTTTGTAAGTTGGCAAATTGCTAATTTTGAGGACTACTTTGAAAGTTTATGAAATAGGACTTCATTTTAAAAGCTTTACTAATTTCCTATCTCACAATTTTTACTAATTTTCACTTGCTACATCTACTCATCAAGATTTCAAGTAGTATGCTTTATTGATGGTTAAAACCCAATTATCTCCAAGTACTGGGCTTTCTATTTGAACCTTGGCTAACTCTTATAAGGGAAAGTAGAAAGGAACTCAAGATAAGGTAGAAATTCTTACTAAATTGAAAGAAAGGATAGCTTCTGTGACCCAGTCTGTCTGTCTTTCATGGCAAGTGAGCCATGTAAAATGGAGCAGCAGCACCCAGGAAGTGGACCTGCATTTAGGCTGTAGTGTCTGAAAGAGATATGTGTCTGAATGAGCAATGGAAGCCTGACTTTGTACTGCAGTCTGTAATCTCTTCATGTACACCTTTCTGTCTCAGAATATTTTTTGACATTTATTATTAACAATAAAAGCTGAGAGAAATGAAAGTAGCAGCTGTATTGATTCTGTAAAACTGGAGAGGCACACTTAATCGTTTGATGCCTTCACTAGACCAAAATACACAAACTTGTCTAAAAATCATATTCTTCCCTACCGTTAAAAAACAAACAAACAAAAAACTTAAGACAGTGTTTTATTTGATGCTGCTATATTACTTATAGGAACAAAAAGACTGCTCCTATTTCTCTGTTGATTAAAGCTATCCTGGAGGAAGAGGAAAATAATAGTATTCATTCCCATGAGGGAAAAAATATATCATTGTCGTAATTGCATTTCATAGATACTCATTCAAAGATACCAAAACAAAAAAAAAACTCTGTGTGGCTGAAATGTCCATAAAATTTGTATGTGATTTTATTTTTAGCAGTGGACAATTTTATGACTGATAGATTTGTTTAGATAGGTAGGATGACAAAATTAAAGTCATTAGGAAAATTTGCTATCTTATTAACCTGGGAGAATGTGACAAAAAATAAGACATAATTATAGGCTACAAGGAAGAAGAATAATTAAAAAGGGTGATATTAAAGATGGAAAATCTAAGAAAAAGTGACAAAATGTTGCAACAGAGTAAGATTAAAAGAAAGACCTTGATGCTTGGATGGCTCTGTGATATCACTGATAGGGATATTATTCCAGCGGTGCTTTTCTCAATCTATCTATGCCTTTTCTTTAAGACTGACTCTTGGTCATGCGGTAAAGGGCATAATTGTAATCTATGATATAATATATTAGATGTGATCACATATATAGAAAATCTCCTTTAAAACGTCCCTTAGCGGTTGGTTAGGGGGCACAGTGAATAGAACACCGGCCCTGGAGTCAGGAGGACCTGAGTTCAAATTTAGCCTCAGACACTTGACACACTTATTAGCCCTGTGACTTTGAGCAAGTCACTTAACCTCAATTAACAAAAAACAAAAACAAAAGTCCCTTAGTAAATACTTTCTTACACAAAGGAGAAACAAAGGGCTGTTAAAGCTAACACCAGTTTAGAATATGAATCCATTTGCAAAAATCTTTTAGGATGACAGAAGAGTATGAAAAGTTTCATTACATAAAACAGAAGCAGTGAAGGGGAAAACTGTTTTAAAGAAAATTTATCCAGTGAATCAATTAAGCAGTCATCCCAAGGGCATTTGCAAATGCAAATAAAAAGACAACAAAAAGAAAAAAAATGAAAAAGATCTGAAAAAATTTTCCAAGCAAACATTATTTCACCATGAAGGACAGCAGAGCTATGACTAATATTACAATACTGGATATGCTTGTAGAAATGACACTAAAGAGAGCAAATGTATGAGAAGCATCTGCATTAGGAAAAAATAAAAAGATATCTCAAGGAAATCAGAACTGGAGGTGAAAAAATGATAAGGTACAAAGTGTACAATTCACAAGTTAATTATAGGAAGGAAAAATAACAAAGAGGAGGGAGGATTTTGGGTTTTATTAATTATATCCCCAAGTAGCAAAGGAATATATCAACAATCATTAATTTATATGCCTATTTCCCATCTATATAACAAAAATTTAAGAGAATCAATTACATAAGTATTGAGGGGTATCCTCAATGTGATTTTTGTTGGGGAACAGGCAAGCTTTTGCTATTACATCATTGAATAAAAGAAGTCAACACACACACACAATTTCAGTGTCCTTATTAATTATTTTAATAATTTGAATGAACAGGGCAAAAAGCTGCCTTAAAGGCTATATTTTAATACATTTTTCTAGTTGATAATAGTAGAAAAGGTGTTGGGCGGCTAGGTGGCGCAGTGAATAGAGCGCCGGCCCTGGAATCAGAAGGACCTGAGTTCGGAGCCAGCCTCTGACACTTAATCCACACAAACAAAAACCTAGTGTAACCTTGGGCAAGTTACTTAACCCCAATTGCCCTAAAGGGGCGGCTAGGTGGCGCAGTGAGTAAGAGCGCCGGCCTTGGAGTTTGGATGACCCAAGATCAGATCCGGCCTCAGAAAATGAGCACCCACGCATAAATAATGACTAGCCGTGTAACCTTGAGCAAGTTACTTAACCCCAATTGCTTTAAAAAAAAAAAAGAAAGAAAGAAAAATAGTAGAAAAGGTGTGCCCAGTGAAAGAAGACTATTAGGATAACCACACAGACACATATAAATCTAGACTGTGAAAGAGTGATTTTTAACTGGGATATTACTATAAAGCATTCCTCACTTACCCCGAAACTCCAGATTTGCTACTACAGCACTACTATTACTTTTATCTCTCTATTAGATTCTAGATTTGCCACTGGGAATTCCTGGAGGAGAGTTCGATACTCACAGTCTCCATGAGAGCACATACACATTGGCACACTTCTATAATTTACACACAGTATCTGGCAATTAAGCCAAGGGTACATCTCATATTTACAGAGATACAAGCACAAAGACTTTAGGTCATAAATATAATTCTTTCAAATAAGAACATAAGGTTGGGCTCCCTGACACTATCCTTTGTATCTATGTATCCTTGTGGAATCAGGGATATCTCTTATGATGCCATTTGTTGAACATGTGTCTGTATCTTCTTTCATCTGTGGAAAAGTTGTTGTACAAAAGCTTCCAGACCTTAACACCATATTTAAGAAACCAAATTATTCTAGATATTATTCTTCTATAGGTATTATGAACTTTCTTACTGGACAAATGTCTTAGAGTTTCCAGGCAACTTAGAGGTCATCTAATCAAAGATTTAGGGCTGAAGGTGACCATGGGGCCATTGAGTCCAATGTTCTTATTTGAAAGATGAGGAAACTGAGGCAGAGAGATGTTAACTGACTTACCTAGAGACATATAGTTAATAAGTGTCTGAGGCAGTATTTGAAGCCACGTCTTCCTGAATCCAAATCCAATGATAACCACCATGCAATATTTCTCTGTATTTTTGTAGAAGAAGAAACTTGGGGACAAAGCATCACTAAGGCATCTTAAGCAGCTGAATCAACATAGTGAAACCCAGGTTCTCAGTCTTGACGTCTTATGCTCTTTTCTCTACTAAATGCTGCTCAAAGTATTTGTTGTGATTTTGATGTGTTTTTTTCACCTACCTTTATTGTTGGGAATTTGATTCAGTAAATCATTACATGTTAATCAGCCTTAGCTCTGCATATTTTAAGGATAACATTCTGTGGATAATTGTATATTTATGTATTGCATTTAGTCAAAAAATTTTTTATAGTGTTTTTGGTCTGGCTTGACCTTGGCATGCCATAAGAGGCTAATAACCTGAACATGTAGTTTTATCAATTTTTACCATGGCATTTGCCTGAAAGAGCTTCTATGCAGCTCCATTTCTCTATTAAAGATTTTCCAAAACCTCAGATAGGAATGAAACAAAGGGTATAGGTGGCACAATGGATAGAGTCTTGAGTCAGGAAGACCCAAGTTTAAATCTAGCTTCAGACAATTAGTTACTATGTGACTCTGGGCAAATCATTTAACTTCTGTTTGCCTCAGTTTCCTAAATTGCAAAATAGAGATAACAATATATACCTCCCAGGGTTGTTAGGATCAAATGAGTTAACATTTGTAAAACATTTAATATAATGCCTAGAACATAGTAACCATTATATAAAGGCTTATTCCCTTCCTCTCCCCCATAAAAATATACAAACATATTCCTTGATTCCCCTATCATTGTAATAAAGGGTTAGAAAGGACAAAATGATGTAGTATAAAATACTTATGCATATTATTTCTTAACAAATTAAAAATGACTAACTGAATCTTTTTCAGGAAATTCCTGGATTGATGCAAAGTCCTTTAGCTTATGCCATCATTAGAAAGAACTTTACTAAATTAACCTTTGGATTGATTACTGGATTCACTACTAAATCATGCTGGTCAAAGTATAGAACTTCCAAGATTTTTCACCAAGTTCGAGTTATGCAAAGGGAATGTTTCATAAGTGACTGAATATCAAGCTAGAGGAATTTGCACTCTGACTTTCATAGGATTTTTTCCCTGGTATCAAAATTTAAATTACAGTTTCAAATTGTGAGCTATGGTTGCAATGCTGAATTTGCAAAGGCATAATTGGGATTTACTGCAGTATTTGTAACCCTAAATGCCAGCTATGTTACAATTAAACGTGGTAACATTTTGATGCACTACCATTGACATCCAAAGGATAAAGCCTCACCAAGAGAATGGCTCTAGATAACAGACAGTTTTACAGGAAAGTGCACAGACCTCCATCAAGTTAAGGATCGATAGGGCCTGGGCAACTGCATGAAAGTAAAAGACACAGGGTATCAGCTCATGAAATAACCCTCTATGCTGGAGGTATATTAAATTATCACAGCTAATGCAAAAGCAACCTTGGTGTAAAAGATAAAAAAGGGTAAAGTTCTCACAAATGATCACTTATCACTCCATTCCAAAATGCACACAGTATTCATTATAGATCGAAATGCCACTCAAATTTCAGCATTTCGTGCGGGTTTGGAAATGGCTAAACCATTAACAGGAGAGAATGGTGTTTCATATTTATACAACTAGTGTCTAATGAAACATTATACTCAGTGTGCAAAGGGGAAAACTTTATTTTGTAATGAACTTAAATGAAGTCCTTTTTTTTAAACACATTGTAATATAGTCTCAGTGTTTCAATGAGCCCCTCATTACTTGTGTCAATAATTCTAGGTAAACTACTGTTGAACTTCACAGCATTGATCTAGCAGCATGAATAACATTAATCCATGGGGTGCTTTTGATGAATTGTGGATCAAAAAGCAAAGCCAAAAATGACTACATACAAAGTGCTTAGAGAAGTATTTATTAGAAATATGTCAACTGCCAAACTACCTAAAGGTAACTTGGCTATTTAGGGAATCATGCTGCTGGCCAGCTTGCAAACACTAGAAAAACATAGACATTTTCTCCACTTGAATTACTTACTAAAAAATATAGATGGCATACTTTTCACAAAACTATATTGTATTCCTGTCAGTTCTCTTTTAACTCTATATTTCTGTGGCATATTGCTTTCACAGCACTGTGACATGCTACATAACATGCCCCAAATCCCCCAAAGACTAGCTATTAAGTAAAGGGAGCATTTAAAAGTTAAGGGTACAACTAACACATTATGTTCTACCTGTGATGCCCTGTGATAGCTGGTGGGCCAGTATCAAAGTGAAGGGTACTCTACTGCTTCATTGTATAGATTCATTTCATTCTTGACACATGAAATGATATACTGATACCATTCTTCTGGGGGATGTGAGGAGTTGGGTGTTTAAGGTGTAAATCCAGTCCTATTAGATTAATTAAGAAGTGGAGATGCAAAACTGCCCAGGAAATGGGAGTTTGTACTATTCACAACATTCTACAAGTTTTGATGCTTACTAGGAAAAAAACATATATGTGTAAGAGCCTGTCCATATCATATTAAAATTATGATTTTTGAAAGAATATTTTAGTTCTGTGTAAACTCAGTTTTGTAGAAGACCAATATCCACAGTCTAGTTATAGAACCACAGGCACATCGAATGTTACAGCTGGAAAGAGCCTTTAAGTTCTTCTAACCAAATGCCTTCATTATAGAGATGAGGAAATCAAGGCACAGACAAGGTAAAGTGATTTGCTAATAGGTGTCTGCAATAGAATTTGAACCATTGTGCTTTGGCAAGGCCAGTATTCTACTCATTAAGATACATTACCCAGAAAACAAACAAACAAACAAAAAAAAAACAACCCACATCCATCACACTTCTCCAGAAGTTGCATTATGCAGAATGGACAAATTATTTCTGAACATTTGGGGGATTTGATGGATCCTTCATAGGTATAATGAAGTACAGGGAAATCCCTGAAATTGTTTTTTATGCATGAGAGATGTAAGATTCTCTTCACTTCAGCTCTTGCCTAGTGGCTACTATAATGTTCTTACATTTACAAAAATGTTGCCTCAGACAGAGCAGGAAGAATAGATTTTTACTTCACTTTTGGAAGAGTATCTAACAAAACATTCACAAGAAGTGAAAGTATTTCTTATTAACTGGGTATGCTTCTGTCATTACTACATCAATAACATAATATTA
The DNA here is from genome assembly GCA_011680675.1 of Gymnobelideus leadbeateri. NCBI lineage: Eukaryota > Metazoa > Chordata > Mammalia > Diprotodontia > Petauridae > Gymnobelideus > Gymnobelideus leadbeateri. The sequence continues at coordinate 450,982 of WOXC01007852.1, read as the reverse complement.
ATTCCATTACAAACAAAAACCAATAAGTATGGAATAATGACTGCACATAATCTGCTGGAAATACAATTTTCATCATGCTTAATAAGAACTATATGTTCTTATATTTTGTAGTACAGAGATACATAGCAAAATGACCGATTAATCCAACTAATAAAACTAAAACAAACTATTTTTCAGAAAAAAATGCTCTCCTTGGGCGGCTAGGTGGCCCAGTGAATAGAGCACCAGCCCTGGAGTCAAGAGGACCTGAGTTAAAATCTGACCTCAGACACTTAAGACAGAAATAGCCATGTGACCTGGGGTAAGTCACTTAACCCCAATTGCCCTCCAAAAACCAAAAAAAAAAAGAATGCTCACCTTAATTATTGCTTGCTTGACTTTTTTCTTTTATTTTTTGATAACAGTTAAGTTGGACTTTAAATAAAGTATACATGACTTATAATTCCATTCTATATCTTCACAAATAATAATTCAAAATGATACTCACCATGCACAATCAGGACATATTCTGCACTGCTTTGGCCAATAGTGTTTGTTGCTTCACATCGATATGTACCATTATCCGTTTTGTTTAGGAAAATAATGTTTAGCTCCCTACCACTCACAACCATTCGGTCTGGATCTGGTAATTCTCCACCATCCTTTGTCCACAAAACCGGTTCTGGCCTATTGGATACAAATACATATAAATATATATCAGAATTAGGAAAATATAGTTTTATGTTCTTATGTACACATTTTCAGATAGATGACAGCTAGCTAGATGATAGAGAAAGATATAGGAAGATAGAGAGATAGATAGATAGATTTTGCATAAACACTAGTTGTTAAAGGGTATAAAAAAGCCTATCATACATGACTCCTGATTATGAGTAGTTTAGTAATAGCACAGAGAACTATTAAAAATAAAAATTAATTTGGAAATAGACAGCATATTAAACTCAACATGTCCAAAACAAAACCTATTATATTTTTTCCCCAAACTCTCATTTTTCAAAATTCTCTTTTACTATTGTGTCATCACCATCCTCCCAGTCTCAAACTCAGAACTGCAGTGTCATCCCCAAATCCTAACCTGAATTCATCCCACATATCTAATCTAGTCTCATATCTCATTATTTCCACCTTCAACACATGTATATGCTGTCTTCTCAGACACAATCACCATTCTAGTGTAGGCACTTCCCATTTCCATTACTGGCAATAGTTCAATGGCCTTCTGGTTTGCCTGCCTTCCTCAAATCTGTCCTATCTTCACATATTCTTCTACTTAGCTGCCAAAGTTATCATCCTCAGGTGCAAATTTGACCTTATCATCCCTTTATTTGATCAGTTACAGTGGCTCATAATTATCTCCAGGATCAAATATAAAAAATAAGTTTTTGAAACCCTTCACAATCCTGCATTTTCAAGTCTTCTTATACTTTACTCTCTTATATATACAGTACAATCGAGCAATGTTGACTTACTATTTCTCAAACATACACCTCTTCCAACTTTTTGCCTTTTCACTGACTGTTTGCCATGCCTTTAGCACTCTCTCTCCTTGTTTGTTCTGTCTGGCTTCCCAGGCTTCCTTCAAGCCTCAGATAAAATCCTACCTTCTTCAAGAAACCTTTTCTTGTCTCCCTCACTGCTAGTGCCTTCTTTCTGGGATTGCCTCCCATTTACTGTGCCTTTATTTTATATGTGGCTTGCATGTTGTCTCTCCCATTAAAATGTAATCTCCTTGGAAACAGAGGCTATTTTTATATTTCTTTATATTCCTAGTATTTAGCACAGTACCTGATACAGAATAAGAATTTAGTAGATGCTTGTTAACTTGAACTAATTAATTTACTAGAAAACATAAAGCGAAAATCAATATTTATCTAGTTCTCTTTTACAAGTTAAAATTTTCTTAAAAACTCAATTTGTTCCCCAGAGAAGTTGTGCTCTAATAAAGTCCTGTTAAAATATGTCCTGCAAGATACAATGTTCCTTCAAGGATATGTTCATATTCTCACCTGTTACATGGTAAGAAAGTATTAAATGCATAACATACATTATATAAAAGGTTACAGAAGGAGGGCTTAGTCGGGCCTAATTTGTACATATAACATATATGTGCATACATGCATACTTTTGTGTGCACAAAGGTGTACATGTATACACATATGTATATACACAGATACCTGTGATGCCTGTGCTACATACCTGAATAAAGACTATATATGCATGTGTATACATATATATCACCTATCAAACAATATTATATAGAATGTTTATATACATATATGCATATAGACATGTAAAACACCAATCATATACATTATATAGAATGCATATGTGTCCCTGATAGTAGCCTTACTTAATGCCTTCCCCAAGGTAAAAGAAAAAAAATTCCAACAAGCTTTTAGAAAGGTGAAAGGAAACTATAAGTAAAGGTAAGAATTAGTGAGCCAAATAGAGAGCTGGAATTTTGATTAGATATTAGAAAAGGTGATTAAATAAATTAGAGTGCAACTAGAGGGAGGGAAGCATGTGGTAAAGAAAATGAGAGAAAATGGAACAGAATATGCACATTTTATCATTATATCCATGCAATATCTGAAAAAGTAGACATATTGCAAAATCCTAAATGAAGGCATTCATTGTATAGAAAGCTAAGTTTGGGGAAAGCTCTTTAAGATAATCCCATTGTGCAAATAACTCACGTTCATTTTATTTAGAGTCAGAGTCTCGAACCATTAATACTTCTAAGCCTCTCATATCCCTTATTTAATAATCACCTTTTACATTTTAAAATTTCAAGAGATGCTACACTGCAGAGTTCAAATAGAGCAAAAATCCGTAAAAATCAACAGTTCCACAAAAATGTCTAAAGCTTTCAGTTATAAGGATCATTTAGTACTAGTTCATCATTTGACATATATATATATATATATATATATTCCCACATACATTGACACAAATATACTTGTACAATTATAGTTAGATAAGCTGAAACAAAAATATATATATATACCTTTCTGTGGGCACATATCTAGAAAGATAGATGTCTTATACTCTGAATGCTTATATATACTTGTAAGACAATAGGACATCATGCTTGACTTCTAGAGTTCTTTACAAACTAAGGTCATTTCCTAAGAGTCCTTGCATCTACAGCTGATATATAATTTAATCCATGTCTTGTTATTCCATTATTCATGCTTCTCTCATAACATGTTACAATTATATAGTACTTTTCAATTTATAATGCATTTTTCATATGATCACATTGGATTTTTGCATCTGTATCCTCAGTTCCTAGCATAGTTCCTAACACTTGCTAGTCACTTAATAAAAGCTTGTTGATTGATTAAAACAACCTTGATTTCATAGTGCTTAGCACACTTCCATCAATGATTTGCACATGAAAAATGCTGCAACAGGCTATCACTATGGACAAGCATGACCAGAAGAGCTAGTGGGCCAGTCATGTAGAAAACATGAAGAATAACAGATTTAAAACCTGAATGCTGCACTGCTATTCATGAAATATTAAAAGAACCCCAGAGGAAGGCATCCATCACATTTGGTAAGGTACTCCATGGATACTTTAGAGAGTCATGGGAACTAGTTGTAAGGGATGAGAAAGTGGGTATAGTTTGCCATCTACACAGGTGAAAGGAGTACTCATATTAATGATATAGTTAAGAGATCTACTATAGTGATAAAAAAATCATCTCCCTTCACTTTTAAAGAAGCTGAAGCTCAGAAAGGCTTTATAGTTTGCCAAAGTTCATACAGGTATAACAGAGTTGAAACATAAATGCAGACCAATTCCACTGCTTTTTCCATTACTCCACACTACATCTAGGATAAAGATTCATTGGATTTCCATGTGCTATTTAAAACAAAAGTGAGCAGGTGTGTATGCATAACTGTGTCTCTTTTCTCTTGGGGGGAAAACAGCACAGAGAAACTGAAGAAAATTATCACAGAGATTCCATAGTAAAAACCAGTGTCCAAGCTAACTGTAGCAGAACTTTACATTTTTCTCTATATGACAAAATCTTCGAGGTGGCCAAGATTATTAACACTGGGAAATGCAATTACAAAGGAATTGGGGTTACAGTTTAAACATAAGAAATAGGGTACACATATTTCAACTTAAAATGCTTAAATCTCACAACTTTTCTAGAGAAATATTAAATGATCTACCAGGTTGTGATAAGATTTGTGTTTAGCCCTGGAGGGCCCTCAGGCATTCCCTAATTGGAACCCAAGAATGATCAAGTTCCTTCCTGCAAATGAATAACAATCTTCCCTGCAGTTAATGTGACCAAAAAACCATCATTTAAAGAGTAGTTCTTTTTTTTTAAGAAGACTTAAAACAGAATAGCAGCTAGACACCAGGAATAAGTAGAAAATGAACAAATTATCAGGTAGTATAATATAAGATGAAAATTAATAAAATTCCACTGTTAATAAATTACCATAGTAATTCCAGGGAACTCATTATAATCCTATATCACTGAAAATGTGGAATATTCCAAAGGAAAAAAAAAAGAATTTAATTTCCCCCACCACAACCAAATCAACATTATTAAAATGTATTTTCTCTCTCATTCCACTTAATATTGCATTTTCCAAAAAAATTTAATGCATACCCACAGAAAGAGATATTATCCTATGCTATTTAAGCCCTTGGTATGGCAGAAGTTAGATTGAATGTTAGCTGACTTGGAACATGGGTTTCTTTATTCTATTTATTACTTAAGGCTTCCTTATACTGTATACATTCTTCTTCTGTTTTAAACCAGTGGTCCTAAACGTTTTTGACTACATATCCTTATCAGTTAAAAAATCAAACATATTCTCCTACATACGTATATTTACTCACTTACAAATTCCATGCACACGCTATTATTAGAATAATAATTATGTGCATTATAAATCTTACAAAAGGCAGTATGCTATAGTGCCATAGAGAGCTGGTCTTGGAGTCCAGAAGACCTGGGTACAAGTCTCTCTTCAGCTGCACATCAACTGTGTGACCCTAGGCAAGCACCTTAACTCCTCAATACTTTAGATTCCTAAAACTGAAATCTGAAGAGAAGGTGGACAACCTACACTGATAGAGGTAGTCTCTCCACATGGGATTTCCCCATGTTAACAAAATTATATATATAGTTCCTATCCCTATAAAATGTATACAAAAATCTATATTAAACAAGGATAAGATAAAGACAATAGAGTATTTACTTGATCCTGGAGTTTATAGAGAACTGATGCATTTTATTGATTGGGGGGAATGATGTGTTTGCTTTAGGAAAACCACTTTGGCAGCTATGTGGACGATGGAGAAGAGAGACTAAAAAGACCCATTTGGAGACTATTTGTAATAGTCCAGGCAAGAAGTGTTGACAATCTTCACTAGATTGGTGGTTGAGCAGAGAGAAGGAGCCAGATGGAAGTGTTGTAGATAGAGGAGAAAAAAAATAGCAACTCAGTGGATATACAGGGTAAGAGAAAGTTAGGAGTCAATGATAATATTAATTTTGTGAATGACTGGAAGAATGATGGTGTCCTGAATAGAAGTTTAAAAGATGGGTAGGTTTGGGGAGAAAAATACCGTGATGTGGTATGCATATTTTTGCATCCCATCATTTCTTCATTCTGTGCAATTCTCTCTGTCTCATGGAGAATGAAAAAAGAAAAGGCAAAGAACTTTCTTACCACTCACCACTTCCATCACAGAGGCTGCTTTTTAGAGGACTGTGACATAAATGTGATGTGTTTGGGAGAGGGATAGGCAGGTTTGGTTCAGCGGTTTTTTTTCCCTCTCATAGGGAATTTCCTCAATAGGATCTAGGTAATAGTTAGGATATAATTGCTTTAGAGGCTGATGTCTGGCTAAAAGAAAAGAGATGGGAGTTTGTATAGCAGAGGAAAGGATAGCATGGGAAATTATTAGAGAATAGTAGTAGATGTGACTGTACTTGAAATAAGCTCCATAATAGGCTATGGTGGAGAGACTGGGATATGATTTATCTTTCAAACCTTTGATCGATGGATCACACATGCCTTTGAAGATTACTCTATGCCCCTATTGGGGTCAGACTATTAACCTCCAGAGGGCCCAGATTCCAATATGTGGAGCACTTTCTTGAACTAATTCCTGGTAGCAATTAATAAAATGGGGAACAATCAATGTTCTTTTATGCAATCATCTCAATTCTGCATACATGGAACCAGTACATGACTCCATTTAAATACCGATTTTGAACAAATTCATAATGAAAGGAGATGGAGACTTTTTTGATAGCCAAAATATAATACCAAAGCAAACTAGGTTTTTCTAGATAAGTATATTAAAGACAGAAACATGGGTTTGGTCAGTGGAGAAGACTGACTTTGTCTCCTTAGGTTACCTTTTGTCTTTCCTAAAATTCATTTGCAGCTAAGCTAGAAAAAAAAAAAAAACCTTGAAAGTGTGTAGAAGCTACCCATAGGTGAGGTGATGAAATAATGCAGTTAGCTATCTTTAACAGGATTGCTCAATCAATCAATAGATATGTCTATTATGTGCCAGTCACTGTGCAAGGTGTTAGGGAATTAAAAAAGAGGCAAAAGACAGGCCCTGCACTGAAAGAGCTTACAAACTAATGGGGGAGACACACAAACATAAGCACAGACACAGACAGAGACACAGACACACAGACACATAGACACACACATATATGTATGTATATGTGTGTGTATATATGTGTGTGTGTGTGTGTGTGTGTGTATGTATATCAAGCTGCAGATGAGATAATTAGAAAATAATTAACAAAGGAAGGCACCAGAATTCAGAGGGAGGGAAGAAGCTTCCTTTAGAAGTGGGATTTTATTTGAGACTTAAAGGAAGCCAATGTGGTCAGTAGCTGGGATACAGAAAAGAACAGCATTTCAGGCATGGGATAGCCAGAGAAAATTCCTGGATCCAAGAGATGGAGTGTCTATTTTGTGGAAGAGTCAGCAGGTCAGTGTAATGGCAAGCACAGAAATAGTTTACACCTTATTTCAGCTATTGATTTAACACCTTGTTTCAATTCAAGTTTCTTTTGAGCCTTGTATCAAGTCTGTTAAGAGATCAAACGTTCAAACCCCACAAATTGTGAACCCTAAAACTTGTGAATTCCTGGGGAGAAGCTAATAAGGAGAGCCCCAGGGCTTGCAACAACAGAACTGAGAAGAGGACTCTTGTGGAGGCAGAGTCAAGAAGGAGAAAACTTGTGGTATCCCAGCACTGTGTTTGTCTGTTCTGTCTGTACTGATGGGAACTCACTGGAAGCCCTGAAAGAGGATTTTCTGGTTGTATGTTTACTGAAGTCCTGGAGGAGGACTTTGGAGGTCCTGGGACTTTATTGATAATTTGTTCTGACCTCTTGGACCTTGTTTGTGTGTCTGTGTTGATTTCCATGTTGATGATTTGTGTAGAGTTCTCAGACCTTGTTGGTGGGTCTGAGTTGATTTCACAGGCAGATAGTGAATTGATAATGGTGCTGGCAATGTGTATGCATATTATTGTGGCTCTGTCAAGCTTTGTCTTCCCAGAAACAGGAACTGTGAAGGACTTAAGGTGGACTGGACACTGTAAACTTCAAGGTGGAATGGGAATGGGACAAAGAGCTGGACAAGGAGCTGGACAAGGAACTGGGAGCTGCCTGCCTTTGAACCCAAGTAACAGTTGGAGCTGGGACCATGGAAGAGGAACTATGGAAGCTGAGAGCCAGCCTTGAGTTAAGCTGAAAGAAGACTTTACTTGGTGTAATGGAAATGCAGATTTAAAGATCTTCCCTGCCCCTAGCATAAGTGCACCTGGAGCCTGTGGTGGGAGGCTTGTTTTTCAGGAAAGCCCACACCTTGATACTTTGTGATTGGGCAGTGGGTCCAGAAGGTTGTTACATTCTCTGAGCCAGGAGAAGGCTATATAAACCCTTAGGAGAGGCTTTGCTTTGGGGCTCACTTTGAGAAGTGTTGTGTGATTTGACCAGATGAGACTCTGGGAAGCCGTTGTTGAGAGCCCCCCGGCTTTGAAAACCCAGATGTTGATGCTTCCCTCTCTGGTAACTGTGATTTGGTATTGATATAATGGTTGGACAGTTTGGAAGCCTGTCTGTTTGATCTGTAAGTTCTGTAACTCTGAAGTTTGGGGTGCTGACCTTTTTCCCCTGAACTAGGTAATGTGTGTTTATTTGATTAAAGTAAGCTTGTTAACCCATTTTGAGTTGCTTTCCTTTTGAAAAGCAGATCTAAGAACCTGTGTTGGCAGTTACCCTGGGGATATTGGGGTGCTTGCTGCTACAAAATGGCGACGAGGGATGGGATCTGCTGAGTAAAAGGAAAGTATGGGGGCTGGGATAATTGTTTGTTTCCCAGTTGTGGTAGCTGTGATTCTGTGGAGCCATGGAGCAGGAGAGAACGGCCTGCATGCTGACTTCACTGAGCTGAGAGCAGGAATGGTGAGCTGCCTGCATGGAAACCTGTGGAGAAGCCTGGAGCTGCTGCCTTCTGCTGGAGGAGAAGGAACCCAGGAGTTTGGAGTTCAGCCACAGGACAAGATAAGGACTGTGTGGCAAAGCAGGGGCACTGAATGTGTTTCCTTGCTGCATCCCACAGTTTGGGACCCAGGGGGAGGATGGACTTGTGACTATGGTGGGTGGGGTGAAGTGCCATGGACCCCAAGGACCCCACTTTGGTTTTGTTGCCTAGTTCCCTCTCTGGATTTGGAAGCAGGGGCTGGAGCAGTGTAAGGGGAAGGACACCCCCCTCCCCCCAAGAGAACTTTATGTGATAATACTTTGTATTTTGTGAAGTGATGTGAAAATGCAATGTACTTTGTTTAAGACCCAGTGGCCACTTTGGTAACTTTAGATGTACCTTGAAAATATGACTTAAGGGATGGTTAGTGATAATTGAAATGTAAATTGTGTATGCTATGGGCAAGAAAGATCTTGGGGCCAAATGTAATGGAAATGCAGATTTAAAGATCTTCCCTGCCCCTAGCATAAGTGCACCTGGAGCCTGTGGTGGGAGGCTTGTTTTTCAGGAAAGCCCACACCTTGATACTTTGTGATTGGGCAGTGGGTCCAGAGGGTTGTTACATTCTCTGAGCCAGGAGAAGGCTATATAAACCCTTAGGAGAGGCTTTGCTTTGGGGCTCACTTTGAGAAGTGTTGTGTGATTTGACCAGATGAGACTCTGGGAAGCCGTTGTTGAGAGCCCCCCGGCTTTGAAAACCCAGATGTTGATGCTTCCCTCTCTGGTAACTGTGATTTGGTATTGATATAATGGTAGGACAGTTTGGAAGCCTGTCTGTTTGATCTGTAAGTTCTGTAACTCTGAAGTTCGGGGTGCTGACCTTTTTCCCCTGAACTAGGTAATACATGTTTATTTGATTAAAGTAAGCTTGTTAACCCATTTTGAGTTGCTTTCCTTTTGAAAAGCAGATCTAAGAACCTGTGTTGGCAGCTACCCTGGGGATATTCGGGTGCTTGCTGCTACACTTGGATACTGTGTACTGACTGAGAAGATTATGATTTACTGTGACCTAGGGGTGGAGAACTTTGACTTTTGTACTTTGTGATTTAATTAAAGATTTTATGATTGATTAAATGGATGTACTTTGTTTAAAACTACATGACCATGGTAGAAACAGGACTTCTGCACAGCTCCAGCTTCCACCTGCTCCAACTGATGAAAAAAAAATGATGCTAGACAAACTTTGGAACTACAGAACCCAAAAAATGTCACAGAGAAGATAACCTCCTGATGAAGACAGCCCAGCAGCATGGCAGGAAGGGGCCAGCTCAGGGCTCTGATTGAGCCAGAGGTTTTAGACTCAGGACGGCCTGACCAGACACCACCTGGAGGGACTTCAGATCACCAGCAGCTGTGGCACTTTCCAGAATTATCAACCCATAGATGCCAAAGAAAAAGTGATAGGTCAGTGTAGACTTTGCAGGAACACGGAGTTTGGGAGTGTTGCCTTTTCACCTGGGGTGAAACACAGCTGAGGCTCCACAGCTACACAGCTGCCACCACATGGCTGCTTCAGAGCTCCTGGTCTGAAGATTGTAGGGGGACCAAGGGACCAGTCTGAGGGGTAATTAATCTTGCTTTAACCTGCTTAGACCTGGGGTGGAAGTCCTGGGGTGTGTGAACAGTTTAATAGAGTATGTAGAGGCTTCAGAGAGGGCACCCAACTAATAGCTCCAGCAGCTGCAAAAACCCCAGAGTTTGGGATACAGCTCCCCTTTCTAGTAGCAGAATTCTACTGTGGCAAAAGGATCAAAAGTCAAGTAATTGAGTGGCAACATGAGCAAGCAAAGGAAGCAAAGCAAGCAGAGCAATCCTATATTAGACTCTTCTTTTGGGGACAAAAAGGATCAAAGTATGGAACAGGAGGAAGACAATGAAGTCAGAATTCCTGCACCAAAATCTTCCAAGAAAAATACAAGCTGGTTAAAGGTCATAGAGGAACTTAAAAAGGATTTTGAAAACCAAATAAGAGAAGTAGAGGAAAAATTGGGAAGAGAAATGAGAAAGATGCAAGAAAAGCATGAAATGAGAGTCAACATCCTGACTGAAGAAAATAACACCTTAAAAAACAGACTAACTCAAATGGCAAAAGAGGCTCAAAAAGGCAACGAGGAGAAGAATGCCTTAAGAAGCCGAATTTGGCAAATGGAAAAAGAATCTCAAAAGCTCACTGAAGAGAATCATTCCTTCAGAATTAGATTGGAGCAAATGGAAACTAGTGACTTTATGAGAAATCAAGATACTATTAAACAGATCCAAACAAATGAAAACAATAGAAGGCAGTGTGAAATATCTCATTGGAAAAACTACTGACCTGGAAAATAGATCCAGGAGAGATAATTTAAAAATTATCGGACTACCTGAAAGTCATGATCAAAAAAAGAATCTAGAAATCATCCTTCAAGAAATTCTCAAGGAAAATTGCCCTGATGTTTTAGAACCAGAGGGCAAAATAGAGGTTGAAAGAATCTACCAATCATCTCCTGAAAAAGATCCCAAAAAGAAAACTCCTAGGAATATTATAGCCAGGTTCTGGAGTCCCCAGATCAAGGAGAAAATATTACAAGCAGCCAGAAAGAAATAATTTCAATATTGTGGAAACACAATCAGGATAACAGAGGATCTGACAGCTTTTACCCTAAGGGATAGAAGGGCTTAGAATGTGATATTCTGGAGGTCAAAGGAGCTGTGATTAAAACCAAGAATCACCTACCCAGAAAAACTGAGTATCATGTTTCAGGGCAAAATATGGTAATTCAATGGAATAGAGGACTTTCAAGCATTCATGATGAAAAAACCAGAGTTAAATAGAAAGTCTGACACTCAGATACAAGAAGCAAGAGAAGCATGAGAAAGTAAACAGGGAAAAGAAATCATAAGGAACTTCTTAAAGTGGAACTACTTATATTCCTACGTGGAAAAATGACAATTGCAACTTATGAAAATTTTCTCAGTATGAGAATAGTTGAAGGGAATAGAAATAACTATCTATCTATCTATCTATCTATCTATCTGTCTGTCTGTCTGTATGTATGTATACATTCATATATATGTCTATATAGGAGGTTTTATGTCATATATATGTCTATATAGGAGGCATATGAATACAATGTGAGTTTGTGTATATATGTGTGCAGGTATACATAGACAGAGGGCACAAGACCCATTTAACAGGAAGGGATGACACTTACAAAGTGAAATTAAGAGGTGAGAGAGGAATATAATGAGAGGAAATGGGGAGGGACAGAATGGGGTAAATTATCTCATATAGAAGAGGCAAGGGAAAACTGTTACAATGAAGGATAAGAACAGGAAAGCAAAAGGGAATGAGTCACCCTTATTCTCGTTGAATTTGTCTTAGGGAGGGAATGACATAGACACTAAACAGGGTATCTCACCATACCAGAGAGTAGAGGGGAAGGGGATCAGAGGGGGGTAACGAAAGAAAGGTCAGGCTGGTAGGGAGGGAAGTTAGAAGCACTCATTTTTGAAATGGAATAGGATCAAAGTAGAGAATAGAACAAGTGGGGGGTGGGATAGGATGGAGGGAAATATAGCCAGTCTTTCACAATACATCTACTATGTATACATGCTACACATGTATAACCCATAGGATGGAGGGAAATATAGCCAATCTTTCACAATACATCCATTATGTATACATGCTACACATGTATAACCCATATTGACTTGCTTATATTCCCAGTGAGGGTGGGTAATGAGGGAGGAAGGGAAAGAATCTGGAATTCAAAGTTTTAAAATTAGGTGTTTTAAATATATATATATATGTATGTATGTATGTATGCATATATATGTAATTATTATTTTACATGTAACTGGGAAATAAGGTATACAGGAACTGGGGCATAGAGATCCACTATGCCCTACTGGAAAGTCAGAGGGCAGATGGGGGAAGATACAGGAGAGAGCAAATTGGGGGTGGGGATAATGAGTGGGATTGCTGTTTTTGGGTGGTGGGTAGGGAAAAATAGGGAGAAAATTTGTAACTCAAAATCTTATGGAAATGAGAGATGTAAACTAAAAAATAAAAAAAAACTATGGAAAGAAAAAAAAAACTATGCTACCACTTTGGTGAAAACTATGTGGCTATTTTAGTGTTAAGTTGTTGAGTTGTGAAAGTGAATGCTGTACTTTGATTTTCTGTGATAAATTGTAACATTATGAATGCTGTATTTTGAGTTTCTATGAATGTTTTGCTCTGATTTGTTATTGAATAAATAGAGAGCTCACTATACTATGTAATCAGAACCTTGAAAGCTGTTCTTAGCAATTGCCCTCTGGAAAGCTGCTCATGCTTGGTTTTACAGCCAGTGATGCTGGATTTAGGGGTTCATATTGGGGAATAAGGCAAGACTGAAAAGGAAGGAGATAGTTGGGTTACAAAGAGATTTCAATACCAGAGTACTTTGTATTTGCTCCTAAAGGTAATAGGAAGCCAATGGAGTTTATTGAGTGGGGAAGGGAAGAAGGCTGACTTGACAAAACCTTAGGAAACTCAGTTTAGTGTCTGAATAGAAGACAGATTGGAGTGGGGAGATAACTTAATTTAGGCAGACCCACCAGTTGACTATTATAATATTCCAGGCATAAGGTGATGAATGCCTGAACTAGAGAGGTACCAGTGTCAGCAGAAAGAAAATGGTATTTTTGAGAAATTTGCAAATGTAAAATAAACAGGCTTTGGCAATAGATTGGATATGGAAGATGAAAGATAGTAAGGAATCCTAGATTTCAAGTCCAATGGACTGGGAGGATGGTGTTGTCCCCTAGAGTAATAGTATAATAGGCTTTGATTTTCAAAAAGATGGATCTAATCTGCCTACTTTTGGTTTATCTGAGTGTGCTGACTTTGACTAAAGAACTAGCCATCTCCCCTTTTTTTGGAAAAGATATAGTTGTAAACCTTATAAACTGAAGGCCCATTGAGAAGGAACCCCCACACTCAGTAAGGAACAAATCTAGCAGAGTTGTCACCACATCCAATAAGGACTGGTCACAGAAAATTTTTCACTGTGTCCAAAAAGGACCAAGTCTAGTTAGCCCAATAGAGTAATGCATCTAGGAGATATTATACAGTCTGTAACAGTCATACTTACTGATAAGTACTATAGCAAAATTATCACCAGAAGATGTCATTTTGCAACATCAGAAGTATGAATGACCCCACATATGGATTGCTGGTATCCCTTAATGCATGATCCCATTTAATTCTTCTACTGCTTGTGTACATGCTGTGGGAGAGGTTTCCTGTGTCTACAAGGACAAAATTCTATTATATGATGTCTTACTATACTGTTTCCTTAATGAATTAATTATTTCTTCTGATTTGACTAGGGTAGACCCATTGATGGGGGTTTGTGATGTATCATTTTGAGTGTATGTGTGCTCACATAAAAATTAGAACATATGATAGGTATTCTGAGTTCCCTATATGTGAAGGGAAGTGCTACATTGTAGGGAATTGTTCAGGATATTCCATCTTGTACAAACTAGTAGATTAAGGATTACTTTAAGAAAACAGGAGACTGGCCATCAGGCTTTATATATATATACACACACACACACACACATATATATATATATATACATATATATTTAATTCAAGTCAATTCAGTTCTGCAAAAAGTGCTTATATTGTGTATATCATGTTAAATATTTTGATCATCAACCCTATTGAAATTTGGGGGCACATAGTGGCTAAATATTGGTTTTAGTACCTTCTGTGCTGTGCAAGTATTAGAAGTTTAGTGTTCTTTCATGAGAACTGGCTCACAGCAAGGGCTATGGGAGTACCCCATGATTATGTTCAAGAAGATGTTGCATAGGTTTTACATTATGCTAAGTACATATGTGCTAATTTCAGCCAATGTATTCAGCACCATCATGATTCTCTGACTCTATTTTCTTAGGCCTCTATAGGCCTCATGAGAAAAAAACTACCAGTATTTGGAATACATAGTTAACAAAGTTTCCTAATAAAGGAGTGAGCCTCAGCAGGATGACAGACACTTTGGTTCTGATAGGTCCACATCTGATTAACATTCCTGGTGTCTCAATTGTTGTTTGGGTCAATTGCATCTAATTTGTCCAAAGTAAAAACAGAAAAATCAAGGCAGCAAACTGGGATCCAATATTCAGAAACACTAAAAATTCATACCTTTTGTTCAAAAGACAACAGGAAGACAAAAGTTAATGCTGACAGAGAACATTTAAGAAATGCTGTTTGACCTCAACAGTAGATCCAAAAAGTTGCATTTCTGTGACTTCTAGTGCCTGAGGAATAAAAGGATCATTTGGGGATGAAACTTAGTGCAAGTATATTCTCACTGAATGAGTATAAGATGTGGGTTGTGCCTGAGGAGTGACTCAGAGTTCAACTCATCAACTTCTGACCCTTGCAAGAGAGATCTCAGAAGATAAATGGAAGACTTCAAAAACCATTTTAAAAAGCTATTATTTAATGGTATCACCACATGGTCCAGCAGGCCTTATACTTTACCCATTTTCTTGGTACTGAAAAATAATTGAAATATTCAGCCTGTGTAAACTTCCAGACAATGAACAAAAGAACTAAGGTGGACCAGTATAACATGCCACAAGTTAAGATGCATTGGAGTATTTACTGAGTAGTAAGCAGTTTTCAGTATGGTACTTATGTACAGTAGTGGAAACTAACACATCTACAGTCAGAAAAAGGTCTTGGCTTTGAGGTAGACTATCATTAAGAAGATCAAAGAGTATATGGAGCTAAATTTTAATGTATAGACAGACATGTAATACACTGGCCAATACTCTGACCATTGTCAAGTTAGTTTCTACCTAGCAGAGAGGAGTAGAAAACCTAAGCCAACAATAAATTCAGTATACACTATCAGTCAATTATACACATGCTCTTTCCCATTGACCATGTGAATCTAAAAGCACAATGATACCTGTAGAATAGGTGACAGTTATATGTGGTATGAGGGGACTAAGCCATAATCAAATGGAAATATAGTTGAAAACTGGGGCATTTATTGAAGTGTGTGTCATCACAGGAGATGAATGTTTTTGCATTCACCTAATTCCCTTTTCCTTCTGTTGCCTTTGTGTAATGAATATGTCCTCTGGCCTCACTACACCTCCTCCTCAGCATTTAGGGGTATGCCTAAGGATTTGGGATGATTTTTTTCTATTGTGATTGGTTTAATTCCTGATTCTAGGTATTGATTTCCCACTATTTACAACCAGTGACTAGCAGCTCAGTTCTATTTAGCTAATTAACATGAATTAGCATTTACAAAGGAATATTTGTTTCAAAGATATAGCAAAAAGACATACAAAAACATTTCCCCTCCCCACCTTGTCCCAGTATCTCAGGTGAATACTTTACCTTATGTGACCTCAGAATTTGAGGAGAGTAAGCTCAGATTTAATTTAGTTTCTACTAGGTGGCAGAGTAGCTAGAGTGTGGGACCAGAAGTCAAAAAGACTCCTCTTCATGGATTCAAATATGGTCTCAGACACTTACTAAATATGTGTCCCTGTGCAAATCCCTTAACTCTGTTTGTCTCAGTTTCCTCATCTATAAATTGAACTGGAGAAGGATGACAAACCATTACAGTTTCTTTGCCAAGAAAACTTCAAATGGGGTCACAAAGAGTTGGACACTAATAAAAATGACTAAACAACAACACATAGCACTGACCTCACCAAGCTTTTATACAAATAAAGCACTGCTGCTACTAAGCTGAATCCTGAAGGTCATTCTTTGCTCTCAGGGATTAATGTTGGGTTAACTGAAAAAGTCAATGTGGATTCAGCTCCCAGACTTCTGAACCCCCAGAGTTCTGTATGGGTTCGGTTTTCTGACCTTCCTCACAAGGTTGTAGCCACCAATTTCCTCTACTCAAAAGAACATATCCTGAGACAAAGAATAGGAATCAGCCTTCGAAGGGGAGGTCTGAGCCCTCTCAACATTGTTTTTCACTGGGCACTATATAGCAAGAAGATGAGAAGTAAAACCAAGAGAACAAGTTCATCTAAGAGCAAGCAGCAGCAGTTGACTAAAGCCCTTTTGAATGTCTCTGCAGCAAAGTAAAGACTCTATATTTATGTGCTTAGCCAATTGGTACCAGTTAGAAAAATGTCACATACTCCAAAATTTCTCTAAGTCACTTTCATTAGTGTCTTCATGACTCTCAGGAAGCAGACCACCAGCATCTTCCCTGCAGAGAATTCTATGCATTCTGTGCATAATTACAGGGACCGGGCTCATTGGGAATGGTCCCCATTACACTTGGATGACTTTTGGCAGAAATAATTTCATGAATAAGGGCTGCAAGAAGTAATACAAGTCATAAAGTGAGAGAGTGACCCTTGAGGACTTGAGTTCTCTAGAAGGCATCTTACTGTGATGAAAATGGCAGGAATTGGAGGCATTCAGTGTAATTCAGTGCACTGCTGTGTCTGGTTTTTAGCTGAACAAACACATGATATCAAGAAACAGTGCATATTTCCTAAGACATTTCACTGTCAGCACTGAGAGATGATTTTGCACCCCTTGGGTTGAGAAATGAAATGTGAGATAATATTGAACAAATTTTTCTGGTCCCAAATTGCAGCAGATAATAGTTAAAATAATAGCTAATGGCACTGTGCTAAGTGCTTTACAATTATCACCTCATTTAATCCTCACAACAACCCTATTTTACAGATGAGAAAACTGAGGCAAACAGGTTAAGTGACTTTCCCACGGTCACCTAGGTAATAACTAGTTAGATTTCAACTCAGGTTTTCTGACTCCAGGTCCAGCACTCTATATACTCTGCCACCTAACTGAAGTATAAAAACTTGTGCCCAACCTATTCCCAGGAAAGTGCAACTGAATCCTACTGCATACTTGGAGACCATAAACACTGGTAAATTGTTGGAGCTTATATGTATGATTTTTTATATATAAACAAATCCTTGTCAAAAATGGCCACTTCATCAAGTAAACATAAATTTTCACAACCAGGAATCCTAAGGACTTCTTTGCAAATGGTGTCCTTATTAGGATCCACTCTGACCAAGATATAAACATGGAACTATTTAAGGAGATTTTGGCTTTGGTAGAAGTACAGAAGCCTAGATTCGAAAGTTACTACCCTTAGGGAAACCCACAGTCTTAGTGCTTCGGTGAAATACTGCTGAACATGCTGGTGTCCTTGAGCAAAAGAACTTTTTTAGTACATGAATACAGAAATGGTGCCACAGGCTTTATGCTGTACTTTCTGGTGTTTGGGTGGGAGCCATCTTTACCTATCAACTTAAGCATTAGAGTCTCAGAAGAATGAAGAAGACATAGAGATCTGCAACCAGGATTTCTCTTGGCTAAAAGATCAGAAGAAAAAGACCTGCTGCCTCACTATGGCTTCAGGTCAGAGATGCTCTGATAGAAATAAGTAACAGCATGGTGCTTGAGCTCATTAACAAGATCTTCAGCACACTGATAGAGTTCAGTTAAGAAATCTTGGTGTGCAATAACACACAAGATAGCAGATTGATTAAAAGCCTTCCCATATCAAGTTGCTGAAAGACTGGGCAACCTGCCAGTTTACAAGACAGCCACAGAGAACAGTCAGGACCCTACAAAGACAATTCATAGCAACCATCTATTGCCTATTGGGAAGTTAGTCGGACACTCTCAGGAATAAAAAGAAAAAAAATAATGGACAGTAAGCCAGCAGATTTTTAGAAGAGCCCTTTGACCAGGGTCAGAGAGAATATCAGAGCTAAATGACAGCTCAAAAGATGATTACTCAAATGAGGGGGGAGAAAGTCATTGTATCTGCTAGAGAGTCAGGAAAATCAACTGAGTCTGTCCCAGTGCCAGGGAGAAGCTTTATTTAGTTGTGTAGAAGGAAATGAAGCAGAACCCCAAGATATCCCCTATTTCACCTATTATTCCAGCTGTGTAGGTGATTACCTAGGGAACTGAGGAAAGCCAAAGAACCTTGCAAGAAGGATAATCAACGTGTGTCATTCATAAGTGGGGTAGCTAGATGGTACAGTGGATAGAGTAGCTGGCCTGGAGTAAGGAAGGCCCAAGTTCAAATCCAGTCTCAGAAATCTACTAACCTCTTTGTGCCTCAGATTCTTCATCTGTAAAAAAGGGAAAAAAATAACACCTACCTTCCAGGGTTCTTGTATCAGATGAGATAATAATCACAAAGATCTTAGCACAATGTCTGTGCTAGCACAGGCTATATAAATGTAAACTATTATTATTTATAAGTTCTAAATAGTGAATATACCTCATGAGGGTTCAGGATACTGATAGAAATCCTTTTTCCTGACAAATATTCCAGTTATAGAGACACCTTATGATCACATAGAACCTAGAGTCAGTAATAGGAAACTTAAGCCATCTACAAACTGAGACTGAAACCACACACTAGTAGGTCTGAAGCTTCTAAAAGAGAACCTGACCTATCCCCAAGCTTGGAAGGTCAAGACAGGAAAGCTAGGCCAAATAGACAAGTGGCCAAATTCATATAAATGGAAGAAATGATTATTAATGTAGCCAAACTCTGTTTGCATATAATTGCAAGAAATGATAATATGTATTGCACATGACTTGCATTTGCTATCAATTGGTAAACACCATATGTATATTATACACATGTGCATATATGCATTTTCCCATCAATTTTCAATCAGTCTTTTATTAAGTGCTTACTATATGGCAGCATGTGTTTCACACTGAGTATCAGAGTATAAATAATAAAACAATCTCTTCTCCTGAATATGCATGCATAGATTACGGGAGAAATTCAGTGGAGACGTTATAGAGTAAACTGTTACTATACATCCCTGTGTTTGTAAGAGAAAATAAAAGACATGAATTCAATGCAAAATGATTTTGCAACATGATTGAAAGGTGATTTAAAATATATATCTCTTTTCCTCTCTATGTTCTGTATCATTTTTAATGTCTTAGGTTCAGAAGAAGTGGGTCCAGATTACTAGGTCAGCAGGCAGTTTCCCCCAAAGGGCTGCAAGTGTCCTGTACCCTCAAACAAATATCAGCTCAGGAGAACTGAAAGGGAAACAGAGATAAGAAAGGAGAGGGAGAGAGGCAACTGGAGAGAGTGAGTATTGACTCATTCACCATTTCCTTAATCTCAGCAGTGACAAGCAGCGGGATAATGCTTGCTGCTTTTGTGATTGAACTGACAAAGACAAAGCACATAAAACTTTGTGGGGGGAAAAGTATTTCCTAAAGCTGTGAAGGAAGCTGATATATGCTCTTAAAGCCTCTAAGGAGCCTCTGTTGGCATTCATGGATGTTGCTTCAAAGCAAGAGAAAAAAAATTGGAGGGATTGATTATAAGGGAGGTTAGATTATTATTTTTTTATTATATTTTATTATTGATTTTCTTGTCAAATGTGAAATGGAACAAGTATGTGAGTAAATACAATATTTTAAACAAGCTTCATTTCTGGTGCCTGGCATATGCCTTGACAGCCATTGATACATAAAACCATCATTTAACTTACTTTCCTGCTCACCTAAAAGTGATTAGATTTCATTTGCTTCATTATATTTCTAAAATAAATCCAAGACTAATGTTTGCCTTGGAGATTCATTTTTTTCTCTAATATCTGTAAACTCTATTTAGAACCTACACAATTAACATAATTTATCATAGGATCTAAGTGATTATAGTATGGATTTGATTTACATAATAGGTGTCCATATGCAAATTTCCTGAGGTAAAACAAATATTGATGACTATACATTTATTTATCTGGTCAAGGTAAATGCTGGCATTGGGGGAGGGGAAAGAAATCTTTCTTTTTCCCTTCTTGTAGATATGACCTTATACCAGGTTACTTTTCCTCATACAACTTTCTTTTAAAGTCTAAAGAGAAAAATGACTGCAGCCAGGAAAAATTAAAAGTAAAGAAAATGTCAGTGGTTTTCTCCCTTAGCACCTTAGGTTCCTTGCTTACTGGCTTGTAATAATATGGCCAAATAATCTGACCCCAAATACTAGTCATTTTTTCTTTTCTAGTAAACAACTCTTCAGTTAAATATGTGGATTGAATGCACAGCCAGTATGTATTGACAAAATGCAAATTTGGTTTTTAAAACCTCAGTATTTTAAATCTTTGAAGAGGACAGCTTCTATTGAGTGATGAAGTCAGAAGCTAAAAAAAAATTAACCAATAAATTACAAGGCTTTTAAAAAGAGGGTGAGCAGAGGGAAAATCGAGTTACTTAATATGGGTGGCTTTATCAAGGAATTTATTTGTAAAGGAATAGAAAGATTTATGATATCTTATAGTGATGATGATGATTATAGGGAAAAATTAAATTTTTGTTTTTGCTTTTAAGGGATGGGAAGGAGATATGGGCATGTTTATAGACACCAGGAAAAGTCAGTATATAAGGAGAAATTGGAAATTAGTGACTAGAATGCTTAGAACAGCCACTTTGGAGACTGGGATAGAGAACTGATTCAGGAGAAGAGTATTGCTGCAGTGAAGGGTCAGTTAGAAACAGATAATATAAATTTATAGCATGATTTTATTCAGCTCCCTTTAGTTGTATGTAAATAAGAGCAAAGAAAATATGTAATGGGAGTAAAGCAAGGTTAGGATTTAGCAAGGCTTGATCAGCAATAGGTCAAGGAGGGCAAAGGATTTGAAAGATAGAGTTTAAATGGCTCACTAAGGAGTCAAGATATGGAAGGAATGAATAAAAACAGTGAAGGGGTGATGGCCTAGGAAAAAATGATGGCTGAGTCAGATTGGAGTCAGACTGCATAGGGTTAGGCATCCTAAGGCAATAGGGAAAAAAAAAGATCATTATGATCAGAAAAGGAAATTACAGATTCCATGAATGTGTAAGTGGAACACTTGTGGATAATGGCAAGATCAAATGTGTAGCTGAGGTAGAGAGTGATGATGGTGATGGTGGTGATAATTCGTAATAATAATAATTACTAGCATTTACATAAAGCTTACTATTTCCCAGGCACTATACTAAATGTTATCTTTATTATCTCTTTTGATTCTTGTAACAACCCTGGGAGGTAGCTTATTATTATTCCAATTTTACAAATGAGAAAATTGAGTCAAACAGAGGCACATGTGACTTGCTCAGGGCCACACAGCTAGGAAGTGCTGAGGCCATATTTGAAGTCAGGTCTTCCTGAGTCTAGGCCCAAAACCCTATCCATTGGGCCACCTAGCTTCCTAGTAGAGTATTGGGCAGATTGATGAATTATAAAGTTAAGGTATTTGAAAAAAAACATCATTATGTAAGTTGAAGTCCCCTGGCACGAGGGCAAAATTTGTGCTGGACAGAAAGACTGTGAGCCAGGCACTGAATTCATTGAGAAAGAAAGGAAAATGTCCTGGTGTCAGTAGATGATAGTTACCAGAAGCTGGATTGGGTGATAAATTTGGATTGTGTGAACCTCAAAGGAAGATAAATTGCTGAATGAGGGAAATTTCAGAGGGGAGCAAAATGACCAGTTATTTAGGGGTATGAGACAATTAATTATGAGCCAGTGTTAAAAAGGGTAAGGGGGTATGAGAATCAGTATCATCAGGAGAGGAGCAGGTCTTAGTGTCAGAAGGTGTGAGAAAGAAGAAATTTGGAAGAAGAAATTCAAGAAGGGGTGGGGACATTTAGGACATGACATTGGTGGTAGAGGTTTGGAGGGAAAAGGAGTAGGGATGTGGACAATTAGGGATGGGAATTACCATTTATACATTGTTAACTGGAGTTCAGAATAATTAGGATAAGGTGAAAAAAGTGAATATAAGGGGGTGGCAGGATGTGAACCGTATCTTGAGTCCAAGCTGAGTATAAATGATTAGAGAGAAACTTGGTGAAGGGAGGCTACTTAACACACACACACACACACACACACACACACACACACACACACACACACACACACACACACACATATATATATAAGGTCCTCCCTTGAGGGTCTGAGGTTGGACTGGAGAAGAACTTGAAGGTTAAGATAGAAACCACTAACTAAGAAGTACAATCTTGTCTCTGAACAGCTTCATAGAGAAGTGCTACCTGACCTGGCTAGAGAAGTCACCAGATATGTGATGGAAGCTAAGAGAAGGGTGGCTAGTCCTGGTCTCCACCAGTCTTTAGTTTATTGAACGTTGAAATTTCTACATTTAATTTATTTAAAAGTATATATGTACTTTAGTTTTCCAGTGGACCATATTAAATACTATTTTCAATCTACTGCTTCATACTTAAAACCATTAGGTGTTATATTAATTTCCTGGCTAGCAGGGATTATGAGATTTCTTATCCCTGTGCAATTGAGTCCCCTTGGAAAAAAAAATCAATGAATTTGTTTTTCTGTTTCTGGTTTGTAAACCCCAATGATTCTTATAAGAGACTTCAAAAAAATTCAGTTACTTTAGATCAGCACAAAATTATATTTAAGTATCACCATTTGTACTTTCATCTACCAGTTACAGGCTTTTTAGAATTAGCAATCAATGAAGTCCATGTAGAGTGGCTAATTCAATCTTACTTGTTCCATTACACTGAAAGTTGAAACTGTGATTCTGAGTTTATCTGCTCATCTAAATTCTTAAAATCAGTTATTGAATAACACACTCTCAAATGGGAGGAGCCTCATTATATCAAGGACTACATTCCGATGAAATGATGGCACTAGGAGAAGACATAAGCATTAGAGTTGAATCCTTGATAGTAACTAGGAAAATGTACCTCTCCACTTCCAACTCTGATTATTCTAGAAATGCTCTCTTGACTGATTATTTTACACACTTTTTATCACAAAGTAAACAGTTGTAGTTGAAACAGGGATGCTTCTATTTTCAATAGGTAAGAACTATTTAGAAAGCTTGAATACAATGACTTTCTTAATAGTTCCAGTGAAATTCTGGTCAACCTTTTACTGATAAGTGTGGTGTTAATTAGTGATTATTTTAATGGATCTGAGAAAGCAAGCAATCATGTTATAAGTGAGCACTGAATGAGCTCTCTCTCTTTCACACTGGTATGCACACACACAAACAAACACACCAGTCTTCCTCACAACAAATAAAAGATTATCTTGAGAGAAGATCAGACTGTAGCAATCCAGAAGTATTCACAGATCTTAGAACTAAGGGGAAAATATGCAAGTCTGATGTAAATGCTTTCTTTCAAGCTCAAGAACTTTATGTTCAAAGCAGAAAAAAAAATTACCTTTGCCTTATCTGTAATTAGCATTTCCATAGTGAATACAAAATATTTATTATTAAATAATTAAATTCTTGGTTGAGAGATCAAAATATCTTTAGTAAACATCAAAATGTTTTATACAAGCCATTAGTAAATATGTATACCCACATTTAGAATAACTCCATATGCTGTAATTCACTTCTTGTTTTTCTTAAGTTATTTATTTGTGTTTCATGCAATTAATATGTCTTTCAAAAAAGAAACATCCTTGAACAAAATGAGCCTGTGGGATGCTTGAGATTGTCACAGGTTATGTATTAAGAAATGACCCTAAGTTACTTTATTCAATCCACTTTAGACACTTGTCAGTGCTATATAATAAAAGACAGTCAAAGAATCTCAGACTTGAAGGGAAAAAAAGTATTAGACCAACTCCATATCAGCCACGCCAAATCAACTCAGTTGCTATTTGAAAGGATTAATTCATCTTATTATAAGACAAAGCAATGAATCTAGAAGATTTAAATCTTACATAAAATACAGTTTGTCACTTATATTACTTTTGCCTGTGGCCTGTTTTATGCATATTATACAATCCAAAATTATTTGGGAATTAACACCTCACTTCTCTATCATTATCAGGAAAGAGGTGATTAAAATAAATGAATTTTTCAGACAACCAAAATCTAACTATTTGAGAAATTTTATTTTGGCCCTTTTAAAGAAAGTCTTTCTAAAACATATTAGGCATGCCTCCGCCATCTTAAACTGAAAACACTAAAAAAAAATTTCTTAAATCTTTTATTAATGGGTTTTTCATACATAGTAAATAAATAAAGCAATTGACCATCTATCCCAGAGTTTAAAATTGTAGAACCAAAATATAATCACTGATATTCATTTAGATAACGCTTTAAAGTTTTCCAAGTGTTTCAAATTATCTAATTTGAACCTCAAAACAACACTGTGAGGGAGATACTAGAAATATTATTTTCTTTGTTTTTGAAGTAAAACAACTAAATTTCAGCCATCAAATTTGAATCTGAGTCTACCTGGGTTCCGTGTCCCAGTACTTGATCTTTGAACCATACAATATCGATGACAGTGCTAAATCTGATGTTCTTTTCTCATTGCTCACATTTCTTGACTTGTCTGCTGCATATAACACTATTGACCACCCTCTCCTAGATATCTAGGTTTTTGGGATACTATCTTGTCTAATCTCTATAACTGTTCCCAGTGTATGATGATACATATCACATTTTGTTACCCTGGTTATTCCCCAAGACTTTGTCCTGGGCTCTCTTCTGTTCTCTACACATTCTCAGTGACCTCATTAGCTCCCATGGAAAAAGTATAGTTTCTATGGAGATAATTCAAAGACTATTCCATTCTTTCCCATGAGTTTTAGTCTAAATATTATCAAGTACCTAATGGTCATTTTAAGATGAAAAACCACTATAATCTTAAATGCTATCTCCCCTCAGACCCTGAAGTAGACAGTCCAGAATTCTGAGCCCATGAGTCTTGGTAATACCAGTGTTTGCAGCCCACTACCATCAACCATTGCCAGTGCCACAGCTACGACTGCTGCCACTAACATCTTTGGCACTATCCAATGGTTCAACATCAGAAATGTATGATTTTATTAGTGGAGATTACATTAAAAACATATTAATGTTTCTTTGAAGATGCATCTTAAGGAGACTTTTTCATCTGATTTAGAGCTGAAACATTTTGGTTCTCTCCTCCATTAGAATGTGAGTTCCTGGGGGCGGAGCCAAGATGGCAGAGTAGAAACAGCATTTCCAATGTGCTCTGCCCCACACAAATTTCAAACAATGTGAAAGGGGACTCCAAACAACTTCTGGAGCCACAGCACCCACAGAACGGCACAGAGAAGCTAACCTCCTGCTGAGGACATCCCAGCAGCCCTGCAGGGAGCGGCCAGCTCAGCGCTCTGAGAGCAGGCAGCACAGCGCTCTGAGAGCAGGCAGCACAGCACGCTGGGAACCGACAGCACAGTGCTCAGGCCCAAGCCCAAGTCCACGGTTTTAGCCCCAGGGCGGCCAGGCCTTTAACTGGCTGGAGGGACCCCAGAACACCAGCAATTGTGGTGATTCCAGATTTATCAGCACAGATATGCCTAGGACAAAGTGAGAGGTTAGTGCCCTATGGACTTTGGGACCAGTATTTGGGGAACTCTTGGCTTCCTCCCCTGGGGGCGAAAAGCTACTGAAGAAACAGCAGCACAGAAGCCATTTTGCAGCATCAGTAGTGGCTCTAGCTCCTGGTCTGTGAACTGTAGGGAGATCCAGGAATCAGTCTGGGGGTTAATCGCTTTTGCTTTAAACTGCGTGGATCTGGATTGTGGTCTGGGGGGGAAGTTTGAGGTGGGTATCCAATTTGCCAGAGTGGGTGGAGGCTTTACAGAGGCTACCCAACCTCTGGAAGTTGTGAAGACCCCACGTTTGGGCGGAAGCTCCCCTGTCTGGTGGCAGAGTCCTACTGTGGCAACAAGCCCCAAAATCAAGTAATTAAGTGGCAATATGCCTAGGCAAACGAAACAAAATAAACAGAAAAGTTCAACACTGGACTCCTATTTTAAGGGCAAAGAGGCTCAAAGCATGGAGGAGGACTGTGAGGTCAGAACTCCTGCACCAAAAGCCCCAAATGAAAATACAAGCTGGCTACAGGCCACAGAGGACCTTAAGAAGCAGATAAGAGAAGTGGGGGAAAATTGGGGAAGAGAAATGAAAAAGATGCAAGAAAAGTATGAAATGACAGTCAACAGCCTGACTGAGGAAAATAACACCTTAAAAAATAGACTAACTCAAATGGCAAAAGAGGCTCAGAAAGGCAATGAGGATAAGAATGCCTTAAAAAGTCGAATTTGCCAGATGGAAAAAGAATCTCAAAAGCTCACTGAGGAGATTCATTCCTTCAGAGTTAGACTGGAGCAAATGGAAGCTAGCGACTTTATGAGAAATCAAGATACTATTAAACAGATCCAAACAAATGAAATAATAGAAGGCAATGTGAAGTATCTCATGGGAAAAACCACTGACCTGGAAAATAGATCCAGGAGAGATAATTTAAAAATTATTGGACTACCTGAAAGCCATGATCAAAGAAAGAAGCTAGAAATCACCCTTCAAGAAATTCTCAAGGAAAATTGCCCTGATGTTTTAGATCCAGAGGGCAAAGTAGAGGTTGAAAGAATCCACCGATCACCTCCTAAAAAAGATCCCAAAAAGAAAACTCCAAGGAATATTATAGCCAGGTTCCAGAATCCCCAGATCAAGGAGAGAATACTACAAGCAGCCAGGAAGAAACAATTCCAATATTGTGGAAACACAATCAGAATAGCCTAGGACCTGGCAGCTTCTACATTGAGGGATAGAAGGGCATGGAATATGATATTCCAGAGGGCAAAAGAGCTGGGACTGAACCCAAGGGTCACCTACCCAGCAAAACTGAGTATCTTGTTTTCAGGGGAAAATATTGTCATTCAGTGGAATAGAGGACTTTCAAGCATTCTTGAGGAAAAAACCAGAGTTGAATAGGAAATTTGACATTCAGACACAAGAAGCAAGAGATGCTTGAGAAGGTAATCAAGGAAAAGAAATCAAAAGGAACTTATCAAAGTTGGACTATTTACATTCTTATATGGAAAAACAATAACTGTGTTTGATGAAACCTTTCTCATTATGAAAATAATTGAAGAAGGGTACAGGGCATATGTTCACAGGTATACATGGATAGAGGGCACAGGTTGAATTTGATGGGAAGGGATGATTTTTTTTTTGGAGGGAAATTGGGGTTGGGTGACTTGCTCGGGGTCACGCAGCTGGGTTTTTGTTTGTGTGTTGGCTGTCTGGGGCCGGATCCGAGCTCGGGTACTTCTGGCTCCAGGGCCGGTGCTCTGCTTGCTGTGCCACCTAGCCGCCCCAAGGAAGGGATGATTCTTAAGGGGTGAAGCCAAGAGGTGAGAGAGGAAAGTGGCAAGAGGAGATGGAGAGAGACAGGGTAGGGTAAACTATCTCATGTAGAAGAGGCAAGGGGAAGTAGTTGCAGGGGAGGGGAAGAAGGCAAAAGCATATTCTCATTGAAGTTGGCTCAAGGAGAGAATCACATACATACTAAATGGAGTATCTTACCCTCACTCACTCTCCTGAGTAGGTGAAAGGGGGATGAGAAAGGGGATGATGGAGGGGAGGGCATTCTGGGGGGAGAGGAGGTTGGAAGTACCCACTATCAAAGAGGGACAGGATCAAGGTAGGGAATGGACCAGGTGGGAGGTGAGATGGGTGGGAGGGAAATATAAGCAGTCTTTTACAATATATCTACTATGGTATTGTTTTGCGTAGCTATACGTGTACAACACATACTGAATTGCTTATCTTCTCAGAGGGAGTGGGTGACGAGGGAGGAAGGGAATGGATCTGAAAATCGAAGTTTTAGAATTAAATGCTTCATAAGATGTCCAGGCATTGGGGCTCAGAGATTCACCTTGCCCTAATGGCAAAGTCGAAGGGGGTATGGGAGAAGATATGGGAGAGAGCAGATTGGATGAGGGGATATCTAGTGGGACTGCTATTCTGGGGTGGTGGGTAGGGAAAAAATGGGGGAAAATGTAACACATAATCTGGTGGAAATGAATGATGTAAACCAGAAGTTAATAAAGCATTTGTTTAATTAAAAAAAAAAGAATGTGAGTTCCTTAAGGGTAAGGACTGTTATTTTTCTGTTTATATCCTCAAAATTTCTAGGACAGTGCTCGCATAATGAAGATGCTTTATAAATGTTACATTCATTCATACAATTTTAGAAGTGGAAGGGATGCTACAGACTAGCTTACCTAACAGATAAGTAAACTAAAATCCAGAGATTAAGTAATCACCAAATATCATTTAGCTTTTCAACAGGATTACATCCTATGACTCCCAGACCTCCCTTCTGTTCACATGAACATCCTTTCTCTCTTCTATTTCATTTTTCATGTACTTCTCTGATGTTCTTAAACTTCTCCCATCAGCAAGATAGAGCTTTCATGACTATCACTATCAGCCTTTTCCTCCAGCTGGTATTCTGGGCAATCTTTACATTTTTAGCTACTTTAAAAATTGCTTTATTCTCAAAAGTGCTTTCCTTTACTGAGTTCTGCTCAAATATCTGACTTCATATTTATATAACATTTTAGGGTTTATGGAGCACTTTCCTCATAACAACCCTATGAGGCAGGCAATGCAAAGTATTACTAGAACCATTCTATAGATAAAGAAACTGAGTCTCGGGGCGGCTAGGTGGCGCAGTGAGTAGAGCGTTGGCCCTGGAGTCAGAAGGACCTGAGTTCGGATCTGGCCTCAGACACTTAATGCACACACAAACAAAAACCTAGCCGTGTGACCTTGGGCAAGTTACTTAACCCCAATTGCCCTCCAAAAAAAAAGCAAAAAACAAACAAACAAACAAAAAGAAACTGAGTCTCATGGAGGTTAAAAAGTTTGACTTTTGGGTAAGTTTTGGGTAAGTTAAAAAAAATTGAGAAATTAAATAATGATCACAAGAACAGATTTCCATTTTTGCTGCTTCTTTTATGGAAAATGCTCTCAGAAGCAGAGAAAATGAATTACATTATATATATGAAATGGTTCTATTAAGCCACAAAGATACTGAATACACTTTAGATCCTGTATCTGCTCATGATAAAAACATGGCAGAAAACAAATTAAGTAGGAAAATTTTATTCAATTGTATTCACTGGTCAACATGTTCATATAAATGATATAAAGGGTATAGTTTGTAGCAATTAAGCCTATTTTACCATTAAAGTTAAATGTATTTCACTATTTTACTATGAGCAGTATTTCAATAATAAATACATCTAGATATACATGTATGTATGTGGAAGTAAATATTTCTAATTTGCAGTGGGTGTGCATGTGTGTGTGCGTATAAAACAAGGCAGCTAGATCCAGAGTGGGTAGAGTTCCAGGCCTGGAGCCAGGAAATTGCATCATCCCGAGTACAAATATGACCTCAGACACTTACTATCTGAACCTGGGCAAGTTACTTAATCCTATTTGCTTCAGTTCCTCATCTATAAAATGAGCTGGAGAAGAAAATGAAAAACCATTCCAGCTTCTTAAAAGTAGAAGCTCTTCACTAAAGTATTACGTAGATGCTTTTTGGTATTGTAAAGGTTTCTTTATGTTCCCAAAGGCTGTATTAGAGGAACATAAGCCCTTGCAGATGAAGGACTTCAAGGAGGAGGCAAGAAACAGATCACGTCCATTATTCAGGGACTAGCTTAGAGAAGTCTTTCACCAAAAGTTGACTACCAGGTAATGAAATTCTCACCTTCCTCAGCCTAGAAAAAACTTCCACTGCCATCTGTATTGGTGAAAGAATATTCATATTGATAAAACTACAGATTTTTGAAGGAAATATGTATATATTACAAATACATATACTTTATATATGTGTACATATATATTATAAATACATAAAGTTTTATGTATATGCATACACATATATACACACATATGTGTATATATGTGGGGGAAAAGATAAAAATATGATGGTCTGATCAAATAAGAAAGGGAGGGAAATAAGAAATCTTATAGAACATCTACTATATGCCAGACACTATTATTATCCCCATTTTGCCATTGAGAAAACTGAGACAAACAGATGTTAAGTGACTTACCTTAGTTGAAACAGCTAATAAGTATCTAGGGCTATGTTTGAACTCAGGTTTTCCTAACTTCAAGCTTAATGCCCTAGGCTGCCTGTGAGCTGTAATATACTCAGTTTCAAGAGAAGCAAGGAAGGCCCCCTACAGTATTGTGTGGAACCACTATGGTGAATTTATGGAAGATATTTGACAAGAATAACACAGAATGGGGATAAGTAGAAATAGATTATCACATGCTTTATTGGAAGGAATAGCCATCATTGACTGTGTATGCACATGCATATATTATTTTTCATTCAGAAAACTGTATATGTACATGTATTTTGTTCTACAAGAAAAAAAAAGCCCATAACATAGGAACAGCAGACTGTTTATTGAGCTGTGTGGATTTGAGCAGGTCACTTCCTTTCTTTGAACCTCAGTTTCCTTGTCTATTAATAAGGGACACTGGAGATTTTTAAGGGCCCTCTACATCCTATGAGTTTCTTTGTTGCTCTTCAAATAATTATGGCATGAATATTTAGACATACACAGAACAGAGCTGCTATAATTTGACATTTAATGTATCAATAAATCCTACCATTTTAATGCATAAGCAGAAAAATATATTTTTCCCTTGAATTCTTTTCACTGTATGTAATGAAATAATTCCACAATGGAGTCTTAAACATATTGAGACGTTTTTGTGTAAGGTTACTCATTGAGCATTTACATAATCCTTCAAAATAATTGGCTTTTTGTTGCAAGAAAACTGCTTACCTGGAAATGTTCAGAAAGTACATTTCCTCTATGGGTCTATAATCTTGGTTCTGCATGCTCTTGTGGGACTTCCACAAGACATTTGAACATTTAATTGAAAATGATTGAGTGCCCAGCATACCACAGATGCCCAGCATAAATAACAGCAGTGGAGATTACTGAGATTCAACTTCTTGTTTCAAAAACAAAACCAAATATATCCTGTCCCATTTCCAAGATAACCACTTATGTGGTTCCAGGGAGTAAATGTGTGATTGAATTGTGAATCCATGAGGTGGAAGAAAAAGGCCATATGGTCTAACCTCGAAAGGAAATTCACATGGGTACCTCAACATATGGGTAATTAAAAGAAAAATGAATGGGATAACTCAGAAGCAATTTTATACTCATATATAACCAAGCAGTATATCTTCATGAGCAAATACATAAAAATAAAGACTATACAGAGCACAATGCCATGAACTATAATTTATTAAGCATATTCACATAAAGAACATATGGTACCCAACAAATGTAGATTCTACCTAACTTTCCCCAGCCCATGCTTCCATATTTAGTGGGAAATACATGTGTGGAAGCCAGGGCATGACACATATTTGGTCACTAGTATAGGGCTAAACTAGTTAGATATACCTGCCCAGATGGCTGAATTTGTATTGTTTTGCTTTTATCCTAGGTCAGTAATCCTAATTGTTTTAGGATTTTCACCACTTGGTGGTGGTGTTTTGTTGTTGCTTTTTCTGATTCAATCACTTAATAAACATCTACTGCCTACTTTGTGCAGGGAACTGAGAAATAATAGTAATACCTAACATGTATATAGATAGCACTTAAAGGGTTGCAAAATATCTAAAAATCTTAGCTCATTTGCTTCTCACGATGACCCTCTAATTATGCTATTATGATCCCCAGTTACAGATGATGAAACTGAGGGTCAGAGAGCTTTGGAGACATAAAGAAAGGTAAGACAATTACTACTTTCAAGGAGCTCACAGTCTAATGGGGGGACACAACATGCAAATAATTATGTACAAAAAAGATACGTACAGGATAAAAGCACAAATAATCAACAGAGGAAGGTGTTAGCACTAAGAGGGATTAGAAGTCTGTAGAAGGTAGGATTTTAGCAGGGACATGAAGGGATCCAACTCTCCTTCGGCAATAAGCACAATGAAATAAAAATTCAAGCTAAACCTTTTAGACAGATTTCTAAAATGAGTAGCCTACTGCATATCTTTGTCTATGTCCATAATATTCATTCATTCCTATAGCTTCTGTAATCTGGCCTTTGTCCCTCAAACTTTACTATAATTTAAATTCAAAGCCTGATAACATATCCATAGCTTTCAATCAAGAGTAACAACAAGAAAAAGCTGTAACCTTTTATAAAGTCATGGAACTTCTCTGACCCTCAGTTTCATCATCTGTAACTGGGGTTCATAATAGCATATATGTCAGAGGGTCATTGTGAGAAGCAAATGAGCTAAGATTTTTAGATACTTTGCAACCTTTTAAGTGCTATCTATATACATGTTAGCTGTTACTCTTATTTCTCAACTAAACTGTTCTAATAGCCTCCCGACTGGACTATCTGCTTTTAATCTTTGCTCTCTCCAATCTATCCATCACACAGCATCCAGATTATTCTTCCTAATGCACAGATATGTGAGCACACACAGACACCCATACACATACACACCACCCTTCAGTGTTTTCCTCTTATTTGTTGGATAACATACAGATCCCTTAATCTGGTAATTATATGTGTACTTCTCTATACAGATAAAATATAAGGTCCATAAAGTCAGAGGCTGTCTTTTATTTTCTCTTTTCTATATACAGGGCCCAACATGGAATGTGGTACATAGTAGATGCTTTAAAATGCCTTATTGATATGTTTTACATGAATTCATATGTATAATGTGAGTTGTGATTCTTTTCAATGGGGGAGAGATGAAGGGAGGGTGAAAAATTTTTTTTAATTAAAAAGCTTTCTGTCTTGCTTAAGTGATTGACATAAGGCCCATAGCTTTAACCTTTCTAGTCCTTTTTCACAGTATACTCCTTTATACACTATGCAGTTTTCCAGACAGACTGAGCTTCTGGCTGTTCATCTATCTTATCTACTACTTTCCCATCTATAATGCAGTGACTCCAGAATTGGCCTGTTGAAATCTTGTTCTTCCTTCAAGGTCTATCTCAAGTAATAACTACTTCATGAAGGCTTCTCTAATTACCCAGCTCAAAGTAATCTAGATTACATTGTTTAGAACTCTAGATCCTCTCCTTCTCCCCTATCACTTTCCCCCTTATACCATGCATTTGGTATACTTATCATTTCTCCTCCTCTTTCCTCTACCTCTCTTAACTTTGATCTTTGAGAGCAAGAACTAACTAGCAAAGTATCCTCTACATAGTAAATACAACAAATTATAAAATATCAGAACTGTATGATAGCTCAAATAACATGTAGCTGTTCTCATAAATGTAAAGGAAACCTCTCTATGCTATCCAGAAGAAATGATCAGTTAATTATTATTTCAAGACCTATACTATTCTACTTCTGGAAGGTTATAATTGCTAGAAAATCTTTCCTTACATCAACCTTAAATTTATCTCTAGGCAATTTTTGCTCATTGTTCATAGTTTAATTCTCTGGGGCTGGGGGTGGAGCCAAGATAGCAGAGTAGAAACAGCACTTCCAAGTGCCCACACCACTTCCAAACAATGTAAAAGGGGAATCTGAACAACTTCTGGAGCCCCAGCACCCACAGAAAGACACAGAGAAGCTAACTCCTGCTGAGGACAGCCCAGCAGACCTGCAAGGAGCGGCCAGCACAGCGCTCTGAGAGCAGGCAGCACATCGTGCTGGGAACCGACATCTCAGCACTCTGGGAGCCGAGCCCAGGACCACATAATGCCTGGTTTTAGCCCCAGGGCAGCCGGGCCAGCAGCCGGCTGAAGGGACCCCAGAACACCAGCAGCTGGGGCAATTGCAGAATTATTAGCACAGATATGCCTAGGACAAAGTGAGAGGTTAGTGCCCTATGGAGTTTGGGACCAGTATTTGGAGAACTCGTCAGCTTCCTCCCCTGGGGGTGAAAAGCTGCTGAGGAAACCGGCACAGAGGCCATTTTGCAGCGTCAGTGGCAGCTCCAGCTCCTGGTCTGCGAATTGTAGAGAGATCCAGCAATCTCTCTGGGGGTCAATTGCTCTTGCTTTAACCTGCTTGGATCTGGATTGTGGTCTTGTGTGGAGGTCTGTGGTGGGTATCCAATTTTCCAGAGTGGGTGGAGGCTTTACAGAGGCCACCCAACTTCTGGAAGTTGTGAAGACCCAGACGTTTGGGATGGAAGCTCTCCTGTCTGGTGGCAGAGTACTACTGCGGCAAGAAGCCCAAAAATCAAGTAATTAAGTGGCAATATGCCTAGGCAAAGGAAACAAAATAAACAGAAAAATGCAACTTTAGACTCCTATTTTGGGGGTAAAGAGGATCAAAGCATGGAACAGGAGGAAGACTGTGAGGTCAGAACTCCTGCACCAAAAGCCCCAAATGAAAATACAAGCTGGCTATAGGCCATAGAGGACCTTAAGAAGCAGATAAGAGAAGTGGTGAAAACTGGGAAGAGAAATGAGAAAGATGTAGGAAAAGTATGAAATGCCAGTCAACAGCCTGACTGAGGAAAAAACACCCTAAAAATAGACTAACTCAAATGGCAAAAGAGGCTCAGAAAGGCAATGAGGAGAAGAATGTCTTAAAAAGCTGAATTTGCCAGATGGAAAAAGAATCTCAAAAACTCACTGAGGAGAATCATTCCTTCAGAATTAGACTGGAGCAAATGGAAGCTAGTGATTTTATGAGAAATCAAGATGCTGTTAAACAAATCCAAACAAATGAAAGAAGAGAAGGCAATGTGAAATATCTCATGGGAAAAACCACTGACCTGGAAAATAGATCCAGGAGAGATAATTTAAAAATTATTGGACTACCTGAAAGTCATGATCAAAGAAAGAACCTAGAAATCATCCTTAAAGAAATTCTCAAGGAAAATTGCCCTGATGTTTTAGACCCAGAGGGGGAAATAGAGGTTGAAAGAATCCACTGATAGCCTCCTGAAAAGGATCCCCAAAAGAAAACTCCTAGGAATATTATAGCCAGGTTCCAGAATTCCCAGATCAAGGAGAAAATACTACAAGCAGCCAGGAAGAAACAATTCCAATACTGTGGAAACACAATCAGAATAGCCCAGGACCTGGCAGCTTCTACACTGAGGGATCAAAGGGCATGGAATGTGATATTCCAGAGGGCAAAAGAGCCATCCAACAAAACTGAATATCTTGTTTCAGGGGAAAATATGGTCATTCAGTGGAAAAGAGGACTTTCAAGGATTCTTGAGGAAAAAACCAGAGTTGAATAGAAAATTTGACATTCAGACACAAGAAGCAAGAGATGCTTAAGAAGGTTATCAGGGAAAAGAAATCAAAAGGAACTTATCAAAGTTGAACTATTTACATTCCTACATGGAAAAACAATAACTGTGTCTGATGAAAACTTTCCATTATGAAAATAATTGAAGAAGGGTATATGGACATATGAATACATGTGTGAATATGTGTATATATGTTTACAGGTATAAATGGATAGAAGGCACAGGTTGAATTTGATGGGAAGGGATGATACTTCAGGGGTGAAGTTAAGAGGGGAGAGAGGAAAGTGACAAGAGGAGATGGGGAGACACAGGGTAGGGTAAACTATCTCATGTAGAAGAGGCAAGGGGAAGTAGTTGCAGGGGAGGGGAAGAACAGGAAGGCAAAAAGGCAAAGCCTTATTCTCATTGAATTTGGCTCAGGGAGAGAATCACATACATACTAAATGGGATATCTCACCCTGCAGGTGAGTAGGGGGAAGGGGGATGAGAGGTGGGATGATAGAGGGGAAAGCATTCTAGGGGGAGGGGAGGTTGGAAGTACCCACTTTCAAAGAGGGACAGGATCAAAGTAGGGAATGGACCAGGTGGGGGATGGGATGGGTGGGAGAGAAATATAAGCAATCTTTTACAGTATATCTATTATGGTAATGTTTTGCATAGCTATACGTGTACAACACATACTGAATTGCTTATCTTCCCAGAGGGAGTGGGTGAAGGGAAGAAGGGAATGGATCTGAAATTCGAAGTCTTAAAATTAAATATTTCAAATGTATATAAATACTATTATTAATACTATTTTGCATGTAATTGGGAGATAAGATGTTCAGGCATTGGGGCTCAGAGATTCACCTTGCCCTAATGGCAAAGTTGAAGGGGGTATGGGAGAAGATATGGGAGAGAGCAGATTGGATGAGGGGATATCTAGTGGGACTGCTATTCTGGGGTGGTGGGTAGGGAAAAAATGGGGGAAAATGTAACTCAAAATCTGGTGGAAATGAATGATGTAAACCAGAAGTTAATAAAGCATTTATTTAAAAAAATTCTCTGGGGCCAAGGAGAAAAAAGTATAATCCCTCTTCCAAATGATATTCCTTAAAATATCTGTTCCTGATCACCAGGCTTAATTTTCTGCTTTAGCCTAAATCTCCTTGGTTTCCTCAATCAGTTCTTATTTCAGAGGGTTTCTAATTCACCCTTGCTATACACCTTTCTCTGCACAGACACTGGCTTGTCAATTCCTTCCCAAAATGCTGTACTGAACACAGTTTTCTAGATTCAACTGGCTGTAGCAGCAAGCACCCCAAAATCCCCAGGGTGGCTGGCAACACAGGCTCTTAGATCTGATTTTCTAAAGGAAAGCAACACAAAATGGGTTAACGAGCTTCCTTTAATCAATCAAACATATATCGTTTACCTATTTCGGGGGAAAAAGGTCAGCACCCTGAACTTCAGAGTATACAGATAGTAGTTTCAAAACAGAGAAACAGATCAAGTAGACATGCTTCCACACTGTCCAAGCATTACACATCAATACCAAATCACAGTTACCAGAGAGGGAAGCATCAACATCTGGGTTTTCAAAGTGGGGGGGGGGGGGAGGGGGCTCTCAACGGCTGCCCAGAGTCTTATCTGGTCAAATCACACAATGCTTCTCAAATGAGCCCCAAAGCAAAGCCTCACATCAGGGACTATATAGCCTTCTCCTGGCTCGGAGAATGTAACAACCCTCTTGACCCACTGCCCAATCACAAAGTATCTCTTGAGAAACAAGCCTCCCACCACAGGCTCCAGGTGCACTTAAGCCTAGGGCCAGGGAAGATCTTAAAAACTTACATTTCCATTACACTGGACCAGAGCAAAACTGGGTATTTTCCAAGGTTTATACCAGGTATACTTAATCCAAGGGTCGATGAAATATATACATGATACACAGATACCTGTGTACCACACAGATACATGAACATACATGTGTATTTATATGTATATATATACATATATAAATAAAATTGGGTTTCAAAATAATTTGTTTTCATTGTAATACTGTATATTTTACTTTATGCATTTAGAAACATTTTTCTGAGAAAGAGTCCATAAGGTTTCACCAAAGTGACAAAGGACAGTGTAAGCCTAGAATCACATTCAGTGTTTTGTCTGCCATGTTGACTCATGTTCAGATTTCATTTCACTAATTCTCTATATCCTTTCCATATTAACTATTACCTACTCATGCCTCTACCATTTTAAACTTATGCAGATCATCTTCAGAATGACAGCATAAAACAGTTCCAGTTCTCTTTATCCAATGTAGGACTTAATATTTATTTATTTGCTAAATAGTGAAATATTATCACAAAGTTTATTTTTAAAGCCTCATTTCAAAATCAAAATTGCATACTAATTTAGTTAACTCCTTTGTTTTATTAAGGATAACTTGGCTAAATGTTGATCTTGCCATTTCATTTAAGTTTATTTTAACTCCACAACTGACAGTAAAAAACAAACAAACCTGTAGTGGAGTGAGAGTTGGCTTCAAAGCCAGAAAGATCTGCTTTTGAGCCCTGTTGCTGCATTATTATTTAGTCCTTTGTAATTGTGTCTAACTCTTTGTGAAACCTTTTGGGGAGTTTTTGGCAAAGATATTGGGGTATTGTGCCACTTCTGCCTCTAACTCATTTTACAGACAAGGAAATTGAGGCAAACAGGGTAACTGACTTGCCCTGAGTCACACAGCTAATAAGTGTCTGTGATTGGGTTTGAAGTCAGATCTTCCTAGTTGTCACCTAGTTGCCTCACTTCTGACATATAAATCACTTAATCTCTTGTGTTGTAGGGAATTCCATAAGAATATAAAACTATAGAGAAGATTCCCAACTTCCATTGACAAAGTAGGTCCCCCTACCTAGTTGTTCCCTCCACCGATGAAATCCAATACCTTAACTCTATGAAATATTTCCCTATTATTTTCCCTTTGTTCCTTCTTCTCCCTACATTTGGAACACCCTCCTCCTGAATCTTCATATTCTGAAAGCCTCTCCAACTTTCAAGGAACAGGAGAAATGGCACTCCCTCTGTGAAACCTTTGCTGATTCACTCAATGATTTCTTCCTCTTGAGTTTGATGAGGCAACAGCTGTGAGTGCCACAAATGGTTCACAGCTGTCCACAGTCATGAATTACCCACTAGGCTGAAAGAGAACTTCAGGAAGTTCTCCTGATGTTTGTAATCTGTGCAGTGGAATCTGTTCTTGTGTGTTTATGAAGGACACAATAGAGCCTGAGTTGCACAAAATAGTAAATCAGGATTTGGTTTTGGTATCTGTGTGGAAGTGGAAGTTCTTGACTGTGTGGTAGCAGAATAGGGAATAAATAGGTCTTTGCTTTCATTGTTTTTTCTCTTGTTTTGTTGTTGTTTTAGCTTTCATTTAGTATATTATTTTTACCCAGTTACACATAAAAACAATTTTTAAGATTCATTTTAAAAACTTTGAGTTCTAATGCTTTTCTTCCTACCCACCCCCTACGTTGAAAAGGCAAAAAAAAAATTGATATACGTTAGTCATGCAAAACATATCCATAATAGTCATGTTCTCTGGAAAAAAATGGACAAAAAACCTCAAGAAAAATAAAGATAGTTTAAAAAGTATGCTTCAATTTGTATTCTGATACCATCAGGCCTTTTTCTGGTGAAGGATAGCATTTTTCATCTTAAATCCTTCTGAGTCATCTTGGATTGTTGTATTGCTGAGAATAGCTGAATCTTTCACAACTAATCATCTTCTAATATTACTGTTACTTTATACACAGTACATTTCACTTTTCATCAGCCCATGGAAGTCTTCCTAGGATTTTTCTGAGAGCATTCTAATCATTATTTCTTATAGTACAATAGTATTGCATCATAATCACATACCACAACTTTTTCAGCCATTCCCCAATTGATGGGTTTCCTCTCAACTTCCAATTGCAGAAAAGAGCTGATATAAATATTTTTGTACATATAGGCCTTTGTCCTTTTTTTAAAAATCTCTTTTGAAATACAGACCTAGTAGTGGTATCGCAAGATCGAAAGGTATGCATGGTTTTATGGGCTTTTGGGCATATTTCCAAATTTCTCTACAGAATAGTTGAACCAATTTACAATTCCAGCAAGAGTGCATCTCATTTTCCCCACATCCCCATCCAAAATTTGTCTTTTACCTTTTATGTCCTATTATTCAATCTAATAGGTATGAAGTAGTACCTCAAACTTGTTTTAATTTGCTATTCTCCAGTCAGTAGTGAGTTAGAGTAATTTTTTTTCCATATGGCTATAGATTACTTCATTTGAAAACTGATCATATCTTTTGATCATTTATCAATTGGGAAATGGCTCTTATTTTTATAGATCTGACTCAGTTCTCTATATGTTTGAGAAATGAAACCTTTATCAGAGAAACTTGCTTCAATTTTTTTCACAGTTATTATTGCTAACTGTATTCTATTTTCACTATTCATTCTACTCTCTCTCTTTCACCCTGTCCCTTCTCAAAAGTGTTTTGCATCTGACCATCACTTCTCCTAATCTGCCCTTCCTCATATCACAACCCCCTCATCCTTTTTTTCCTTTCCCCTCGTATTTTCCTAGAGGGTAAGCTAGATTTCTATACCCAATTGAGTGTTGTGTTATTCCCTTTTTGAGTCAATTCTGATGAGACTAAAGTTCACTCAATCCATCTTACATTCCCCCTCTTCCCCTCCTCTCTAAAAGCTTTTTTCTTACCTCTTTTATGTAAGATAATTTACCCCATTCTGCCTCTCTTTCTCTTTTTCCTAGTGCTTTCCTCTATTTCACCCCTTAGTTTTATTTTTTAGATATCATTCTAACTACCTTAATAATGAGAAAGGTATGCATGGTTGTATGGCCTTTTGAGTTACAAATATGAGTTACAAATGTTAACAGATTAAAATTATTAGATATCTTATAATTTCCTTTTCTTGTTTACCTTTTTATGTTTCTCTTGAGTCTTGTATTTGAAAATCAAATTTTCTATTCAGCTCTAGTTTTTCCATCAAGAATGGTTAAAAGTTCTCTGTCTCATGGAATATCCATTTCTTCCCCTGAAGGATTATACTCAGTTTTGCTAGGTAGGTGATTCTTGGTTGTGACCCTGCCTTCTTTGCCCTCCAGAATATCATATTCCAAGCCCTCTGATCCTTGAATGTAGTAGCTGATAAATCTCATCTTACTCTAATTCTGGCACCATGATGTTTGAATTGTTTCTTTTTGGCTGACTGCAATATTTGGTCCTTGTCCTGGGAACTTTGGAACTTGGCTTTAATATTCTTGGGAGTTTTCATTTAGGGATCTCTTTCACGAGGTGATTGGTGGATTCTTTCCATTTCTATTTTGCCCTCTGGTTCTATAATATCAGGGTAATTATCCTTGATAGTTTCTAGAAAGGTCATGTCTACACTCATTTTTGATCGTGTTTTTCAGGAAGTCCAATAATTTTAAAATTATCTCTCCTGGATCTATTTTCTAGGTCAGTTTTTTTTTTTTCCCAATAAGTTATTTCACATTGCTTTTATTTTTTTTTCATTCTTTTGTTTTGTTTTATTGTTTCTTGATTTCTCATATAGTCATTACCTTCCATTTACTCCATTCTAATTTTCAAGGAATTCTTTTCTTCAGTGAGCTTTTGGACCTCCTTTTCCATTTAGCCAATTCTGCTTTTTTTAAGGCATCCTTCTCCTTATTGTTTTTTTTTTCTTACCAGATTGTAAAAACCCTTTGACCTAGTCTGTTTTTCATGGTGTTATTTTCTTCAGTATTTTTTTTTTGTGTGTGTCTCCTTTACCAAGATGTTGACTAGTTTTTCATGATTTTCTGCCATCATTCTCCTTTCTC
This sequence comes from Gymnobelideus leadbeateri, assembly GCA_011680675.1. Taxonomy (NCBI): domain Eukaryota; kingdom Metazoa; phylum Chordata; class Mammalia; order Diprotodontia; family Petauridae; genus Gymnobelideus; species Gymnobelideus leadbeateri. The sequence continues at coordinate 409,422 of WOXC01007852.1, read as the reverse complement.
TTCCCAATTTTTTCTCTACTTGCTTGATTTTCAAAATCGTTTTTTGAGTTCTTTCATGGCTTGAAAGCAATTCGTATTTTTCTTGAAGACTTTGGATATTGACTTTGTTCTCCTATTCTGTGTATTTTGAACTTCCTTGTTTCCATAGTAATTTTAAATAGTCAAAGTTTGGTTTTTTTCCCGTTATTTGCTCAATTCCCAAGCCTATTAATTGACTTTTAACTTTGTTGAAGTAGGGCTCTCTTTCCAGTGCTGAGGACACACTGTCCCAAGCTTAAGGGGTTTCATGGAGTTGTTTTCAGAGATACTTAGAGGTACTTGTAAGTTTTCAGTTCTTCTAAGGTGGTATGATCTATGGAGAGCTATTTACTCCTGTCCTAGCTTGTGCTCTGGTCTGTGAGCAACCTTAAGTACTTTTTTCTGCCCTGGAACTTTGAGGAAGCACCCCCCTCCACTGTGGCTACAAAGTAGCAGTATTATTCTTCACTATGGGGCTGCCACCTAAGATTTCTACCCAGATCCAAATGTAGGCAAAGTGGACAGAATCCTACCTCAGGATTATCCAGAAGACCACTGTAATCTTCTTCTGACAAGCTGTTCAACTCCCTTATCATCTGTGGGCTGAGAGCCCTGGAAAAAATCTGCTGTTGCTGCTGATTCAGTGGCTCCCAAGAAGCTATCTCAGTTTGCTTGGACTAGTGCTGTGTTGGTGTGGCCTATGCTGGACTATGTTCCTCTCTCACTCTGGTGCAACAGACCTTTCCTTCCAGTCTTTCAAGTTGTGTTAGACTGGAAATTAATTTCTTTCTGTCTTTTTGTGGATTCTGCTGCTCTAGTACTTGTTTAAAACCATTTTAAAGGTATTTGGAGGGGTTTAGAGGAGAGCTCAGGCAAGTCCCTGCCTTTTACTCAGCAATATTGACTCCAACCCTCTGCTTTCACTGTTAAAAGGAAATTCTGGATGAAAGAATTCTTTCTACCTACATAGCTCAATGCCTTCTCTGCCCCTTGTTTTCTTAAACTGCTTAGAACCCTCAGAATTTAAACAGTGACAGACAACTTGTCTCAGAGCCAGAACTTGAACTTGGGTCTTCTTGTCCTTAGGCTTGCTGCCTCTCAATCTACTAGCAGAGAGAGGGGGTTATAATTGGGCTGAGGAATTACAAGTATGAGTTAAAGACTGAGTATATGGTTGAGGGAAGGTGATGTTCATATGTGTCTTCCTAGGCAATTTAAAGGTATATTTCCAGATTCCATGTGTGGAGCCTTGGAGTATATCCTGTTGTTCAGACTGATTAACTCATGATTTGTTAGCAAAGAGAGAGTGGTTTCTAGGGTGATTCAGAAGCAGGCCTACCTGCTGACTAAAAAGATTGTGTGACCCTGAATCCTAGTGCCAGCCCCTATGGAGTATTATAAGTATTTTGAGAGCTGTGATGATAAGCTCTGTCAGATGTAAGGTATCTGACAGGCACAGTTCTGGACCCCTAGTGATTTTCTCATTGGAAGATAAGGCTTCCAAAGGAAGGCCAGTGTGAGCAAACTGAGAGACAAAGCATAAGTGTTTGTGCATGCAAGTGGGTTTAATTCCCTCAGTGTTTTCACCTCTCGTGAATTCCTCAAATGAGATAATGCCTATGAAAAAGTGCTATAGACATGCTGGCTATTATTATTATGTATTTTATGTTTTCGAGTTATAGTAAAATAGCCAGCATGTCTATAGCACTGGAAGGTTTGCAAAGCACTTTCTTTACACACACACACACACACACACACACACACACACACACACACACACACACACCCCTATATCTATCTCCTTATTATTTGACCCTCACAATAACCCAGTGATATAGGTGATTTTATTATCCTGATTTTGCAAATAAGGAAATAGAAGCTAATGAGATTAAATGACTTTCCCAAGTCGACCTAGCTAGCAAGTGTTTGAAACAGGATTTGAACTCAGGTCTTCCTGATTCCAAGTCCAATCCTTGATCTTTAGTATCTATCAGAGTCTAATGCAATAATTAACAAAAGTTTATTAAATTGAACTGGATTGGACAAATACAAAGAAATGCTTTCAAAATAAAAAGAATTTATAATATATGTCTACTTTCAAATAATAATTGAAAATCTGTATTTTTACTTAGACAAATCATACTAGTATGTTATTGAAAGACATTCATAGTCATCTTCCATAGTGAATGAATATACTTGTTCTAAAATAATTTCCTAGTGGCTATGTGGTATGTAATAGTTCTTCCTAAAGATTAAGAGCTTCCTATCTTGTGCAAAATGGCACTAGTATATGTTATGCAATTATGCAAGTTAGTTTTATGACAATTCTAAATGAGAAAAATTGTAGGAAATATGGACATTCCATGAAATAAAAGACTTCCAAGCATTCTTTTTTTTTTAAAGGAGATATGTAAGGAAACTTTACTTGAAATAGAAGAGGGAAGAGAGGCTAACAGAAGGAGCTGAATGGCCTGCTGGATTCTGTTCTTCTGAATTAAAAAAAAGCTATCATGAGATGATGGAAAAATATGATCATACAGAATGCTCTAAAAAGAGCTAAAAAGCACATACATCCCGGGTGATTTACCTCAGTTTCCTTGTTTGTAAAAAGAACTGGAGACAGAAATGCAAACCACCACAGTATCTTTGCTAAGAAAACCCCACATGGGGTCACAGAGAGTCAGACATGATTAACAGAGAAAATATCAACCTGTGATTTCACTCGTACAGGGAACTCCCAATGAGTTTCTTTTTCTTTTCCTATTTTTATCGTATACAAAAAGAAAATATCTTTTCAGAAGAGAAACTCTTCCACATAGTTTTATTCCCTTCATGCCACCTCCCCCACCCTGAACAAAACATAAGAAACTTTGACCTAAGGCTGTGCTACCTAGACCTATTTGTGAATCAGGCCCCCCAGTATCTTGAGTTCATTTTTTTCTTCTTTTTTTTTTAAATTAATTTATTAGTTTAGTTTCAGTTAACAAGATTCAATTCCAAAGTTCCTTGATTTTCAAATTTCCTTTACTTCCCTCCCCTCCCCCCATGACAGCATATAGTCCAGTATAGGATCTGCAAATACATTCATATTAGACATTATTCCAATTACAAAGGCGTATTGTACTAGGTGGGATGAAAAATGGTAAAGAAGAAATAAAACCGGGGCGGCTAGGTGGCGCAGTGAATAGAGCGCCGGCCCTGGAGTCAGAAGGACCTGAGTTCAGAGCCGGCCTCAGACACTTAATCCACACAAACAAAAACCTAGCCGTGTAACCTTGGGCAAGTTACTTAACCCCAATTGCCCTAAAGGGGCAACTAGGTGGCGCAGTGAGTAAGAGTGCCGGCCTCGGAGTTTGGATGACCCGAGATCAGATCTGGCCTCAGAAAATGAGCACCCACGCATAAATAATGACTAGCCGTGTAACCTTGAGCAAGTTACTTAACCCCAATTGCTTTAAAAGAAGAAGAAGAAGAAGAAGAAGAAGAAGGAGAAGAAGAAGAAGAAGAAGAAGAAGAAGAAGAAGAAGAAGAAGAAGAAGAAGAAGAAATAAAACCAAACAATGAAAAGAAAAAATCATTTAGTTTGCTTCCATCAGGATTCAGGCTCAGTTCTTTCTAGTTATATCTCTGGACAGCGCATTTCTCTCTTTCTTGAGTCTTTCAGAATTGACTTATATCACTGCTTTGCTGAAAAGAGTCCTGTCTGTCATAATTGGTCATCACAGATATGGTATGTCTGTGATTGTATACAAATTTCTTCTGATTCTACTCTTCTCGTTCAGCATCAGTTTGTATAAGTCTCTCCACGTAATTATGAAATCCGCCACCTCCTCGTTTCTTCTAGAACAATAATATTCCATTACATTGATATACCACAACTTGTTTAGCCATTCCCCAATTGATGGGCACCCCTTTAGTTTCCAATTCTTTGCAACTACAAAAAGGGCTGCTATAAATATTTTTGTACATATAGGTCTTTTTCCCACTTCTGTGATCTCTTTGGGATATGACCCTAGAAATGTTGGGTCAAAGGGCATGAAATTATTTATAATCCTTTGGGCATAATTCCAGATTGCTCTCCAGAATGGTTGGATTAGTTCACAACTCCACCAGCAATGTATTAGTGTTCCAATTTGTCCACATCCTCTCCAGCATTTGTCACTTTCTTGTTTTTTTATCTTAGCCAATCTGACTGGAGAGATGTGGTATCTCAGAGTTGTTTTGATTTGCATTTCTCTAATCAATAGTGATTTAGAGCATTTCTTCATATGCTTGTAGATATCTTTAATTTCTTTCTCTGAAAACTGCCTGTTCATATCCTTTGACCATTTATCAATTGGGGAATGACTTACATATAGATTTGGCTCAATTATCTATAAATTTTAGAAATGAGTCCTTTATCAGAGACACAAGTTGTAAAAATTCTTTCCCAATTTCCCACCTCCCTCTTGATCTTGGTTACATTGGCTTTGTTTGTACAGAAGCTTTTCAATTTAATGTAATCAAATTATCCATTTTGCATTTTATAATGCTCTCTAATTCTTGTTTGGTCCTAAAATCTTCCCCTCTCCACAAGTCTGTCAGGTAAACTATTCCTTGCTTTCCCAAATTGCTTACAGTATCATCCTTTACACCTAGATCATGCACCCATTTAGACTTGATTTTGATATATGGTGTTAGATAGTGATCTATGCCCAGTTTCTGCCATACTGTATTCCAGTTTTCCCAGCAGTTTTTGTCAAATAGTGCATTCTTATCCCAAAAACTGGGGTCTTTGGGTTTATCGAACAATAGATTACTATATTCATTATCTGCTGGGTCTCCTGCACCTAATCTATTCCATTGATCCACTACTCTACACCTCTGCCAGTACCAAGCAGTTTTGATGACTGCTGCTGTATAATACAGATTAAGATCTGGCATAGCTAGTCCACCTTCCCTAGCATTTCTTTTCATTACTTCCCTTGATATTCTAGACTGTTTGTTTTTCCAAATAAATTTTGTTATTATTTTGTCTAACTCTACAAAGTAGTTTTTTGGTAAATTGATTGGTATGGCATTAAATATATAGTTTAGTTTGGGTAAAATTGTCATTTTTATTATATTAGCTCGACCCAGCCACGAGCAATTGATATTTTTCCAACTATTGAGATCTGATTTTATTTCTGTGAGAAGTGTTTTGTAGTTGTGATCATATAGATTCTGGGTTTGTTTTGGCAAGTAGATTCCCAAATATTTTATAATGTCTACAGTGACTTTAAATGGGATTTCTCTTTCTATCTCTTGCTGCTGAGTTTCATTAGAGATGTACAGGAATGCTGAGGATTTATGTGGGTTTATTTTATATCCTGCAACTTTGCCAAATTTATTTACTGTCTCAAGTAGTTTTTTACTTGATTCTCTAGGATTCTCTAAGTATATCATCATATCATCTGCGAAGAGTGATAGCTTGGTCACTTCTTTGCCTAATTTGATTCCTTTGATTTCTTTTTCTTCTCTAATTGCTACTGCTAACGTTTCTAGTACCAGATTGAATAAGAGGGGTGATAGTGGACACCCAAGCATTCTTGATGAAAAAGAAAATTTGACTTTCAAATACAAGAAGCAAGAGTAGCATGAGAAGGTAAACAGGAAACAGAAATTATAAGGAACTTATTAAAGATGAACTATTTACATTCTTACATGGAAAACCAATAATTGTAACAGATTTTCTCAGTATGAGGATATTTGAAAGGAATATATGTGTATACATATACATACATATATGGATGTATAGGAGGGTATGTGTGTGTATCTATATGTGTGTATGTATGTGTATATGTGTGTACATGTCTGCACAGACAGAGGGCAAAGGATGAGTTTAATATGAAGGGATAATATCTAAAAAATAAAATGAAGAGGTGGGATAGGAATATATTGGGAGAAGGAGAAAGGGAGAGCTAGAATAGGGTAAATTATCTCACATAAAAGAGGCAAGAGAAAACTTTTACAAGAGAGGGGAAGAACAGAAAGGTGAAAGGGAATGAGTCCACTTTACTCTCATTGGATTTGGCTTAAGGAGAGAATAACATACATGCTCAACTGGATATTTTACACTACAGGAAAGTAGGGGGAAGATAGATGGGAGGGCAGATTGGGGGATCAGGAAGTTAGAAGCAAACACTTTTCAGAAGGGACGGGGTCAAAGGAGAAAAATTAATAGGGGATAGGAAGGAGGGAAATATAGTTAGTCCTTCATAATATGGAAATGTTTTACGTAGGTACACATATACAACCAATATTGAATTGCATGTCTTTCCAGTGGGGGTGGGTGAGGAGGGAAGAAGGGAAAGAATTTGGAGATCAAAGTTTTAAAGACAAATGTTAAAAACTATTTTTTACATACAACCAGAAAATAAGATATACAGGCAATGGGGTATAAAAACCCATCTTGCCCTATAAGAAAGTAAGGAGGGGATGGGGGAGGACTTAAGAGAGAACAGATTGGGGGAAGGGATGTTCAGTATGTTTGCTATGTTGGGGTAAGGGTAGGGGTAGGGGAGAGATGGGGAGAAAATTTGTTAACTCAAAATCTCATGGAATTGAATGTTGAAAACTAAAAAGGAAATAAATGTATTTTTAAAAATTAAAAAAAATTAGGAGACTACAATAGTGAGTAAAATATGAATATGATGCTTTATGTATCAAGAACTAAAATGTTTGCTCTTTGTTCCTTCTCTTTCTCATCTGACCAAAGAGGGAAAGTAAAGTTTCTTTGTTGGTGATGGATGAAGATGGTAACTAGGCAGAAAAAGAAGGGTGTGGGCAGTGAGAGAGGAATGACCTGGAGAAGAGAACAAAAACAACAACTTAGCTCAGTTGTTTGAGTTATGTAGAATGTTAGGAGGTTTGAGAGAGGAAAATATCACTACCGTTATCTGTACTTCCTCTTTTGTACAGTGGGAAGCAAGGCAGGATTTGCGGGGAAGGGGACTTTGCCAGTAAAGCCTTCAGCAGTGTGACTGGAAATTTACACATATCTTTGGGATTAATGGCTGCTCACTGCATGATTTGTATTTAGCTTCCTTGCTTTCATAAAAAAAAAAAAATCTCCTCTGTAATATTATGAACTTGGTGCTTTCAACTAGAGAGTTGATTTCAATATAGTTAGGAGTATGAATATTTATATGTATGTTACATATACATATATACAAAATGTATCTGTGTATATGTACACATATGTGTGTATACCTGGAAAACCTAGGTATATATGTATGTGTGTATGTATGTATAAGTATATGTTTGTATACACATATATATGTATACATGTATGCACATATATGTATGTATACATGCATACATACCAGGTTTCCCAGGTATTTGATGAGTGAATGCTCCCAGAAGAGTATATTTTTATCCTTTGGTTCACAGGTCTATCTATAACATTAGAGTTAGACTCATAATCTGAAATGATTTCTTATTTTATTTTTAAGGCAAAATAGATTTAAGATGTAATATTTATTTACACTTCCACAAAAATAATTTTATGATGCCTCATCATGGAATGGTAGTGACTCTCATATTCTCGAAGGCTTTGCAAGCAGACCACAAGCTCTGCCAGGCACTATCAGGTTTCTGGTACAAGCCCAATGACAGACTGTATGTGCATTGTCCAAGGGCCAGCCTTGTTAAGTTCAGGAAGCCTCATCACCAGGCTGGCTGCAAGGGGAGGAAATTTTTGGCCACAGAAAATCTCAAAGGCCATCTAATAATCACAGAAGGGTCCTGCTCCAAGTCAGCAAAGAGACTACGAACACCAAGAGAAACCAAGCACCTTGAAATATTGTAGTATTTAATTAACCCTGAGTTCTCTAGGGCTTTCTGAAGTAAATTTCTTCACAATCTTATTATTTACAAAATCTTTAAGAAGATTCTTTAACACAATTCTTTGGACAAGTGGTTATGCAGATGTCAAAGTTTGTTTGAGGGAAGGGATTGTAGGGAGACATGTTCATGATTTTTAAATGTATTATGTACTTTTTTAATGGAAGAATGCAACAGCCTAAAAGCTATTCTGGGAGAGAGAAAGGAAAAAGGGAGGGGTATAGACAAAAGCCGAAATGTATTGGACTTAGAAGAAAAGTGGCTGGCATTAGCCTGATCCTCACTTTAAACTAGAATTAAAACAATAGGTGGACATGTACAGTAATCTCTCTTTTAATGGAAGAATAGCATGCCTCGGCAGCAGTGTCAAGTGGAACAACTTGGTCCTGTACCAAGTTATGCAGCTGTTCCACAGGAAAATGGCAAAAAGGCTTCAATCCAAAGCAGCCAAATAAGGCATGATTGTTCATAAACAGTCACTAGGGTCCTCACATTCAAAACAAGCAAAACAACATTAGCATCTAGGAGGGCAGGTTAGAAACTCAATAGTATCTCATCTAAACACATCACTGCATAATTTATTTCAAAGCTATCAGTATGGCTATTCCATCTAAAATCAGGGTAGGGACAAAATCTGATTTTGGCATTTTATAGTTAAGAAGAAATTTTTCACAGATTACAGATGGGGCTACAGTCTGCTACAAGGTGAAAATAAATGGTTATCTATGTTCCTTACCTGAAGACTAGAAATTGATCAGACTGAAGCAGGAGAAAGGAGGATAAAGGTAACTGGGAAACAGATCTTCATATTTTCAAATGGAGACACATTGTGCTGCCTCAGCCAGTTCCCCTAAGTGCCAAATCAAGAAAAGAGCAAGCAGGTCCAAATGCAGTAGCACCAGACCTGGGGTATCTGCCTATGATATTATTTGCCTTATTTGAAAAGGTAATTTCAGTTCAGTTTTCAGGGCATTCCTTTTGTCTATATATTTCAGATTCTTTTTTATTGTAGAAATGGGAGTGGGAAGTGTTCATCAATGGATTTCTTCTCTTACTTTTTGTAATTTGCTCACCCAAACTGGGGGAAAATTCACTGGTCTGGACTCTTCTGATCAACTTGCCCTCTTATAACCATGCCACTAACTCAATTCCTAATGGCCAGGGCTACTGAACCTCAACTCAACGAGCTCCTTTGGTTCTGTGCCTTGTCCTACTAAACCATCACCTTGCTGGGCGTGGTGTCCCCCAGTGGCTAAATAACTCCATGAAAAATGTCACGGCTAGTGGAGTGTGGAGTGGTAATAGGAGGATAGAAAAATCCCAAATATCTTTCTTTTCAGGAGTGCAGGAATAAGTCTATTGGGAGGTTCTTCCACAACTGACCATCATTTCTACTGCCAGAGTTTATATTTCTCAGAGGGTGTACCAGCAGTCATGTGTTCTCACCCCTAGACCACTACTCTTTCTTTTATTTCACATAATGGATTAGGAAGAATTTAGTGAGTACATGAAATTTTTCAAATTATAATGTGGTAATTACACTGCTACAAAAGAAGCAGAAGAAACAGCTCTTGCCCTTAAAGATACTGCCTTCTTTTTGGGCTAAAGATATATTCTGGTTAGGTTTAGCTTTGAAGAGTAGTTAGCATCAAAATGGTTATGTGTTCAATTTTTTTTAACTTCCCAGAGGGAATAAGGAGAAGGAAGAAAAATAATGAAGAGAAACTCCCAAAAGAGATAAGCAGGGGGGAAAGAACTGACAATTCAATTATAATTCAACATTTACATTAAATGCCTACTCTGTGCAAGGACAGAGGCAGCATGCTTCAGTAGTTGAAGAGCCAGGTTTGGGGAGGGAAGGAACTTAGGTTCAAGTCTTGCCTGTTAAATATTACTCTGTTTCAGATTTCCTACACCAGTAATTCCTTATATGGATAAAATCACAGGTTTAGTGATTATAAGCACACACACACACACACACACACACACACACACACACACACACACTTCCTCCTCACTCCCAAATTGCAAGTAAAGGTGGTAGATACCACAGCAATGTATGTGTGTGTGTATGTGTCTGTGTGTATACATAGATGTAATAAAAATAGCACAATACCTTCTTTCAACGGTCTTATGGCTCAATAGAGGAATGGCAAATAGAAACAATATATTCCAGGCATGGGAGTACTGTATAACAAATGATAGAATAAGGTAAGTGCTACCAATCCAGTTTGTTATAAATGCATGCCACTAATAACTTTAGTGTAAAGAAAGGCTGAAAAGAAAGGTTGGAACCAGACTGGGGAAGGCCTTAAATGCCAGGCTCAGGAGTTGTATTCTATCCAATAGGTAATAAGGAACTACTGAAGATTTGGGAGCAAAGGAATCCTTTTGAAAAAAAGGACTTTTGATCAAACCTGTGCATTAGGAAGAATAATTTTAGCAGCTACATGAAAGATGTACTTGAGAAAGGAATACTGGACTCAGGACACTATTATGATAGTTGAGGCAATAGGCACCCAACAAAGGTAGTCAAAATAGGAATGACAATGAGGAGATGGATGGAAGAGTTACTAAAGCTAGAGAAACTGACAGAAACTGGTAACTAATTAGATGGAGAGAGCAAGGAAGACGAAATAATTGAAGGCGATGAAAGTTTTTGAGCTTGAGTGACTAGAAAGAAGAGGGTGCTATCAACATGTATGGCCTGAGGAAGGATATTTAAACCTTTTGCCAGTACACTGATATTATGACACAACTTCATTTATCCTTTTAGCCTCACAAATCTAAATAGAAATTCCTATCACCATTTTATCCATCTCGGTTTTCACCTATTTTCATGTTAAAAGACTTGGAGTACTAAGGATTTGTTCACAATTGGACAAATATAATTAAAGATTGTGATTGAAGATGTACAATGCCATTATATTCATTTTTCTTTCTTCTTAAGTATTATGCAGAAGGCCAAAGAAAATAGAATTTAAGAAATAAAAGTTAAATATATTTACTTTATTCAAACATTGTACTTGTAGTTGAGAAATGTTTTTAAATTTTTCAAGGGGCAAGAAATATTCAGATTTCATATAGTATCTGTATGTTAAGATGAGAAGTAACAATGGCCCATATTTAAGGTATGAGAAAAACTAGTTTACTCTAATAACACATTTAATGGATTAATTTTTGAAGGACTATCAATATTAACTAATAACATTTACATCTGTGATAAATAATGGCTGGTAAAGAGTGCAGATTTAATTTTACAGAGATGTTATAGAGTTGTTGAATGGTAGAAAAAAAACTAAGGAACATAAAATTTCAAATAAACAACCTGAAAAACCTTGTCAGGCAAGATTCATCACTTGGAAAACCTACATTGCATTAGAAGTAAATGCACAGTCTAAAAGGATAATGGTTTAATCTTAATATTACAGAAGCTGGCCCATAAAGAGATATATTCAGAAGGCAATTCATTTCTACTAAAATTTAAATTAAAATATGAATCAATATAAATCTTTTTAATAGTTTCAAAAGATAGCTGGCTCTTGAAGATTACCATTTACTTTTGTTCACTTTTAGTGTCACTCTTCAATATTTGAAGGTTTCCACGGAAAATAAGCATTATCAGGGAATAAGTTTAAGATAGATGTTTAGGAGCACTTTTATAAGTGACAATAAAAATAAGAATTTTTGGACTGAAAGGGATTTAAAAGTTGATTTAGTCTCACCATTTCTTTTTATATATCAAGAGTTTCTGGGTAAATGACAATGTTTTTAAGTTCACTGTTTCACAGCAAATCATTAGAACAGATGTTTGAGTAGAATCATTTCTGGTTGTTCTGTTTCATTTAAGAAAAGAAATGTTTTAGAGGAAGTTATTTTATTCATTATAATTATTTGTTTCTAGGTATGTCAAACTTCACTAGTAAGGTTTTGAGTCTATTTGATTTCTATTACAATCAGACCTCCCTTAATATCTAGGACTTGAAGAAAAGCACATTTGTGATTTCTGGCTATGAATAGGAGGTAGAATCTATAAGAATAGGAAAAAAAAATACAGTCAGAACTGTCTGGGTCGTTACTACATCACTCATTTTCTTGTTCAGATATTCATTCAGGTCCTGTTCATTAATGATTACTTGTCTCACAATCACCATTTTACTAATGTTTCCCCAATAATGAAAAGAAATTCAGAAAGTAACTTAAAATTGGTTCCTGCCTGGACTGCTTTGCAATTTGAAAAGTTTTCAATGAGAGGTTCACCTTCAAGAACAAATACTTATCATTAAATTCATGATGCAACAGTGACCAGTTAAGTTCAGCATCCTTTCATGGTAAAGTATCTTACTGAATGGAAAATAAATAAAATAACAACCTTTACATTCTGGGATTTCTTCCCCAAAACTTCACTAGATGACAAATCAGATGACCAACATCTCACAGACAAATGACTAATCAGGTCTTGATTCAAAAGGTTTTGTGTTTTAGAGATCACTTTTTCATGAAAAGATTTTTTTTTAAAAAAGAGCTTTCCACAGTTAAATGTTTAATTAAAACAGTTTATCTAACAAATTATTAATTATGTCACTTACAAGGGTTTTCCTTTGGATTCACAAGTCAAAACTAATGGCTGTCCTTCTTGTGGAAATGGAGTAGATGGTATAATCTTAACTGATGGTGTATCTAGGGAAAAAAATTAAAAAGGGTATTAGCAAAATCAAGCTAGTTTAAATTATATATTGTTTAACTGTATATTGTCCCTAATTGTGGATTTTTTCCAATTATACACCTGAAATTATACACCTTATAAAAAAAACCTCCTTTTTCTCAGTTGCTAAAATTGTCTCTGCAATAGTAAGAACAAAACTTCTTGTTCTTGCAAAGCTAAGAAAAGTACCTGAATAACTTATGAATTCACTGGTTACATTACTGCTAAATTTAAAAGTGAAATGCCAAAAAGTGTTTAGGATGAATATCAAGCATGCCATACAATTGTTTCTACTTCTATTTATAGATGTCTATGAATACTGTTATTAAGAACTGAATGCATTAATGCACATTTGAATAAGAACACTTTCATTGTTGCAGTAATCTGGAACCCATAATAAGCATCCAACAATGGGCTGATAGTTAAATCACCTTCTTACAAACATTAGACAGAAGTCTTTCTAAAAATGCAATAATACAACATTTAGAATATAATAACTTGTCCCTTAGTAAAGTTAGCAAATCATTTTTAAAATAACCAATAAAAGTTACCACCTTGTCATAAACTTTTAAATGCTAATCTTACACAATTTCAGTCATTTTATTTTACACTAAAAAGGAACAACTTATCAGAAAAAATCCAAGCATAGTCTGACAATAATATTTACATGTATCATAAATATGCTGCATGATATTCCCTTGCCAATATAAAAAAGTACAAACTGTATAAAATCATAGGTAAAATAAAGTACAATGTTAATGTAAAAACCAAAGGAAGAATGTTAGTTCCTACTTGATTAGGAGAATTTGTTTTTGTTTTTTTAATTAAGAAAAAAGTACATATTTTCCTGAAAGTTTACTTCATAATAATAAGTGTAACTTAATTTTGACAGCAATAAAATTCATGTTCTCTGTCAGACAATATTAACTAAAGGTCCTAATGCAAGGAAGTAAATTTTCTGTTATAGGAATCACTGAGATTTGGTAGAATAAGACCTCTGACTAGAATATGATTTCTGGATAAGGCATGTCCTATTCCCAACAATTGGATGGAGACATATGTCTATGTGTATATGTATGTATATATGTGTGTATAACATATGTCATATTATTTATAATATATTCCTTATATATGTAAATCCTCATAGATATTCTCTATATATATACAGATATAGTTCTCATATTCATTGCTACTTATGGCTAAATATTATGTCGTTGTTTGATCAATTTCAGTCATGTCTGACTCTTTGTGACTGCATTTGGGTTCTTCTTGGCAAAGATACTGGAGTGGTTTGCCATTTCCTTTGCCAGATCATTTTTCAGATGAGGTAACTGAGTCAATCAGAGTTTAAGTTACTTGCCCTGGATCACACTGCTAGTGTCTAAGACCAGAAATGAACTCAGAAAGATGAATCTTCTTAATTGCAGGCCTGACATTCTATCCACCATGCCACTAAGCTGCTCTGGCTGTTGAACCATTTCCCCATTTGGGGGCAGCCATTTTGTTTAAAGTGTCTTTTCACTCTCACAAAGAAGACAGAAAGTGGAAACAGATGAAGCATTTGTGAAGCCTCTCAAGAAGTCATGTGCATTTCACAAAAGCATGATTAAGTAGTGATGAGGAATTTCAATTATTCAAATAGCTATTGGAAGTCTTGATTTGTCTTACTGATTATTTCATCCTTCCAAAAGCAGAGGCATCAGTGAGGGGACTGGGGCACTCTATTCTGGTTCCAACAAGGAGGGACTAATCACTGGGGAACAAATGCTGGGAATCTTGGGTAAAGGGGATATTCTCTTCTGTTATTCGAAGTAGAAGAGAGAAAAGTCTAAAAAGAGAGGGCAGTCACCTACCGGCCTAGATTGTTAAAAATGCATATTTGGAAGATGGTATAGTAACACGGAATGCACTAAAAGCAGCACACAGTTAAAATAAGAAGAGTGCTAGGCACTGTAGAACTCAGAATTACCTGAGGCTAGTAAAAAAAATGGTGGTTTTTTTTTAATGTTATGCTTTATGCAGGAAAAAAAGGACTAAAAAAAGGGATAAGATCTCTACTTTGGTAAACATAATGATAAGTAATGTCAGAGAAAAAAGGCAGAACCACTTCAGGTTTTTGTTTTTTGTAATTTTTCAATTTAAAAATGTGGCAAAAAAGCGGTGTGACCTTAGGCATATTACTTAACCCCAATTGCCCTCCAAAAAGCAAAAAAAAAGTGGCAAAAAAGACTATTTGAGAGTTGATCCTTAATATATCCAGGGGCATAAAGAAATATCTCACTCCCCTTGATGAATTCTCTGGGTTCAAATGTACTATATCCTTGGGTACTGAAAAAATTGGAAGATGTAATGGTAGAGCCACTGTCACTGATATTTGACATAGTGGAGAATGGTGGAGAGTTTTTGAAAATGAAAAAGAATAGATTCTGCAAAGTATAGATCAATGAACTTAAGTTACATTACTTGAAAAATCCTGAAACATTTTTAAAGGGATGTTAGGAGAAAACCTAGAAAAAAAGAACCAAATAGCATGATTTCATAAAGAACAAATCATTTCAGAAAAATCTTATTATCTTTATCTGATGGGGTGACTAGACTGGAAGATCAGGAGAATGCTGTGGAAATAGTCTACATCAAATTTTAACAAATCTCATGATGAAATTTATCAGTTGAGAAAGCTAATTAAACCATAGACTTTAATTAGACAAGTGTCTAGGATTAGGAAGGTTATAGTCCCTTTGTACTTCAATTGGACAGAACACATGAAATGTTAGGTCTAATTCTCGGTGGCACGTTTTAGGAAGGACATTGATATAACTGAAAAGTCTTAAGAATATGCCATAAGAAGTAGTGGGATCATAATAGCTGTAGCCAAATTTCAGAAGAGATGTCCTTTTGAAGCTAAATCAGATGAGTTTTTCGTGGCCCTAGAACACAGAACTGGGAGCAGTTGAAAAGGGATTAAGATTTTTTTTTCTTGCTTGCTGCCTGAAGGTAATTGTAGAACAATTAGCAGATTTTGCAGAAGGAAATTTAGGACTAATAGAAAGATATGCTTCCACATAATTTGAACTATTGCAAATGCAATGACATGTCTCAGCTTGTTAACAGGGTGGCCAGTTGCTTTTTGCTCAGATATGGGTCTTCCCACTCTGAAATTCTGAGACTATATAATTCTATGAATAAGTATTGTACCTCATTCCCCGTCATGGAGAGGTTAAGATCTCTGAGGCAAAAATAGTATCCACATCAAAGATATCACGGAGCTTTTGAAGAATTGAAATACTAGCAGAAGAAATACTTTGTATTGAGTTGCCATATACTAAAGGGAACTTATAAAATTATTTTTATTATAACTTCATAGGTACTATGAGCTCAAATGCAAAGAACTTTTCAAATAGCTTCCAGAAGACACAATGAAAAGAACTTTTTGATATGCAACATTACCACTAATTTGATTCACTAAGCACTAGAATAAAGGGTCAGTTTAGAAATTCAGTAGATGTTCAGCAAAGGCAAACTACAGCTAAATATTCATGTCCTTTTAACCTCAGTTTATATTCCAGTTTAATTGAGTGTCTGCTGCTGTAACTTCTTCTTGAATATGAAACCTTCACTTTTTCTCCATTAGATAAAAATAGTTTTTCATGATCTATAAAAATGGTAATTTCTTTTGTGTTGCAAGTTTAACATATCTGTAAACTATCTATCTCTCATCAGTTGAGTCTTGCAGGAAGGTCACTTGACTGTGGGGAAATAGATTTGAAAATTCACCTAAAGCTCTAGTTGATATTTGCATCTAATACCACCAACCACATTAGAATTATTCTTTTCAAACACAACATTATTTAAAAATGCACAGAAAGATTGCCAAAAAATGAGTTTATATTTTATCCTTTAGGTAATAAGGAGCTTTATAGAGTAGGTGGTGAAATAATTAGACACTTTGGGGAAATCACTTTGGCAACTGCATGGCAGATGGATTGGAATAGGAAGAGTTTAAAGGGAAAGTGTTCAAAATGAAAACTATCACCAAATAGAATGCTTACTATCTATCTATCTATCTATCTATCTATC
This sequence comes from Gymnobelideus leadbeateri, assembly GCA_011680675.1. Taxonomy (NCBI): domain Eukaryota; kingdom Metazoa; phylum Chordata; class Mammalia; order Diprotodontia; family Petauridae; genus Gymnobelideus; species Gymnobelideus leadbeateri. The sequence goes on along the minus strand of WOXC01007852.1, from coordinate 392,759 downwards.
TATCTATCTATCTATTGAGATTTGGACATTATCTACAAAAAACAAAAAACAAAACAAACACCTGATTACTGTATATATTGAAATCAATGAGATCACCAAAAGAAAATAAATAGAAGGAAAAGAGAAGAAAGTCTTGGTCAGAGTCTGGGGGAACACCCATAATTAGTGAAAGAGATCCATCAAATGAGACTGGGGAACACTCCAAAATATAAGGAGAAGAAAGAGACAACAGTCATGAAAATCCAGAGTAGAAATAGTATCTGGGAAAAGAAGCTGGTCAATTATATCAAATGATGAAGAGAAATTCAGAAAAACAAAGATTGAAAAATATTCATTGGAATTGGCAATTAGGCATCCTTGGTAATGATAGGAAAAAAAAACAGTTTTAACTGAATGATTTGCTCAGAATTCAGACTGAAGAAAGGTCAAGAGTGAGAAGATGAAATAGAAGTACCTTGTATAAATATAATTTAGAAATGAAGTAATGAAATGACATACATGAAAATAGTGGGGTTAATAAGATCTAGTGAAGTTTTTGTTTGTTTTTTAAGTATGTGGTAGCTATTGCTATGTTTGCAGACAGCAGGAAATTATCCAGTAGATAGGGTAAGATTGAACATTAAACGAATATAAGGGATGCCAATGGAGGGCAATCTACTAGAGAAGACAAGAGTAGATGGAATCAATGGAATACATGGAGTGATTTACCTTGTCAATAGTGGTGGTTGCCAGACACTAGAGTGAAGGAAATAATGAAGAATAATGGTAGAAAGGATAAGAAAGGGAGAAAAAGAAGCTTTCAGTGAATGGCCTCAGTTTTTTGACTGAAATATGAGGAGAGGTACCCAGGTCTGAGGGTTAGGAGAGACAGTGGCACATGGGGAAGTGATTATGAAGGAGTTGAAGGACTTCTTGCTGTAATGAGGGTCCATTTAAGATTAGTTAACCCAAGTCTGTAGTGGACAGAAAGCATGATTTCATGATTCCCTTAGTAGCACATACATGATATAGATGTAAAGGAATATAAATGGTAGGAGTAAGAGTGAGGGTCATCATGGCTTGATTAACATAGAAGTGAACAAAGGATTTGAAGACAGAGAACATTGGTGAGTTGAACTGGCTCATGAAGGGGTCTAGTTTGGGAAGAGAGCCTAATTTATCCAAAGGAGAGACCAAAAGACCAAGATAAGGAGGACCTAGAGTTCATGGTGAGTATAGGGTTATGGCATAAGGAGAAATAAAGGGAGAAGGAATGCGAAAAGATTATAAACAAAAAAAGAATATTTGGTCTTCTTGAGCATGAAAGTAGAGTCTTTGTGGTTAATGACAAGGGTAAGAGTATAACCATTCCTGAGGCATATTGGAGGAGTAAGTTATGAGAATTGAAAAGATTGAGAAACTGAGAAACTTAGGGTATTTGTGAGAATATAATACAGACAGTCCTGGCTTCATATAAATTCTCATTAAGCAAATACAACTTTAAATCAGCATTCCAAAAAACCACCTATATCAACTTGACTGTACAGTACCGTGCTCTCTCTCTGCTCCTGCCCTTCCTGCCCACATCCCACCCAACAAAAACAAAAACAAACATAAGAGACTGTGGCTAGATCAAGGTCTTGCTAAAGACTTTGGCTTGAGACAGCCAATACAAGAAGATGACACCTTTGCCCCAATCTACCGACTTGTCCTCCATCAGTCCCTGCTTGGTACCTGTGTCTGTCCTCAGGCCCAGTGTGTGAGCCCCTGCTCTTATCAGTGTCCAGCTCCCCTTTGTGTCTCCCCTGCCCATTCATTCCTCTGCTTCTGGCCACTCCCCACTGTGGATGGCCACAGTCTCCTTGTGTTCCTTTTCCTCCTGCTCCTGCTAGGTCCCAGGGCCCCACATATGGGGGAGGCTCCTCTCTCCACTGGCCCTCAACTGTCTTCCTGCTTCCCTCCCTCCTTTCCTCACATCTGTAGGCAAATTTGTAAATGAGTACATAAGAGATGATGTGTACAAGAGTTCTTAAAGCTAGGACAGGAGGCAAGAAAGGCTATATCCAGAATGAAGATTTGGCTATCTTGTGGCTCCAATGTACCTATGAGAATCTCCTGAAATTCTCAGATTCCTTGATTGGTACCTTATTTATCATTATAATTTATTTATTATTTATGCTAGCATTAATCCAATTAAACATAATTCTGTTTTGGTTCTGAAATGGTTAATTCAGGCCTTATGCAAGCTAATATATGATTTCCATGTTTACTTTGAAATTTAAACTTTAATAATTGTGCGATTCATGTGTCTACATACATATGTATGCTTAAATGTTTATATGTGTATGACAAACTAATTAGTGTAAAAATTCAGTTGAAGATAATATACATTTCCTCTAAGAGCACACACACATACGCGAGCACACACACACACACACACACACACACACACACACACACACACACGAAAATGGGGGTTTTTTCCTTCAAAAATGCAAGAGAATTAGGGGGAAAACTTTGATATAGCCATACTTGTAAGCAAATGGTTTATTAATTTCCTGCAACAAATATATTAGTTCATACTTTATGAAAAGTATATTCAACATTAAAAGGATTAGGTGGTCTTTGCTTTTCATTAGTGCCAATGAGTCTACTCAGATAATTTCCTTAAAAGTGCAAAATAATGAGAAGAAAATACAAAATTTCCTCTGATCCTTTGTTGAAGAAATATAGGTTGTAAAAGGTTAAATTAATGGTCAGACATCTTTCATGAATAAGTGTGGTGTTAGTTCTTCCCATGAATTTCTTAAAGCATTATCAGCTTTTGAAGTAAGGACACCTCATTTTACACTTGAATGAGCCAGGATTTGAGTAAAAGTGAAGATATTGATCTAACAGAATTGATGTTCCATATCCTTAACAAATATTTTAGGAAAGAGAAAATATCTATGTCAGTGCCAAGATTAAACTTCCTGATGGGCAATCTTATGAGCACTAGTACTTAAAGCTTTTAGAGTCATTGGGTCAAAGATATGTGTACATTACTAAGGGCTTTAAAGAAGAAGGAAAAGAGAACTTTAAGCCTGTTCCTTTACAAAAGCACCATCATTATTTAAACAATTACACACAGACACACCACAGCCAATTATCCTCTTACTGAAAAATGTCACCACCACTGACACAATTTCATGTGACAGATAACTATGATTAGGAGGAAATACATACTGGATTAAAATAATTAGTTCATTGCAGATTTTACACTTTCTGAGTGTGATCACAGAAAACAGAAAATAATATGTGCAGTAAAGATTAGATCACCAAAATCCAGAATTTTTGGACCAATCAATAGAACAAACATATTAAATCCCCCATCATTCAACTTCACGATTTTTTGCAGGGGAAGAGAACTTCTAGGTACATATTTATCCAAAATAATGTTTAAAGGAAATGTATATGTAAATTCAGATCACATCAGTCATATTTGGAAGTGAACTGTCCATTCATAATTTTTGCCATACATTTTTACACCCAGATCACATAATTTGAGAGTTTAAAGGGATCTTTGTAGCCATCTAGTTCAACTCATGTGAAAAGAATCCCTGCTTTGTTGTACCCAAGTAGTCATTCAGGCTCTTGAAAACTTTAAGGACAGGGAAACCACCGCCCTTTCAGGCACACATATTCTCACAATTTTGTCATTCAATGCTTCACTTTTGTGTAAGCCTATCTGTTCCACAGATTGCTAAATTACATCATTTCAACCTAGAAATTTTCCCCATCTTTCCTCTTTTCTTTACTCAGACAACCTTGACCCTAGTTCAGTCTCTCATCACTTTTCACCTGGACAATTGTGAAGGTTTCCTAATTGCTCTTCTCACCTCCTGTCCCTCCCTTCTCCCATCCATTGCCCATATATCTGCCAAAGTTTTCTTGAAGTGCAAATATGACCATGTTGCTTCTTTAAAAGGAAATGTCACTTCTCTGACAACAATTTTTTGTGAATATTAGCATAGAATAAAGGAAAGGAAAATAAACATCCTTATTTGCATTTTTCTACTTTACACTTTTTTTGGCTTTTCTACATCCATTACATTTCCTGTGTTGCTAATATCCTGAGTCTCTACAATGTGTATTCATTTTCCTCAATTATTTACAGTAAAATGACTCTTAAAAAGCATCATTGACAACACAAGAGCAGTTCCCACATGAATTCATTCATTGTTACTATGTTAAATACAGTCATTAAAGACGTACATCTCCCTTTATATTTTCCAATCATGAGTCAGGATACATTAGTATGGCAAGGATGTTAACAGAGTGTCCTACTTCTAGTTCCTCCTCTATAATCAGTGTGCTTTCTGATTTTTTTCCTCTCTAGTAAACCTTTATCTGTCCACTATCTAGATGAGGATCTGATTTGGTCCATAGCCCAGTTACTATTACCTGCTTCTTTGCTCTTTGTATTTATATCATATACTTGCTCTGCTTTTTTCAATGAACTTTTCTTATTACAATCCTGTGTTTGTGATAAGTAAGTCAAGTATTATGATATGTCATTTTAAAATTAGAAACTGAGACTCAGAAAGCTAAATTACTTGCTCATGATAACTTAGTAATTTCTCTTACTTCTTTATTATTCATCAAAGTATATTCTCTTCAAAGGACCTACCCCATCCCACTTACACACATTCTAATTTGAAACATGAGTTTCGATCACTGCTTTGTGAACCACTGTATTTCAAATGTGTAACAGAAAACTTAGAAATATTCAAGTTCCTTCCTTCCTTCCTTCCTTCCTTCCTTCCTTCCTTCCTTCCTTCCTTCCTTCCTTCCTTCCTTCCTTCCTTCTTTCCTTCTTTCCTTTTTTCCTTCCTTCCTTCTTTCCTTCCTGACAGGATTTCATCCCTGTGAGATGTAGTATAGCACAGTAGAAAAAGTACTGACTTTGGACTGACTTCAAATTTGTCTCTTATTTTTGTCGGGACATTTGACAAGTCAATCAATTGATAAGTATGTGTAAAGTATGTTCCAGGCATTGTGTTGGTTCTGGGTTGCTTAATTTCCTTTGGTCTCAGTTTCCTCATTAAGGAAAGGATTAAATGTTCTCTAAGGTCTCTCACAACTCTATATTTTTGACCCCATGATATTTCTACTAATGCAAATTAGCAATTTATCTATAATTGTTGGTCTTAAGAAAGTTGTCTGTGGGCATCGAGACTTTAACTAATTTGTCCAGGGTTATAAAATTATGTATAATGCATATGTCAAAGACAAGACTTGAACACATACCCATAACCCTGAGGTTGACCCATCATGTTGTGACTGTCTCTTTTTAAATTTCCTACAGAATTAAAATGATGAATAGACACTTCCTTCCATCAGTCTTTTTGATAGTCGTCTCTATACAAGTCTGTATGCACATATATCTTTTAATTAATTAATTTTCTATTTGAAAAACATAAAGAGTAAAAACTCTGGACCTTTATGGGTACTAATCTGTTGAGACTCATTTATTTATATTATTAAATTTTTTCAATTTTCTTTTTTGTTAACAAATGCTTTATTAATTTCTGGTTTACATCATTCATTTCCGCCACATTTTGAGTTACAATTTTTCCCCATTTTTCCCCTACCCACCACCCCAGAATAGCAGTCCCACAAAATATCCCCTGTTCCAATCTGCTCTCTGCCATATCTTCTCCTATACCCCCTTTGACTTTACCATTAGGGTGAGGTGAGTCTCTGAGCTCCAATGCCTGAACATCTTATCTCCCAATTACATGTAAAATAGTATTAATAAGAGTGTTTATATATATTTGAAACATTTAATTTTAAAACCTGGAATTACAGATCCATTCCCTTCCTCCCTTGTCACCCATTCCCTCTGGGAAGATAAGCAATTCAGTATGTGTTGTACATGTATAGTTATGCAAAACATTACCATAGTAGATATATTGTACAAGGCTGCTTATAATTCCCTCCCACCTATCCCACCCCCCATTTGCTACTTTGATCCTGTCCCTCTTCGATAGTGGGTACTTCCAACCTCCCCTCCCCCCAATATGCCCTCCCCTCCATCATTCCTCCTCTCATCCCCCTTCTGCCTACTCTCCAGCAGTTTGAGATATCCCATTTGGTATGTATGTCAATCTCTCCCTGAGCCAAAATCAATGAGAATATGGTTTTGCCTTTTTGCCTTCCTGTTCTTCCCCTCCCCTGCAACCACTTCCCCTTGCTTCTTCTACATGAGATAGTTTACCCTACCTTGTCTCTCCCCATCTCCTCTTGCCACTTTCCTCTCTCACCTCATAACTTCACCCTTTAAGTATCATCCCTTCCCACCAAATTCAACCTGTGCCCTCTATCCATGTATAACTGTAAACATATATACACACATTCACATATGTATTCATATGCCCATATACCCTTCTTCCATTATTTTCATACTGAGAAAGGTTTCATCAGTTACAGTTATTGTTTTTCCATATAGGAATGTAAATAGTTCAACTTTGATAAGTTCCTTTTGATTTCTTTTCCCTGATTACCTTCTCAGGAATCTCTTCCTTCTTGTGTCTGGATGTCAAATTTTCTATTCAATTCTGGTTTTTTCCTCAAGAATGCTTGGAAGTCCTCTATTCCATTGAATGACCATATTTTCCCCTGAAACAAAATACTCAGTTTTGCTGGGTAGGTGACCCTTGGGTTCATTCCCAGTTCTTTTGCCCTCTGGAATATCATATTCCATGCCCTTCGATCCCTCAGTGTAGAAGCTGCCAGGTCCTGGGCTATTCTGATTGTGTTTCTACAATATTGAAATTGTTTCTCCCTGGCTGCTTGTAGTATTTTCTCCTTGATCTGGGGATTCTGGAACCTGGCTATAATATTCCTCGCAGTTTTCTTTTTGGGATCTTTTTCAGGAGGTGATCTGTGGATTCTTTCAACCTCAATTTTGTCCTCTGGATCTAAAACATCAGGGCAATTTTCCTTGAGAATTTCTTGAAGGGTGATTTCTAGGTTCTTTCTTTGATCATGGCTTTCAGGTAGTCCAATAATTTTTATATTATCTCTCCTGGATCTATTTTCCAGGTCAGTGGTTTTCCCCATGAGATATTTCACATTGCCTTCTAATCTTTCATTTGTTTGGATCTGCTTAACAGCATCTTGATTTCTCATAAAGTCATTAGCTTCCATTTGCTCCAGTCTAACTCTGAAGGAATGAATCTCCTCAGTGAGCTTTTGAGATTCTTTTTCTATCTGGCAAATTTGGCTTTTTAAGGCATTCTTCTCCTCATTGCCCTTTTGGGCCTCCTTTACCATTTGAGTTAGTCTATTTTTTAGGGTGTTATTTTCCTTAGTCAGGCTGTTGACTCTCATTTCATACTTTTCCTGAATCCTTCTCATTTCTCTCCGCGATTTTTCCTCCACTTCTCTTATCTGCTTCTTAAGGTCCTCTATGGCCTGTAACCCACTCATATTTTCCTTTGGGGCTTTTGGAGCAGGATTTCTGACTTCACAGTCCTCCTCCTGTTCCCTGCTTCGATCCTATTTGCCCCCCAAATAGGAGTCTAATGTTGCATTTTTCTGTTTATTTTGTTTCCTTTGCCTAGGCATGTTGCCACTTAATTACTTGACTTTTGGGCTTGTTGCAACAGTAGGACTCTGCCACAAGACAGGGGAGCTTCCATCCCGAACGTTGGGGTCTTCACAACTTCCGGTTCTGGCAAGTTGGATGCCCACGCTAGACCTCCTCACAGATCACAATCCAGATCCAAGAAGGTTAAAGCAAGAGAAATTAACCTCCAAGACCGATGGCTGGATCTCTTTATAGTTAGCAGGCAAGGCGCTGATGCTGCCACTGAAGCTGCAATATGTGTCTCCTCAGCAGTTTCTAGCCCCCAGGGGAGGAAGCCAATGCGTTTCCCAAATACTGGTCCCAAAGTCCATAGGGCACTAACCTATTACTTTGTCCTAGGCATGTCTGTGTTGATAATTCTGGAATATCCACAGCTCCTGGTGTTCTGGGGTCCCTCCAGCCAGCTGCTGGCCTGGCCACCCTGGGGCTAAACCGCGGCTCACCGGGACCTTGGCTCATCTCTCAGCCCACTGGGCTGTCAGCTCCCAGAGCACTGTGCTGGCCCTCCCTGCAGGGCTGCTGGGCTTTCCTCAGCATGAGGTGTCATTCTGTGGGTGCTGGGGTTCCAGAAGTTGTTCAGAGTCCCATTTTACATAGTTTGGAAGTGGTGTGGGGCAGAGAACCTTGGAAGTGTTGTTTCTACTCCACCATCTTGGCTCCAAACCTTTTTTTTTTTTAAATTTTCCAATGAGAAAAAAAGGGGGAAATCATAATCCATCATGTTTCTAAACACCTTTTTTTTTTCTTTAGGATACTTTAGAAAGTTTATTTGAGACACACTGAGGTAGACCTGTGATAGCAACATAGTAAACAACAGATGAACTATTATTCTAAAATACTGATCTATTTTGTCCTTTTACATATAACAGTAATTTCAGCTTTTTATTTTCATGTAAGTGGGTATAACAAGAAAATGGAAAACGCAGTAGATAGTGTATAAGTTAACCTGGATATATTGTTTTGTACTCATCTATGAAACTATACAAAATTATTTCTGTCATTTCTTATCAGAAGAGAGGGGAGTGAAGAGGAAAGAGTAAAGGAGAAGAGTGGAATAGAGCGATAAAATACCATTAAATTCTCATACAATATTGGAGAAAAATAAAAAAAGGAACTACTTTTTTCTGTGGAATAAAAGAAATCACTAAAAAAATAGGCTAATAGCTAAATTCATTCTGGAATAGGATTATTATAAGCTTTCTACTGCTTACAACATTTCATACAGCATGAAATTCATTTAGAGCTAATTTTAAGCCATTAATTTGGATATTTAAAATGTAAGTAGTTCATATTTTTCTCAAAAAGCTGAAGTTCCATTTATCAAATTTATTTTTGTCTCATTTTCTTCACCAATTTTTGTTATCTAGAAAAGTAAGTGAAAATAATTATATAAGATTTGTTGGTATCAGTATTACCTATAAGTTTCATAATTTTCTTCTATTTTGGGTTGCTTAGTCTCTGAAATAAATCTAGACTATTTTTCCAATCCTACAAAAATAATGGCTACTTTATATTTGCAGGCATCATTTTTGCAGACCTATTTTTGACAATATCTTGGGACTATATTCAATCTATTTAATGAATGCAAATGAATTTCAATTTCCTAACTTCTTTTCTCAATTTCAACAGAAATATCAGAAATAAATATTGTTACACAGTTGCGATTCTTTCTGCAGCTAAGATTTGAATATATGCTAATTATTTGATAAATATTTTACCTTCAATTCTAGGGAGAGAAAAAAGTTGACTAGCATTTTTCTAAATTTCTCCCTAAATGCCAAATATTGTGTCATTTACTTTTTACCCTGCATCACTGTTTGACATTTCTACAATCAAACTTTTTTTCCCAAAGCTTTAAGCAAAAGTCAACAAATATATACTGTGTGTTACTTATTAAATGCTTAATAGCTCCATCATACACACACACACACACACACACACACACACCTTTTGTTATTATTATTATTCTCTAAAAAGCCCACTATAATATCCTGCACATAGTCCTTGCCCAATGAATCTTTGTTGAATAAATTAATAAATGTTTTCTTGTCTATAAAATACACCTTAAGACTCCCTGAGGCCAATATCACAGAAGTGGTTCATATTCATTTAAGGCCAAAAGGTAAAATGTACTTCTAAAAGAAGTACATTGGTTAACCAACAGAAATGTTTATTTAAATTTCTGAAATTTTAACTTAAATTTGGTTTGATTTACTTTTGCCTTAAATATATCCTTTTTTAACTTTCAACGACTGAAATGTTGTGATTTTGTTGCATAGATGCAGGAAATATCATAGCATTTTGAATTGAACAGGACTTGAGAGATTGTGTAATCCAAATTACTCACTTTACAAATGAGGAAAGTGAGTCCCAGTGAGATTTCTGAAGATCATTCATGATACTTGTAAGCAGGCCTGAGATTAGAATCCATATTCTTTTGTATTAGAATAAATTGTTCTTTCTGTTATGTAATAATATATTTGACTACTATTTGATAAAATTTGAACTAACTTTTGCAACAGTCCGGGATTTCTGATGATCTGCCAGAAATCTCAACCAGGATTATAGGATCATATATTTAGAGTCAGAAGGGATCTTAGAGGTCATATAATTAAACTCTTTTAGCAAACAAAACTGCTTTGTGTGCTAGGGACAGCAGAAGAAAGAATATTAGAGTATTGCCTAGAAGAAATGAGGCCCAGAAAATTTAAGGAACTTGCTCAGGGCCACAGAGCCAGTAAGCTGTAGAGCCAGGATTCAAATTGATACTTGGACTTCAGATACAGCACTCCAACTTCACTGCTATTTCCACTGCATCATAATGTGTGAACTATCTCCCTCCTCCCTTGATTTTCATATCCTTTATATGTGCTGTCATCCCCAACTAAATAGCTCTTAGCACAGTCCCTAGCACATAAAGCAGTTTTGTTTGCTAAAAACATTTGCTGACTCTGTGCTCTAGATAAACTGGCATATTGGTTGTTCCTTTTATATAACATTCATTTCCCCATGCCTTTTTCATGGACAGTTCCCATGCTTGTAATACTCTCACTCCTACCTCTCGGAACCCCTAGTGCATTGAAAAAGCTTGTGATTCCCTCAGTTGTTATATTGCCCTGACAGATGTCTCATTATTTTCTTTCTATCCACAGTGTTTGGCACAATGTCTGCCCTATAGTAGGTGCTTACTTAATGTTTGTTAAATGTAATTCAGCAACAGATGGATGAGTGGTATACAAATTATATATGAACTTTGGTTACAAAATTCTTCCATATATATTGTTGTTGAGTCATGTCTAACTTTTCGTGACACTGTGGACCATACAGTCCATGGGGTTTTCTTAGCAAAAGACTGGAATGATTTGCCATTTGCTTCTCCAGTGTATTAAAGCAGAGTTTAAGTGACTTAAACTTAAGTTAGATCTAAACTAAGTGTCTGAGGCCAGATTTTAACTGTGGTATTCCTTACTCCAGGACCGGCATTTTATCCACTGAGCCACCAAAGCGCCTCTTAAAGACAATAGTATGAAAATTTTAATCGGATCCTCCAATGGATAGAAAATGAGTGGATATATTATTTATATATGAAAGTAAGAAGTGACAAGAATTTACAAGGAGTTGGCCTTGTAGAATATATGTTTCTTGGGGTTCGGGGGATAATTCGATTTTGGCAGGCATAGAGTGACTAGCTCTTTGTATAACAAACATAATTTTCATAAGAATAATAAAAATAGCTAGCATGTGTATAGCTCTTTAAGGATTGCAAAGTACTTACCTAATTTTATCTTTACAGCCCAGAAGTTAGGTGCTATTATTATCTCCATTTCAGATGAAGATACTGAGGCACACAGATATTAAATGATGTATGCAAGGTGGCATGGCAAGCAAAAATCTGAGGCCAGATTTGAATTAGGCTTCCTTTATTTTTCACACTTAGCATTCAGCTAGAGAGGCAGTATGCTTAGTGGCTAGAAAGCTGGCCTAGAAGACACTGGTTCATGTTCTATCTCTGTCAAGTCACTTAACCAGTCAGTGCTCTAGGCAATACTCTAATACTGCAAAAAAGAAGGTGACCTTCACTTCTAAAGGTTTTTTTTTTTTTTTCCCACAGAGGAATCCTGTCTATTTACAAAACTACAGATCTAGTCTTTATCTCTAAGGTTTAATTATGACTACTGTGGAAATTAGTATGTAAAAATCCTTTTTCGGATCTGTTCCACTTGAATAAGACATTTTCTAAAATGTTCTGTTGGATATAAGAAAATGAATGGGAGAATATTTTGGGAGAACACTATATTTCACCAAATTTATGACTTCTCTTGTAGGTGCCCAGGACAGTAAGAGGAGGAGCAGTGGTCAAGTGATCTACAGTGTTCAGTCTGCCAACTTGTAAAATGTTCATTAGAAAGTCCCATTAGAACATTAGAAATAGCTGGTATCATTTTTCAATCACAAATCACTTTGAGATACATAGTAATTTTGCTGCCAAAGGCACAAAACAAAGAAAACAAAAACATGGAGAAATGTGCATAGAAATATCTTATGAAACTTTTGACTGATAGAAGATAGCAAAAAGTAAATTATAATTAATCATATTTTATATGCACACCCAATTTGAAATGGCTCTGAATGGTAAAGGTTGGGACTATACATTAGCCATTTGAACTAGCTAGCTGCTTTGATAGATAAAACTTTGACAGCAAATGAACCCACAAGTTTTAAAAATTATTTTGCATTTAAATAATGGATTTCTTATTTTCATCCATCATTAACCTAATTGATCTCATTTAAACATGCAAATTATGGCACTGCACTTTTGTGCTCATGGATATTATCTTTTTATTGCTCCTATTATAAGTATTTATTAATTTAAAATATTTTTCATTTACATGGGATCTAAGCATCTTAATGATTCATAATTTAAATGCATTGTTTCCTAAAGAAATAATTAATGATTTAGTAATATATATTATTCTATGTATTAATTTTAGACCAGTTCCTCAAATAATGTTTTTGGTTTTTGTTATTTTTTCTAAGGCATAGCATGCAAAATTACTCAGAATGGTTTCATTAGACAAAACATTTTCCAAACTTTCTTTCATTTTACTCTTTAAAAAATATTTGACTTGGTTTATGTAATTATCATCTATGTAATTGGTGGGAAAAGAACTTGTAGTTACATTTAATTGTTTTATTCCCTATGTTTCCTACATGATTCCTTCTGCTAGTGCTGATACAGTATTCCTGCTGAGAATTAAATAAAAAATGACTCATACAATCTGTTCCACTAAAAATATGAAATCAGACAAGTACAAAAGTCATATTACTTCTAAGAGACTTAAGTAAATCAGTGAAATGAATTGGACATTTCTCAAATATGTTATTTAGATATACTGAACATTATTAGAACATTTTTTACAAATTTCTATGATTCATGATGAAAAGACTGCATTAAATTAAAGGTAAAAGGTCAGGTAAGTGGTTCAGTGTATAGAGTGCCCAGCCTGGAGTCAGGAAGACTCATCTTCATGAGGTCAAATGTGGCCTCAGATACTTACTGGCTATATGACCCTGGGCAAGTCACTTAAGCCTGTTTACCTCAATTTCCTCATCTGTAAAATGGGTTGGAGAAGGAAATGGCCAACCACTGCAATATCTTTGCCAAGAAAACCCCAAATGGGGTCACAAAAAGTTAAACACAACTCAAAAACAACTTATTTAAAAAAAAACATTAAATATTAAAGATGATCTCTGCAATTTGCTAATAATTTAGTAGCATTTTTTAAAGTGGTCATGGTTAGGGTTTGGATATGTGTTTTGATGAGTATAGGGAAATTTCAGGTAGGGAAACTTCCTCTACAAATAAAGGTTGTCACCATGTCTGCCATATGTCCCCTCAGCGAGTTTTCTAAAACAGTGAGAAGACAAATGCCTTGCTGGGGTCACACATGTGACCTGACTACAAGTTTTAAGCCAGATCTTCTTATATACTACACTCACTAACTCATTTGTTGTTCTTAAATGATATAAATAATACTTTTTAAGAAGTATAAATGACTTTTTCATAAATAGCAATAGCATCGCATATTTTAGCAAAAACAAATAAAATAAAACACCATCACCATGGGTAGTTTAGACTAGAAATCCCTTATTAGTAACTATGAACTCTAAATACAGGGTTTCTTAGGCAAAATTTAACATAATGATAATCCTACATTCCCATGCTTAATAGTTGTGTCTAATATCACCTTATGCCAGATTATTGCAATAGACTCCTAACCAGTCTTATCTCAATTCACTCTTCACTCTAATCTCTGACTAGAGGCAGCTAGATGGGGGCACTTGGCCTGGAGTCAGAAAGATTTAAGTTCAAATTCAGCCTCAGAAATTTATAAACAGTGTGACCTTGGATGAGTCACTTAATATCTATTTGACTCAATTTTCTCATCTATAAAATAAAAATAATATCACCTACCTCCCTGGATAGTTGTGATGATAAAATATGATATTTGCACAATGCTTTGAAAAATTTAAAGTGCTGTCTATATTCAACCAGTCAGTTAACATTTATTATGTGCCTACTCTGTACCAGGCACCATGTTAAGTGATAGGGATACAAAAAGAAACAAAAGAGTGCCTGCCATCAAGGAGCTCACAATATAATGGAGAACAAGAGGAACAACAACAACAAAAAGTACAAACAAGGTATACACGTGATAAATAAAAAATAATAATGGCGTTAGGAACAAATTCCTGTAGATGGGATTTTCGTTGGGATTTATTGGAAGTCAGGGAAGACACTAGGTGACGTTAAGTCTGGAGAAGATTTCAGGCAAGGAGGATAGGCTGAGAAAATATTCAGAGGCAGGAGATGGGAGGATCTTGATCAAAGAATGCATATTGGGGAGTAAGGTGTAAGAAGACAGGAAAGGTAGGAGGAGTCCAGCTTAGAAAGATACTGTTGTAGTTGTTGCTGTTGTTAAACTGCAAGCTGCCAATAATTTTCCTTAAGTGCACATCTGACCACGTTATTTCACCATTCTCAATAAATTCCAGCGGCTTCCTATTACATTTAGGATCAAATATAACTCATTCGTATGACTTTTAATGTCCTTTACAACCTAGTTTCATCCCATTTAGGGGACTCATTGGAAATTACAACTCCTTCCATGTTTATTGTTCAGGCCAAAATGACTTTTTCTACATTCCTCCTTCATGACACTCCAACGTTCCTCAAAATTATGTGAAAACCTAAAAGAAATTTGGTAGGATTCCTTTGCTTAATTATTTCAGATAGTTTATATAGTATTGGAGTTAATTGTTCTTTAAATGTTTAGTAGAATTCTCCTTTGAATCTTTTTGGCCCTAACTTCATCCTTAACTCAGACTACTAGAATCTCTCCCTTCAAGAAGTATTTCAAAAACCAACATCTACAGGAACCCTTTCCTGAGGCCTCCAATTACTACTGACTCTTTTAGAAATTCCCTTGTTTCAGCCACTTTGCACTGTTTTTATAATTATTCTGTACATGTTATATATGCACTTTTTGTCTTCTCCATAATAATAAGCGCCTTGGTAGTAGGAATAGCTTCATTCATTGTACTTGTATCTACAGAGCTTAACACAAATTTGACACAAAGTAGGCACTTAAATAAATGCCTATTTATTAATTTTGATGATTCTCTAGTATTATCTAAGGTGTATCCATATCCTATTCTACATTGTTGTAACTTAAATAATACCAATGATGTGTATACAGAGGTGCCTTAAGGGTTAAAAATAATATTAAGGGTTGCTTTCTCAGTACCTTGGGAGGCCCTCCAGAGCCTGAGAGCATCCTAAAGTAAACTTCTCCCTTATCCTAGACTATTTGGAATACCATAAAACTTCTCTCTTATCCTGGATCATAAAACTTCCTTATCTCCCCCCATCCTGGGTCATAAAATTTCCTGTCTCCCTTTTCCTGAGTCATCCATCTTCCTCATCCTTTCCCTAAATCTCCAACCCCCGTTAGAAACCCTAAAAAATTAGATCACCATCTTATAGGCTGTGTAGCTTTCTTGCTATGTAAGTCTGGTACTTGTCCTATATCAATGCCTTTGTTTAGCTCCTTGCTAAGTCTCAGGCCCCAGTGCCTTTGTGTTAATAAAGCTCCCTTTGGTTAAAGAGAAGGTCTGATTGAATTTTTTCAAAACCTGAACCAGCTCTCCCAACTCTGACCTCAGCACCAACCACAGGAGGAGTATTATTGAAGATGGAAAGGTGGGTTTTGTTTTGTTTGCTAAAGTTGTGGTTCTTTGGTTTTCTTTACATGTCTTCTAAACTGTAAGTATACATTTTCCATCCAAAGTCTAAACCAGGAGATTTTGAAACGGTGATACACTTCCTCCTTGTTTTCTATTTCACCCCTCCTTCTTAAAGCCTCTTCTCTGTCTCTGACCCTGTCTCACACCTTGCAGGACATTAGCTGGAATACAAAGTAAGAAGCCCTGCCTCATAACAAATAGAAGCAAATGAACTGACAGAGTGATTGCTTACTTTCTGTGGGAGCATGAGCAAATCATTTCACCTCCCAGAGCCTTGGCTACTTCATTCCTGAAATGAGGTTAATGGTACATGGGATAGGTCTATGGAGAATTCTACAAATGTGTTGCTGTTATATTATTTTACATACTCATGGAGTCCAAGTAGATCTCAATAATGAAATCTGAGAGTTTTTGTGGGATACACATGCCATCCTGGGGACTAGTTTAGGCCCTATGTGGAAGTAGGATTTATCCTTTCAGATTAAAAAAAAAAGAAAAAAGAAAACAAACTGGTGATAATCTCTGTTATCTTTCAACCTCAGGGATGCTTTAAGACCCCACCTAAATGTAACTGAAACCTGCTTTACTATGGCTCTGAGACCAGCTGTTGAAATTGCCCCCACTAACACGATGGGAAACTCTGTACCTTAGAGGGACAACCAACATAATCATAAAATAATTTTAATTAAGCTCCTCCACATGCATGGTGATGTACTAGATGCTGTGAAAAAGAAATTAAATAGATTTTTTTTTCTCTGCCTTCCAGACATTCTCACTAAACTAAGACAAAGTGAAAGATTTTTTTTAATGTTTTTTTTTCTTTTCTTTTCTGTAAATTGGTCTGCCATCCCAAAGGGAATATGTATACATATATGTATGTGGGTGCATGTGTTTATACATATAGATGTGTCTCTATATCTATATTTATCATCATCAAACTTTCAAAAAGACTGACCAGCCCTTAAAAATTCATCATATTTCAGTGCTGCTTAGTAGCATCTATTTGATGAATAATCTCTTGCAGAATTCAGGAAACTAAAAAGCTAATTACACAGCTAAGAATACCCACAGTGTATGCCTTAGCTCCCTTCTGGAATATGTATAATCAAATTACCTTGATTTTCTTTCAATTTTAGATTGAAATTTGAATTTTGTATAATAATTTAGCTTTATTTTAATTTTTCTTATTGGTTTTGCCTATAAAACA
The DNA here is from genome assembly GCA_011680675.1 of Gymnobelideus leadbeateri. Taxonomy (NCBI): domain Eukaryota; kingdom Metazoa; phylum Chordata; class Mammalia; order Diprotodontia; family Petauridae; genus Gymnobelideus; species Gymnobelideus leadbeateri. The sequence continues at coordinate 375,633 of WOXC01007852.1, read as the reverse complement.
AGAAAGTTCAAGCAAAGGAATTCTGATGCCCTTCATTCCGTATAAGATGAAATCATATGCCAAGCCATTTTAAAGAACTACTTGATCAAATGAAAACATGAGAAATGAAACTGAAATAACTAAAAAATAAAGCTATTAAAAATAAAAAGGCTATGATTTATTATAAGGGACTTAAGTTAACAAAGTATTACAAAATTGTATTGCACCACTGAGACTAAACAATGAAATGCCATATGAAACAATTCACTAGATTTATCTCTGATGCTAAGGTTATGAAAGAAGACAAGGCTAGCCCCAACTGACCAATTTAAGCTTTGGTCATGAAATCTGTCAGTTTGACAATAAATAAACCTTCTGAGGGGGCCTTTGTGCTACAGTGGATAAAGACTGAATCAAATAGATAGATGGTTCAGACACAAGCAAAGGACCACATAGATTTGGAGAAGGTCAAATCTCAAATAGGGCATTTGGATGTACATAGGATTTTATATGCATAAATATACATATGAATAATAAGTTTGCATTTGACTTTCCAAGATATAAAGCACTTTCAACCTTTCTATAATAAAACAAGGTAATATCTGTAGAGAATGCAAAAACAACCTAAGATTACTTAATGGTCACCCCTTAAAAGCCGATGGAGGGGCTTAGAATAAAATTTAGAAATTAGAATTCCCAAGCTCCAGATCTGTTCTTACATTATCTTTGCTATTTATTTTGTCATATATTGAATGTAGGAAAGTCCTATTTTTCCTTTTTAGAAATTTCAAATGGAGGGGTACATTTGCTATGGGCCTTAAACCACAGTATCTAGGGTTCAATTGTCAGTACTTTGTTGAGTCCTGTTAATATTTTCACGTGGTTCTTCACAAAAAAAAAATTGATAATCAACAAAAATTTTAAAAACAAGAGTGTTTTAACCTTACAAAGCTTTTTTTTTTTTAAAAACTTCATTTTCAATAATGAGATTCATATAAGAATTCTTTCTCTCTGAATACCACTAACATGAAGAGGTTTCGTTTAATTGATCTGAGTTCTGCCATAAGATGAACAACTTGGATTTGATTTAAAAGGCAAAAGAAAAGATTTAGTGCACGAGGTTAGGGGGGAAATATTTACTTACAGTGTATTTCTAGGACCTGCATTGCTACCTGAGGTGTGGAGTTTAGAGATTCGTGGTCTACTCTGCAAATTACTTTCACGCCATCATCATTTCGATCCACTCGGAAATCAAGGGTACTGCTAACAGTGAATGTCTTGCGATTGGCATCTTCTTCTTTCAAGTATTTGACATCTGAAAGCAAAACATACCATTTATAACTGTTTTTCTTTCAAAATATTAACAGACCACATTAAATTGAACAATTTTATGAAATTTACTTTCCTCCATTTTTATAGGTTTTTTAAAGACCAATTGTTTGCTGATTTAACATTCAATCCATTTCAGACTGAAAAAGAAAAATACAACCATTCACTAAATGAATTTAAATAGAAACATTTTAAAAATAAAGAAAGGGAAAGATTAATAACATGACATTCTCTTTCCCACATTTTCCAAATGATCATGATTACAAATAGATACAAGCTTTCTCAGCAGATCATTTGGGAAATATAGATTCCTTTCTTCCTTTCCTAAGAATTAGTAGTTTCACTAAAGGAAATGCTTTCTTATTCTAATAAAAATAATACAATATGGGGTGTGGGGGGGCACTATTCATATTTATCCTTTTGTAGGAGAAGGTTTTATAATGCATAAAAGAAAGCATAAAAATGTTGAACTATGATTTAAACATGAACAACATGAAGGGAGTCAACATATTTCTAGAGAATGTGCAAGATAAGAGAGTTGTCATCTTTGGCTACCAAAGGAGGGACTAAGGATGACCTGAGCATTTTGAATATTCAAATGACTTTGTAGTGAACTCTGTTTTCAGATAAAATGTTATTCATTGTTGAGGAACTCATTTCAATATGAATAGGGATATACAAATTTTTATTGATCCTTTTGGGTCCTAAGATCCAGATAAGCTAAAAGAGCATAACGTTAGATTTTTAAAAAAATTATTATTATTATTATTATTTTGTTATCTATTTGGAATAATCATTTATCACTAGTTATGCACTGAAAGGTACAACTAAGAGTTATTTGTTTCTTTGTATAAATACTTTTAATAATGCTGTCATTTATTTTGGAAATTCTTAGTCCTGAAATAGCTCATAAGTATTTGGGAATCAATAGGCTGAGGCAAAAGCACTCATTATAACAATACCTCAAATTAATTAGTAAAGTGCATCTGCTTTACTTATATTCTCTACACCCCTCTATCATTCTTTTCCTTTCCCTTTGAATGTTTAAAAACAAATTTCATGAAAAATCTCGTTTAAATGTGTATTACATATTAAAAAAAAAAAGAAATGTCAAAATAGGACAGTAACATTAGTTTAGCTAGAAGACTGGGGTAAGTTACAATTCAAAGATACAGTTCTTTTTCTAGGTTACCTTTAAAGAAATATTGGATATGTATTATTCAGCACATAGCTATTTATATGGCTCATTGATTTTTGTTTATTTCAGCAAAAGAACAACCTTGTCATATTGATTTGTCATAATAAATATCTTTAAAATAAATTTTAGCAGAAGAATAAACAGATGAGGTCATACTTGCTTTTCAAATTGTGTATGTACATTTGAGTGTTCATAATCATGCATTAGATTATATTTCTGCTTAAGTAAAGTTCCATGATAAAATATATATATATATTTTATATATATAATATATATATTATATATATACATATATATATATATATCCTCAACTGGTTTTTATTAAAACAGCATAACCATGAGATAAAGGGGGGAAAGGACTTCTTAAAGAATCTAAGATATAGAACCTAGATCTAGTTTGTATCAGAGTTCTGCTTTTTAGTTTTCAATAAACTATGCATAGATTAGGATTTTTTTCTCCCCATTAACTTATAAACATGTGCTGGCATAACATTTTTATTTCTGCTGGCCTAATTCAGTTCCTTAGATTTCAGAATCCACAGATTAAATTCTGCTTTGCTGCTTTAACAATAACATTATAAAGTTCTGATTTCTGCTAAGGTAAAACTATTGAGTATTAATTTAGTTCTTTGGTAATATGAAAATCTACTAGTTTCTTCTGAATTTCCCAATTTGTCAACAACATGCTAAGAAAGAAAAAAAATCATTCCTTTCTATTAGTACAGTTTTTCTTTTTCCAGATTTAAAAACACAGAAAAGAGAAAACATTGTCTTCTAGCAAAGCATTTGGAAGGTTATATTTTCCTCTTTCACTCCTTCCTTCCTTCCTTTGTTCCTTTCATCCACCTCTCTATTTGGTCTCTATTTCATCCAGGTAGGAAGTTAAGGGGTTAGTTTCAGGGTTGCATACTCATGAGTGCAAGAGTTTTGAGCTGCTTTATTTCCAACTTGGGCCTATTTGCTCCTTGTAGGTGACCTGGGGATTCTTGCTTCCTGGGATACTGAACTTGGCATAGATATCCAATTGATTTTATCCATTGTAACTCAGAACTCTCTGTCCAGAGAGATCTAATAATTTCAGCATTTATGGATAGAAAGGATTATAGAAATATACCATATACCCTAACCAGAAGGTTATGTTTTTAAGAAATGTATGAAAAACTATTACAAAAATTTATTCTTATTTTTCATTTTTAACAAATGATGTTTATATGAACAGCAAATCAACACATCTGTTTTCTTACATATTTTTTAATGAATGTAACATTTAGCTTAAGTTCATCCAAACACATACAATCTTCTATAAGTTGTTTAATAGAAGGTCCATAATAGGGTGATTGAAAAATAAAACGTACTTACATAATGAATTTATTTGAAAGAAAAAGAAATTGAAATACTATTTGCTTTTAAATTATTAAACAATTAATTATACTAATTATTATTAATTATAATAATAACACTAGAGCAGAAATGTATACACAAAAAAGGAAGAATAATAGTTGAGTCTAGAATTTAGGATATCATTTTCACAAAAGATTAACAGTGTTTGTATAGAAGACAACATAAGTAATCCTCTGCCATTTGAAGGAAACTTTAAAATTGGACCAAAATTCGTTAGTACCTTCTTTTGGGTTAAACCATTGTATCCATAAAATGCATCTTTTTTTTTTTTTACTCAGGAGGAACTAATGCGGTATCATGTTATTATATAACCCAATATTAATTTATCATTTCCCCTGCAGACCCTAGAGGGGATTAGAACACAGGACAAAAAACATTTTAATGAGAAGAATAGGGGAGGGAATCCGGAAACTCCAGGTCATGTGCTTGTATCTAAATGCGGCAAGTCCTTGTTGAGAAGCTTTCGAAAGGATTCCTAAGGAGGTGGCAATAAAAAAGGGGGCCAGGAACCAACAACAAACACTTATTTGATAATATTGTTTGAACACGGTTTTGTATACTAGATGCATTTTTTTTGTGAAGATTTTTTAAAAAGGAAAGAATTAACCAAGTCTATGAAACATAAGGAATAATATGAAAGAAAACCAAGAGATAGAAAGGAAGAAAATGTCCCAGAGAAGATTAATTTCACTTGACTCTATAGAAGGCAGTGATAATAGAGTATCTGAGAATCACAACTAAGTCATAAAGACTCTGAAATATAAAGTGATTTAGTGAAGGTCATTAACAGTAAATGACAGAACAGGCACTCAGACTCAGGTCTTTTGAATCCATGTACCATATCCTTTCCACTATATCCTATGATGGGAACCTACTTTTTTATTCTGTTGCTTGGGTACAGGCTACACTTTTGAATCCTGCTGGTAATTTTGCAAATATGCTATAAACAAGATTAACAGGGTATAAAAATAGCTGTTACATGAATATGAATTTAAAATTTATATTGATAAAAACTTTTTGTATGTAGAATGATAATCATTACATATCAAATTTCTCCAAAGTCTAAATTAATCAAACAGACTGCTTTGCTTTGCTTTAAAATGCCCTTTCCTGTGTCTTCAATTTGAAAAATTGGGAATAGGTATTTCCCCCTCTTGTGACATTATCCTTGGAAAATCAGAAATTCTCTTGGGGATACATTCCAGATAGGGAAGACAGAATCATCTTGAGAAAGTAGATCTCCACTATCTTGTCATTTGTCCTGTATTCATGTGGAGGTCATAAATATGAGGGATACAAATATCTTGGGATTGTGCAAAATCATATAGAATCTTTTGTTAAATCTTGTATCAGTCTGTCAGAGCTTAGACTCTGACTCCATGTACACATATCAGCTGACTTTAAGGGAATAAATGAAATAACTGTATATAAGGTATATATATATATGTCTCCTTTGATCAAACTTTTCAGTTTAACAACAGATATATACATATATGCATATATACATGTATGTACATATGTGAATTTTCTCATTCAATAAATCCAAGTTTAATAGAAGACACAATACTGATGATTCTTAAGTAAAGTTATTTCTGAATCATAATTCTCTTTATAAGAAAAAGGCTAAAGTTTCTCACATATGTTTATATACTATTGCTCCAACTCTAAACCTGCTTGCATATACTCCTACCTCCACCCCAATACTTTCTCTTTAAAAAAGTGCTTGTGTGTATGTATGTACATACATATCATATATATGTGTACATATAGGCATACATATTTTTCTAGTTTCAAATTCTATCCATCCCTCTAGTCCCTCTCAGACCTATTGAGAAGACAGGCAATATGAAATTCATAACACATATGAATTCGTATATATGCATTATTGACAGCACCGTAATTTTCTGCACTCAAAAGATAAAGTTCTATACTAACTCCTGAGGTAACACATTACACTTGCAGATAACTCCAATGATTATGACATTTTCCCTTATAGCAAAACCTAACATGCCTCTCTGCAGCTTCTCTGCCTGATGTTCCTGCCTCTGTATTATACCCTCTTGTTCCATACAAAACATATTTTCAGCATGATAAGTCTACAAATACTTGAAGGCAGTTGCCATGCCCCTAATCCTGCCTTCTCCAGAGTAAATATCTAGAGAGCTTCCAATTCTAATCAATAGGCCTAATTTTCATGAAATTTATTTTTAACTAATATTTATTTTTTCTACCTTCCACTATACTTGTGGGAGTATAGGAGGGGAAATCCTTGCAATAAATACACATATTCAAATAAAATAAATTTCCAAATTGGTTAAAATGTATTTCTTAATTTTGCATATTTAGTTCATCACTTTAGTATCAGAAGGTAGGAAGCATACTTCATCACTGATCTCCTAGAATCATCATTAGCCATTGCACTAATCATTAAATCCATACTATGTCTATAATTATAGTATTCAACTAATCCTTTAACGACATGATCTTGAAACCTTTAACCATCATAGTCACCATTCCATAAATGCTCTCCAATTTATCAATGTTCGTATTGAAACATACACCCAAATTGAAAACAGTACTGCAGTTGTGATCTGACCAAGGCAGAGATGATGGGTCTGTCAGTTCCTTTGTCATTGTTATTATGTTTTGCTTAATGTACTCCATGATTACATTAGTTTTATTTATTTTGTTTGTTTGCTTTTTGTTGGACGAGGCTGCAATAAAAATATTGGGGGGAAATGATAGGTCTGGATTCAAAATTGAATCCTGACTCTACTCTTTGATACTTCTGTGATACTGAGCAAGGCACATAACATCTCTAAACCTGAAATCTAGTCTAACTAAGCTTCTTCTATCAAAATATCAAATTGATTTTTTAAACACAATTATAATAATTAAATTTATCTCAATTAAATTTCATCTTATATTGGGATCAATGAATCCTGAGTTTGTCAAACAATGTGTTATGTATACATCCCAGTTTTGTCTCAACAAATTTAAGAAGCATACAATCTGTGTCTTTAAGTCATTGATTAAAATGTTCAACAGCATAGAGTGAAATAAAGACTTTTGCATTCCCCTGGAGATCAATTTCCATGTTGACATGGAATCATTAGTGAGTATTGGATCCAGTCATGTGACCATGGATGAGTCCACCTGAAAAAAACTCATCTACCCCAGAGTCCTCCATCATTTCCACAATAATGGCATAAGAGATTTTGCCAAATATTTTTTGTAAAAGGTTTATAAACTACATCCACATCATTTCTTTGATCTGCCACTCTAGTAAGCCTGTCAAGAAGAAATGGAGTTAAATTTGGCATGTCCTGTTCTTGATAAAGCCCTACTGGCTCCTTCCAATTACCACTTTTTTTTAGATGTTTAATAACCACATTTAAAATAATATATTATTAAGTTCTCTCATGAATTGAAGTAAATCTGACTACTGTGTGTTTTGGAGACTCTATTATCTTCTACATTTCATGAAAATCTGAACATTGGCTCTTTATAGGCTATCACCCTATATCCAATATTTCTACAAACTCAAATATAAAAGGATTAGGTGACTGGAGTTACCATAGGACCATCTAATCCTTTAATGTCCTCTTCTCTATTTCTACCCACATCTCTCAGGCTATATGTTCTGCCATTTTTTCCCTTATCTGATGTCATTTAAGTATGCTCCCAATATTTATTTTAACTAAACTAAATTCCACCTAAGTTAAAATATTGACTAATTCTAGGTAAGAAGGAATAAGAAAGGATGGGAAGCTTCACAGTGTTAACCCTGAGCCCTACACATTCCTATAGATGATTGTTTTTCTACATAAAAAATATTCTTTTAAGTGAAGTTTAAGTGAAGATTGTCCATTAAATGCTGAAACATTTTTCATTCCAACTATTTTTACAGGAAATATTTAAAAATCTATTGCACACATTTTCGCTTTACTAATATATAATATTCTAGATATTGGTTGATTTTTTTGATGCCTCAGGGTCAACACTATGAACATCAATTATTATATTGGATGAAAAGGGTAGCTATAGGCAAAGACAGATACAAATGGTGAGAATCATAGATTTGAAATGTTCTGGCCCAGGAGATAAAAGGAACCGACTTTATTTGAAGTCCCTCATCTCAGCTTGTTTTTTTTTTTTTTTTGCTTTGGTAATTTGTTGTTATTTTTTGGGGGGGAGGGGTAGGGCAAGGGAAGAGTAAAGTTAGAATGAAGATTGTATTTGTGTGACCTCCACAGCATTGTAAGCTAACAACGAAATATTTTGCTCACAATCCTGTGAGGGAGTTAACAGAAGAATTATATGCTCATTTTATAGACTAAGAAAATGATGGACAAACTGGTTAAGTGACCTGCAACAGTCACAAAATTTCCATCCAAAACAGGATTTTTAGGACTGGACACTGTGAGCTTCAATATGAAACTGGATGAGGAGCTAGATGAGGACCTGAGAGCTGCCTACTTTTGATCCCAGGTGACAGTTGGGTAGATTCAGATAGGAGCTGGACCCATGGAAGAGGAGCCATGGGATATGGGAGCCAGCCTCAAGTCAAGATGAAAAGAGACTTCTCCGTGGGTACGTGATGCTGATTGAGAAGATCATGATTTACTATGGCCTACAGGTGGAGAACTTCAACCTCAGTACTTTGTGTCCCTTAAAGAGGCTTGCTCCTTAAGGATGATTGAGTTAAGGACTTACTGACTGACATATTTTGTTTAAAATTATGTGGCCACTTTAGTGATAAGTTGTTATGTCATAACATTGTGAATGCTGTACTTTGGTTTCTGTGAATGTTTTGTCTTAGTTCATTACTGAATAAATAGTGAGTTCACTATACTATGTAATCAGAGCCTTGAAACTATTCACAGCAGCAGTCCTCAGGAGAGCTGCTCAGGCTTGGCTTTGCACTAGCACATAGTACTTGCCATATACTTGTTCCCTAATATTATTTTGTTTTACTACTTACAGCCAGCCTTGAGAGGAGCATCTCAGTCATAAAAATTAAAGCTATCTATATAATAATACACAGTGATCACACATTTATATTTTTTTCACAAAACTTTGGCTAGATGGACATTCTGATATTTGCATTGAGGACATTGCTATATCTCTAGTTGCTAATATGACAGTTCTCCTTCATGGTCCTATCATGATTAATACCCAGTTTAAACACAACTTTCTTAGCAAGGAAAAACAAGAGAACATCAGAAAGAGTAATAATCATGAAACACAAGAACAACGTATGTGTGCATTTTCTGATTGTCTTAAAAGTACGTGTGCAAATTCTTCATATCTTAAACAGACCTTTTTATCTTTCTCTCAAACCTGTTTCTTCTTCTGACTTCACTGTTGTTCCCAGTGGCACCACCTAGCCTCATGTTCAAAACCTTGTTAGGGTGGAGTAGGGGCAAGAGTATAGAACAAGTGTAGGATAAAATTTGGAGTATAGAAGACTAAGTTCAAATTCCAACTTGTATGTTTACCGGCTGTAAGTCACTTCAGTTTCCTTATTTGTAAACCTACCTTATGAAGTGGAAATGGTTCTGAATTCTTGAAGTCTATGTTGAAGAAGAAGGCATAGAGAAATTAAATGATTAACTTAGACTAACAAGACTCTTAATAACAAGACTCTTCAAATTAAATAGAGATACTCTGATCCTTATTAACTGAAATACAAATGTGGGAAAAGGTGAAGATGGTAAAAAAATCTGAAAACATGATTTAGGGGAAAAGGTATGAGAAAGTCAAAAGACTTTGTTCTTTATAACATGAAATTTTTCTTTAAGAAAAGAATTACTAGTAGTTATGGGGCATGGCAGGCATTTCAGAAAAATAATAATAATAATGAGGTAGATTAAATTGTAGCAGACAAGAAAGGACTTGTTATTGACTTAGGAGTTACTCCTGAATCACCCATCTGTGGAAAGCCAGACCACTGACTTCTCTGGACAAAATCAGAATTAATAAAAAGCATGAAGGAAGAATAATAACGATAAAAGATATATAATTGACATTGAAAAATCTTGAACTATTTAAAGAAATACTTAGCAATGAAATAAGGTAAATGGGCATCAGAAATAGAATCAACAGTGATAATAATCAATGAATGCAGATATCCAGGAACTCTAAAGCTATTATCACAACAAGAATACCAACAAAGAAGAACACAAAGAAAGCACCCTAGTCAGCACACACTTGATTTAAATTGTCAAGGAGAGAGATGGTGACCCAAAGTCACATAACTCATTTATAAAATCTTATGATGAAGGATTATGGAAGATTTTAAACAATGTGAAAAAGAGGAGAATTGGAAGGTTAAAAAATTGAATAAAGAAAATTTAGAAAATGATTCACCTAAGTAAAGATATGCCAAGGACCTTTAAGGATGAAAATGGGAGGAAGATAAAGAAAAATGTTGAGGTTGACTTATAACCTTGCCTTGCTGAGAAGAGTCCAGTCTGTCATAGTTAGTCGTCACACATTCGTTGTGTCTGTAATTGTGTACAAATTTCTCCTGGTTCTGCTCTTCTCACTCAGCACCAGTTCTTATAAGCCTCTCCAGGTAAATATGAAAGGACTGACATTTCTTAAGGATCCATAATGCTCACTCCCAGATCAATTCATTTTCTGGACTCCTTTATGTCTCCATAGCTGGCCTATCCCCACATAAGTATCCTTTCTTTCCTTCTCACTTTGAAATTTCCCTTTACGAATGTTTATCTTTTTAAAAAAATCTGTATCTTTATTGTTTAGTATAGTTACAGGAACATAGTAAGTGCTTAATAAATGCTCTCTCTCCATCAATCCAGGGATTCTCAAGCCACAAACACAGAAGAGAACAACTTCACAAAATTCCCAATTAAACCCAATCAATCCAACAAATTCCTAAACAAAAACACAGATTGTCACTAGCTCCACTAAAATTCCTAAGAGAAATGAAGTTAAATTATAAATTAAATAATAGCTCTGAAGAAAAGGATAGCAAAAGAAATGAGATTATTAGACAAAAGAGTTAAACCTCACTCCAGTAACACTCCTCAAAAATTAAATTTGACAGTGGTGGCTAGATGGCACATGGAATAGAGCACCAGCCCTGGAGTCAGGAGGACCTGAGGTCAAATCTGACCTTAGACACTTAACACAAAACTAGCCATGTGACCTTGGGCAAGTCACTTAACCCCAATTGCCCTCCCTTCTCCTCCCCAAAAAGCAATACATAAATAAATGAATGGATAAATAAATAAATAAATGAAATTTGACCAAACAGAAACCAGGGATTTCATCTCTCAAATGACTTTCTCTGTATTGGCTTTGTCTCTGGAATGCTTTCTCTCTATTCATCTCCTCTTCTTAGTATTCCTGACTCCGTTTGGGATTTAGCTTATATCCCACTTTCCTCAGAAGTATTTCTCCAGGTGCACATCCTTCCCTCTATTGTCAGATTTGAATTCTGGTATTATTGACTCTAGACCCAGAGCTTTATCCACTGCCCACATAGGCAAGTTGAGAGAGACTGCATTAGAAGGGCCAGCTCCTTTGAAGGAGGAGCATAGTTTGTAACTGAGGAATTACCAGTATTTTTAAGTGGCATCCAGTGAGATTTTTGGATATCCTTAAAGGATATAAATTGCTGGTAAAGGTACTGAGTATCAGGTATAGTGATATAGTAGGTGAGACAGCATAGGTACCTTAGAGTCATCTGAAAAAGGACAATTTTGAGTGTAGGATGTGACAAACTCTTAAACCCATCTAGAAGGCACTTGATGGCTGAAAACTCGCCAGATAAGATGAACCTGCCTATCCAATTTGGTAGATAAATATCAGCAAAGAGATCAAGAGTAGAGTCCAGAGACCTGAGGGCAAGAGATAGATAGAAGGACAGGCAACCAACTCTAGAGTTCATATAACAAGAGGTGTCCTGGCAAAACATGCATCAAAATACTGAAGTTTTTCCACAGACTCTTTTCAGTGTCAAGAACTGAGTCATCTAGCTCACCAATTTTTCAGACTGGGAAAAGGGTGTTCACGGAGAAGCAGTAGAAGTAGTGGTACCTGGGAATGGATGAAAGTCTTAAGTTTCTAGTAATTCCTGATCCACATTTTGGGCTATGGGGAAGTTGTAGGGGGTCTCCAGGGTATTACGTACAAGTATTTCTGTCCCTGCTGGGATGGGTAAGCTAGGCATTGCCTTTCCCTGGATTAAACTCAGAGGAGTGAGGCCAATACCTACCTATAAGTCCACACTACAAAAATAGGAGCTAGAATCCAAGAACATCAAGACATGAAGATATTGCAATTTTCTAGAATGAGGTACAAGGGTATAAAAGAGTGGATTAACATCTTTTGTATCCTAAGGATAAGGTTCAGGGAGCTCTTACATCCAGAAAGAGGAAGAAGAATTCAGTAATCAAGACTATTCAATTTAGACCCCTCTTTGGGATTACAGTCCTTGGGGACTAGACAAAGGGACTAATGGGAAAAGTGAATTGGGACATCGAAGTATTTAGACTTCTATGAGGAATAACAAGAAACTAAGCAAATATAGAATCAGGAAAGACTTCAGTATGTTGTCAGAACCTTTTCCTATGTAAGCCAACAAGAGTTAAATAATTCATTCTCTAGGAAATGGGAAGGAGGTAGAAATTGGATACTTTCAGGAACTAGAAAACTATGGAGCTGAGAAGGAAAGGAGAAGCAACTTGCATGTGTTTGATGGTGAGTGGGGGGAAGAAAACGGGGATATAATTGCCTGCCTAGAGCATGAAGACATGGCCAACTTCCTGCTGTCAAGTTAGAAGTCAACTAGGGAGGGGTACTCCTTTTTGGCAGTTAAAGAAGGGAGTATGGAATGTAGACAGAGAGCTAGAATTCATATATAGAATGGTATCAGCAATTGAGAAACAGTAGAGAGAATAGACATTGGCCATCAGTGGTCAGGTCGAAAGGACTGAGTGAATATACATGCCAAGAGTATCATACTGTAAGGATGATTTCAAGGGGTACATGTAAAAGAGTGACTGAGGAGAAATGTGGTAAAGAAAAGCCCTAGCTTGGCCCTGAAGGAATGAAGAAGGTTTAGGAAAGATATAATTAACTTTAAATATCTGAAAGGCTGTCAAGTGAAATAAGTATTAGGTTTGTTCTGCTTAGTTTCAAAAGGCAGAATGAGGGGTGATGAGTAGAATTTGAAAGAAGTAGATCCAGGTTTGATATAAAAACTTCCTTACAATTAGAACTATCCAAAAGTAGATTTGGTCACCTTGGGAGGTAGTGGGTTGACCTTCACTAGAAGTCTTCAAGTAAAATCAGTATGACCCCTTGCCTTGAGGGTATTCTTGCTCAGATATGGTGTGGAATATATTACTTCTGAAATTTTTTCTGACTCTGAGACTTTGTGATTCTGAGCCTTTGTTTGGGAGAGACTATATATAGGAGGAAGTAGAGTTTTTCCCTGTACTCCTACATACCACACAGCATAGATAAAGAGTTGTGATAAAAATCTTTGAATCCTAATTCTATTTATATGCCATATATTTGCATAAAATAGAAATGCATAATGTATAAATGTGTAAATATGTACACACACACACACACACACACACACACATATATATATATATATATATTCAGTTTCATTTGATTCCACAAGTATTTATCTGGCGCTGTATATTTGGCACTGTAGTAGAGACTCAAAACAGTCCATGCTCTCATTTTTCACTTGTGGGTTTTCTGAAATCCTACTAGTTCTTTCAGGAAATGATTGCCTGTTTAAGCAAAGAGTAAGGATCATGATTCACAAATATGTGACACTAATTAATACATTTTCTTCCAACAAAATGGAAAATAATTAACAAAATTTTCTCATCTCCTTATCTAATCATGAAATTTCTAGTATTCTGTTTTATATTACCTACCACATACTCACACACACACACACACACACACACACACACACACACACACACACTTTTAATCCTATTACCTGTCCATAGTGCTACTTTCTGTTTTTCAAATTTTTAAAAATATATACATTTGAAGATGGTTTTAGTCTCATAAACTTTTAAAATCTATCTTTATCATTATTATCTATATTAGATTATAAATTAAATGTTTATAGGACTAAGTAGTTATTTGACAATATAGACTAGTATTTTCTAAATGATATCCTTACTAATTTTTATTATCCAGCAAATGAATAAAATATCATGGGAAAAAAACCCAATGCTACTGACATTTTTCTTTATATAAATAAGAAATTATACCTTATGAATATGCTTTTAAAATAAATATTAATATATTGGGAGAAAATAGATTTGCATTCATCTATTTTGTTTTAAAGTTCCCTGGTCCCCATTTGCCAATATGACATTCTTTACTCATGGATGCAGACTAGTAATTACAAATTTCAGTAATATATTCCAATGATCCAAAATATTTGTGACCAAATTAGTTTTGGAACTGCTTCTATAGACAAATCACCACTTAATAAATTATTATTGATTCATACATTCATTGGAGAATTAACAGAAGGCCAGAAAGAATGGGGTTATAAAAGGAAATGTGAAACATTTAGTGGAACAAATGGTGTGGCCTTTTGGGCAGATAACATGCAAAGATCAGAAGAAAGCAGTTAGTAATAATTGTTCTCCCCCTCCAAAACCCCCCTTCCCTCTCTCCCCTCTCCCCAAACATGGCATTTTATGTATTAAAAAGCACTTTCCTGACAACAAGTCTATGGGATATGTAGTAACTCAGCAGTCGAGGGATAAATGGTGACTGTACTATGAAGTGTAGTCATAATGTTATCAAAATTTAATGAGGAATTTGACTGTATAGTAGCAATGAATGCCAAAATAAATTGTGGGCTAGGCTGTCTTCATATCTTTCAAGCAGGATAATAACCAAATAAAAGAAAAGTATCAGTTTTATGTTTAAAATTTCCAAGTAGGAAAGGGTGGTAAAGAAAGCTTTTTTTTTTTTTTTTTGGCAAGGCAGTTGGGGTTAAGTGACTTGCCCAAGGTCACATGGCTAGTTGTTGTGTTAAATGTCTGAGGCCAGATCTGGACTCATGTCCTCCTGGATCCAGGGCTGGTGCTCTATTCACTGTGCCACCTAGCCACCCCAAAGAAAACTCTTAAAGTTTGGAAAGCACATTAATAATGGGAGATAGCCAGAAGAGGGCAATGTAACATGAAGAAAGTCTCAAGTACATGTCACATGAGGATCAATTTAAGGGTAGGGGCATTTTATCCTAGAGAAAAGAAACCTCAAGAGGATGAAATAGCCCTTTTCAAGTACTTAAAAAACATATAATGTGGAATGGGTATTAGATTTTTTGTATTTGGCATCAGAGTGAATGTGTCTTTTCTTTGGCCTGGAGGGAACAAGGTTGGAAGTGGCAAAGAGGCAGATTTGAGCTTAATGAAAGGAAAAACATTATAAGAATCAGACCTACTGAGAAATAGGCTGTTTGAGGAGGTAGTAAATTCCTGGTCTAGAGAAATAGTCATGATAAGGATACATAACTACTTGTCAGGTATATGGAAGAAAGGATTCATAACTGCTTATCTCAAAATTTGCAGTGTGGGAAGGTAAGGAAAGAATGAAACTTCAAAAAATCACTTTAAAATAATTTATACATTGTTGTTTAATCATTTTTCAATCCTATTCAACTCTTTGTGATGCCTTTTGGGATTTTCTTGGTAAAGATACTGGAGTGGCTTGCCATTTTCTTCTCCAGCTCATTCTACAGATGAGGAAACTAAGGCAAACAGGATTAAGTGATTTGCTAAGGTCTCACAGCTAGTAAGTGTCTGAGGCCAGATTTGAACTCAGAAAGGGGAGTCTTCCTAACTCTGGACCCAGCACTCTATCTGCTGCACCACCTAGCTGTCTCCTTTATGTATGCCAGTTACTAAAAGTCAGCTTTAGAAATAGTATCATATTTTATCTGGAGAGTAAAGATTAAGTAAGAATTATCCTCACCACTAAAATACTGCCACAGGCATTGTAAAGTATTTCTTAAAATTTAAATAGCAAAATCTCAGTTTGTTTCTGGACTATCTAATCAAGTTTGGCAAGAGAACAAATCGGCCATAAGACGATAATGGACAAATGTGTATTAAAAAAAAAAAAAAGATTCCCATATCCTACACAAAACTTCTTATGCCGATCATTTTATTACAAAATATTTTCTGCAAAAATAATTATAAAATTTATGTATGTGTACATGTGCATATACATATGTAAACTTATACCCACATGTAATTACCTTAAAGAAGTCTAAGATTCAATAGACAAGTTTTAGGGAAAAGACTGGTTTTTCTTTCATCCTGTACTGCATTACAATTTTTTTTTTTAAAGCAATTGGGGTTAAGTAACTTGCTCAAGGTTACAGGGCTAGTCATTATTTTTGCGTGGGTGCTCATTTTCTGAGGCCGGATCTGATCTCGGGTCATCCAAACTCCAAGGCCGGCACTCTTACTCACTGCGCCACCTAGCCGCCCCTTTGGGGCAATTGGGGTTAAGTAACTTGCCCAAGGTCACACGGCTAGGTTTTTGTTTGTGCGGATTAAGTGTTGGAGGCCGGCTCCGAACTCAGGTCCTTCTGACTCCAGGGCCGGCGCTCTATTCACTGCGCCACCTAGCCGCTCCGCATTACATTTTAAAAACATTTATTTTTTAATTTTATTTTTATTTTCAACTTAGCAAACACCAACTAAAATGGGCATTTCCATTTATATAGCGAAACACAAATAGAAAATCCTACATCCCATGATGAATCTCTATTAGGTACTCTTTACTTCTCTTTTTAGATACACGGAAATTCAACCTGTAGCTTTCAAAGTGGTCCTCCTTGTCCTGCTTCATTCTAGTTTTACTCATGTTTTCTTCTCTGATTTTTAAACAAGATACTGCCACATACCTCTTTTGTTTCCATTCTTTTTTTTTTAATTTGCATTGCAATTTAAATGTTACTCAAAGGAATTTTGTCAAAATAGTACTGAATCATGATAGACACGGATAAAATCTTTCTGATTATTGAATATCTTAGGAGAATCGTACTTAAAAACCAATAACATGACTTCAAGCTCTTTGGGTTCTTTTTTTATCAAAAATCATGAGGAAGGACACAGAAAGATTGTATTGAGCTTTTTGCCATAATGAAAGCAGATACAAGGCTACTATTAGACTAAAGGGCTAAATACTAATCCTGCAAAGATAAATTTGTAGGAGCAAGTAGTGAATTGAGCTGTTTTTTTTCCCCCAGAAGATTTTCAAAGCAGAGCCATTTATGGCCACCATGTTGTGATGTCCCCTCACTAGTTCACTGACACTTCCACAGCACTATTTCCTGAGTGTCTACATTTTCAAAGTCTTCATCCTTAATTTGTGCTTACATGCTTTGCTTAAAAAAAAAGTCCTACACCATAACATTCATTTTTTTAAATAAAGATGAAAATTGGCATAAAGCTAAAATACTATAATGTTGCTTTAAATAAAACATTTTTAGGGATAAAATATAATTATGAGATATTTGTATTTGTCTCCATTATCTGTCCTTTGGAAGACTTGATCTACTCACCTTAAAGAATAATTAACATATAGTTGGTCGTAGCTACCCAAGAGCTCATCTTATATTTCCAAATATACTAAAAATAGTTAAGATTGCAGAGAAACACAGTTTTTCATTCTCATTTTAGGGAACAAAACTTGATCCTTGGTATAAGCAAGTACTAACAATGGGATTTTAATATATGTGCTACTCCAATCTCATAGGCCCTGAATATTGGAGACCAAAATTCTCTGTCTCCCAACTTACCCCTAGGTAACAACAACAAATAAAATGTACTTGAAAATGCTTGTGTATAAATAAATACAAAAACATAAACATTTTAATGTGTGTATATTTTAATAACCATTGTAAATGGAGGACAAGGCAGCTAGGGGGTAATGGATTGAGTTCCCACCCTGACATTAGGAAGACTCATCTTCATAAGTTAAATCTGGCCTCACCAAGAAAACCCCAAATGAGGTCACGAAGACTCAGGCATGACTGAAATCAATGACCAATAACAAATGAAGGACAAGTCAATTGTACTTGATCCTTGTATTATACAAGGATTGCTATTACAGCATTTTATCACATATGGTTGAAAAATATGATCTGCCCAGCATCTCTCCAAATTTTCATGAGTTTATGAAATTTCTTTTTTTTGGGGGGGTCAAACATGGAGAGCCTAATATATATATATTATTTCAACAATCTAGTATAGAACTTCCCATCAGACTAAATTGAGGGACTGGGTGAATCTCATTTAATATATCGTTGACACATTAAAGGAAACTCAAAAATAAATTTAAAGTGAAATACTAATATCCCATTTCAAATTGAAACACATTGCCTTGCATTACAGTGGCATTTCCTTTTCCTTACCTTTAATCTCTTTATCATTTTTAAACCATCTGATATCAGCTGCAGGTTTACTTCCAGACGTTTTGCAAGTTAGTTGCATCAAGTCTCCTTCCATAACTGGTGATGAAAACCCACTAATTTGAGGCTTCTCAGGAACACCTAACAAACAAGCAAACAAATATATTAAAGAAAAATATATCTGCTGTTGTCAATTCATTCTGGGAGATTTGGACCAATGTTGACAAGAACAAAGCTAAACTAGGTCAGCTGCCAAGAGTACTGAAGAGTTTTATGTACCATAATTAGCTCCATATTTTATGAATGGGTTACAGCCCAATCAAGAATAATAAAATGAATGTCACAGAATATGTATAAACTAAATAGTTGATCTAAATCATTCTGGATTGTTACTAAGGTAGTTTTTACCAATGTATAAAATATAATTTTATCTTAAATCCAATTTTGCCAGAAAATATGCTAATATGTTCCATTCAAAGTAGCTATCATCATAAAGCTCATAAAATAGCTAAGGAAATAATAGTTTTGTAAATTTAAATCTTTTACCCCTGAAACAATCTAAGTGACAGTGTGGCATAGAGGACAGAACACTGACTCTGGGGCCAGAGGATTTGGACTCAAACTTTGACTGCAAAATTACCAAACCTCCCTGGTTTTCATTCATTTAATCTATAAAATGAGGGAGTAAGATTATGAAACATCTGAGGTCCCTTCCAGTTCAAGTTCTATGATCCTATTACTATTAATTAAAGAATTCATATAAGGTAGACCAAGTTTTATTGCAATTTTTTTTTCTAAACTCAAGAATTCATTGTGCTTTGTGTTAATTCCATTATACTTTTCCCATTCTGATTCAATTAAAACTTTTTTTGGTCTTGAGCCTGTGATCCTAGTAAGTAATGGGCCTTCCCTCTGTGGAAAAATCCCTTCTCCCATGACTGGACTCCTTATTTTTCCTCCATAGATGTACATCTCCCAACTCTGGCCATTTTTCATGACTCTCCTCCGCATTTGGAATTTCCCTTCTTATCTCCAACCCTGACATCACCCTCCCTCCCCCTTCCTTTAAATACTACCTCAAATTACATCTTCTATAGGAAGGCTTTCTCCATCTAGCTTAGTTCTAGGGAACAAGGGAACAATTATTTATTGTGTCCACTATGTTATAAATATGATCTCATTTGATCTTCATGGCAATATGTAGGTTCTATCATAGCCCCATTTATGCTTTAGGAAATGGAAACAAACAGAGGTTAAGTGATTTGGCCAGGGTCATACAGCTAGTAAGTTTTTGGTCTTCTGGCTTCAGACCCTTCACTCTATCCACTGCATCACCTAGCTGCCTCCAGTGCCTTCCTTCTGTTGATATTTATGATCTTCCTATATTTATGTATAGTTGTCTTCATTTTGTCTTCTCCAATAAACTGTGAATTCCTTGAGAGCAGGGATGAGTTGATCTTTCTTGGTATCCCTAGTGCTTAGCACAGTGCTTGTAATATAGAAGACCATTAACAAATATTTATTGACTGACTGACAATGAACAAGTCACCAAACCTCTCAATGGAAACATAACATAAACAATTCCATAGTAGAAGAAATTATAAAATAGTTATCATTTTTAGGAAGAATTGGTTCCAAAAGGATATTCCTAAATGGATGTTTTGATCACTAATTCACTTTTACAAGTTAAGTGACCTATCCTTCACAAAAAGGTGCTATCAGAATGATTCACATGAAGACCAATCTACCCTGCTGTAGTTTTCCCCAGAAAAATGTAGTCATACTTTCCCCCCACTAAATTATACAGATTGTTTATCTTTCATGATACCCACATATTAAATGGGTATTGCCAAAGAAAAATTGTGATCAGTTAGCAGAGTTATGTACAACCATGTTCAACATATGATTATAAAGAGAGCATGTATTATTTTTAATAGACAATGAACATTTAAGAAAATCATTGAGAATTTTGAAAATGTCATACTCCAAAAGTGGTGATAAAGCCAAGCTGTCAGAGGATCATACGCTTTAAATAGAGGAAAAAAGGCATAGGAAAGCTCCTACACATTGGGGGAAGGAAAGGGACAAAATAAACACTAGAAAAGAAGCAAAACATATCAAACTACACTGATTAGTAGGTATTGGTTATGCTTCTTTCTTTCCATTTTTGACTTGATAGTGAAAAGTGCCTTTTCATCTATGTCTTACTACCATTTAATAAGCTGAATTCAGTCATCTATTCTTGGGATTTCAAGGTGGCTCTCTACAGAAAAATACATTAACCTTAGGCAGTTGTTATCCCGAAATACTCCATTTTTAGTGGGTATTTTTTTGTCCTTAATGGCAAGCTTCTGAAGATTTTTATAAAATAGTCTCAGTGGGACTCGAAAAGAAACATATTTCATATCCTATGCACAAAACCAATTCTCCAGCTGGATTAACTTTAATATTCCCAGCCAAAAGAACAGCATGCATTAGTCCCTTTAAATGCAACATTCGGCCTTTATCTATCCAAAAAGGAAGGCAAGCTCAGGGACAAAAAAATCAATCTTAAAAATCGTATAACTTGTTCAGTACACAGGTGTGTTTCAATGAACTGTAGCAATTTCAGCTGATTGGGCAAGTGACATTCATGGAATCAGAGAGAACTCGGCACTGAAACTTTATTTCCTAGGCATCTCTATGAATGGATTGCTTTTTTTGTGTCACTTTAACCTTTGGAAAAGCAGCACAACATTTAGAGAATGGAGCATAAAAGAGGCAGCAAGCTGCAAATACAACTGCTGATGTACACTGCAGAAGAAACAAGTCTGGAGAACGAGTTTGGGAAGAATATAATTAAGGAGAAAACATCAGGAAAATGTGAGACTCTTTATTTTAAAAAAATCCTTTTGCTTTCAAATGTGACCCCTGTTGTGGTATTTTACAACAGCAAGAGTAAAGATATTTAACCCACTCCTTTTAATACAGTTGTTCAGGAGCAAAGTCCTATTAACCAGTTTTATAAACCACAATCTTGTCCTTTCCTAATAATGATGCCTATCAAATAGAAACAACATTAAATGAAAGATAGGAAAAGAACAGGTCTCTGAGTTTGAAGTCTACAAAGAAAAATCCATGAAAAACGTCTTCAAAATAATTTTTACAGATTTGTGAGGACTGAAGTATGACAGTACTCATTTCTCTGGTATATTACTTTGGTATCCTTAGTCAATTGCACTTACCTAGGACTGTGAGAAAAGCCTTGGAAGTTTTGACAGGCATAGTAAATAAAGAACAGGTGTATTGTCCTTCATCTGAGAGAGACACATCACTGACACTGATACTCAATTCATGCCATGTAGCTCGAACCAGCTCAATCCTATTGTCCCTTAGAGCTGGAAGTGAGAAAGAGAAAATGTTAAAAAAAACATGAGTCATATAGCATTATTAAAATAAAATAAGCTACATATCCATACATTGTAATTGAGTCTACTAAGCAATTTATTTCTAACCCACATTTGAACTATGGATTTCTGCTACATCCAGGTAATTCTTATAGGCTTCTAGGAACTCCTGGAACATTTTTTAACACAAGTTCAAATGAAATAGAATTCTCTATCAGATGTTACCAACTTATTGCACCAGTGATAACAACAGACTAGAAAAATACATTCCCTGTGATCCTTAAAAATATCAGTTTTTATTCAATTTCATAATAGTACCTAGCACACTGCCTTACACAGAACAACTACTGAATACATGTTTCTTGTTGATAATACTGATAATGTTATAAATGAGTTCACATTTACAACAGAATATAGTAGGAACTCAAAGTTACAGTGTATTTATTTTTAATACAAACCTCTGGCAAAGATATTACTCATAGAACTGATAACTAGAAATAATTTAATTCAACAAATGTACTACAAAGTGCTTTGCAAACTTCAAAACATCATACACATGTAATTTATTGCTATCAGTATAACTATTATTATAATTTCATTCCCATCCTATATTTAGCAGGGTTTTTAAAAATAGAAACATCATAATCATAATCATTATTATAATAGGGCAGCTAGGTGATGCAGTATATAGAGAGCCACACCTGAAGTCAGGAAGACTCATCTTCCTGAGTTCAAATCTAGCCTCAGACACTAGTTATGTGACCCTGTGCAAGTCATTAAACCCTGTTTGGCTCAGTTTCTTATCTGTAAAATGAATTGGAGAAGGAAATGGCCAACCACTCCACTGTCTTTGCCAAGAAAATACCAGATGGGGTCACAGTCAGACAACTGAAAAATAACTGAACAATAATGTTATTATAATCATTTTTTAATCTTTTTATTGTTTTCAGGTAAAAACAGCCTGAGGATGTCACTGTCCTGCTATTATTCTTTCATACGTTAATGTTCAATGAACTGTTGGTTAGGTGAATAAAAATGACTACATTTTATAATTGACTAAAAGCATTAGGAAGGAAAGCATCTTCGAGAAAATTCCAGTAGCAGCAGAATAGCATGAAGGACACATACCTCCTCCTATTCCCAAATAATTTTTCCATTCTATATAGTATGGAGATTATATATGTTTGTATAGATAAATGATACATCTAGGCAATTGGCAACAGCTATATTTAATGTTTAATGATTCTATGTTTCACTTATAGCTATACTATTGAATGCTCAAGGATGTATTGGGATTCCTAACTTTAATATAAAGATTTGTTGTTTGTTAGATTACAAAGGATGACAAACTTCTGGTAACAAATTCAGAGACACAATCATTTGTGTCTAATTATCTAAGGGATGCACATTTTCCACCATCTCATTGCATAATCTTTATTAACAAATAAATGCAAGCTTGTTAAAGAAAATCTTTTCTATAGTCTCTGGTGGCCATAACGTAATCCTGGAGGCTGTTATAAACTCCTCTGTTTCTGAAAGTAAACCTGCATGATTCAGACATTTGTTCAATGTTTCTTCATTGACCATGAAGCATTATTTATCCTAATAAATATGTGTATATCCTCTGTCAAGCTAGTCAAAGGAGCACTCTGTGTGTGTATGTGTGTGTGTGTGTATGTGTGTGTGTGTGTGTGAAATAAGTTATATCATATAATGCTTCTACTGGACTTGGATTAGGCACCTTTACAAAATCAACTTTCTGAAACTGTGATTTAAAGAAGCAGAGTATGAGATTTATTTCTACTTAACATATATTGGTAGGTGTGATTGGTGAACTTGTATTGGGAGAATGGGAGAGGTACTACAGACCTAAATAGGCATAAATATCATTATTTTTTTAAGGGAACGAAGTAGAACATGAAAACTGAAAGCCAGTAAGTAGTGATTCTTGGAAAAATTCTCATTTATTGTTAAGGGGTAGTTTATGATCATTTAAAAATAAGAAAAAAGGTGATGACAAAAGGGATGAGTAGGGATTTATCATGAACACGTCATGCCAAAGTTCAATTTTGTTGTTGTTGCTTGGCTGGGGTTAATAAACTGGTAGATCAAGGGAATTTATGTATGGATATTGATATTGATGTATCTATGAAGATATAGATGTAGACATAGATATATAGTTGATCAAGATTTCAGGAAAGCCAGCTCTTTTTGTGGTGGCAGAGAATTGGAAATTGAGGGGATGCTCATCAACTGGGGAATTGCTGAACAAGTTGTGGTATATAAATGTAATGGAATATTACTGTGCTATAAGAAATGATGAGCAGGGAGACTTCTGAAAAACATGGAAAGACCTCTATGAACTAATGCTGAGTGAAGTGAGCAGAACCAGGAGAACATTGTCCATAGTAACAGCCATATTGTGTGATGACTAACTTTGATAGACTGTGCTCTTCTCAGCAATACAATACAATTCTAAAAGACTCATGATGGAAAATGCTATCCATATGCAGAAAAAGAACTTTGGAGTCTGAATGAGGACTATTTGCTCTATTTTTGTGGTTGTCCTTTTGTTTTTTCTTTCTTTGTGATTTCTCCCATTGGTTCTGATTCTTCTTTACAGCACGACTAAGGTGAAAATATGTTTAATATCAATGTATGTGTAGAGCCTGTATCAGATTGTACACCATCTTGGGGAGGGGGAAGGAGACGAAGGACAAGAAAATTTAAAACTCAAAAACTTATGGAAGTGGATGCTGAGAACTTAAATTTAATTAATTAATTAAAAATAATTTATCAATGAAAAAATATTTCAGCAAAGCCTATAACAAAATTCCTTATATCTTAGTGACAATACAAAAAGGAATAGATTACAATTTTGTCAAAATTGAAAATTACACAAAACCTGGATGGGGAACTAATAATATAGATGATAGTTAGGATTCAAATAGATCTCAACAGATTAAAACTATGGTCAAATTTGATAAGATGAAAATCAATAGTGATAAATAAAACTTATCTTTTTTGAAAAAAATTGACTTCAAAATATAAGAAAGGATAGATGTGGTGAGAAAGAAGTTCCTATGGAAAAGATTTTGTAGATGTTAACATATTATAAGGGCATCTATGTGGTATTGCAATAAAATAAAAAATCTTAGTATCTTAACCTAAATTAAGATTGGGGAATATCCATAATTAAGGAGGTGATGATTCATTGTACTTTGCTTTGTTCAATCTATGACTAAATTTTTACATTCAGTTCTCAGCACCAAATTTTACAAATGAAAAACTGGAGTTAATTCATAGCTAGGCTATGAAGATGGAGAGAGGTCTAAACACAATGTTAGAGAAAGATCAATCAAAGGAAATTAGTATGAATAGCCAGGAAAGAAAAGATTTAGCCAGATACAATAGCTGTATTTAATTATTTGCAGCAAAGTTAGGTGGAAAAGATATTGAACTTGTTCAATTTGGCCCAGAGAATAAGGAACAAAATATGGAAGTTGCAAGCTTGGGTTTAATATCAGGAAAAAAGTTCCTCATAATTGAAACTCTGTAAAAGTAGCATTGGCTACTTCAGCAGATAACAGAGATCCCCTTAACTAAATATTTTCAAGTAAAGACTGAATTATCACTTGTCAAGGATATATGCCAAATATTGTTCAAATAGCAGTTAGATGAGAGGGTCTCTAATAGCAATCCCAAGTCTGAGATTCTTCATGAAATTAAAGAAAATCATTACATTTATATTCTTAAATCCTAATTTATATGGTCACCTCAATATCAGAAATAATCAAATTGTGTGAAGGAAAACTATTTGTTCCCCTAAATGAGAAAGTCATTGAATATCACTTTCTTGAATGTAACAGATATTCACTAGGGAGATAGGATCATAAAAATCAACAAACAGTTATTAAGAATCTATCATATTCCAGGAATTATGGTAAACTCTAGAGATCTAAAGATAGGCAAGAAGAGGCCCTGCTCTAACATAGCTCAGTCTATGGGACAAACAATTGACATTCAACTAAAAATAAACAGAATATGATATGTATATGATAAATAAGAAATGATCAACAGACAGAAGGCCTTAACACTAAGGAAAACCAGAAAAGACTTCTTATAGAAGGTGATATTTTTGTTGAGACTTGAAGCAAGTCAGGGAAGCCAGAAGATAGACATGAAGACGGATTCCACAATTTATTAAGCACCTACTCTGTACAAAGAGCTTGAACCATACATACAAACAAATAGGTCCTAGCACTTGGCACAGTGCTGGCATAATAAGTTCTTAATAAAAATGCTTGTTTACTGAATACAAATTATACCTTTAGCTGCATATACTTTTAAAAATGGCATTATTGCAGATACATATTTTTCATGCAGTTTTACTTTTCTAGCTACATTGAGCCGCTAAAGTTTAAAAGAAAAAGAAAAAAAAATTGAATTATTATATAGGCTTAAATTCTCACAAGTATTTTCCAAGTCCTCAAAATAAATCTATATAAAAAATGATCACCACTAAGGAAATAGGATGAATTCTTCTGGATGTGGTCTCCTTCTGCATAGAGTGCAATTTTTCATTCTGTTACATAAGAGAGTTCTCTGAAAACTTGAAGAAGAGAAATAAGCATATTGAATAACTGAAGGGTGATTCCTCAAACATCCCAGAATAAAAAAAGGACTAATAGGTTAAGCCTCTAAATAGAATGCTCTGCTGCCTCAGCCTTTAAGTTCCGGGCACCCATTGGTGAGGTGATTGAATGGTTCAAAAGCTTGAGCTCTAGAGGATTTAATCATGCAGCACATAAGAAGCAATGACCAAAGAGTAGAATTCTATTAGCTATTACTTAACACCAGAGAAGATCACTGCCTTCAATAAACCACTAGTTTTAAATGGTTCCTCAATTACACAAATCCATATTAAGGATTCATGCTGTGTAAAATCAAAAATCCTGGTGAAAATCTCCTAGAAAAGTTCATTCAAATACTGTACTCCTTTCTTGTAAAATCTATCTGAATATTCAAAAATCTAATTGAATTTTAAGTCAACATTTAAAATGAAATGAATTTTAATATGGCTACTGTGATATTTTGAGTGTGTCATTCATTTAAAAAATAAAGCTTTCTATACATATTTGAATCCACTTGTTTTCTTCTTTAACTGCTTTGATAACTTAATGATTATCATAGAGGTAACTAGTGAATCTAAAGGTATCTTATTTTAATATTTTCGGTGGGACAACAATCTATGTCACAACACTGCATAATGTTGATGCAATATGACCTATGTGCATGTATACATACATACATACATATATATATATATATATATATATATATATATATATCACAGTGTAATCACTTTTAAGTGACTATCAAAATGCATTTTAACAATCACCACACAACACCCCTGCCTTAAATGAACTCATCTACATGAATTTATTGGGTACTTATGTGTCTGGACCCATGACAAATGCAGAGGATACCAAAAAGAAAAAAAGAAAAGGCTAAAATAGTCCTTGGCCTCAAGGAGCTTACATTTGAATAAGAGAAATAATATATCATTGAATCAGTAGATACAAGATAAATACAGAACAGCTGGAAAATAGCCATAGAGGGAAAGCACTCCAGAGGATCATGCTTACATTTCAAAGTTTTTACTTAGCCCTGGTTTTTGTTTGTTTGCTTTATTTTGCTTTGTTTTGTTTTCTTAAGGAATCCTTCAAATTCATTCATTTCATGAAAGTTCTCTTTTCTCTCTGTAGGGAAACCTGCCCCCCTCCTGTTTTCCTATTCTCTTGCAATTGTTTTTATGGTTCTCTCCTCCTAAGCTTTATATATATATATATAGGTCTATGGTGATTTTTTGTTTATTTTGATTTGATTTGATTTAATACTGATTAATGTCTTCTTGATTTTATTTATCTCTTCAACCTGAGTTCCTGAACTGAAGCATTATGCCAGAATTTGGCTCTGTAAACCCCACACCCCAAGTCCATGCGACATGTTTGGTTATCATAGTGGCCCTGCTTGGTGTCACTCTAGGTGCCCAAGTTACTTAGGTTATTCTCCACTTCCCAGTTTTAGGCTTTCATGGATTTCTGAGGTTCAGAGTTCTGGTTCTTCAGGAACTTTAGAGTCTCTAAATTTAGACCACATTGTCTCTAAATGACTGGAACTATCCAGTTATGATTTGATATCATTGCAATAGCTCCCTGAGGTTTCCAATTCCAACTTCCAACACTGAGGCTTTCTCTTGGGAGCCCTCTACTCTCTCTGCCTAAGGACACAGAAGTGTTTCTGCCCTGCTTCTGGTCCTGCTGTGAGGCTACTGATTCTTTGCCTGTTCTGGGACAAGATTTGCTAATGGCTCCCTCTCCTATCTGGGTTTGTCATGACTTCACTAAACAGTTGACTGTAGTTTCTCATTGGATTTCTTGATCATTATTCAGTCTGGTGCAAATTTTAGGTCTTTGTTGGAGTAAGTATGTGGGAGCCAGGCGCCATTAAGCCAGCCATTTTAGCTGAAAGTCCCAACTATTTTGCCATTTCTCTCTAAAATTCAATTAGCTTTTCCTTTAGGTAATTAGATGCATTGTCATTCATTATGTGTATGTGTGTACATAAATATACATTTGTGTATATATACATATGTATGATTCTATTTCATTTTCTACATTTAAATATAAAATAGCTTCTCTGCCTATTTCTTTTCATTGTTTTTACTGTTGCCTTGTCTAAGATCATTATTGACATCCTGATGTTTTGAGGGGAGAGGTTGTTTGTTTGTTTTTTAAGATTCACATGCATTACAATGGGATACTATGCCATATGAAATGATGATCAGGCTGATTTCAGAAAAACTTGAAAGACTTACATGAACTGATGCAAAGTGAAGTGAGCAGAACCAGGAAAACATTATACACAGCATCAGCTATACTGTACAATGAATCGTGAATGATTTAGCTCTTCCCAGCAATACAATGATCCAAGACAAATCTAAAGGACCTATAATGAAAAATGCTATCTGCCTCCAAGAAAAGGAGTCTGAATGCAGATCAAAACAATCTATTTTTCACTTTTTATGTTTTACTTTTTTTGTGTGTGTTTTTTCCTTTGTGTCGGTATCATCTTTCACAACATATATTTTGTATGATTGAACATGTATAACCTATATCAATTTGCTTACTGTCTACTGAGGGGGCAGGGGAGCAAGGGAGAGAGAAAATTTGGAACAAAAAAATTATTTAAATGAATGTTAAAATTTCTCTTTACATGTCAATTGGTGAAAAATAAAATATTATCTTAAAATTTTTAAAAAGAAATGATTCATCTGCAGCATATTATATTCTGCTTCAATCTTTCATTTTAACTCTGTGGAGCTTTTTCAGCTGTTTTTCTTATAAACAACATATTGTTTGAATCTGAGATCTTTTTCCATTGTTTGAATGAGTTCTTTCAATCACCATTCACAGTTATGATTGTTAATTGTATTCTTCCCTCCATTACATCCTCTTGTAATTTTTCTTCTATTTGCTTTCAACCCATGCTTTACAAAATAAAATGAGGTGAGGAAAGAAAAAGAATGAGATCAGCACTAGTCAGATATAAATGAAATGACCTGATCCCTCTCCCTTGCTCCTCATGTCTTCACTCCACTCTGACCCTGATCACAGGACTTTACATTTTCTTTTTCTCCTTTTAATTCCCTGTTTATGATCTGCCCTCCACAGTTTAAGTTTGTTTTGCTGTGACTAGTGTGGTTTTGTTGCATGCCTGTGAGTTCTCCAATATTTTTAGCCTCTGAATAATTAAAACTGATTATCACTGTATGGCAATATAGAGTCATATGATGGATTTGAACAAGGCTGAACTTCACAACAAATGAGGAATTAGAAAGAAGAATTCAAAGAAAGCATGTAGAAATCTATGCTTTGAAAAAATCTGCAGGTCATGTGGTAGTGCACTACAATGGTATTCTCATAATGTCAGCAGACAGAAGGTAAGATTGGAAACTTTTTGAAGGGCAAAAACTGTGTTTTCTTTAATGGCCACAAATCTTAGCACATTGCTTGACTTGTAGAAGCCATTTAGTGGGGTGGCTAGGTGGCACAGCGAACAGAGCACCAGCCCTAGAGTTCAAATCCAGCCTCAGACACTTAACATTACTATCTGTGTGACCTTGGGCAAGTCACTTAACCCCAATTTCCCTTCTCCCCCCTCCAAAAAGCAAAAAAAAAGCCATTTCATTAAAATCTTATTGACTGATTGACCAACAGTAAGGCTACCAGTATGTTGGATATACTCCTATAAATTGCACAGTCTCGGCAGTCATTAATAGGTTTAAATCTGAATTTTAGAGAGAATGTTGACACCAGTGAAACTACAGTTTGAGTATCCATCTTTATATAGTCTAGAGATGATGGAATATAGGAAACTTCCTAAGTTCAATATCAATAATATTGTTTTTAAATGCATAGAGAATTGTAAAATGAATCTCTCCATCAATTCTAATATGATTTGATATTGAAATGCATAATCTCTGCTACCTGTAACTCAGTGAAGCTCTAGAAAATGCCAGAAGTGAAAGAGTTAAAATATACAGGCAAAACAAAAAAAAATAAAACTAGTAAATCCTTTTTTTTCTGTTTTGTTCTTTTACAGTCATACAACATAAAACAATCTAAATCAATCTTCTGGAAAATTGGTAAAACAACCATTGCTCCAGAGCTGATATCTGGTATACCAAATTTCAGCCTGGAGTAAATTTTTACTGAAACCATGGAAAATGGAGTTTTATAATAAAAATGCTAACAGATCCTGAGCAATAAAACTGGAAAAGTGACATGAACCCTTTGCAGGAAGCTTTTCAATGACAGGCTTTCAATTACTAAACCTGTCTTTTCTTCTTCAAACAACTAAAAATGCCAAACCTGCACTCTCATTCTTGTATGTGAAACGTCCTTTCATGGAAAACTAGAAAAGGCACAGTGTCATTTTACCTAAGAGTTAGCATTGTGTAAAATAAATGCAAACTTAGAAGTGATGACTCCATTGCTGAAAACCTGGGGGGAAGAAATGATAACTTCCTGGTGCTTTGCATTTTCCACGATTTTATTCATGCTGTTTCCTATACTTGGAAAGTCTTCCTCCCCATCTCTCTCTACTAAAAGCATATCCACCTGGGCAGCTAGGTGACACAGTGAGTAAGAGCACTGGCCCCAGAGTCAGGAGGACCTGGGATCGGTTCTGGCCTCAGAAAATGAGTACCCACACATAAATAATGATTGGCCATGTAACCTTGAGCAAGTTACTTAACCCCAATTACTTTAAAAAAATAAAGCAAAGCCATCTTATAAGAACTAGCTCAAATTCCCCAGAATTTATTTAATTACTATTTCCATGACAATATCCAGATACTATCTTGTAGTACGGTTTTGAAGACGCATTTTTGCCTCTTCTTCACTAGAAGAGAAGCAACTTGCCTAGATGGCTGGCCTTAAAGGAGGACCTTGGTTCAATTTTGATTTATTCACATACTAGCTGTTCAACTATGTGCAAGCCACTTAATCTCTCCACACCCCACAGAAATAACTTTTAAGGATTATCCATCTCAGATTGCACTGCTGACTTATTTTATCCGAGTGAGGTTCCACACCAGGAATCACCTGAATCAGTGAAATCACAGGTTTGGAAAGCCTTCTTCAACTCCTGCCACCTTCACAAGCCCCCTCCACCATTAGATTAACCATTTCTAAAGGACTTGGAACATAACATATATATCTTTGAATTCCACATAGTGCCTAGAAGATTGCCTACCTGCTTTTGGAATGGCTGGTAATGTGAATGAGATTTTATATTCACATGTAGAATTTTTTTTACCTCTAGAGGAGTAAGTAAAAGATGATCTAAACAGGAATTATCTTGCTAACTTGAAAATCTGACTAATTTGAAAACCTAATAATAAAAAAAATTTCCTTCCAAAAATCTGTTGTCACTTAATATTAGCTTTTAAAACTGGATATTATTGAGAAGAAACTCATTTACTTTAACTTTGCCTTTGTTGAGGTACATTTCTGATCTAGATTTTCAGCAACTAGGTGCTGCTATGAACAGAACAGGTGATCTGGAATCATCTGATCTCAGACATTTACTAGCTGAGGGTCCTGGTCAACTCATTTAACATTTCTCTGTCTCAATTTTTTTAAGCTGGAAAATGGGAAGAGTAATTGGATCTACCTCCCAGGGTTATTGTGAGGATAAATAGAGATAATATTTTTATAATACACTACAAATCTTAAAGTGTTATTTAAATGCTAGTTATTATCATTATTATAAATTTATTATAAGAAGACTATATTTATGCCTTGAAAAAATAATGCAAAAAGTGAACTCTGTACTGGAAGAATTACAATAGCACTTTAAAATATTCTCCATAATTCTAGGTTTCTAAAAAAAAATAGATACTTTGATATTTATTTCAAACTAGGAAAGTTCAAACTTCAGAAAAGTAGATACTGGAGAAATGTTACAAATGCAAAGATTTTGCTTTAAAATGTGAACGTAAGCTTCTGGGTGTTATTCTAAGCTTGTATTTAACCATGTCCTGTGTTTTCATTGCATGTTTACATGACCATACCATTAAAATGTCAAAAATTATTAAGTGAAACCACAGCTCAACAAAAATCTTTCTCCCCCCCAAAAATCTTATAGTCCTAAAGTAGATGTTACTCTCAGGTAAAAACCTCTGCCTTTATTTCTTTTAGTTAACAACTATGCAACATGAAGAATACATGAACAGTGAATCAATGCACTATATGCAAACATTCCTACCAATATTATCTTAGCTTTTACCAAAAAGAGTTTTTTATGAATTGGAAAATAGCCCCATTTGAGGACTGTTACAGCCCTATAACTAAAGGTATGACCAAGAAGATCTCCAACTCCCTCGATAAAGTTTTTAATTAAAAATTACTCATAACTCTCTACCCACTTCAAATTATTTTAAGAGGAGATAAGAGGAAGACAGTAATGACATTAATTTTATCAATGAAACTTTGTTATATCATTCATTACTAATAACTATTGAGCATTTAGCTAGTATAAAATTTCTTTACATAAGAATGATTTTGTACTAAAAAATAAGCTCTTCAGATCATTTATATTCAAATCCCTAATGAAAAGAAAGTTCAAATATTCAAACTAATCATCCATCTGCACAGACATGTTAATAAGCAAATAACAATATACAATATAGTTAGTTCAAAGAAGAGCAAAAAATGACTAAGGTAGGCCAACATTGAGTGTAGAAGAATAGGATATGTTGCGTAGATGACCTCTGGATAATCCTCCTCTAACTCATATATTTCTATAAAGATAACTTTAAAATTCATTACATCTCATCTAATTGTCTTATGTTTTATTACTTTCAGCATTACACTGATCTTTTTTTATTGAATGGATTACTCATTTTAAATTCACCCACTTTGAATCATTCCTCAAGCATGTATAGTGAGAGTTATACCTTAAAAGTAATGTTTTAAGCTAAACATGTTTAATCATTTCTAAGGCTGTGTCTAAACAACACCAGATGGAAAACAGCTCAATTTGATATTCTCAGTCTGTTTAATGACTAAATTGGATCACCTGCCAGAATGAACCAGTTGTTTATGTGGAAACTGGTCACTGAGATGAATGAAAAAACTAATTATTCTAAAATGCTTGGATGAGTATGTATCACAGTCTCATATCTATCCCCTAAGCATACAGAGAGTACCTCAAAATGAGTACTACTATTCCTAAGCTACAATACTTTGATCAATAACATTACATTTTGGGGATAGAAGACATCATGAAAATTACTCATATGAGTATGCTTAACTGAGTTAAGGAAAAATAAGACAAGTATCAGAATTTTAAAATCCTTTGAAATTAGTAGTTGGATTGCAGTATAATTTTTCACCAGAACTATTGGAAATTACTTTTACTCCTCTATATAAATCACATTATCATCATCTTGTCAGGAATAAGCTATTTCCAGTTCCATTTTTTTCACTTCTATGATATTTGACTAAAATGTATGGAGAAATTTTTTTTTTAAGTCTGGATTTTCTAGCCTTAATTTCCTTATCTCCAGGATCAGAGGGTTGTTTGTTTTGTTTTGATTTTTGTTAGATTATCTCTGACATGCTTTCTAGCTATAAGATTCTATGAATGGGGTAGTAACTGCTTTTCAAGACAGGAATATATGGTTTCAATACTACCTTTAATACCTACTAACTGTATAACTAAGGGCAGATAGATCCTTTCATATCCCAGTGCCTTAGATAACTCTTATTAAATACCTTTCACGTACCACACACTATACTAAATTCTGAGGATACCAAAAAAGGGCAAAAATAGTGTCTGCCCTTAAAGACCTCACAATTTATTTTAACCAAAAAATTCTCTATGAAATCAGAGGTCAGACCTCCTACAATTCCACCATAAAGGAAAAAAGAAGTGTGGGAGGGGGAAGAATAATGTTCATTTTTATTTAAAATTCTCTGGGTAAACAAGAAAAAAAAATATCATTTGTTCATTATATCACAGAAATAAAAATTTTACTTATGGAACACTGACCTAAATGCCACTAAGAGTTTTGTTGGCATTTGCTGTGTACTTACATTTTGGTATATCATGCCAAATGTTAGCATAATTATATATATATATATATATATATATATGTGTGTGTGTGTGTGTGTGTGTATAATTTGTATTATATATGTATGTATATGTACATATATTAACATGAAAGCTAGGGAACTTGAGAATATTCATGTTAACTGTGATTGCCCCTATATTCAAATTGGCCAACAGAGAAGCCTCTGCATTGCAGTAATATTGGGTATACATTGATGATTACTGACAGTTTCTTCCAACTCTGTGCTTACTTCTTCACTGCTTCAAACAGAGATGATTTTGTCAGTATCAGTATTCTTTCCACAATCCCTCTGGGGTGTAAAAGGCATTAGTTGTGAGTTTCTATGGCCAAAGTAATTCATCACCTGGTGACCAACCTTCTACTGATCAGCCTTTCTGAATTCAGTGAGGATATTCCTCAGACAAAAGACACAGACTTTCATCAAACCTATACAAAAAGATTTTCTACCTTGATATAGGACATGTGCAAATTTTCACCTGTTTTATATATATATATACACATATATACATATATATACACATACATACATATATGTGTATATAAACATATATGTATATATATATCTCAGATGAAAACAGATACACATATGTATATTTTTGTTACAGGTTATTAAAATTATCTGATAGCAAAAATTCATAATGACAAATTCTGAGAAATATTATTTCCAAAGACTGTATGAATGTAACAAAGTCTTTTTACCACCTTCTCTCCCCAAATATTCTTCAATATGTTACTTAAATACAGCAGATACATAGGTTTTGATCAAATAATTTGTCATTTCCTTAGAGAAAATTTCTTTCAGCATTTGGCGTCATTTGTGATAGTTATATGCCTAGTTCCATATATAAAGTTACTTGGCATTTGAACTATGCACTGTTTGTTAGCATTCACTCTTTGCAACTGCCTACAATATGCTGGTTGCATAACCATGTGAAATTCATTTTTTGCATCTAACCGTAAAACTACCCCATGTAGTCATGCAGTGAAACCCTGTGAGTGTATTTATATCAAAGAGACAAGAAGATTAGATGCCATGCTATTACGGAAAACACATCTACATGGCATACTGGAAAGAAATAGCATCTGGCTTCATTAGCTATAGAAACCATACCCTATAGTTTTATCTTCTTATCTTCTGAGAGCTTTATATTCTTTAACTGCCTGGGCTTAGCATTTCAAATACTAGGAAATAAATGAATTCAGAATACTTTGGAGGAGGTTTAAATATTTCTAGTGTCATATTCCCTAGATTCCGGACCTTAGCTCTCTTCTGTACACAACAGATAGAAAGCTGGTCTTAGATTCAAGAAAATCTAGAATCAAGTCCTGCCTTTGACATACACTAGCTCTGTTTATAAGAGAAATTAACTTAACCTCTAAGCATCTTAGGTCACTCTCTAAAGCTAAAAATTTCAACAGAAATATAGATAGACATATGCACACACATACATACATACACATAATCACTTAAATTTTGAAGTATAATTTTTGAAAGATGCTATAGGCATAATGGATTTGAACTGATCTCAGAGTTAGAAATTAGTAGAGGTATTTCCTCATGGGGAGTTTCCTATACTATTATATTTCAAGTCTAATCCAAACAGATATGAGAAATCTATTGGGATCTGAAATTTGGCAGGTTTCATTTGAAAAACAGTTGTCTTAAATATTATAGGAGGTCCAGTGATAACTTCTGGGTTTTTCTCATTAGAGTAGGCAAATTAATTAATTATACCAAGCACTGTGCCTTGCCACTGTGTGCTAGTTGTGTAGATATGAACATGATTAAGACAAGAAGCAATATCTAGTAGGAAAATTAAGACAATTATATAAAAAAGTAATACAAATGATGTATGAGATGTACCACAAGAAACATATTAATGATATAACAATGATGATAATAATAACTAGCATTCGTAGTCCTTAAAGTTTTGTAAAACACCTCATAAAAATCTCATTTTATCCTCACAAAAACCTTAAAATGTAGGTGCTATTTTTGTCCTCACTTTGCAGAGCAGGAAACTAAGGCAGACACAAGCTGAGTAACTTGCCCAGGCTTACATAATTAGTAACTTGAGACTGAATTGCACCTCAGGGCTTCTTGACTCTAGGTCCAGTACCCTCTCTCTGTACTATCTAACTGCCTTATAAATACAAAGTTCTATAGAAGCTAGAAATAGATGACTTTGGTGGGTGGAAAATCAGGGTCAGTTTTGTGGAAGAAGTGGCAGAGTAAGATTTGATAGGTGGAGATTGAAAATATACAGAATATCTCATAATCCCCAAGTAACAATGCAGTGGCAGTCAAGCACATTGTAAAGTCTAAGAAAGGTCAAGTCTGGCCAGAAGAGCTTCTGCATATAGGCAAAACATTAAATGCCATGACTGGGAAACTAGGAAATAAGATATACAGGTACTGGGGTATAGAGATCCATCTTGCCCTACTGAAAAGTCGGAGGGGGCATGAGGGAAGATATAGGAGAGAGCAGATTAGAGGAGGGGATATACAGTGGGATCACTGTGTTGGGGTGGTGGGTAGGGAAAGACAGGGAGAAAATTTGTAACTCAAAATCTTGTGGAAATGAACGATGTAAACTATAAATAAACATAAAAATTAATTAAAAAAATAAAATAACCGGGGGGCGGCTAGGTGGCGCAGTGAGTAGAGCGCCCGCCCTGGAGTCAGAAGGACCTGAGTTCGGAGCCGGCCTCCAACACTTAATCCGCACAAACAAAAACCTAGCCGTGTAACCTTGGGCAAGTTACTTAACCCCAATTGCCCTAAAGGGGCGGCTAGGTGGAGCAGTGAGTAAGAGCGCCGGCCTTGGAGTCTGGATGACCCGAGATCAGATGCGGCCTCAGAAAATGAGCACCCACGCATAAATAATGACTAGCTGTGTAACCTTGAGCAAGTTACTTAACCCCAATTGCTTAAAAAATAAATAAATAAATAAATAAAATAACCGGGAACATTAAATGCCATGACCCAAAGCCCAAGACTGGAAGAACAGCTGATAATTTTATAACGCTGAGGGAGAAGGCAAGGTGATGTGATAATGGTGGTCTCCAGGGCATGGTGGCCAGGGAGTGGAGACAAGATGGTAAGAGGGGAGTCGGGATGCTTCTGTCTTTGCAACAGAATCACTTCCTCCTCATCTACTATGTCAGTTTGATCATTGCTAGCAAACCTACAGTGACACATTGGGATACATTTTGCTGCTTGGAGAGACGTGGAAGCCCAATGAATGATGAGAATCCTACATAGACCTGCAGCTCCCAAGGCTCTAGGCACAAGGGACAAGTTGCAAGTGAAACTGTCAGCTTGGTGAAAGAAGGGAGGGTGGCACTACAAGGATGGCAGGCCATGTAGGAAGCAGGGGCTGGATCGCTCCAAAAAGAAGGTAATGTTTTTTCTGCCCTGTGGATTTTCATTTTGTCTTCTCAGAATGGTTAACTTCTTCTCATGAAGAAAAACACAAGGCAAGACAGAGGTGGGATGCAGACTCTGTGCTCTCCATCCCTTGACTCTTGGACTTCTCTTGTCCTAGAAGCTTTTTTCTCCCAACTGCTTTATATTTTCCCTGAGAATAAAGGGGGTAGGTCTGTAAACTTGGGAGCAATAAGTGACCTAGGAGATCACCTCCATGCTTAGCTGCTTGTCTTGAGTCCAGGCACTACTACTCTAGATAACACAGTTTTCCTCTCCCACTCCCATTCCTTCTCTACCCCTTACCCCCACCCACTAAACTGAGGCAAAATTTTTTCAGTTTTCAGGACTACGAAACAGGAAAACTGCATTTTCTCCGGCACTAACTCTTCTATCTCCTTTTCTATAAAATGAAGGAGTTAGACAAATTGGTCTCTCAGGTTCCTATCTATGAGATTTGTGCTCCACTTGATTCTAATTGTCTCAATTCCTCTGATACCCTGAGTGTGTGATTTTCCTTTTCTGGGATCTCAGTTTATCTATAAAATCAGAATCATTCTGACGAGATAATCCCTAAGATACCTCTCAGCTCTGATATGAAACTTTGGGGTTTTGGGGGGGACAGGGGATCAAGAGAGGGAAGTAGACACTGGCACCAGGTCCTCTTTTAACCTCTTCTCTGAAAACATCTGTCTTTTTGTTATGAGTGTTCCTCTGTCTCCAGTAATAAAGTTTCTAGAATTTCAAATGTGAAAAAAATATTAGCATGTAGTCCTGAGTAATAATTACTTTGTAAAGGAAGTTGCCAAATGATATCAAAATTCCTCTGTAGGTGAGTAGGTGGCATCATGGCAATTTTGGGGAGGTCTATTGTTTTGTTCAGATCTGATGTTAAGAATAATAATTTCAAGGTATTTCTCCTCATTCAGAGTCCAATGCTTTTTGCTACTATACAATTCTGCTTCAAAACCCACTAAATTTACAATAGAGGAACTGAATTTGAATCTATCACTTCATGTCTTTAGGTCTTAGTTTCCAAGGTGATCACTAAGGTCCCTTCCAGCTATAAAATCCTTTCCAAAAGTTCAATAATTCTGTCTTTGTCAGAGGAGGAACATCATTATTACATGAAGCCAGAAAATCTTTGCATGTCCCAAAGATCACTGAAAATCCTAGGTAGTAAAATATGATAAACCTGAATTACTTTTAAAATCTCATATGTAACATGGTTACAAAAGATATCTGAATATCACAAATCTTATAAAACTTACTGGTGGCCTCTATGACACTTGTTTAATATTTTATCACAGACAATTTGTAGATAGTACTCTGGGAGAAAAGCTCTCTCATTCAGAAAGGACAATTTCTTACCATAGTTTGGTATTTCCTTCTCTCAGATTTCCCAATTAGCATGTTATTCCTGATTATTTTGGTTAAAATGTCCTTTAAAAAATCATCAGAAGGGGCGGCTAGGTGGCACAGTGAGTGGAGCATCAGCACTGGAGTCAGAAGGACCTGAGTTCGGATCTGACCTCAGACACTTAAAGCACACACAAACAAAAACCTAGCCGTATGACCTTAGGCAAGTTACTTAACCCCAATTGCCCTCCAAAAAAAAAAAAAGCAAAAAAATCATCAGAGAAGAAAAACCCAGATATGAACTTTGGAACCAAACTGAAATCCATACATATCTTTTAAAATTTTTAGCTTTTTCCTTTTCCTACTCTCTTCTTGGGAATATTGAAAGAGTGCAAATTTGAACCATTATATTGCCTAGAATTTTCAATGGTGGCTTTGTGACATTTCTTTCAGTATGCTGTTTCAATAAAGGAGTTTAGAGTTCCATTTTTCATTCAAGTAATCTGATTTCAGTACACTCAAAGAAGTTAAACTAAGTAATGTCTTTAAGATTCTGCTCTTTCATAGCTCTACAGTATTCTTTTAAATTATAAAACAAGAAATCGTCTTTTACAGTATTCCTTACTTCCAAAAGCACTTATTAAAAGCTGACTATGTTCAAGACACTGTGTTATGCCCTTGGAATGCAAAGAACAAGATGAAAACCTGGCACCTTAGTGGAGTAGTAGAAAGTGGGTGCAGAGAATGCTAAGAATTATAAACATTTAATTTAAGTGATGGTACTGTAACAGGATTAATCTTGGAATTGGACAGATATGTCAACCTCTTACAAAGGGAATATATGTGTTGCTCTTTGCTGAGAGAACCTAGCTAATCTTTCTTGATTCCTCTGCTTAGGACTGATATCAAAGAAAATGGGTCACTAAGTGTCTTGGGGACAAATTCTTGTTTGTCTACCCTCAGAGGGATGGGAATATAGGCTTCATGTTTCTATTTTAATAGGATACAGTATTCTCTCTATCTCTTTGGCTCTTAGGGTGCACATAGCGGTATCAATGTATGTTTGCCGAGTCCTTGGACCACCTTCTTCTGCATCCTTGATTAGTAACTTGACATTCTGAGGATGGATGTTTCCAGTCTTAGTGGATGTTCATGAGTTAGAGAGTTTCTGGGTTCCTTGAGTCAGTCTTGGTTTCCCAGTTGGAGGTGATTTCCTCCTATGGTACCATTTTTAGAGTAGAAGATGGCCACTAAGAAGTTCATACTGAACCTGAGAAAAACTAATGAGCTATATCTAGATAACTAGAGGATCCAGACCTCATTAGCTGTTCAGACACCACAGGACTCAGTTGAAAATGAAATCTGCTCAGCAATTTCACAATGTGTCAAATTTTGAGGATAGTACAATTCTGGCACATGATAGTATTATGCTTTAAGTATTTTTTCATGTGTCTGTAAGTGTTTGTTCTAGTCTTTAATCCAATATGTGAATAACCCTGAAGAAAATGGAGACGCTAAAATAGATCAGGCACAAAAAATTCTAGATGATAGTGATACAAAGTGAATTTTGTGAGTTTTTTGATAGCTATGTACTTTGGGTGGCTGTAAAATTTTAAATATTTTATCAAGTTTTAAAAAAATAAAGTTATTTTATTTTGAGCATTTTTGTGGTAACTGAAGTAAATAGCTACCATATACCTAATAGCTCATTTGTACAATGAATATCTTTTCAAAGAAGTAACCATGTTAATCTCTGTCAGACAGATCCTAAACATAAACCACAACTAAGCTTTATTTTAGAGAATTTTCTTGTAATTCTACATCAGGATAGAGGTATGACTAAACAGACAAAAGTCTAATCTCCCTCCCCCATACGTCCAAATCTTCTCTTTTAGGGAATCAGTCCACCTTTAGGATGGATACAGTCCATGTTAAGCCCAGAGCCAGAACTATGAACTTTCAGCTAAAATCAGAACTTATGCATAACTACTGAGAGTCAATCTTTAACTCTACATTCTTTCCTTGGAGTGAATGTGCCAAC
The DNA here is from genome assembly GCA_011680675.1 of Gymnobelideus leadbeateri. NCBI lineage: Eukaryota > Metazoa > Chordata > Mammalia > Diprotodontia > Petauridae > Gymnobelideus > Gymnobelideus leadbeateri. Next base: position 334,355 of record WOXC01007852.1, on the reverse strand, counting down.
TCAAAAGGCAAATGGATACACTGTTAGAATTTTCAGTGGTGACTTTCCAACTGAAAAGATAATGGAAGCATAGGTCAGGATTTCCACTGAGTCTAAAGCTGACAATGAAGATGACAACAAAGCATCATGCCCTCTGAAAGGATAAGTCAAATGATACACAGCAGAGATTTTCAACCCTTTCAGAAGCAGCATGAGAACATCAAAAGAACACATGGAAGGTGGGGCAGGGTTGTGCAGAAGAGGTAATCTAGTAGGGCTTGAGCCAAAGATTTGAGTTAAGTCTGTGGTTAGAGATCACAGTGAGAACCAAGGTGTCCTGAAGACATCCCTAGTTAGCAGCGTTTAGCAGTGACTAGTGGCATAGCACAAATAACTCTTGTCTAGCTCTACATGAACAGAATAAGGGAAGGGAATATAAGTTTATATGGTGCCTACTAAGTACTAGGCACTGTACTAAGTGCCTTTCACATATATTATCTCCTTTGATTCTGCTGTTTTAAGAACAAAATGATGGTGATATTAATTGCACCTACCTCCCAAAGTTGCATATATTCACATGGTTGTGTGAATATAAAATCATAGAGTACTATAACTGAGCAAGAATCTGGAGCTAGCAGAGAAAATGACCAAACAGTGGCCAGGAAAAACCAATGATGACTATACCATGATACCAAAGTTAGGAGAAGTATAGAACATTGACAAGTTTTCAGCCGTCTAGCATCAGAGGCTTTTATTCTCCCCTCCTTACACATTTATGGATGCCTGTGTATGTGCCTCTCTATTTATAAACTTCATATGTGTCTACCCTTCCCAAGGGTCATGGGTCTATTTATGGGGTATACCTTAGAATGGGAGTGGGAGGGCATTTTGTTGCTTGGGCTAATTGTATCCTCTACTTACTAAAATTAAACATGTCAATGATATCTCATGAGCTGAGATCCACAAAGTATTTTGAAGTAGTCACCCCTGGGGGATTCACACTGTATGTGAAAGGTGGACGGGGGGGTGGGGGAGGATGAAGTTTGCATCTTATTTATGTATTTTACCACTTTTTTTTGGCAGAATACCAATCTTAGAGATTTGCATGAACTTCCTGTAGATTTTATGACAGACTTTTATCATAGATGTTTAACAGAAATATATGTTTTCCTGAATACATACATTTTCTCCTAATACTAGTTGTGTTGATGTGTGTATAAAAAACTTATTTTGTTTTTTGACTAGGCATGCAATTTCATGAGTTTAGGCAACTCTCAGTAAAAAATTTCTTTCTCTGTCATTAAAATGAAGATCAGTACCTACTAAGAAATGTATAGTCTTCAAGAGTTGTCTTAGGTACTAAGAGGCTAATTAATTTGATCAGAGGCAAAACTTAAATTCAGTTCTTCCTGATATATATTCTGACCTCAAATATATACTGTATGACCCTGGGCAAGTTCAGTTTCTTCATCTGTAAAACGAGCTAGAGAAGGAAATGGCAAGAAAACCCTAAATTGGATCATAAAGACCTGGACACAACTAAAACAAGTGAACAACAACAATTTTATTTATCTTGTTTCTGCTAATGAAAATATTTACTTCTAAGTTATGAAAGATATAACTTTTCATTCTCTTCTGTTTTTATGGTATGACTTTGGAAATTTGAATCATTTACTCATTAGGAATTTATTGTGATATATGACAGAGCATAAGCTCTGATCTGAACCTATTTTCTGCCATCCTACTTTATGGTTTCATTAGTAGATTTTTGAAAATTCAACTAAGAAATTGAGTTGAGTCACTTCCTCTGTAGTTTATGTTTATGGTTTATCAAGCAAGAAATACATGGTGGGGCAGCTAGGCAGCGTAGTGAACAGAACATTGGCTATGGAGTCAGGAGGACCTGAATTCAAATCACTTACTTGATTGGCACACTTCCTAACTGTGTGACCTTGGGCAATTCACTTAACCACAATTGTCTTGCCTTCCCCCTCAAAAAACAAAACAGAACACATGGTACTCACACTGTTGAAAACAAGGATACAAACCAATAATAGCAATCTGAAGGGATAAGTTGAATACATTTAGCTGGATTGGATTCAGCTGCTATGTCTCCTGGTGTCTCTTGAATTCACCTCTGTGGACCCTTCTCCCATTGCTGAGTTCTTCCCAGAAACTCCATTTTGTGAAAGAGCACCTAGAGCAGCTATCCCTCCAACCTATCTGGTAGTATCCCTTCCCTTTCCCTGATTTTCAATTTCCCCTTCATTGATCATTGTCCTCCCATTAGAATGTAAGCTCCTTGAGGGCAGGGACTGTCTCTCCTAATTTTAAGCTTTTAAAAGGAATTTATTTATTTTTGGCATTTTTTGAAATTGTGAGTTCTACATTTACTTGCTCTCTCCTACCCCTTCCTGCACTGAGAAGGCAACATGTGAAATCACACAAAGCATATTTACATATCAGCCATATCCATCACCCCCCCCCCCAAAAAAAAGCAAGAAAAATAAAGTGAGAAAATTATGCTTCAATATGCACTCAGTTTGTCCGTTCTCCTCTGGAAGTGGGTAGTGGTTTGTTTTTCTCTTTTTCATTTGTTTGTTTTGTTTTATCCTGAGTGTTTTGGAATTGTCTTGGATCAGAGCAGCCAAATCTTTCACAGTTGCTAGTCATTACATCATTGCTATTACTATGCACAATGATCTCCCAGTTCTTTTCATTTCATTTTGCATGAGTTCATATAGGTCTTCTCATGTTTTTCTGAAACCACTGGCCTTGTCATTTTTACAGCACAATAGTACTACATCATAATAATATGCCACAACTTGTTCAGCCATTTCCCAATTGACGGGTATCCTCTCATTGTTCAATGCTTTGACACCATAAAACGAGCTGCGATAAATATTTTTGTATAGATAGGTCCTTTTCTTTTTTTCTTTGATCTCTTTGGGATACAGACATAGTTTTGGTATTTCTGGTTTTGTACAATTTCATAGTCCTTTGTGCATAATTCCAGATTATTCTCCAGAATGGCTGGACCAATTCACTACTCCACCGAAAGCTCGTTAATATACCTGTTTACCTTAATCCCTCCAGTATTTGCCATTTCTGATAGGTATGATGTGGTACCTCAAAGTTGCTTTAATTTGCCTTTCTCTAATCAATAGTGGCTTACAGCATTTTTTCATATGATTATAGATAGCTTTGATTTTTTTTTGAAACCTACATTATAATATCCTATGACCATTTGTCAGTTTGGGAATGGCTCATATTTTATAAATTTGATTTACTTCTATACTTGGTATACATTTGAGAAATAAGGTCTTTATTAGAGAAAGTTTCTTTAATTTTTTATTATCATTTCATAATCTAAGGTACCTTTTTAGCAAAAAGTAGTTTCCCTGATTATCTGTTTTAATTGGGTCTATTTTTACTTTTGCTTTTTCTAAGACCATAATTGCTACTCTTGCCTTTTTTACTTTAGCAGAAGCATATTAAATTCTGCTCCAGTTCTTTATTTTAACACTGTATATGGCTTTCTGTTTTAAGTGTCTGTCTTTCTTTTTTATTATAGCTGTACCCTCAAGCACTTAGCATAGTGGCTGATCCATAGTAGTGCTTAATAAATGCTTGTTGACTGACAAAAATCACACAAGATGACAAGGCATGGGTGGGTTATATAAATTGTTGGGGAAAATTTCCATATCTAGGAAGTATAATAGCAAGTTACAGAAGGCTGGACAAAAATGGAAGATATTAACACTTTAAAGGTGATCACTTTTTAATTAAAGTCTCTTTATATGGTAACTTTTTTTTAGAAAAACAAGTGTCAGACCACTTGCTATTTTGGTAATGAAACTCTACGAAATAATAAAATAATCAGAGTCCAGAAAATCTTAATTTACATTATTCTCACTAGGAAGATAGTTTTTAATAGTAGTTAGCTGTGCCCATAATAATATATTTTAAAAGCATTTAAAATGTGGGTAAAACAACAAATGGAAAGAAAAATAACAATCTAACAATAAGTAGAATGTCAAAAATATTCACTCGAAAGCAATTTCTTTTCTAAATCTAACAAGGAACATGTCTAGTGATAGCAAATTGTTATTAAATTCCCTCCTAGGTATATTGTGCATATTTTCAGACTTCTAAAAATATTTCGTTATTCTTATTTTCCCTCTTCTTTTTCTACCTTTTAAATTTTTAAAAATATTATTTGTTATATGGGATGTCTCTCTGGGAAAGGGAAAAACTCAGCAAACTTATGGTGATGTAAAAAAGGTCATAAATAAATACTTATTTTTAAGAAACTTTCTACTCTATTATGCTGGGGAAGTAGATATAATGTGATTTTTTTCAAAAGGGAAAAATATAATATCCTTTCAAACTCAATAAGGTAAAATATGAAAATTAACAGGAAAATTTAAATTTATCAAGAAAGAAATCCAACTGGCAACTTAAATGATAGAAACTGGGAAAACTAGAAAATGTGAAGAGCAACTGATGAAATGTAATTGTGTAAAAGGCTTTTAAGAGTAGTCATAGAAAAAAGGACTTTTTTCAGTCATTCAGAAGAGGAAATAGCTAAACCATACTAAAAAGACAAGGGAAAAAAAATTTCAAATTAGGCACATTAGGTGAAAGCTACAATAAAAGAGCACATTGCATTTGATTGCATTCAGAAGTAACCTTGAATTTCTCCTGTGCAGCCCAGCTGAAATGAGATATACTGTGGAGGTGGTGACTGAAACACGTAGAGAAGGCACTGAATATGTTTTACTCTTCAGAACCCTCAAGTGGGAAATCCATCGCATAGTAGATACAGCTTCAAAAGGTAGTCTACTCACTGGCACCACAGTAACAATGCTGCGCACTGAGATAAGGACCAGTAGGCTTTGAGGTCAGTGGCCTTAAAATTGCACTGGCTAAGCACAGATTCTACTTCTCTCCTGGATAGATTTAACGAATGTCATGAGAAACACATAAAGGAAACACAATGTAAATTCAGTCTTGTCTATTTTGAGCAAAAATGAAAGATTTTATGAACCATCAACCACAGAACTATGTATTTGTTCCAGCAGATCCTTTCCAATGCATGACAGTATAATAACAACAATAATAGAATTGATATAGTGCCTTATGATTTGCATATACTCTCTCACTTGTTCCTTACAACAGGAGATAGGCACTATTATTAATCTCATTTAGAGATTAGAAAATTAAAACACAGAAGGAAAAGTGTCAAACAGCTAAGTCTGAGGCAGAATTTGAACTCAGGTCCTCCTGAACTTACATTGCTCTATTTTTGCTTTACCTAGCTGCCTAAACCTTCACAATGCAAAGAGCAAGATCCAAACACACCCAGGAAGTTCCCTGATGAATTATTGACTTTTCTAAAAGTGCCACTGAAAGGGATGTCATGAGAACTCTCAAGAAGTTGAATGATCATCTATGAATTTGAAAGAAGAAATGATAGGCTTATCATTCCACAAAGAGTTCATGAGTTCAACATAAAAGTGATCACCTCACAAAACTGTTCCAAGGAAATTAGGAGAATTATAAATTCAACACATCCAACTTAAATGAACCTTTATTAAATACTTGCTAGGGGCAGCAGGGACATAAAGGATATATACAACATAGGTCAGCCTCTTGAGGAGTTTAGAACCTAGTAAGGATATGGGGGTTTGTCGGGGGGGAGTGAAGAAGAAACTGTTAACAATTTAATTATAATACAAGGGCAAATTATATAAAGGAGAGATGTTCACAAAAACTGATAAGAGGAAATCTGAGGCGGACAGACTACTTTCAACTCAGGAAACAAAAATGGGGTAAGGGAGTTCAGAAAAGATTTCATTTAAGGGGGTGACATCTGATTTGATTTTAAAAGAAGTGAGCGAATCCAAGATGAGAAAATTGGTTAGGAGGGGAATTCTTCCTAGGCGTGGGGGATGGTCTGAACAAAGATACAGAAATAGAACACGGTTAGATTCAAATGGAGGAATGAAGTATAGCTTATTTTTGGTTGCAATGTGGCCTATATGAATTCATAGGAGACAAAGGTGAAAAGGAAGGTTGGAGTCATTATCATGTGGGACCAAGAATTTTAGGTCCTAAACAATTATAATTTATGCTGTAAGCAGTAGGGAGGCAGTGAAAGTTTCTGAGATGATGAGGGAGTGATTTTTATCATAATGATGCATTTAAAAAGTTGCCCAGGCAGCAATATAAATGCTGTTATCAGGAAGATGATGGAGGAGTTTACAATATTAATCTAAATGAATAGAGATAAGGAGGTAAACAGGGAGGGATTGCTGTGGAAGTTGAAAGGAAGGGACAAATGTGATAGATGCTGTAGAGGTAGAGTAAGAGCACTTGCCAATTGATGGAATATGTGGGGTGAGAGTAAACAATCAAAGATGACTCTAAACTTTTAAGAATGTCAATGTTCTACCATTTTTTGGAACCATAAGGAGAATTATAGGCATGGTTTGGGTGGGAGGAGATTATTTCAGTTTAGAACATGCTGATTTGGAGGTACCAATGGGACTTTGAAATAGAAACATCCAGCAGGCAGTTGGAAGTATGAGACAGAATTTTTAGAGTCAGGAGGTAGAGGCATATACATTTGACTTATTTGAATAAAGATGATAATTGAAGCCAAGGAGATAAATTGAACTAATCAAGGGATAGATGTTTTGTTTAACTAAATATTGCAGATTTGCAAATCTTCTGATAATGTGGAAATTTTCATTATAGTGGAATTTACTAGCTGTATATTATAACAGAAAGTATACTGAATTAGGAATCAGGTCAGTTTCTAGCTGTGAGACAATTGGTGGCACAATAAAACTACCTGGATCTCATGTTTAGGATAAAACATTGCACTATTTTGTTATTAAAGTGACTTAGAGCTATAGAAGTCTAAGACTTCAAGATTGCAGAGAGAAGAAAAGAAAAGAGGGTCAATGATATTAAGTAGGGTTTCACCTATGCTTAAGGAAAAGAAAGAGAATGAGGTGTTACAAAGAATAGGGTTGTGTGGTCAGAGAAGTAGGAGACAGAACCAAGGAAAGGTGGTATCAAGAAATAGTAGGTAGACTACAATGGAAAATTATGAAGAGCCTGAGGATGGGGGGAAAAGACTAGATTTAGTCATAAGGAAGTTTGAATGACATTGAAGAATATCATTTCAGAAGAACACTAAGCATTGAGGAATAAAAAAAGTGTGGAGTAAATGGACAATTCTTTTTAGAGGTTTCAAAGTGAATGAAAAGAGAGAAAATGGGCAATAAAATTAGAAAACAGCATAGTAAATTCAATGAAGGAAAATAGGTCTGGAGAATTAAGTTGAGGAAATAGAGATGTTGGCAGATGGAAAGCAGGAACCTACAGCCAAAAGCTGAAGCCTTATTTCTAATGAAATAATTAGACAAAGTAGTTATGTGTTTTACCACGTGATTTAAAAGTCTATAAGGTAATCTCAATGGAAGCATTCAAATTAAGTGGACTTAATCTTTTAGTGTGTGTGTGTGTGTGTGTGTGTGTGTGTGTGTGTGAGAGAGAGAGAGAGAGAGAGAGAGAGAGAGAGAGAGAGAGAGAGAGAGAGAGAGAATTAGACTTTTTTGCTTCTTATTCATAAATCAATTAGCATTTAAGTACCAATGGGGTATAATACCTTGTAAATACATACTAGTAAAAGAAATAATCATTAAAATACCATTTAATCAATATAAATGTGCAATCAAGACAACATGAATTAGACGAGTTACCAGGAGGGGGAAAAACTTTTGAGGGTCAATAAATCACAGAAAAATTTTCATGACGTCTTTGAGACATACTATTTATGTATCAGATAACTCTCCATGTACCATGAGAAAACAAAGGAGAAAACTGTTAGTCATAGCAGTGAAAAACACCATTTTTAAAAAAATGCCCAATTTTAAATTCAAAGAAAATAAGAAAATCTGTGATTCTTTTTATTGCTTCATCTAATTTATTTATGTCCTTTTGTGATTCTAGAGATAGTAATAATTCCTTTACAACTTTAAAAATACTCGAAAAATCTCAAAAAATTTCTACATGTTCCCTCAAATCTATTATCTATTAACCATTTTGTACATTTAAATTGTAGTCCTAAAATCAGAATTTCTACATATCCCAGAAATAAATATAAAACTGAAAATTTCTGCATCATTTTAGTTTTGGTGGAAGGGAAAGAAAGAGGTTAATTTCTCTAGTCATAAGAGAAATATATCATTCTGGTGGGGGAGAAAAATTTTAATAATTAAAAGAGAACAAAATCTCAATCTGTTCTGTGAATCAATTCAGAAGGAATATGAGAAAAACAATGTTTAAGATGAACAGAAAAGGACACCAAACCTGACAGACTTGAGTGATGACATAATACCCTCTTACTCTGTGATGGTGACACAAAAACGCCAAAGGACACAAAACTGTCAGTCTTGTTGTTTATCTTCTATCTGAGACTAATAAAAAAAAGGTGGATGATTGACAGGATATAGACACAGGCACCATCTTAGACATACAGTTAGGACTTTTATGCGGAAAAAAAAATAACTCCACTCTATTGATGATTTTTGTTCTGGCATATTATTGTCCCTTTCTGAGAGGACCTCCTTCCCTCTTAAATCTTTTTGTTAAAGGACTTTTCCCTATTATATTAAATTTTGCATTTACTACAGTCCCTATCTTACTTCAGACACCTTAAAAAATAATCAACACCTCAAGCTTATTTATTAGATATCTTTTTACCCTTAAATGCCATATCTTTAAAAAAAAATAGCTTGGTTATATTTATTAGGAATCTAAAGAAAAGTGAGGGAAAGAAAGAAAAAGAGAGAATGAGAAAAAAGACACTATTCCCCCAAACCTAGAATTTAAGGTAACTTCTGGGTTTGTTTGTTTGCTTGTTTTGTTTTTTCCCTGTAAGGCTATTATTATAGCTTCAACATAGTGCTTTAAAAAATGTTTGTCTTCCTTTAGAGAACATTTTTTTGAAAAATATTTGAATTTAATTTCCAATTAATAGGGGTGGGTGGGTGAAATACGTTGATTCAAGACAAAAATACATGATCTTTCCTTGTATGTTATACATAGGTATGCTGGGCTGTAGGTAAACTAGAAATTCTTTCCAAATATATGATTCTTCCAAATACAGTAATCATTCACCCAATGTACTAAGAGTATACATGGCACAGCAATGGGTATAATGCATGTAGTATAAAAAGGTAGAAAACTTCCTCAATGCCAGTAGTTTATAACTGATTTGAAGGCGGGGGGGCAGGAGGGGGGGGAGGATAAGTAATGGTATTTCAGACCAGAGTAGAATAGGCTGAATCAAGAAAAAGTCTTCTTGGGGAGGGTCTTTCTTTCTTTCTCCCTTCTTCCTTTCTTTTCTTCTTTCCTTCCTTCCTTCCTTCTTTCATTCCTTACTTTCTTTTTTCTCTTTCTTTTGTTTGACCAGTGCAATACCATACTCTCTGCACCTTTCAGACAGTTATAACAGTTATAAGTTATGATTGTCACAAAGATATGGTCTACCAAATAATATTCTTTGCAAAAAGCTACCTTTGTCTTTCTCAAAATATTGTTATGGGTAGTAGATTATTTTCATAAAGATGTATGTGTTTGTTCATCTGTCGTCTAGTCATCCATATAACTAACCATCTATCATTGATCTATGATTACTTTGATCTTTTGTTTCAAAATTGTGATATCATAAGTGTAGGGAAAAGATGGAAAAGAATTCTCTTGATTCAGCTCAGCAACTTGTCTCTATCTCATAATGTTATTGAGTTGCCTATGGCAAAGAAGAGATTGTGACCCATGATTTTCATAGCTTTTATGGGTCAAAGACAGAACTTGAATCAGTCATTTATGACTCCAAGACCTGCCCTCTTTTCAATATGCCATAGTGAATTAAAATACTTTAATGATGGGAAAGTAACATGTAAGGTATTTAGAGTCATGACTAGGGCTGGGGAATATGGAGTTTTTCTCCAAGTGCCAATATTTGGGATAGATCACTGTTTCTCCCCCAACAGCTGAACCTGAAATCAGACTGCCTACCCCTAAGCCCCTCTCCTTTTCTCCTCTTTTATGCTCCCTTTTCCTAATCACACTCTCATTTCCATTAACTCTCCCAAGTCTTTTTATTCCTTTGTCCTCTATTAATTTCCTCTTCATTCTAGATCTCTTCCTTTCACATTTCTTTGACTTTTTAGTGCTCATTGGAACCTAGCTATCATTCTCATTTCTCTTCCCAATTTTTACTCTACCTTTCATACCTGATTTTTAAAATCCTTTTTGAGCTCTTCCATGGCCTGAGAAAAATTCATATTTTTCTTTGAAGCTCTGGATGCAGGAATTTTGACTTTGCTGTCTTCTGAGTGTGTGTTTTGATCTTCATTGTCACAACAAGAACTGTCTATGGTCAGATTTTTTTTCCTGTGGTTTGCTCATTTTTCAAGCCTATTTCTTGAATTTAACTCTGCTAAAGTTGGGGGTCTGCCTCCAAGTGGAGGGAACATTGTCCCAAACTTCAGGTTTTTTGTGTAGCTGTTTTCAGAGGCAATTCTGGGGACCTGCAACTTTTTGGCTCTTCCAAGGTGTTATGATCTAGGGAGAAATGTGTTTACTACTCGCCTATACTGTGCACTTGTTTGTGAGACACTATAAACACTCTTTCCAAACCTGGATCTGTAGCTAGGGTCCCTGCTCCCCTGAGGCCACAGGCTCTTCTATGCTACTGCTTCTCCTCACTCTGGGACTAAGAACCAGGAGTGAGACCAGATCCAAGTATATACCATGCAACAGAATCCCGTTGTTGGGGCCAGCAAAGGGACCCTTGTAAATCTCTTTCTGATGCCTTGTCCAATAATGTTACCTTCTGTGGGCTGAGAGATCTGGAAACCACCAGTGCTGCCACTGATTCCAAGGCCTGCTCCTGGCTTGCTGGTGCCTAGTCTGTGTTGAACTGCATTCCTCTCCCATCCTAGTGCAACAGACTTTCCCTGCCAACCTTCCAAATTGTTTTGGGTTGAAAATTTGTTTTACCCCATTTTTGTGAGTTCTGCCAATCTAGAATGTGTTTAAAGTCATTATTTAAGGGTATTTGCTGGGGTTTGGTTGAGGGCTCAGATAAGTCCCTGCCTTTACTCTGCCATCTTGGTTCTGCCCAGCCAAGGAATGTGTTTCTTTCTTTTTTTCTTTCTTTCTTTCTTTCTTTCTTTCTTTCTTTCTTTCTTTCTTTCTTTCTTTCTTTCTTTCTTTCTTTCTTTCTCTCTCTCTCTCTCTCTCTCTCTCTCTCTCTCTCTCTCCCTTCCTTCCTTCCTTCCTTCCTTCCTTCCTTCCTTCCTTCCTTCCTTCCTTCCTTTCTTTCTTTATTGTTTTTGCTTTTTGGAGGGCAATTGATGTTAAGTGACTTGCCCAAGGTCACATGGCTAGTACGTGTGTCAAGTGTCTAAGGCTGGATTTGAACTCAGGTCCTCCTGACTCCAGGGACGGTGCTCTATTCACTGCACCACCTAGACGCCCTGAGGAATGTGTTTCTTAAAGAAAATGATGCTTATGTATTGGCAGAGGGAAGGCAGAAAGCTATTTCAGATCAAAAGAATGACTGGAGCAAGATCAATGGTATAGCAAGGAATGAAAGAATTGTTTTTGGTGGGGAGCTGTGTTTTTATTGATATGGAGTAGTGCCCAGTGTAGAAATGCCCTTCTCCACTGCAATGAGACATTCTGGGGTCACCAAAGATTAAACAATTTGCTTATGATCATATAGCTAGTATTTTCCAATGACAGAACTTGAACCTAGGTCTTCTTGACTCCAAGGCAAACATTTGATCCACTATGCTATATTACCTCTCCAAACACGTAGAGGGAGGGGCAGCTAGGTGGCACAATGAATAGAGCACCAGCCTTGGAGTTGGGAGGACCTGAGTTCAAATCCGACCTCAGGCACTTGACGCTTGCTGTGTGACCTTGGGCAAGTCATTTAACCCCAAAAGTCTTGCCTTCCCTGCTTAAAAAAACAAACATATAGAGGGGACCTAAAGATTTTGTGTCTGATGGAACCACAGTTGCAGACTACAATTCTAAGCCCCGATGAGATATGCATATAATTCATATTATCATTTTATTATACATCCTTGGTTCTAGCCATCATTGATATTTGCTTTTCTTTTGTTGGCATTATTTTGCACACTTATTTGTATATTTACTATAAAAAAGTTACCTCTGGGGATTCAGTCTTATGATTTAGCAACAATTTGATATCTTAGCAAGAAACTATGCTTCACATTGATAATAAAATAAAGACAACCACAATAGTAATGAACATGTATTATCTAATCATAAATAATAATTGAATAGATAACATTTATACAGTGCCTACTATGTACCAGGCACTGTGCTAAGTGCTTTACAAGTATTATCTCAATTAATCCTCACAAGAACACTGAGAGGTAGGGCCTATTATTAATCTTATTTTACAGACAAGTAAACTGAGACAAATAGTGATTTATCTTGCAACACACAACTAGTTAAGTATCTAGACCATATTTGAATTCAAGACTTCCTTATACCAGGCTAGGTGCTCTATACACTATATTACCTAACATTTATGAGTAGTATGTTTTCCTAATTATGTATAAAATCTTTGGATTAAAAAAAATTCCTTGAGAACTGAAAATAATAAGATTGTAGATATTTTAAATGTAAAGATGATTATACTATTTTTAGATCATATCAAAGTATTAACTTATTTTACTACTAAAAATATAAACAGTTTTCTAAACCCCTTAAGTGTTTTACTTTTGCTCTATTTCTTATATCTTTTTCCCTAGTTGACCACTACGGTCATTATCTGCAAAGATATACCATAGTCTCAATTACATATATGATAATAGTTTGATTTTGGGAGGGGGGGGACTGTCATGGTATAACACACTAAGACAATTCAAGAGAAAACAAAGATCTTTCATTTAAACTGTGTTCCTAGTACAAGTTAAAAAAAAAGACATGTCATCTAAAATGAACTATGATCTACCTTCTCTTGGACAGCATTGCTGTTATCAGTTTTCACTGATAACAGCAATGGAAGAGAAAGAAAAGAATTGATGTTAGAAATATAGTAAATGAAAAGGAAGGGAAAATAGTGCCTACACGAGGAAAAAAGTTTTCTGAATAATTATTATGTGACATTGAACTCTAGAATTATGATGAACTAAAAATTTTACTCTAGGTGCATATATCCTCTCCTCTCTTACTTCCCTTCCCTTCCCTTCCCTTCTTTTTTCTATTTTGGGGATTTTCATAGGAACTGCTTTAAACTACAAAAACTCTAAATAGAATTCCAAATGAAAAGTTTTATAATTTTTTAATTTGTTTTCTATATTTATTTCATTCTCATCATCATCAAATACCTACTGGGTATATTTGTGCATATATTTCAAAAAGGTGAACCTAGTCCAGAAGTATTTTTCCTTTGAAATAACTTAATAATAGTAATGTTGAAAAAGGCACATAAGTAAGCTCAACATCATGAGGTTTCTTGCCTTTTTTTATCATTCTGAATTTTAGATGACTTTAAAAAATAGATTATCAAGACATCACATGGAAAAATAAACCACTGGGCTAAGGTTCATAATCATGGATCTTTGCCCCCAATTCTATCATTTATTAGCCATAGCACCTTCAACAAATCACTTAACTTGAGTTCCTCATCTGTAAGCTGAGTAATAGTGTTTTTGTCCTCATGGTGCTATTGTGTAGATCAAAAAAAAAATTAAGCTGTATAAAAATAAGGACAATAGCTCAGAGATCAGCAGTTCCCAATCTTTGGTTCATTGATCCTTAAGGCACTGAAGAATGACTATGAGGGGCCCTCAAATACATCTGTAAAATGAAGATGTTTATAGCACCTATCTCATAAAACTATTGTAAGCATCTAATGAAATAATATATGTAAAGTTATTGCAAACCTTAAAATAATATATAAATGTTAGTGATTGTTATTATTCATGCCAAGTATTATCATTTTTACTTTTAGCTCCAATAAAATATGCATTATGAAAATACAATAAATGAGTAAACTCATGTTCTATATGCTGAATAAATTGTCTTAGAGATATTTACTATTTTTCAAATGTTATGATTAATAACATACAAATTCATTTAAAAGTATTACAATTTACAGGTACCTCTATCAGCATATATTTCTCAATCAACAGTTAGCAGCTTGCATCTGTTAAGTCCTTTACTGTTCACAAAGTTCAATATGTCATTTAATCCTACAAACAACCCTGTGAGGTAGGAACTATTACCATCCTCATTTTACAAATGATGAAATTGATACTGAAAGAGGTCAAGTGCCTTGCTCAGGGTCCTATTGATAGTATGTGCTTTGGGCCCAATTTGACTCGAGGTATTCCTGACTCTAGGTCCAGTAATCTAATACTCTGTCACCTAACTGCCCATAGAGCTATTATCCTCTGTGTATGAGGTGGGGTAAGGAAAGCAAAACTTATATTTTGTACACACACACACACACATACACACGTGTGTGTGTGAAATAGATGACATTAAACATACACATATATGGGTATGTGCACAATATGTTTGTGTGTATGTGTATATATGCATACATATACACACATATATATGTATATGGAAATATGTGTATACACACATATCATTATAGTCAAGAAGGTTGGGAATCACAGTTTCAGACCATCCCTAATGTTAATAAGCAAAGCACACTGTGGAAATGGAAAAGTGAAGGAAAAGGAGAACAGAAGAGAGAAAGGAAAAAGGAGAAAAGAAAATAGAAGAAAAAAGGAGAAAAATAAGAAAAAAGGAAAGGAGAAAAAAAAAGAAGAGAAGGAAGGGCAGTTAAAATGGTTCAATTTATTCTTTGGGGGACATTAGGGGCATTGGTTTATTAACCTGTCTATCACTTACTTATTCTTTCTAACATATTAAAATAATAATAAGTCACTCTGGGGCATGCTTTGTTATATGATTACTGTGTCAGTTCAATGGTCTAAGTAACTTGGCCTTTGGCATTCTATTGCCATAAATTGAAGTCATAGCAAAGTCCACTAGCACATACTTCCACAACCTGATATAAAAACTTAATATAAAAATCTTGTCTCACCAGTGCATAGAGCAGCAGGTAAAATGTAATTGCATTCAACTCACGTATTTCAGGTAATAACTGAGTATTTTATTATCATTTCAGGTGCAGGAGCCTGCCAACATTTCAGCCATCTGGGCTTCCTCGGGGCAGTATACAAGTAAAATATGTGAATAAAATATGTGAGTTGAATACAGTTTCATTTTATTTCCTGTGATGAGCACTAGCAACACTGTGTTCTATATTTCAGAAAAGTAATTTTATAATGTTAGTTTATTTTAAAAGACCATCAGCTTTTGCTAATTTAAACTCATTAAGCTTCTCACTGAAAGGCCCATAAGTAATGCCTGATGACAGTTAGTGTTCAGATGGTGATTTTATAACTAGACTTGTGTTATATGCAGTATAAATGGATAAACAAAAATGATCACTCCTTAGGGGTTAATGAGCATTCTTTCTTTTAGCATTTTTCACCAAATGCCATATCATGACACAGAGGTACAATTTATTAGTAGTTAAGCATATGCCCATCACAATGTAGCAAAGATTTCATTACTTAGAACAGGCAACAGACCACTCATAGCTAAAAGGCAGAGACATTATGTGGGCCTGTAGACTACAATCTTAAATCTTAAGAATGTTTATTCCCCATCAATGAGTTGTCAAGTTTTCTTCGTAAAGTCAAAACAAAGTAAAAATTGTCAAGAACACAAGCTGATGCCAGTGTCAGAAAATCAGTTTTTATTCTTTCCACTTCATACATCATTGCCTACCATCACCAAAAATGAAGAGACAAAAATCAAAATTAGGTTTCTATTTTGCTGATGTTGCAGGAGTCTAAAAACAATACAGCTTATTCTCCTGCTGTTGCATTGACTCTGCATTGCTGACTGGTAGAAATAAAATAAAATGAAACATGAAACTGCCTTTGTTAGTAAACAGTGGTGCTGAAAACCTCTAGGACCATGATGCACATCATTTGTGTGAGCTCTACCTTCAGAGGTAAAACAAAGCCAACTGGAGTTGGATTCTCTTTCGAAGTTGACATAATATAATAATTTCTGGGATAAGATGTAATAAACTTCATAAACAGTTCATTTCATCACTATTAAACATTTAGGAAAATTATTGTTGAAAGTGTTAAGAGAATATTAAATATCACATTATTTCTTCATGCTTCATCCAAATATGGACAATAAATGTCTAACTTTTTTTTATTTACAAAATAAGGAAAATGTCTTATGCTTTTCCTAGGGCTAATACACATAGGAATATGTCATAACAATCCTCAGTCCTGTCCAGAATGGAATCTCTTCTCACCTTGACTTCATAGAGCAGTTGGTTTCTTTCAAAACCTAGTTCATATTCACCAAAAGGTATAAAAACATGATATATTTGTTTATACCCCTCCCTTATGTTACTCTCAGGTAACAGCATATTATGTAACTCAACCCAGGAGAACATATGCTCTTTGAGGAGAGCTGTTTTGTTTTATCTCTATATTACCAGAACCAAGAAGAATGTCTTGCATGTATTAGATGTTTAATAAATGTTGCATTAGATAGTGTCAAACCAAATGAAATGCTAAGATTTTAAGTTAGTAATTTCCAACTCTGGTTTTACAATTCCTTCAGTGTCTTTAAAGGATATCATCAAATTCTTAAAATATTCTTATATAAAAATTAATTTTATTTAAAAATACATATAATATAAAAATCATCAAAGTAACAGAGGAGTTTGTGGAAACCATAGTTTTAGCACCATAGCTCATAAAACAAAAATTAAAAAAGAATCATTAACACTAAATGTCCCAATAATTCATTTTACTCCTTATCAAAAGGTATCCTTTGCTGAAAATTTAATGGTGGATTGAAAACTAAATTCTTTCTTTATTTTATTGCCCTTGAGTTCAACAGGGCAATAATTAAAATTGAATTTCATCACCTTGCTCTTCAGTGTCAACATCTAAATCAAGATCCTGACTTTGGTATCAAGCCTTTTCCCAAGCCAACATAGCATCACGCATAATTGTGTTGACACCTGTGATCTTTGACTATGTTTCTGTTAGATTTTTAATGGTATACTGACAATAAGGAATAGAGAATAATGTCCTTATTTTCTTCCTGAAACAAACAAGTAGCATGCACTTTCATGTAATAAATCATTCAGGAATTACTGCTCTATGCTGCTAACTGCTTCAATGATTAACTAATTCATGCTTACAACAGAATTAGACAGAGTGGATAAGAGCCAATAAGTCTCCTTGTGAATATCTACAAAGCCCCTAAATAAATATTTGATGATGTGCTTTATGTCCATTATGAAATGCATGACTTGACACCCAGATATTTAGATGGAATAATAACAGTAATGCTTGACATTTGTATAGCAATGCACAGTTCTTAGCACTTAGACATACATGCATTATCTCATTTCATCCTTATTGCCATCCTGTGGGGTAGATGAAGCAGATATTATTATCCTTCTTTCACATCCTAAGAAACTGAACCACAGAAAGTTGTAGAAGGCTGGTAAATAGCAGAATTAAAGAATTCCTGTCTTCTAATACCCAACCTATTTCTATTTATTATTTATAATAATGCTGCCTTTCAGTTGTATCTATGGGAAGAATCACAAATACAACACTCCAATAGCTATTAGCTTAGGCCCTACAACAGCATAGATTATAACCTATCCATATACATATAACTAGTTCACAATTCTCCCCAAATTTGCCACAGGTTATAAATCTGGTAGTACTATGGTATCTTAAGAAATGAAAAAGTATGAGCAGATTACAAATGACAAATGTCAAAGGAAAAAAATGTCTAAAAGGTGTAATCATATAAAAGAAGCACTGGGGGAAAATGGGCTGGTAATGTAGAAAAGAGCCTTGTGTCACCATAGTATTCATGAAATATTAATAGAACTTAGGGAAAACATTAAATAAAAGCAATATACTGTTACACAACTTAGGCAGAGGATGATATAATGGAAACTGTAACAAAGGACTGGGAGTAGGGAGCCCTGGGTTCCATTCTTTGTGTATCAATAGGTCACTATCTTGGACAAGTCATTTAATATGTTTGAGCTTCAATTTTCCTCCCTGAATAGAGAACATTTGACTTGATGACTAAGCCCTCTTACAGAAAAGGATGATACCTTTTGTTGAACAATATATCACTAGATTTGTCCAAGGAGTGCAAGAAAACTATGACTTCTTGAAGGTGTGCAGCAGCTACTAATCCAGGATGCACATTCTTTCTCTAATAGGGAGAAGCAGTGGTCTGTGTTGGGCCTTATGAGAATGGCCTGCTCAAGAAACCCATTGGATTCTGTTGGGATATACCTGATAATGGCAGGATGAACTATTGCAAGTAAAGCTGCAGTGCTATAAGAATTAAGGTTTTTAAAGTTTATTTCATGAAGTAAGCTATTGTAAATACAAAAAAGTAAAGCTGTTGTAAATACAAGACTGTTGGAGCTGGAGTCATGAAGAAAGACCTAAATTCAAATCTAGCCTCAAATACTCACTAAATTTATAATCTTAAGCAAGGTATTTAACCTCTTACTGCCTTACTTTCTTTATCTGTAAAATGAGATAATAATAATGGCTACTTCCCTGTGCTGTTGTGAGGATAAAGTGACATAATATTTATAAAGTGCTTTGAAAATCTTACAATGCCACATAGATGCTTACAATGATGACGATGATGGTGATGATGACGATAATGGAAGGCTTCTCCAGTCCCTCTTAATTCCAGTACCTTCTGTTGTTTTTATTTATCCTGCCTATAGTTCTGTACATACTTAGGTGCATGCTGTCTCTCTCATTAGATTATAAATTCCTTGAGGGTAGGAACTGTCTTTTGCCTCTTGTTGTATCCTCAGTGCTTAGCACAGTGCCTGGTACACAGTACACACTTAATAAATATTGATTGTTTGATTGATTAATGATTAAACATGATCTATCTTCCCGGTATCTGAGTAGCAGATTTAGTCAATAGTAATAAGATAAGTCTATAGATGGTACGTTTGTGCTTCTGGCACCTCCCAAAAATATCTTTGTATCTTTTTTGTTCATAGTAATTTATTTGCAATATTTATAAGTGATATAAAAAGATTAGTAACCCAGTAAGTGTCAATCAAGTAAGTAATCATTCTGAATTCATAAATGAGAAGAAAGAGAGGAGATGATGCAATGGAAAGAGTTCAGTCACAGGACCCAAGTTCTAATACCACCTCTGCTGCTAAGAACCTATTTAACTTTGCAGAAATGACAACCTCATTTTCTGCATTTGGAAAATGAAGGAGCCAGAGTAGTTGACCTCTAGGGTCCCTTCTATCTTTTGATCTATCTTCATAACTATCAGTTTATGTTCTTCTGTTTAGCAGCTTGAAAACAACAACACAAAAAGTTATCTGAAAAACTTAATCTTGGACTATTTGGGTACAAACTGAACTCTATGTGAAAGAATGCCTAAAAATTACATACATACATGTACTCGTATATACATACATGTATACATATATACATACATATGTATGTGCATCAACTTTCATTATTTCTTTTTAGTTCTGTTTCTATTTTATTTACTCCCTTTAACCTTTAGTCACTCTTTTACTCCCTATACAATTGGCTATGTGGAAAATGTAATGGCTTGCATGTCTGTGATGCTTAATTGCCCTTTTCCAGCTGCCCAGTCAGATAGAACTTCCACTTAAGGTTTTAATTACTGCTAATTTCCTAATGACAATGCTGGCAGAGAGTGAAAATTTTTTAGAAATATTGTTTAAAAATGAAATTACTAGCCCAGCTGTACCTTTCCAGAGTTCTCACTTGTACCCAGGAGCTTTCTGCTAATATTCTGTTAAAAAGATTAGGGTTGTTGTCTCCACTCCAATGAATTCTTTTAACACTTACTTATGAAATTAACATATTCTCTTTTATATTATACTTATTTTTATTTGTAATGTGTGTATATGTACAGAAATAACTCACCTTGCTGGATAGCAAACACAATGAAGGTAAAAACCGTATCTTAATAATCTTTTCATTTTAGTATCCATTAAGGAAGGAGGAGCAGACCTGTGCTTTCATAGGTATAGGCAATGCCCAGAAATAAAATGCCTTCTCTTGATGGATACTGGGAAATGATCTGCAAATTACAGTCTTAGAATGTTCCCTTGAGCATTTAGAGTCTTACATGACTTTGTCCAGGGAGACATGGACAGCCTAAATCAGAGGTTTGATTTGATCCCAACTTTTTTTGACTCTGGCTGGCTCTCTATTCAATATTCCAGGATGTCTTTAATTTCAAAATATAATAGGTATTTAATAAATACTTGTTGCACAATTGAATAGATACATTTATAGAATTCATGTCAATGCAGTCCCATGGTTCCAAGGTCTCCTATTTGTTTCTCTCTATTGAACAGCTCTCTATGTTTCTCTTCAGCAATGGTCTTCTCCAAGCTATCTGTAATAATCTGACCTAAGTACTAGCAATACTCTCATTCCCCCATGCTCCCCATCTCTGTCCTTTTCTCTTTCTCTTTTACTTCCTTATCTGATGCTCTCAGTCTGGTCTCTCAGTGCTCTTATGGCCCCACTGCTTCCCTAATTTGAAGAATGATTATTAAATACTTATGAAAAAAACCTACTCAATGAAATGAAAGAAACAGTGGAATTCTCCAAATTGGCCAATAAAAATTTATTACCAATGGGGAGTTGTTAAATCGGGGAAAATCTGATCCAGCAAATACACATGATTGACAGTTCTGGTTTTCAAAAGGTTATGTTATCCCAACTTTCTTTTTAGTCCCTGAACCATTTCAGTTCTGAGCTGCCAAACATTTGAAATACATACATTTAAAAAGTGACCTGTCAAGAAAACACAAACTACTCAATTTGCATTTTTCAATGAATGCCTCAAAAATATTTTATATGGACAATTGTGATCTTCATATACTGTCATATAAAGATCATGTGAAGGATGTATATCAAGTTTGTACATTAGTCATAGTTCTGATACCCTAATTTCTTCCTCTGTGTACTGTGGGGTTGGGAGTGGGGGGAGGAGTGTTAGGTAGTGGCAACAAATTATAACGGACAGAACATAATTTGGAGTCACAAGACCTCAGTTTATATCCTGGACTAGTATTTTGCCTTCTGCAAGTCCATTCTCTTTCCTCTAAAATTTCTTAGCTGTGAAATGAGAAGGTTGGAGTAGAACACATGATTTCTAATGATCCTTCTGCCATTAATTCTAAGAATTCATCATTTTTATTGTGGAGAAAAGAAATAACAAAGGGAAACAAAGTGGAACACCTGAGAATCTCCCCTGCTCCCACAAATCTCTGGAACTCTTTTTTTTTTCTTTTTGGAGGGCAATTGGGGTTAAGTAACTTGCCCAAGGTCACACAGCTAGGTTTTTGTTTTGTGTGTGCGTTAAGTGTCTGAGGCTGGATCCGAACTCAGGTCCTTCTGACTCCAGGGCCTACGCTCTACTCACTGCGCCACCTAGCCGCCCCCTGGAACTCTTGAAGCAAGTAGAAAAACTACCTTAAATATACATTAAACCACAATTCTATATAATTTCTTCTTGGATTTCTTCTTTACTAAATTGGTAAATGATAAAAATTAATTTTATATTAATCTTAACTTGGCTAACATCTAATGTTTCAGGTTGAAAAGTTTATCATTTTTATTAACTTAAAGAATAATAATATGTGGCTCCTTTCGGTTTTGGGGTGTTTTTTTTTTGCTTCTTATTGTAAGGGATTCAAATGTTATTTAGCAGTGCCCACAAAGGAGTAAAAGATCTATTTTTTTTAAACCAGGAATTAAAAGCAAGGACAAGCAATATTGAAGCATTGTTGTGTTAGCTCTTATCGGTTCAGGATGGTTCTGTTTTTAATGTGAGCATTTACACTTAGGAAATTGGTAGTAGTTACAAATCAGGGTTTGGTTTATTTTATGGATTGTCTAGATCTAGGAAAGTGATTGCAAAAAAGTTAATAATGCAAATTAAATTGAAAAACGTATCTTAATAGAAGAGCCAATTGTTAAACCTTTACCAGCACACCCCTGCATTGATGCAACTAAGGGGTCAGGAGTAGATAAATCTAATCAGAAGTCTAAAGCAAGAAAAGAAGATGGAAGGATGAGGTGACAAGTTGGATTTCAACTTGAGACCTTGCAGACATTAGCAGAGTGGAGCTTTTGTCTGCTTAAAGGCTTTGGTGGAAATGTATAAATTACAGAAGAAAGGCAACTGAGTAAACCATAAACAAGACATAAATAAAGCCCTTGGTGGACAGGCTTGACAAACAGGCATTTTGCCTCAGCAGTTCAATAGGGTCGTTAGCCTGAAGAACAACAAAGAATTGAGAATGTTAAAAAAAAAAATGATGCCTCTAGATTTTCACATTAAATTCATGTCCCAATTTATTCCCTCCCTCTCCATACACACATAGAACCATCACTTTAAAGAAGAAAATTAGACAAAACCAAATGACAAATTGGCTGCTTTTGACAGTATGCACTAACATTCCCTGTAGTACTATAATTGTAGACAATTTAAAAAATAAAATGTTATAAATTAGCTGGCCTGTAATTGGTTAAACAACTAGATTTTATCATTTCTTGGTGCAATCTCATAGTCAGCCTCCTCAAGTAAGAAAACCTCAAGACAAGATGCTAGCAAAACCTAAGCTTTCCTTCTTCAATTAAAACCCCCTGCTTGGGGACAGGTAGGGCCCCTTTCTACCCCAAAGCAATACTTTGATCTGTTCCAACACAAGCCAACTTCTACCCCCTATTGCAAGTCTGATACAGAGAAGTTCTAGTGATAGAACTTTTTAACTTCAGGACTCCCATCTTCTGCTCTGCTTGTCCTTTAATAGTAGAGGAATTCCACTCGATGACCATTCTCACACTTTGTCATGGCCTTCAGATTCCACTGTCTCTGAACTCCTGTGGCTCATATCCAAACTGCCTTGCACAACATTACCATTCACTTCCTCCTTGTTCCCTAGTTCCCTGCTGCCACTTCCAGCTTCTCTCTCTTCCTCCAACATTCAGGGACCTCTTTTCCTTTGAGGTTCATGCTATTCACGCCTACCACACAATCAAAAGCCTGGTGTCTACTGTCTACCAAACTCCAGATTACTCCTCTTCCTTCTTCAACAAGTTTGATACCCATTTCACAATTTTTCTCTCCTTCTCAACTCCTGCTCTCATAGTAGCAAGCTTCAACATATATACATACAAACATACATACATACATGCATACATACGTAGGTTTTTTTTCTAAAACTTCCTAAACACTCAATTTTTCAACCTATTCACCTCCCATGATGTATCTGTCCACCCAAACTCAGTCACACACAAAGATGTTTATATCCTTGTTCATGCCATCACCTAAAAGTGTGCCAACTCTATGTCCAAAAATCTGAAATTCTTTTCTATGACAACAATCTTTTGGTTTTTTACCTCTCCTTCAGCTTTCCCTTACAAAACCTAGCTCTTCATCTGTGTTATTACCTCTAATTCCAGGTCATCACATCTGTACTAGCCATTCTCTCCTATTCTTGATCCCCTGGTGAACAAATTCTTTCCCTTCATCCACTCTTAAGAGTCCCTCAGACAGTCTAGTAGTTTTCCTGAATTCCTCACTATATCTCAACCCCTCTCCCATATATCAGGTGTTGTCAAGGACAATCAATTTTACCTTTGCAATATCTCTCAAACCTGTCCTCTTGTCTCAAATATGTCCTACTGACACTTCCACCACTCTAGTGTGGTCCTTCACCTCATGCCTGATGATTTCCATAGCCTGATGGTGAATCTGCTTGCCTCAAGTCTCTCTTCATTCCAATCTGTCCTCATTCAGCCACTACAGTGCTTTTCCTAAAGTGTAGTTTCAATTAAGTAACCCTCCTACTCAATAAATTCTACTGGCTTCCTATTGCTTCTAGGATCAAATACAACATGCTCTATTTGTTATTCAAAGCCCTTCACAACCTGGCTCTGTGCTATCTTTCCAGTCTTCTTTCACCATACTCTTTCAACCAGTGACACCAGTCTTCTGGTTGTTCCATAAAAAAAAGGAAAGAAGAAAGAAAGAAAGAAAGAAAGAAAGAAAGAAAGAAAGAAAGAAAGAAAGAAAGAAAGAAAGAAAGAAAGAAAGAAAAAAGACACTTTCTCTCAGCTGCGATTTTCACTATTTATGCTGCATGCCTGGAATGTTCTCCTCATCTACCCTGAACACTGACCTCCTTGGTGTCTCTTAAATAAAAATTCATTGTCTACGGGAAAACTTCTACAAAACCCTCTTAATTCCAGGGCTTTCCCTCTGTCAATCATTTCCTATTCATTTTGTGTATATAGTTTGCTTTGTACATTTACTTGCATGTTGTCTCCACCACTTGATTGTGAGTTTTTTGAGAGCAGGGACTGTCTTTTGCCTCATTTTGTATACCCAGCACTTAGCATAGTGCCTGAAATATGGTAGGTAGTTAATAAATGTTTATTAATTGATTGATAAAACCAAAATGCCCTCATTAATAGATTTATGTCAACATGGACATTGATCTCTAGTGAGTCATTCTAATGATTTCTACTTAGAAGAAAATCAGCAATGTGAAGGCAACAATGGCCTACTTACAAATTTCTAGAGTACTTTAGCTATGAGTTATAGATGATTCATCTGGTGATGATTCATATGTGAAAATATCTTGATAGGCAAAGAATAATGAGTGGAAACTAACAAGATAAAATTCCATAAATCCCATGGGGCCAAAAATTCAATCTTACAAAGAGGCAAGGAATATTTGCTTAGTAAATAGTTTACATGAAAGATATCTAAGAGTTTCAGTGTATTACCAGCTGAATATGACATGGCAACTAATAAAGCTAACAGTCTTAGTCTTCATTATGAGTCAATTTAAAAAGAAAGAGATGAAGGAATTCTACTATATTCTCAAACCACTTCTAAACTGTACATAAATTAATCTTTTTTAAAATCAAATTGATTTGAATATAGTGGAATTGGCCTGAAACTAAATTAATATTTTCTTTAAGCAAATGTGGATTTTAAGTACAATTTAACAAACATTGATTAAGTGATTACTGTATGCTTGGCCGTATGCTAAGAGCTGGGGAAGAAAGACTAAAAAATAAAAGTTTTTGATTTCAAGAAATCTATTTTCTATAGGGGAAAGGATGCATGCCAATTACAAAAATAAATATAAAATATATACAAAGAGGCAGTTAGATGGCACAGTTGATATAGCACCGGCCTTGGAATCAGGAAGACCTGACCTGAGTTCCAATCCGGCCTCAGACACTTGACACTTAATAGCTGTGAGTCCCTGGGCAAGTAACTTAATCCTGATTGCCTTACCCAAAATTATGTGCATATATATATATATATATATATATATGTATATATATATATATGTATATATATATATATATATACACACACACATACATACATATACATATATGTGTGTATACACAAGATTTGAGAGATACCATGAAAGTGTGTAGTGTTTGTGAGATTTGGCATGGATGTATTCCAAATTACATACAGTTTGAGAATGTAAAGCCTAATCTGTTGTTGTTCAGTTGTGTCTAACTTTGTGTGATCCCATTTAGGGTTTTCATGGCAAAGATAATGGAATAGTTCTCCATTTCCTTCTCCAGATCATCTGACAGATGAGGAACTGAGGCAAACAAGGTTAAGTGACTTGACCAAGGTCAAACTACTAGTAAGTATCTGAGGGCTAATTTGATCTCAGGAATGAGTCTTCCTAGTTTCCAGTCCAGTGTTCTATCTACTGTACTACCTAGCTACCCTAAGACCCAATAGCATTGTTTTATTAATATTATTCATAAATCTTTATACCTCTAGCTATAGAAAAAAGTCCCTAATACTTAATTGTATTAAATGTGTTTGTATATGTATGCAAGCCACTTTGGAAGGAATTTTCTTGTCATGGAGATCAGAGATCCATCAAGCTAAAGATAAAGTATCAAGTTTATGAAGTTCCAATTTAAAATCTGGTCTATGAAACTTATAAACAGTGTCACCCTAGGAATGTCAATTCATCACTTTCAACTTCAGTTTCCTTATCATCAAATATATATTAACAGCACTTATCACATGGCTTGTTACAAATACCAAATGAGAATATATAGATGTCAAGAGTTTTGAAAATGAGTTTTAGAGAGCTATGCACATGTCAACTGCTACATATTCCTTAACTATTATTTATGAATGTGTGCACACATATATAGAGGGTAAAAGAGAATGGAATCTCATTTTCTTTTAACACCAGTAATTGGACATAACCTTCAAATTATCTACATTGTAGAATAATTTATTTGCTGTATGGGATTAATTGATGATAAATAATAAAAGAGTGGCAATAATTATTTACAAGTCTTTTCTATGAATTTTATTAAGTCACACTAGATTTCATAGGAAATGATTCTAGTTGCTAAGAACAATATTTTTTAATTTTAAAAACTGAAAAAAATATGAATTTCCAACTTTACGTAAAATGCTGTTTCTCTATGTAAAATTCACTTTACAAGAAAATATAAATAGTAGAACAACTGTAAGCAATTTAAGAAAGATAGTTATAATGGATAAGACAGCCTATCCACATCATCCTAAGTTTATCTCACCTAATTAAAAAAATCATAAATATCCTCTAGCCAATGAATTTAAATGTAGAATTTATGCTTGAACGAATTGTGCAATTATTTTTAAAATATTCTAAATCTTTAAAAATATTCTAAAAATATTTCTTTTAACAAAAACATTTTAGAATTATATGGAATTAAAAATACTGAGCATCAAATTCTAGAAAATCTGACCTATGAATGTGAAGGGTGGGACATTTAATGATTGAAGGTATGCCTGTTAAATTATTTTTTATTTTCATTGTTTTGGTACAGTATTGGTATAGTAATATTACATATATAACACACATACTTTAAATGTGCTAAGATGTTTGGGGTTTCATCTCATATCTCTAAGAAGAATAAGACTGACAATAAATGCATTGATTCTACTCATTGTCTGTTTAACCTTTCTAATCGTTTTTCCCTATCTAACCAACACCTCCCAAGCTTATTTTTCGAAGTTGAATTTATGAACCCAGGTTCAAACTTGTAGTTTTACCCTCAACAGCCTTTGTCAGCATCATCGGATCAACTCTTAGAAAGGAATGGGGTCTTATATTTCTCTGATAATATAACATAACATCCCTATAAATTAATAGTTTTGCTAATAATTGTTCCCTGAATGTAGCCATTAACCCAAATTTGTGTCACATATATCCATATCCTTTACAGTATGTATTTATAGAATGCTTCCATAAAAAGCAAACTTTGACATTTCTATTCAGTGTGTGTGTGTGTACACAATGCATTTTCATGATGAAAGAAGAATTCAGTGACTTAGTACAGATAAGAACTGAGATACACTCATGTTCTAGACTTTGAGATAATATTATTCTTTCACTTACACCTTATGCGAAAAACATAGCACCAAATGAATAATACTGGATGGAAGCATGAGAACCCCATGTAATCACAGACAGCAGGCCTGCAGATCTCAATGGCTGCAACTAACCCGAGGCGGCTGATTGTTACTACCACAGCTCAGGCTGAATGAGCTATAATCTGACCCTCAAGCACCTGTCCAGCCAAGGAATATCAATGAGGAGGAGATGAGAACAGCAATTTCAACACCATATTTTCAGGGACAAGCAAACATGGAGTATCAAGAATAACAAAAAAAGGATAAAACTTTGTTACAACTAAAAACTGAGAAAATCTTTATAAACTTGGTATTCAAAGGATACCTGCAAAACTACGTATATGAGAACAGAAAATGAAAAATTAAATAAGACCATTATTATTGACTAGGATAAATTTATATTTTAGCTTTTTGGGCACTATTAAAAATCCCCCATACGTGTTTTTGTTTTTGTTTTTCAAAACAATGTTTCTTAGCTTCCACATATTTCTTATATATTTAAAATCAAGTTAGAGATGGAAAAAGTACTTTTAAAGGCATTGTTAAAAATAAAGTAATGAAAAAAAGCCTGCTGTTTTCATCACAAAGTAATTAGTCATTGGATAATATTAGTAACAGGAAACAATAAAAACTATCTTGTTAACTGTGAAAAATGGAGATATGCACACATGCGCATATACATATAAGTGTACCTGTGTATTAACACATATGTGGGTAACATAATCTACTTATATTTGCATATACTTACAGGCATATCCATATCTGTATGTACACATGCACACATATACAGTATGTGTGTATGCATGCATGCATGTATGCGTGCATGTGTGTGTGCACACTTAAAGAGTAGTCTCGTAGTTTAAATGAGTTGACTGGGATCATGTAGTCAATGTATATCAGAGCTAAAACTTGAACACAGGCCTTTCTGGTTTTGAAGGCAGTTTTCTATACATGATGCCACACAAATATTATATTGAAGTTGTAATAGAGGCTTAGAAAGGTGACTTCCATACCTAATCTCTTCCCCTAAGCAAACAAAAAACTAAAATTAAAATGACAAGAGTTATTTAGCTGTTTTCAGTCTTGTCAGACTCTTTGTGACCTGTTTTGGAGTTTTCTTGGCAAAGATACTGGAGTGTTTTGCCATTTCCTTCTCTAGTTCATTTTTTACAGATGAGGAAACTGAGAAAAACAGGATTAAGTACCTTGCCCATGGTCAAACAGCTAATAAGTTTTTTTTTTTTTTAAAGCAATTGGGGTTAAGTAACTTGCTCAAGGTTACACGGCTAGTCATTATTTATGCGTGGGTACTCATTTTCTGAGGCCGGATCTGATCTCGGGTCATCCAAACTCCGAGGCCAGCGCTCTTACTCACTGCTCCACCTAGTCGCCCCTTTAGGGCAATTGGGGTTAAGTAACTTGCCCAAGGTTACACTGCTAGGTTTTTGTTTGTGTGGATTAAGTGTCTGAGGCCAGCTCCGAACTCAGGTCCTTCTGATTCCAGGGCCGGCGCTCTATTCACTGCACCACCTAGCCGCCCCCAGCTAATAAGTTTTTGAGGCTGAATTTGAACTCAGATCATTACCTGACTCCAGGTCCAGTGCTCTATCTACTGTGTCAGCTAGCTTCCTGAAATGATAGTACCTAAATTAAATAGCTTCATGTTTTAGTTCTAGGAAGGGGCTATTAGGGACAAACTATTCTTTTCATAGAAAAATTTATCTATTTTTTTGACTAAAACTATACACCCATAAAGAATGGGACAAATTCTTCACAATAAAAACAATCATCTTGGTTTCAAAATGTAATTTCAAAAGGATGGGGGGAAATGAATTGTCTGCTGCATAATGAGAAAATTTAACAGATTTTAAGTAAGAATTCAACTGATCCTAAGCAAGAAAATTAAATGGTGAGATGAAAGTGGTGGCTTGTTTTTACAGTACTACATACTACAACACTATAGAATCCTAAAAAAAATAACTAAATTCAACTATCACAAAACACACAATCTAAAGGTATGGGAGGAATGAAGCAGAATGAGTTGAGCTGAACATAAAATATGATTACTTAAAAGATTTCCAGAGCTGAGCAGTAAAGACCAAACTGCTACCCTGAGTAGATGACCTTACATATGTGGAGAATGCTTCAATATTTTAAGAATCCATTATTTTATTATTGGGGCTATTGCCTTCCCTCCTCCCCAACACAGACGATGACCCTGCTGCAATTTGAAAGACCCTCTTTGAGAGTTGTTTCCCCTACCTCCCAAGAAGTCACAGGTAACAAGATTGGTCATGATACTTCAGAATATGGTCTGGAAAAGACAGAACTCCTAGTGTTTATAATTTTCCTTGTTCTGAACACTAATTCTGCTAGTTAAGCTTAAGAAAACATTAACTTTGGTGGCTACCAGATCAAATTATTATTTCCTATTGAATTTACAATCCACTAAAATGCTTCAATCTTTTTCACAGTTTGAAAAGTGCCAATACCCCCCTTCCAACTCTCTTCTCTTGGATAATATCCTAAGTTCCTTACAATGTTATTCATATTGCATAATCTGGTGGTCTTTTACAATTGTGGTCATCCCCGTCTATACACTGCTCCATCTATCCTTCTTAAAATGTGCTGTCCAGAACTGAACACAGTATTCCAGATACAACCTAACCAGAGTAAAGTCCAAAGGAATTATTATCTATCTAGACCTAAACATTAAGCTTCTTCAAAGGAGTCTAAGATTGCATTAGATTTTTTTAACTTGTAGTTTTACTAAACCCCTAAGATCTTTTAAGATAAACTGCCATCTAGGCAAACATCCCCAAGCTTATTTTTCCAAGTTCAGTTCTTGAAACTGGGTTTGAAACATTTACATTTACATCTATTGAATTCCATTATCTGATTCAGCCGATGCTAGTTATATTCTGGGGACTGGTTCAAATAAAAGCATGTTAAAATAGCTGTTGTTCAGTCATGTTTCCATTTGGAGTTTTCTTGGCAAACATATTAAAACGGTTTGCTATTTCCTTCTCTAGCTCGTTTTTATAGATGAGGAAACAGAGGGCAAACAGAGTTAAGTGATTTGTCCAGGGTCACACACCTAGTACCATATTTCACTACATAATTGTCACAGATTTTATGCCAATTTTTTTTACAAAATTGGGGTGCAACTATTATGTGAAGCTTTAAAAAAATGTGCCGGTGTTACTTAAAAATCACTTATTTCTAAACTCTCTTTGGTGCAATATTAGCATTCATGGAATACCCATGAATATATGTTAAAACTGAATATTAACAATGCATGTACACTGAGAATTCTAAGCTTGCAGCTCATAGTGTGTGAGAGATAAATTCTCATACATATGCCGCTGATAAATAAATTGCTGCTCTGTTTATCTTTTAAGCAGTGTCATGAACAGAATTATACCATGTGATGATTACGTGATGGTAGGTTATAAACCAATTTTTGGACTGAAAATAATCAGGGTGTGAAGATTATGTGGTGGCAATGATTATGGTGAAATGTGGTAACTGTCTGAGGCTGGAGTTGAACTCAGGTAATCCAGACTCCAGGACTGGCCTTCTATCCACTAACTCTCTAACTCTAATTCTCCTCAAGATGAACATTATCTGCCCTCATTTTAATAGGGGAAGAAAACACATAGAAAGGAAGGATGGTCTGGGAGGATGTTTTACCTGCTAAGATCTTTTTGGATATGTACTCTGTCATTTGTCAGATTTTTCCACCATACACACAGAATTGTCTCATTAGTAAATGTGATACCATAAGTGTATTTATTAATTACATAGATTAAAAAATCTTAAACAACATAAGACCCAGAATAGATCCCTGGATCTCTTGTGGATTCCACTAGAGACCTACTTCTAAAGTGATATTAAGACACTGATGACTATTTTTTGGATCTGATCATTAAGCTAGTTCTGAATTCACTTAACCATGTTATTGTCCACTCCACATCCCTCCATTTTGTTTACAAAAATAAAACAAGAACTTTTATTAAGTACTTTCTTATAACTGTGTCAAAAAAGAGAGGTAAATCAGATATGACCTATTTTTGAAACATGTTGGATCTTGTGAGCATCAAATTTCTAGATATTCACTAAGCACTCATTTATAATATTTATGAACACTTCCCTTTCCTTATATTCACTAACTATCCTTTAAAAATGTTCTAAAATTTCCCAAGGAATTGAAGTCTAGTTTACTGGTATGTTTGTCAAGACAACGTCAATGATACTTGCAAGATCATGCAGAATGGAAGCAATGTCATTTCTATGTGTCATTTCAAAAAAAGGGGGGGAGGCAAATGTCCTAGTTTTCACAAAAGGGAAGAAAGTAGATTTCAAAAACTTTATCCCTTCTCCAGTCCCATGACACTTCTTCCATTCTCCATGATCTCGCAAATATCACTGAAATTGGCTCATCAATCATAGCAGCAGTTTTTTTTTTTTTTTTTTTTGCATCCTTGGAAATAGTCTCTCTGGTTTAATATACTTGAACTAGTCAAAAAGCAGTTAGATCTCTTATCATTTCCCAGCTTATATTAGGTTTCAATACCGTATTAGACATTTTTATCCTTTCTAGTACAAAGGTCATTCTCCTTGTTTAACGTCAAGCACAGGCAGCTTTCCAAAAGAATGCTACTGTGGAAGCTTTTAAGATTCTGATTACTTAGTATAGTGAACACTCTATTTTTTCAATAACAAATCAGAGCAAAACATTCACAGTAAATAAAGGTACAACATTCACAATGTTACAACTTATCACAGAAAAACAAAATACAGCATTCACAATGTTCCAACTTATCACAGATAATCAAAATACAGCATTCACAATAACTTATCACAGAAAATGCCCACATGGTTTTCACCACAGTGGTCACAAAGTTTTGAATAAAGAACAATCATTTAGTAACTCAATCATTCAATCATCCTTAAGGAGGCTTACCAAGTTACATGGGGCACACCAAGTTACAAATCAGTTACTATTTAGTGATCATTCACTATTCAATCATCAGAAAATATACAAGCCCTCCACCCCTAGGACACTAGTAAATTACAATTTTTCAGTCACTACATAGTACAAGTAAAGTCTTCTTTCAACTTGACTAGGGGTGGTCTCTCAGATTCCCTGGATCCCCTTCCATGGTCCCAGGTCCTACCTGGATTCACCAAACTGTCACCTAGGTTCAAAGGCAGATAGCTTCCAGGTCCTTGTCCAGCTCTCCACACACTTCCTATTTCATGCTGAAGCTCACAGCATCCAGTCCACCTTAAATCCTTCACAGTCTCTGTTCCTGGGAAGTCAAGGCTTAACAAAGCCACAAACAGGTTCATACAAAGTACCAGCATCACAGTCATTCTTCCTCACCAATGGCAGCTCCAGCTGGCCCTTGTACATCTTCAGCAGCCCCCAAAAGCTCTGGCTGGCCCTCAGATTCAGCAGCTCCTCAGCAGAAGCTCTAGCTGGTTCCCAGAATCAAAATCCCTTCACCCAGGTTCCCAAAATAGAATCATTCTCTCCAGCCTGGGGGACCTTTCCTCTTCAACATCCCTGGTGGCAGCAGCTTCTGTCTCCACTAAGCTTGCTCCAAGATCTGTCTGACCCAGCAGAGGCTTCTCCTTATATACACACAGCATTAGCTCCTTCCTGTTTCAGCCAACCCCTTCCTGTGACATCAGCAACAGGGGTTCATACATTCTGTTTCTTCAACAGAGGTTTAATTAATTACTAAGTGCTAAGTCCCTCTCAGGTTAGCAATACAAAAGGAACTTCAAATTTCATTACTATTGCTCCTTGGCAAAGAAAGAATAATCACAGAAAGAGTTCAGTAGCACCTTTTTCACTTGGTCATGTCATAATCATTCTACCCAACCCAAATAGTTATCCTATCCCACCTTTGATTATCTTGTGGGTAATCTCCATGCCATGAAGGTAGTGGCCTCTACCTGCATGACAGCAATCAAATCAAAACTACTCTTCCCTGAAAGGGGAAAGGGGAAATGAAAGGAACAAGCATTTATTAAGTACATATTGTTTTTCAGGCATTGGGCCAAGTCCTTTACAAATATCTCACTTGGACTTCACAACAATATTGTGAAATAAGTGATGTTAAACGCTGGAGTGGATGAGGGGGGAATGAGACATTAATGCATCCTTAGTGGAGTTATGAACTGATTCAACTGTTCTCGAGAGCAATTTGGAACTATGCCCAAAGTACTATAGGTCTGCATCCCAAAAGATATTAAAAAAAAGAAAAGGACCTATATGTACAAAAATATTTATAACTCTTTTCTGTGGGTAAAAAATCAGAAATTGAGGTGATGCCCATTGATTGGGGAATGACTGAACAAGTTGTGGTATATGATTATGATGGAAAACTATCACACTGTAAAAAATGATGAGCAGAATGCTCTCAGAAAAACCTGGAAAGACTTGCATGGGCTGATGAAAAGTGAAATGCACTGTGTACAAAGTTACAATATTGTAAGATGATCAACTGTGAATGACTTAGCTATTCTCAGAAACACAGCAATCCAAAACAACACTGAAGGACTTGTGATGAAAAGTGCTATCCATCCCCAGACAAAGAACTGATGGTATTTGAATACAAATTTAAGTATACTTTTTCTTTTATTTTATTTTTCCTGATTTTTTAATCTATGTTTTCTTCCGCAACATGAATATTATGGATATGTTTTGCATGACTACACACATATAACCTAAATTGAATTGCTTGCCTTCTCAGTGAGAGGGGGTTTGGAGAAAGAGGAAGGGAGAGAATTTGGAATTCATAGTTTTAAAAATGAATGTTAAAAAGTGTTTTTACATATAACTGCAAAATAATAAATTAAAATAAAAAGAAATCAGTGATGTTATAATCTCAATTTCACAGTTGCAGAAACTGAGGCAGACTAAGGTTAAGTGACTTGTCCTGAACAGTACAGCTATTAAGTGTCCAAGGTCAGATGTGAGTTCACATTTGGCTGATTCTTGGCCTAGAGCTCTCCACTGAGTCATCTATATGCCTCCAAATCATTTGCCCTATTTCTAATCATCATGTTGTCTGATTTCTTAGTCCAAACATTCCTCTCTGGCCATTTCTCTTTTATCTGTGTTTTCTTCACCTATTAGAATGTAAATTAATTGAGGGCAGATAATGTTTAATTTGCTTGTATTTGTACCCCTGTCACTTAACACAGTGCCCAGAACACATTTCTCATTGAATAAATTCTTGTTCAGTTATTCCTTCTCTTTTCCCACCAAATAGCTTTAAAAACTGATTTCTTTTCTATGCTTAGCACACATTGTCAACTTCAGCTTTTTCTTTACTTCACAGCCTCAACACCATCCTTAGAGGACCATTCCATGTTTTTATATCAAACCTTGTTTGCCAGGATTTGTTTTCACTTTTAAATGAACACCATTGACATTGATCTATTTAGGTAATTCCTACTTTTTCCCCCTCTCTCTTTGTACTTATGCCTCTTTATATCCTCATAATTTCATTATCAGGAGTTTCTAACCAATCCTGAGATGACTTGCCCTATGAAGTTTTAGTACATCAGATCCTACCTATGCTTTCTCTAAAGCCTTTGAAATTTGTTCTCCTAAAATTTAGCACACCTGTCAGAGTATGCTAAATTTCTTCTCCTTCCCTTGTACAAAACCTATATTTGAATGGTTTATTTATCCCAAGATTACCACAATTTCTATTTCAACAGTCATTTCTTTCTTAATTTCCTTTGTAAGAATCCCCTTATTTCAGCTTTTGAAGAATGAAATGTCTTTTACACAATCTATATAATTAGTAAGTGTATAATGAGAGACAGACACAGAGTGAGAGACAGAAAAACAGATAGAGACAGAGGCAGAGACAGAGACAGAGACAGAGAGACCATACAGAACCATACAGCTAGTAAATGTCTAAGACCAGATGTGAATTCATATTTGATTGATTCTAGGCATAGTGCTCTCTCCACTGAGTCACCTATGTGCCTCCAAATAATTTTCCCTATTTCCAATAACCATTTTTATGATTTCTCAGTCCAAACATTCTTCCCTCACCATTTCTCCCTTATCTGAGAGAGACAGAAAGACAGAGACAAAGAGATTCTTCAGGCAAATGTTGAGATAACTGAAGTTCTCATTCACTTTCTACTACATTTTGCTTCCCTGATCTTCTGATCTATTCCTTAACCTCCTAATCTGTTTTCTCTTTTACAACTAGTATTACAAGGTGCACCAATCATGATTTGAGGCTCTATTTCTATTCTTTCTTTACCCAAATGCCTATCACCATTTCCTCCCACTCTGTTTCTTGGATATCCTTAAATAAAAGATGTCAGTTCATCAAGAACCTATGACTTTGTCAGTCTGGAAATTCTCCCTGTTAAGGCAAATCAAAACCTTCCAAAAGACCAAAAGAAGTTGCTTAAGTCTCAAAGAGACTTGGCCAGAGATAATAATTATCCGAGATGGATTTGGAACTCAGCTATGATTAACATGCCAGCCTTCTATCACTATAGTATACTACTTTGCTTCAACAAACATATCTTCTTAATATGTAATGGTACTCTGCTTTCTTTCCACACTTTTACATACCCTATTCCTCCTCTTAAAGTGCCATAATACAATCCTGAGTTTTATCCCGTTAAATTTCAGAGATAGTTAAAAGACCAAATTTCCCTTTACCTACATCATATCACTGAACAAAAATTTCCTAGGCAAAATACTGAGTATGTGAATGCTTGACCTTCAATAAAAGATTGGGGGGTTCTGGTCAGGAAAAAGATCTGCACTTAGACCTCAGTGTTTCATGTTAACTCAGATAAAGCTTCTATAAAGCCTTAGAATTTCACCACTTCTATGAATTTTATCTGACTGATGTAGACTAATTATCATCTGTCCCAAATTCCTTCTGCCCTACATAGATTGATTTAATAGAAATCTGCAAAATCTTATCCATTGCCTTGTAACTTCTCCTCATTAGCTAGACTGATTCTCCAGTGAAATAGCCTATCACTTGATGCTTAGCTTCATAGAACCCAAGATTATCTTCACAGCACAATTA
This sequence comes from Gymnobelideus leadbeateri, assembly GCA_011680675.1. Taxonomy (NCBI): domain Eukaryota; kingdom Metazoa; phylum Chordata; class Mammalia; order Diprotodontia; family Petauridae; genus Gymnobelideus; species Gymnobelideus leadbeateri. Next base: position 297,561 of record WOXC01007852.1, on the reverse strand, counting down.
AGCTTCAAAATAAGACTTCACTAGAGGTTAATATTCCCAATTGATTAATATGGGTTATAATTTTAGAACTTTCCACAAAAATGTATCTTTATTATAAAGAATTACATATAGTAAGATATGAAAGCCCTTGTGTTCACTTTATTCATTGGTAAACAGGCTAGCTATTCACAACTTTGAAGAATGTGTCATTATACTGTTTGGAATATAATGATAATCAAACATTTTTACTTAGTTTCTATACAACATCCTCTTTTCTATAACCTTTGGGAGGTTTTTGTTCCTGCTTTTAAAAAGGCCCTTATATTTATATTATCCAAACATTTACTTACATGTCTCATATAATTTTCATATCCATTATTTCTGTTTTAGGTTTTGGGGTTTGTTTTTTCTTGTTTTAGGTGAGTAGAATACATTTATATTTTAGAAAAATGATGAAAAAGAAATAGCATAAAGCCAGTGCTAGAACTCTCCAAAATCCCCACATAAGGGACCCATTAAATTCCAGTTTTCTATAGCTCAAAGAAAGTAGAGTTAGATTCATAATTTCCATTGGTGTCTCAGTTCCTGGCATCTAAAGCTAGGAGTAACCTTAGAGAATATTTGCATTTGCTGACCATCTCCATCTAACTTTTTTTCTCATGACTTTGTAAGGGAGAAAAGGTACTAAGCTGTCCTCAATTCATTTCCCAAATGGAAAACTTCGAAGAATGGAGTAAGCCAACAGCAGTTAGCCCAAAGAACACACAGAGCTTGTTTCCTGAAACTGACTTACTGGAGGAACTGAAAACCATAAATCCAAATAAAACAAATTTGGGATGAGGCTTCCTTGATTTGGAAGAGAGAAAGAAGTGGGGAAGGCAAGAACATAGACTGTAGTATTTATTCCATAGTTTTCTTTTTAATAGGAATAGAGAATGGTCACAGGTATGAGGAATTTCTAGGGCAGGAACCTTTCTCAGTGCAGGTCAGAACTTTGTTGTTGCTGTTTTTACCTGCCACTTGTTTTAGAAAATTGCCTGGAGCACTGAAAGATTAAGTAGCTGGTGTCAGAGGTGACACCACCCAGGTCTTTCTTATTCTCCATACATTCAATGCATCATGCTGCACTCTGGATTTTGTTAAAGGTGAAATAATTTAGTGAAGAGAGTTTTGGACTTGGACTCAAAAGATTTAGGTAGGAATCCTGGCTATTGACATTTATTAGCTGTGTAACTATGAGCAAATCACTTAACTTCTCTGAGAATTAGTCTCCTAATCTGTACAACAGTAAAAATAATATTTATTATTATAACTGGGTAAGGAAGTCTTTTTTTAAAAAATTCAATCTAGAGTTCTTGGTAGGTTTGTATTTATGTTTGTCTTTTTCAGGGGGGAGGGGTCGGGGAGAGGGAAAGTTATTTTGATTTTTCTGACTTCCTTCTCTGAAGGAGACAAGGATCAACAACTTTTACTTGAACTTAATTTTTGAAAAATTTTGAAACAGTTTTGCATTAGACTTGCTCCTGGAGTTTTAGCTTCTGTTGTTTACCAGGAACATTAAGGTGATTCTCAAATGCACTGCTGGGTTTGGGACAAAAGCCAGCTTAAATGTTTATTAATGATATTACCTGAAACAGCTATTCAGCACATACCTTCCTGTTCTTTGCCTCCCCACCCTAAATTCTTAAGTTAAATGAAATTAAATAAGCTTTGTGCATTATGGAATTTTCTTTTACCCAAATAAATGTTGGGGTTGCATCTTATTTTACATAACCAAACAATGAAACATTTAATTTCCCTCATAGAAAATGCTGCATTCCCCACCATGACAGTAGCTAATATAATCATCTTAGTACCAATGATAATTCCTATGTAAGCAAAAAAAAAATAGAAGTAGACAGCTGATGTCCAAGGAACTAATTGCCTTTACTTTGGGGATGGAAGATCATAATTCTGAAGTATTGATTTCCATATGCATAAATGCATATAAGAAATCTGAACAGACTAAATATACCTCATTTATAGAATAATTTAAAAAACTAAATACCTATCATCATGCAGCTGTATATTATCCCTATATAATTCTGCAAAATTAACTAAAATAATTTTTCTTAATATTTTCCCATACTGTAACATTCAATAGATACTGCCAGGATATCTCTTCAGTGAGAACTCCCGGACATGTATTGTTAAATATTTACTGTATGTGTTTGATTTAGATATAGAATTTCCATGGTTATTTCCTCTAAATCCTGCCCCATTTAATAGTTACCCTTGTCTCCCACTCTGGAGAGAGCCTCACTTTTATAGAAGATACATAAACTAACAATTTACATTTTTGTTTTTTTCTGAATAATAATATAAATATATATGTGTATGGGTGTATGTGTGGATATGTATGTGTGGATACACACACACACACACACACACACACACACTCCCATTCTGTGACTATTTTGACTTCTTAATTCCCTAAAAGAGTTGATATCACCATCATTATCTTATATTCATTTAAGATATTTTGGTTTGCATTATTACATAAATATTGCTTATTAGATATTAAATTGTCAGTAGTGCTAGTATAGGCATTATATCTAATAAGCAAATAAGGTCAGTGAGGATGCTGATGATTTTTTTTTTTTTTTTTTTTTGGTATGCCAATGGAACTTCAACATCAATGATATGAGTACTCATCCATGGTGAAGAACACCACACACTTCCACCTTTTCATCATAGAAGATTTTTGTCTCTATTCTCCTATAGATCTTCCATGTATATAAATAGAAAAAATATTATCTCTATTTATTTTTCAGCCTCCTTCTGGAACTAGAGAGTAGCTACTACTATTTGTATGAAGAAGAATCCCAGGGTGGCTAGGTGGCACAGTGAAAAGAACACCGGCCCTGGAGTCATGAGGACCTGAGTTTAAATATGGCCTCAGACATTTAACACTTACTAGCCATATGACCTTGGGCAAGTCACTTAACCTCAATTGTCCTTCCTCCCCCCTCCAAAAACAAACAAACAAAAAAAAAATGATGAAGGATCTCTGGCTAGAAGAGAAAGCATTTAAGCTGAATCTGAAGACCTATAGGATATTTACTTTAATCAAATTTCTCCACCAGGGAGTTGTGATATTGTGATTAAAGTAAAGGGGGTGTCAACATTTTTTATTTTTCCTCTTGACCAAAGAAAACATCTGGTATACCCATTAGACTTCATATAACGTTGGCTTATATATTTTAATAAGATATTTTTTGCTTCAAAAAAGATGCAAGGGATTTCCCTAAGGAATTACCATTTGACCCAACAGGAAACATGGGAGTATTCCAAATATAAAATATGATCATTGTTACCAATTTTCAACATAATAATAGGTGCCCTGATCTGGAAGGGCAACATTAACTAGGAAATATTCAAGGAAAAACAGACAGATATAACTTGCATTCAAGCAGAACATTTTATTTTTCCTATTATTTCAACTTTTTCCTCTTCTCATGAGCCTGGCAGCTACAACCATTTACAAACTCACAATGGATATATTCTGCTCAATACTCTGGTGGGGAAAGGTCATTACACCAGCAGTATGGGACATCCCTGAACAGATTTTCCTTCCAGCACTAATTTGCTTTTCTCTGGAGCAATATGCAGAAGGCACTAATCATGATGGTTCATTGTGGATATTTTCATGTAGACTTTTTTTTTTTTAACCTTTGCAGCAGCTGCAGGATTGGAAAATGTGTATCAAAGCAATTAAAGAAAAGAGTGTATGAAATACAGACAAACTTTTTGATATGCTACTGATGGAGGGGGTTTACTCCATCGAAAAAGCTCAAATTAAAATTAATTTTTTAAAGAAACCACAATTTCACAAATAATATAGTTTACAAATGGTAACAAAATGAGAATATTATATAATAGAATTTGCCTATACTAGCTAGAATATCATCATTCTAAATACTAATTCTATATGCTAAATTCTAATACTAATACCAATAACACTAATACTAATAATAGCTTTTACATAGTACTATTTGCCAGCATTTGCTGAATTCTTTGCAATTATCATCTCGTTTGATGTTCATAACCCTGGGAGGTAGGTGCTATTATTATTCCCATATTTCAGATAGGGAAACTGAGGCAAACAGAGGTTGAATGACTCATGCAGGGAAATAAATAGTAAATGTTTGAAGTCAGTTCTTTCTGACTCCAGACCTAGTATTTTATCTACTGCACCATCTAGCTGCCATTGAAAACAGTTCTATGATAAAATTCAATTAAGTCAGAAAATAGAAAATATATAAAATCCAACTAAGAGAAAGGAGACTATAGAATTCAGAAACCTAACACTCTTAATGTTATCCATCACAGACTTTAAATCTGTCTCTTTTTCATAAGTTTTATTCTGATAAAGTTCTTTCCTTCACCTTCCTCTATCTGGTTCCAAGAGTGTACCTTTAAGACTGGCTAGTAGGTACCATCTTTCCTTCAGTGAACCCGTTATAATGAAATTCCAGAGGTGAATGATTTTGAGAATTGTTTGAATTCAACTTCTACACTGTATATTTTTCCTGTGAAGGCTCTTCTAATTCTCAGTAAAGTATAATATAAAATTGATTTAATTTGTCATGTGATTAGACATATGCTTTACAACCAATGATCCAAATTATCTGTAACATTTATTTACAAAACAATTTAAGATCCATATTATTTTTGGTACTTAATCACATGTCATATGTGCAATTTTTAAAATTATTATTTGTTTTTATTTAAGTTATAAGCACTAATCTGCTTGTGTGAAGGACTAGGAAGAGGTTCATATTTATGAATAAAAATCAGAAGAAAAATACATTGTCATTGTAATTGTTATAGTCTTCTATGTGTGAGTAAAATCTAAAAATACTGACTATTTATGCCACAGAGAACCCAACACCCAACTGTAGTCATTAGATCACAGAATGACTGAATATTAGATTTGGAAGAGATCTCAAAGATTTCATTTTATAAATGATAAAACTCAAATCCAAGAAGGTTATAAGATCTTTTAAATAAAATTCCATTAAACTCATCTTAAGTAGTATTATAAAAGTTGTTAACCATACCACACTAGGTCTATATCCTAAAGAGATCAAAGAAAATGGAAAAAAAAAACAAAAGAGACCAGATTGTACAAAAGTATTTATAGAAGCTCTTTTTGTGGTGGCAAAGAAACAGAAATCAGGGAATGTCCATCAATTGAGGAATGACTGAACAAGTTATGATATATGTTTGATTATGATATAACACTATTGTTCTATAAGAAATTATAAATAAGATGGTTTCAGAAAAAGAAAAAATGGTAAGTTATATGAACTGATACAAAGTGAAGTAAGCAGAATCAGAGAAACATTGTACACAGTAATAACAATAGTAGGAGGATGATCAATTGTGAAAGACTTAGCTACTCTATCAACATAATTATTTAAGATAATTCTAGTGGACCCATCATTAAAAAACAACAACAACAAAAACCGCTATTTGCCTCTAGAGAAAGAACTAATGAAGTCTGAGTGCAGATTGGATCATACTTTTTTTTCTCTTTATGTTTCTTCTTTGATTTTTTCCCCAACATCGTTAATATGGAAATATGCTTTGCATAACTTCATAGGTATAATTGATTTCATATTGCTTGTCTTCTTAATGGGAGGAGGGAGGAAGGATTTTCAAGATCCATGTATTTCCCTCTCCTTGTCTTGGTGAGCCTATCAGAATACAAGTTCTATAAAGGGAAGTGGTTTATAAATACTTTCCATCATAGATAGTAGCTTAAACTTTTAGTGTCCAGATGCCATTAATAGAAATTCTATGTAAGAGTCCTCTTTTCTGCTTTCACTTGGGATTCAAGTGAAAAGCCACAAGTTCATCATATTTAGCATTTAAGAATTCAAGGAAAGTCTTTGGGTGAACATCAATTTGTAAGTCATGGGTATCCTTGGGGGAAAAAAGTGGGTGTTGTCATTTTTCTTACTATAAAGGGAAAGAGAAACAGAACTGAGGTTCAAAAACTAATTAAACTTGATGCAACTAAAATGAAAGCATTCTGATGCAACTTATTAAGGGGAAAATGCTGTGAAATTAACAGCAATCAAAAGCTAATTAAAGTTGATGCAATAAGAAGCAGTCAAAGAATGCCTGATAACATTTATTGAACTAAAGAAACAAGGCTATCAAGTTATCAGAAATCACCAAACTCCTTGAATATTGTAAAAAGGACAATCATTTTAGGAATGACATTCATAGAATAAGATTCAAGTCATTATCTGACAGTACTAAAGCAGGATGTGCAAGGGCATATTGTTTACAAATTGAGACAGTCTTAAAATACATAATTCACAGGGAATTGTTATTCTTTTATATATGAATATGACTTAAGAAATTAGAAGTTAGAAAGTTATTATTTTTTTACATTTATTACTCGTGATTCTTCTAATAACAATAATAAAGACATTCTTTCTCTCATGGAATTATCTACATAGCCCATGGATGTAACACACTAGCCCTTGTATAACCAGAAGATAAAACTGAATTTTAAACTATCCCTGAATAGTATTTTAAATTTGCCTAAAGGAGAACAGACATATATATGGTGGGAGTGAGTTGGATGGCAACATAATGCCAAAACCAGCTATACATGAGTAATGATATAAAAGATATTTTTAGAGAAATGTATGCCTGGAAAAAGAAATTGGACTAGGTCTGTACTGGGAACAAGGTATTTCAGGGAGATCTCTCCTGTGTTTTACAGGTGCTTCTGTCATGTCAAGAAAGTCCTTAGTAAGTTAGGTAGATCCTTCTATGGAAGATTTGCACAAAGAACAGAATAAGAGTCTCCCTAGATGAGAAAGTTTGGATGGGTTGTGTTCTATCTATATGTGTCATTGTACCATATTATACCAGTCATTTAACTCCCCGTTTTTCAATTTCCTCATCTGTAAAATAAGAGGGCTAGACTAATTTGTTTCTATGACTCTCTTCCACTTTCACGCTCCATGACTGCTTTTACTTCTTCTAACTTGATCATGTAACAGTGAAAACATAAGGGGCTTGCTGGCATGGCAGTTCAGCATCACATTTCCAATATCTGAGCACATTATTTAAGTGTCCTATACTTTGAAACAAATTAAAATTATAGATTCGTAATATCGCATAAAGGAAATGAGAGATGCCAGTTTAAAGGTAAATAAACCACTAATAAAAAGTCATAATTATATACTACTTTATAGTTACAAAGTACTTAATATAAATTATCTCATTTAAGTTTCACAACAGCCAGGTGAAAGAGGAAGTGTGAGTATTATTTTTCTCCATTTTGTGGATAATGAAACTCTATTTCAGAGTAGTTAAGAAATTGGGTCAGGTTCACAAAGTAAGAAGGTAGAAACAGAACTGTGGACTTCTAATAACAAAACCCATGCGATTTTTACTATACCACACTGATATCTCCTTAGCTGGCTGTTAACATGTGTTGCCAAACAAACCATTCCTTTTCCCCCTTCTGTTCCCAATTTCTTTCTTCTGATTAAGGTCAAACACCAAATGCAAAATATCTTCTACAAACAAGTTAATAGAGAGGAAAGTATGCCCTATTCAAACTAGCTATTTTATCTCAAACTACAGAGCAAAAAGCTTGGTAGGTTAGGAAGGCAATCCCAAGGTTTATCACAGAAAAGGGCAGAATAAATGTTAATGTTGACATAATTTTTATTGGTCTTTTCATAAAAATTCTAGCATAGCTCAAATAAATCTATACTCTCCTAGAGGAAAAAATCATTCTATATATCACCAAATATGTCTGGGGACAAAGAACAAGAGAATGAAAATACATGATTATTCTACATTGGTTTGGTTTTGAAAGGAAATATAATATTTTAATCTCTAAAAGAAGTTGAAGTTGCAGGGCAGTTTTATAAAATTTTTAAAGATTCCTCCAAAGTTCTATGCTTATCCCTCAAATACCTGTCACTAGACAAGTTAATATATTGTTTACTCGGTAAGTTATGAAACATGCTGCTTAGAATAAGGACTTAAAACAAGCAGATGTCTAACTGTCAGTCAAATTCCTTGTCACTAACTTAACAACTAGGGGCTCTAGCTCTCAACATCTTTGGTCTTCAATGCTGAGGCAGAGGCTGGAAAATGTCCCCAAGGGTTATAGTGTTAATTAATAGATGTGTCGAAAGCTGGGTTGCATTCCCCTCTTTTTCACCACAGTCAGTTATGAGGCCTAACTCCAACATAATAAAGTCTACCCTTCATTATTTTCCAATAATTCTTATTGTTCCCTCTCCTTCCACTGTGCAAACTCCCAATCTCTCCCCTTCTACAGACAACAGTTTTACAGGTGCCATTGGAAACCTATCCATAGTATACCCACTCCCTGCCTCCTAAATCATCATTGCAACTGCCCTTCCTCCTGGTTCTGTGCTCTTGTTTTTTTAAGGAAGAGTCCTGTCCATCCCCTTTTCAATTTGGGCAGGATGAAGGAGGTAACTCAATAAAAAATCACAGTTGAATTGAAGTCTGCATCACAAATCTCATTATATGTCTTTCCCCCCATACCCACTCCTCTTTCACATTATTCTAATTTCATCCTGAGCACAACTGTCCTTTCAGTCACTGAAGTTTACAACCTCAGTTTCATGCTAGATATCTTTAATTCACTTACTCCACAAATCCAATCAATTACTAAATCTTGTATTTCTATCTTCACAATATCTCTTGAATGCCTCCTCTTCTCTACACTCATAAAACCACTACTTGAAGTCAGCCTCTCATCACCTGTCATTTGAATTATTACAATGGCCTCCTATTTGTTCTCCCTGCCTCAAGCATCTCCCTATTCCAATCACTTCTCACAGGCTGCCAAAGTGATTTGGTCAAAGTGTAGATATGATCTTGGTGCAGCAAAGGCACACAGTGGATAGAATAACAGGTCTGAAGTCAGGAAGTCTCATCTTCCTGAATTAAAAATCTGGCTTCAAACATTTTCTAGCTGTGTGACCCTGGGCAAGTCAATTAACTTTGTTTGTCTCAGTTTCCTCATCTGTAAAATGAGCTGGAGAAGCACATGACAAAATTCCTCCAGTATCTTTGCCAACAAAGCCCAAAATGTGTTCAAAAAGAATTGGACACAACTGCATAACACCACCAAACAAAAATGTCTGTTATTGCAACTTTCTACTCAGAATACTCCAATGGCTCCATATTGACTCTAGAATCAAATATAAGCACCTTTGTTTGGCACTCAAAGCCATTTGTTACCTGTCCCTAATTTAGGTTCACAATTATATGTTATATGTACATAGACACACACACACATATATATATATATATGCTATTCACAATTATTATATCTTATATGTTATTCCTCCTGATTTAGCCAAAATGACCTCACACTCATACAAAAACACAACTAAAATATCCAAACCTGAATAAGAAATTAAGGTAAAATATCATCTGTTAAGAAGCATCATGAAAAGAAAAAGGAAGGAATTTATGTTGAATATTTTTTCCTTATTTGAAATATGAGACAATTTACTTTTGCTTGTTTTTGTATTGTCTATCTACAAATAAGGAAACATGATACCTTCTGAAAATCTATTGTGTTCACTGATGGGATTTTTTTTACTTATTATTTGATTGTTTTATTACATATAATTCAATAAAAAAGTATCTTTAAAAACAAATTACCCTGCTAAATTAACTATATTAATCACACAATATTAATTACTAACATTGATTATTGTTTATAAGTATGTTCAATTTTTCAAAGACAGATTTTTTAAAAAAAGATATTTAATCATATTGATTTCATTAAAATGTCATTATTTATCTTACATCTGCTGAGGACCTTGACCCAAAAATGTCTTGAAAAAGGTATGAGATCAAAAGAGTTTAAAGACCACTAATCTAAACAAATGCTATGTTTTGCCTGGAGGCTTTTTCTGACCCTTTTCAAGGATTCTTGCTCCATCAGTTCCAGCTTGTATTGATCTGCTATTCAGAATGTGGATGTTAATTAAACCTGTTTCTGACTGAACCACTAAATTTTCCAATGTGGTTCTGACCTTCTCCAGCCACACAGAAAACCACATTTCCTCTCTCTCCCTTTCCTCACCTCTTAATATCTTCTAAATTTCTTTTTAAAAAGAAATGCCTTTAAGTATGTTTTGGACCTATTTCTTGCTGACTCACTTAGACTTGGGGAGATAGATGACAAATCCTTATTTTTTACCATCTAATTTTCTTAAACCTTTTGAAAAAGTTGAAAGAGATCATGGGCTAAATCAGCTGTGGATTATTTCTCCCGCACAGAAAATATGGCATACTCAGAACTTGTAAATACTTGTGTTGATCCCTGATCTTTTAAGTACTCAAGGTAGAGGGGAGGGGTGAGGGAATTGAGAAGTTGGGTGTAATACTAATTAAGTCCTTGTTTAGATGACATGTAATACAACAGCGATATTTTGGGAAGCTCAGCTTTGAGTTGGCCTTGTATGGGTTCTGCCTGCTGAAAAGCTAATCCATCTAAGAAGTAAGGAGGCAGATGGCGTTTTGACTTTCATGTGCTCTTTGTTCTTCATTTAACTCTTAGTAACTTTTTTTTTACTTCCCATTTATTCATACTGTTCTGTCTTTGCTATTTCAGTATCTCTTTTCCTGATCTATTGCCTATCTGGTTATTCTCTCTCCTATTTCCAGATTTCTTATCTGGTTGTTCTTTTTAATCTCTTCTGGTTGGGTGCTGTGCTATCTTCTTTCCCAGTTCAGTTATTCTGGGCCTTTCCTCTATATCTCTCTAACAAAGGAGAGAATTATTGCCCCAAATAATTTGAATGCATCTCCCAGTTGGTCCTAAAGTGATACAAATATCCTGGAGGGAAAATTGGAGAGGAGTGATATCAAGGAGTTCTATTAATTCACTAAAATCTGCAGGAAGTGCTGACCCAGGACTATGCTCAGGGAGGTAGGAAAGTAAAAACTATGGAAGGGAACACTGATGAGCAATGACCATAAGGGCCACAGTAGGAAACTAGTATTGAGGAGTCATGGTAAATAAAATGAGATCTTCTGGGAGTCCTATCCAGGACACAAGTACGAATGACAGAAACTTTATGGACCTCTGGGGGATAATTACATATAAAGGGATGATGCTATTTTCTAAGCACTAAGTTGTGAGGCCCACTTACTTTCTTTAATCTGTAAATAAAATGGTTCATTCTCTTAGCCTTGTAATCTGTGTGCTTGAAGGTTTTGCTGGGGATAACACATTGGGTTTGTCAGTTAAATAAGAGTTATATTAGAGGTAGAGTCACACAAAGTAGTTATATTAGAGGTAGAGTCACACAAAGGAGAAATCTCATAAGGTATTCCTTGACATCAGTCATGCCTGTGGGACAGTCTGACATGATTAACAACTGTTAAACTACAAATGTGGCAAGTTCTACCTTCTTATCCTATGCCCCTCCCAGCACATGTCCTTAGCATAGCATTTTTTACTCCTCAGTGGTAGAATCATGATTTTGTGTTCAGGTTCTGCTAACCATGCTTCTGTATTGATCTCAATGACCAGTTTCTAACTTGAAGTTGATTCAAACTAGAAGACCCTTGGGTTTTTTTCTCATCTTGCTGAAACCTAATTTGTTTCCCTGTTTTGTTTCTCACATTCCCTGAGACTAAATGTCCTACCTTACTACCTCCTCCAGAAGTCTAGCCCCTAACTCTCAGTTCTGATTATGGAACTGCTGCCCAAACTCCCTGATGTCAGCCATATTCTTTTCTGGTATTACCTGCCATGATCACTTCCCCCACCCTTTTCACCATGTATCAAACATCTCCTGGCACATCCACTTTGTGCCTCTTTAATATTAGATTCTTACATTTCTATATTATTTTATACCCTGGTGGATCTCCATAATCTTTGCCTCCAGGACATCCAAAACACCAACTGAACCCTGGCTCTGAAATCTCAATGGAATACCCATAAATAGCTAAATATAAAATATCTTGGTTAAATCTATGTGGTAGTTTTTATGACAAGAAGCACTTTTAAGTCAGCTAAAGGAGAGTCTTTCATATGATGTATTAACTTTATACTGTGTAGTACAATGACAATAATGATAGATGAAACTGAAATGGAATGCTAGGGTGGTAGGAGAATGGTATTAACTTTAAGAAAATGACTATGAAGGAAGCCATTAAGCCACCATGAATTGGAATGCAGTATTACTCTCTCTATCCCAATGCAGTGTCTAAATGGGTTTCCAATTCTGAGAAAGGAAAAAGGGCCAGAACGATTACTGTGGCAATTTTTCTCCCCCAGGAGGATCTAATTCAAATACGAATCCATCTCCTTCATGTTCATTTACACACTATGGTTAAAGTATACTCCGAGGTGATCTGGCTGTAGAATACCAAGCTCGGTTTTTCTCAGTAGCACAATGTATTGTTTTCCATAGTTCACTTAGATATCTTCAAATAAAACTTTTCATTCTAGTCAAAGATTCTCATGTGTATAGAACACAAGAAATGACTGCTGAAGCACATCAGTCAGTTCCAGTGAATGATAATATGTAACTGAAGCAACTTAAATTACCAAAAAAAGTGTGCTAGAGTTCCTCTTCCCCACCTATATTCTGACATTTTAAACCACAGAGTAATGAGTTATTCCACATTAATAAAGTAGACTTTTTTCATGAGTGTGATTCTTTCCCCAAAAGAATTTTTAGCAAGAGGAAACAGAGGCTTATTTTGAATATTTTATTCATAAAATTTCTTAGTTTAGTGCTTAGACTCAAATACATATTTCAATACAAGAATGAGATCATTTCATTAAGGTGACCTTTTAATAGAATTATTTTTCACTGATTAACATTTTCTCTTATTGGTAGTACTTTACCATTATGAATTTTTTTATCCTCATTAATGTAAAGATCGACAAATAACTGAAGTTAAAGCTTTTTAGTTTTATTTGTATCATAAGAAAAATATATTAAGGTAAAAATAAAATGTGTATTCCTCATGAAATTGATAATATTGAGGCATGTTTGTGGAGCTGTTAATGGGACCAGTAATTCTGAAAGCAATTTAGAATTTTACATAAAATGTTACTAAATAGTCAATTTCCTTTAACAAACTATGTATTCCAAAAAGATCAAAGAAAGAAGAAAAGGCCCTATATTACAGTATTACAGGTACAAATATATATATATCAGTTTTTTTGTGTTGGCAAAAACTTGAAATGAAGAAGATATCCATCAGGTGGTGAGTGACTGAACAAATTGTGATATACGTATAAAATAGAAACTATTTTGCTATAAGAAATGAGGGGAAAAGTTTTAAAGGGATATGGCAAGATTTGAATGAACTAATGCAAAGTGAAGAAAGCAGAACTAGAAGAACAATTTATAGCATCAATATTATTAAAATGAATAGTTCTGAACCTTATGACAGAGAAATGACCATTAATATGCAGAATTTTAAAAAAAATGTGTTTCTGCATGTGAGCAATGTGAAACTATGTTTTGCTTAACTGTGCTTCTGTGACAAAACCATCCTGTTATCTTTCCTTCCTTCTTTCCTTCCTTCCTTCCTTCCTTCCTTCCTTCCTTCCTTCCTTCCTTCCTTCCTTCCTTCCTTCCTTCCTTTATTTTATGTGTTAGGAATAGGTAGGAAAAAAAGATTGCTTGATAATAGAAAAAAATTAATAAAAGTCAGTTAAAAGAGAAATGTATGGTTCTGAAATATTTACTATCTAAATAGAGTAACTGCTAATTTCAGCCATAAGAGTATGCTATTTCTTTGGGAGAACACATTGAACCTTGCTGTAATGAAACAAAGACTTGCAATGATATAGAGTAGGGAGTTTCAGGGGTTTGGGGACAACTATTAAGATCAGTGAGGTCAGGTTATTTTTCAAAGACAATTCATATGTCAACTGAAATAATTTCTATTTCTATTGTCTAAACAGAATTGTTCTCTTGTTTCAGCTAGCAACCTACCTACCTATTTGGTGCTATATTCAATGCCTCTTTCTTCATAGCAAAATCTTTAAGGTGATAAACACAGGAATCAATTGATTGATAGTTAGTTTCATGTAAAAGCAGGAGGGCTTAAAATGTCTGTTCAGTTTCAGTCATGCAGTGGAGATAATCTTTGAAGTTTCCCTGGCCAGCTTCCTCAGTGCCCAACGTAAATTACTCCAATTCAATTTCTATTACCCTCTATTCCAGGCCCATTAAATCTTTCCAAATAGATATCCTTTATGTTGCACACGTACAGTGAGATTCAAGGCCCTTTTTATCATATAGTTAAGGGGTGCCACATACTGCTCTCAAATACGGAGAGTAATTTCCACATTTTAAAGCAACAAATTAATCCCGACCTCCTCGATTGCCTATTGAAGGAGGATTCTGATCTCCTAGGCCTTGATCAGTTGTACGTTAAAAATTTCTAATTATTTTTAGCAGTTAGCAGAAGGTAGAAAGAATCAGAACAAGCAGCAATATGTGAATACAATATCATCTTTTCTTCCTTTGGATTGAATTATTATCTACATGAGTTACATTTAGCAAATTTTACAAGGATGCCTTCTGGCCTTTTTCTTTGGCTATTCATAACTAACTATAGTGAATGGAGATGGTTAGATATGGAAAGGTATCTTTTTCAGGAAGGAAAATATAATCTTCAAAAGAATTAGTCAACATCTTTCCCTCTACTCCAAAAGCTTTTTCTTGAAATAAGACATGAGCATAGCTGATATGCAGAGAGCTCAGGGACCTTTATTAATTTATATATGACTTCATTGCTAATCAACTTGACTTATAAGAATCATAATGTTTTCTAGTATTGAATTAATTGGTAACTTTTACATTTAAAATATCACTATAGTAATGCTATAAAAAGTCCTATTACAATGTCTCATAGTGTGATTGACATGACCCTGGGGCCCTTTGAAGTTTTAACAACTGTGCCCAAGTTCTGTTTTGCCCTACCAAGTAGAAATGCTGCTAATATGGGTCAGAAAATAGTCTGTATGCTTGTCCTCCAAGGAAAGGCCTCATCATTAGAGAGAGGGTCATTATGGTATGAAAGTTTTATCCACAGCAAAACATAAAGACCATTTGATGAGGTATAAAAATCTTTGTAAGAGGAGGGATAATGCATATTAATTAAATCAGATCTTAAGTATTGAAATGAAGATTTATAGCAACAGGGAAGCATCATTTGTTATCAGAGAGATTGTTAAAATAATTGCTGGTGCTATTTTCTTTAATAGTCCAAGAATAGGAGGTTTCACAAATGTGGAAATCCCCACTAATACAGTGGTAACCTAGCCATAAATTGGTATACAGTCATCAAGGGTTGCTATAGCAAAATCCACCACCCTGCGTCCAAGCTGATAATGAACCTTCTTTACACCTTAGCTAATTGTCTTCAAATTAGAGTGCACTGCCAGACTCATCTCAAAATCTTTCCATCTTGGCAGGACCTGCAGAATTTCCATTCTGATGGCATAGCTTTCAAAAACTCAATGTCACCTCAGGGCTATTATCAAGCAATGGAAAAAGATCATCGTACAAGTGCTTTATTATTCCAGGGTAACAATGGACCTATGATCTCACCAATATGGTGACATCTATTCATCAAGAAATGCAGACTGCAAGCCATCCACACGTTCCAATCTCCATTCACACCTTCCAATCCTCTGCAATTTTTATTCATGTACTGTAATAAATTTGTCACTGGAGTTGACCTTGCTAGGGACCTTCTTTCCATTATTTTTTTCCAAAGTATATCTACAAATGGAGATTGCAAGCTATAAGTCAGTTATCATTCAGATCATTCATTTTATTTGTTTCAGAGAGAAGCTTGGAGTTATTTAGAAAAAAAAACAAAACATAACAAAAACAAACAAACAAACAAACAAAAATCTGCTAAGGCAATTTCCCAAAGGCAATTCAGTACTAAACTCAACTCATAGTCTATTTATACTGTCTGTTCCAGATCCTAATGGATAAATTCTATAGGTTGCCCATACAATTACATACTGTCATCTGGAAAATGGGTATTCTTCATCCACTATTTTTAACTATGTGCATAATTAGACTGAACTATTGAGTTGCTATTTAGAAAGTTTTCCAAAGTCTCCCAAACTTATCTGGTCTACCATCCCATAAACAAACAAACAAACAAAAACAAAACAGGCATCTGGAAATCTACTTTCTTTAACTCTTTAATGTTTCTGTTTTAGAAATTTGAGACATTTCAAACTAACACTGTACTCCCCGGATCATTCCAGCACCCCTAGGGGGCAGTATCACCTACTTTGGGAAGCCACACTAGGCCTTCATAAAACATACAATTATACAACAGGAAAAGTACCTCATCATCTCTATGGAATCTCTTTTTGAGTTGAACTATGCTCCTCCATGACAGTGGAAAAAAATATTTAGAAAATATGTTTTCCTGTGCTACACCCCTGGCTCTATCGTTAATCTTTCAAGATATCTTATATCTCTGACATATATGTATAAATATATATATATATATATATATATATATATATATATGAGATGATTTAAGAGGATAGCCCCCTCCTATATTATATCAATAGAATTATGAGTCATTTGAGAAGGAAGACAGCATCTGGGAGTTGAGCAACTAATTCAAAATAAATGCTATTTATTACTGAGGAAAATTAATGTTAGATTATATTATTTATTACCAATATTTCTTCATGAAACCATCTGTATGCTCAGTCCCCTAAACTCTGAAGGTCAGGTAGTTTTTGAAGGGTGTATCTGGGTAAAGTAGTCAACTCTTGGCCCCCAAGGCACCTACCTGGGCGGGGACCCTTATTTTTGTTTGGGGAGGGGATAGGTCCTCTCCTGGGCATACATCTATTTTTTCTTGCTACTCCCCTTCTAGAGACTTGGGGTAATCTGGTCTAGAAAACAAAGACCAAGTCAGTAAAAGCCAGGTTGAGATGGCTCAAGTTTTTCTGACCAAGTTCACCAGAAACAAGATGGGTTTCATAAACCAGCTAGATGATACTTGTAACTACTAAGAAATGTATAATTGCTAGGCAGTTAGAAGGAGCCTACATAGACAAAGGGCATGGATGTGAGTTGAATATGATGGAACGAATGATCTCTTAAAAAATAACAGTAAGGGGTAAGAAAGAGGAATGCATTGGGAGAAGGAAAACGGCAGAGGTAGAATGACATGGTAAATTATCTCACAAAGAAGAGGCACAACACAGTTTGCAGGGAGAAAATGAGCCTTATTCAGATTAGAATTGGTTCAAAGAAGACATGACATTCGGTTGGGTATAGAAATGTATCTTTTTTTTTTCTTTGCTTTTTGGAGGGGGGGGCAGGGCAGTTGGGGTTAAGTGACTTACCCAAGGTCACACAGCTAATGTTAAGTGTCTGAGGCTGGATTTGAACTCAGGTCCTTCTGACTGTGAATAGGCCAGTGCTCTATAGCTCCACCTAGCTGCCCTATATAGAAATCTATCTTACCCTATAGGAAATTAGGAGGGGAAGAGGATAAAAGAAGGTGACATGGGCTGATAGAATGGAGGATATAATGAGGGAAGTGATAGCCAGATGCAAAACACTTGAGGAAAGACAGGGTGAAAGGAGAAAAAGAGTAGAATAAATGGGGAAAATAAGAAGGAGGGAAATAAAGTTAGCAATCATAACTGCAAAAAAAAAAATTACATTAAGTTTCTCTGATAAAGACTTCATTTCTCAAATATACAGAGAACTGAGTCAAAATTACAAAAATAAGCACCATTCTCCAACTAATACATGAAGACACAGTTTTCAGATGAAGTAATGAAAGCTATCTAGAGCTACATGAAAAAAATGCTCTAAATCAGTATAGACTAGAGAAATGCAAATTAAAACAATTTAGAGGTAACACCTCACACCTCTCAGATTGGCTAACATAACAAAAAAGGAAAATGACCAATGTTAGAAGGGATGTGGGAAAATTGAGACATTAATTCATTGTTGGTAGAGCTGTGAACTGATCCAACCATACTGGAGAACAATTTGGAACTATCCCCAAAGGGCTATAAAACGATGCAATATTAATACTAGGTCTATAATCCAGAGTTAAAAACCAAAACAAACAAACAAACAAACAAACAAACAAACCAAACCTGTATGTAAATAAATGTGTGTGTGTGTGTGTGTGTGTGTGTGTGTGTGTGTGTGTATTTATAGTAGCTCTTTTTGCAGTGGCAAAGAATTGGAAATTGAGGGGATGCCCCTCAATTGAGAAATGGTTGAACAAGTTGTGAAATACGAATGTGGAATATTGTTGTGCTTTAAGAAATGATGAACAAGAGACTCTCAGAAAAACCTGGGAAGACTTACATGAACTGATGTAAAGCAAAATGAGCAGAACCAAGAGAATATTAGCTATTCTCTGCAGCACAGGGATCCCAGACAATTCTGAAGGACTTATGATGAAAATTGATATTCATTTGCAGAGAAAGAATTGATGGCATCTGAATGCAGATTGAAGCACATTTTTAAAAATTTCTTTTTCTTTCTTTTCTTTTTTGGGGGGGGGCTGGGTTTTCTCTCACAACATGACTATTATGGAAATATGTTTTGCATTACTGCATGTATATAACCTATATCAATTTGATGGCCTTCTCACTGAGGGGGGAAGCAAGGAGAGAATTTGGAATTCAAAATTTTTTTAAAAACACATTTCAATTATTTTTGCACATAATTGAGGGAAAATAAAATATTAAATAAACAATTAAAATATTACATTCAGTGTTTAACATTGCATATTAGTTTCATAATGTCACAAAAAAAAAAAAACACCACTTCATGGAAAAGTCTTCAGAAAAGACACACCTACACTATAATAGCAATGGAACACACCACACCAAAGAGGCAAAACTCATTCAGAGTTTAAACAAAGAGTTCTTGAATTTCAGCCTTGTGCTTCACTGAGAGGGTCATACAATCTCTCTATAACACAGCCTCTTAAAGTTTTCAAAATGAAAAATGCCCTGGAAACTCAACCTCTGGGCAATATTTGATTATTTCCTTTCAGCTCAGTGGAAACTGTGATTAAGAGGATAAGGCCAAAAGTCAGGAAATGAAGCAGTAACACTTCTCATAGTACCAAACTCTTACATGTTTCAAATATTAAAGTGCAGTTTTTAACAGTCTATCAAAATATGTCTATCAAAACATTAATCAAAAATATGTGAGGGGAAAAAAAATACAGCAACACCAGAGCCTAAGAAGGGGGAAATCTCAAAAAACATTCCATTAAAGGGCTGTTAAGAAAATAGTTTCCCCATCTCCTGTATTCTCCTCCCTTTAAAGAGATAGTTTCTTCTACAAATGCCAATATTCACTGTATGCCAGAATCACCAAGATTCCTCTTCCCCAATCCCACACTAACAACCCATTTTGGTGATTTTTCATATATAATAAAGCTTTGAGGATATAAGGTTTTATTTAAGTAAAAATTGAAATTGAAATATGGAACACCAAAATCCTATTACATGTCTTCAAGAGGATTTAATATTAACAATTTAGTTGCTCAGCTAAATTTGGGGAGACTATTTAAATTGTTGCATGTAGAATTCTTTGGCCAATAGTCATAATAAGATAAGTTTGAGGAGGACTTTTTCTGTGAAACATTCTCAGTGTGTTCTCCATATAAACTGTCCCTGTAGCACCCTCTGGTCAGGCTCCTAGGCAATAAATAGAGAGGAGGGAATTTCTAAGGTAGGGAAACAGGTAGAATATAATTTAGTCCCCTATAAATAAAAGAAACCTCCCTTTATATAAATATACTACCTGCCTGAAAAATTTATAGAGTTGCATCTAGTTACCAAAATATTTCAGATGATTCCTGAAAGCAGTAACAATGAATACATCTTAATAATAAGTGAATTCAGAAATATATGATTTGAGGTGGCCAGAGGCCACATCATTTTTCAATAACATGGTTAATGTTATAACTAAAACCTATTGTATGACTGCAAGAACCTATGAAAGTTCATTGGGCTTATAATACTTGAAATGATATTTCAATGGAATGAATTATCTCTTCCCTATAACATTATTTCAGCTGATAGTATTTTCAAGGAATTAAAGCTATTAATTAATCATAATCATAGTATTTATATAGTGCCTACTATGTGCCAGACACTGTGCTAAGTACTTTACAATTATTATTTCATTTGATCTTTACAACAATCCTGGGAGGTAGGTGTGTTATTATCATACCCATTTTACAGACAAGGAAACTGAGGCAAATGTAGGTTAAGTTACTTGTCCAGGATCACACACAGCTGGTATGTGTCTGAAGCCATATTTGAACTCAGATTTTCCTGACTACAGTCCAGTGCTCTATTCACTGTGCTACCTCAGTTACTAAGCATAGAACATATGTACAGGCCCTTCTACTTAGCAGTACTTTGTTAGTCATATATCCATGTTTCTTCATGCATTTTACAGTATCACTGCATATCCCACAAATGTGCTAACATTCAAGCTTAGTAATTACAATTTTGTGTTGAACTGAAATTTACTTTAATATTGATACATCCTAAGTTTAAGGCATATAGCATTTGTGCTACCAAGTTTTTACTGATAAATCTAGAATTATATATAACTTATTTTTCCAAACTCTTCATACAGTGAAGTCAAACTAGTCTTTCTTTGTTTTTCACATATCCTTTTTCCCCTCCCTAGACCCTTTTTCTGGCCAGGTCCCTCGGTACTACGGATGAGGAGCAGGCTTTGGGAACCCCCTACAGCTCTCCTTCAATCTTTGAGGTACAGGCTCGGGGAACCCCCCCCCCCCTTGAACTCTGATTAAATCATCCCATTTGATTAGGCATTTGCATGAGGCCATAGGACTTACATTGTGGCTGGGCCTAGACCTCTGTTACTAGCCTAGCCCTCCACTGTCCATCTACTTCCCACCCTTGAGCCTATCAAAATATCAATCCACCCTTGAACTGGCCTAGCCCACCATTGTCTGTAGTCTCCAGGTAGCCTCCAGCAACTTTCCACCCTCAATCACTCATTGACCTCATCAGACTTCTCCTGAAGACCCTCCCCAAACTCCACCCCTAGATTCCTCCCACAACCTTTCTGTATATAGGACCCCATCTTCCCTGTGTGGGTGAGAGTGCCATAGAATGACCTAGCACAGACACTGTGTCTAATACAAGTGAACTTTTAATAAACTTTACTTTTCTTTGGCTGAGAAGAGTTGAGTCAAATTCATTTGGCAGGACTTGGTGGGTTGGTATTTTGGGGTCTCCAGAGCAATCCTAACCCTCTCTATGGGTAACCTCTTCATTTTTATGGTTCCCTGATACCAGAAACACTGCTAATCCCAAGATCTTCTCCAGTCAGGATTGGAAGGTATATAAGCCTCTCTCGAAATTTTCCTTGTACCTTGGAAGTGCAGTTTTTGTGTGCGTGTGTGTGTGGGTCTTTTTGGGGTTTGTGTGTGTGTGTGTGTGTGTGTGTGTGTGTGTGTGTGTGTGTGTGTGTGTGTATTTTTTGGGGGGGGGCTGACCTCTCAGGTCCTGTTAGATCATACAGCTAGTAGGCTGTTCTGTGCTCAGCTTGACCTCAGGTTCTCGGTCCTGTTTGGTTAGAGAACATGGGCATGTGTGCAGCTTCTGAAAAATGAAGGACAAGGACAGATGCCCTATCTGGAAGTGTAAGCCAGATTCTTTCAATTCTCTTGGCGCTAGGGAACTGGGAAAACTTCAGGTACTTTTGTGTGTGTGTGTGTGTGGGTGGGTGGGTGGGGTTGTTTGTTTGTTTTTTGAGGCTTACTCTCAAACCTTCCTTTATGGAGGGAGGAAGGGAGTTCTAGGCCCTATGCCTGTAGTTCCCAAAAGTTCACCTTTGGGTTGTCTTTTGCAACACTGGGAAAAATTTAGTTCCCCTGGAGACCCCAAAATACCAACACACCTGGTCCTGCCAAAGTAATTTGACTTAAGTCTTCTCTCAGACAAATAAAAGTAGTTTGTTAAAAGTTCACTTGTATTAGACACAGAGTTAAGTCTGTGTTAGGTCATTCTATGGTGCTCTCACACATGGAGGGAATATGGGATCTTATATACAGAAAGGTTGTGGGAGGAATCTAGGGGTGGTCTAGAGGAGGAGTTTGGGGAGGGTCTCCAGAATGAGTTAATGAGGTCAATGAGTGATTAAGGGTGGGAAGTCACTGGAGGTCACCTGGAGACCACAAACAATGGTGGGCTAGGCCAGTTCAAGGGTGGATCAACACTTTGATAGGCTCAAAGGTGGGAAGTCTAATAACAGGTTTAGGCCTAGCCACAATGTAGGGCTTATGGCCTCATGCAAATGCCTCATCAAATGGGATGATTTAATCAGAGTTCTAGTGGGCTCCCAGAACCCATACCCCATCACCACTACCTCCTAAATGTGCTACCTCTAGAATCCCTCTCTTCCTCCAAGATGCCTCTTCTACCATCTTTGGAGGAATATAGTTGGAGGAGAGAGAATAGAATAAGAAGTAGAATAAGAAAGTGTGCAGGCAATGTTGAAGAAATGTCTAGTAAAGTAAGTCAAATACTGAATTATGGGAAGAGAAATATGGCAAACTTTAAGAGAAATTAAGGAAAATTTCAAGAACAATCTCATGGAGTTATTGGTCCATAATCTACTTCTGGGTTAACTGAGAGGTAGGATCAAGGACAATTAAGGAAGCTTTAAAAGGATTAATGAGGATAAAATAAATGGAATAATTAAAGGATTAAGCAAATCAACTGAGCAATATGTGGGTGGAACAAATTGGTGAATAGAGACTGAAGGGGAGATAGGAGTGACTTTGCCAGTAGTTGTGGAACTTTTAAAGAAAAAAGAAGGAAACATAAATTTATTAAACTCCTACTGCCTATTAAGTGGTGGGCACTGTGCTAATCACTTTGCAAATAGTACCTGATTTGATCATCACAACAACCAAATGAGATAGGTGATATTGATGGGGAATGGGAACCCCCTGAATTTCTTGAATCTTCCCACTGGATTTGGTGTTCTCCTGAGGCCATAAAGCTTTCATTATCACCATGACTGAATCTCAGTTACCCTTAACCTAATTAACCTCTTGTTACCCTTCTTTGTCTGTTATCTCCAGGTAAACTTTGGCTACCTCCCTGGATGTTTCAAAATATCTATGACCTGGTGGGTTACTCTAAAACTATCCTGACCCTCCAACTGTCTGTTACCTCTGGCTGTTTCTTATCCTTGATCCTATCAAAATCCCATTGTCTTGTTTCCCTGAGTTTGACCTCAGTCTCATCTAGATCCTCCTTAGACTCCTCCTCAAGACTCCCTATACTCCTCCTCCCAAACTACTAGACCTCCCCTTTAGAGCACTGTCTTTCTGTATATAAGATTCATCTTGCCTTCATGAAAGTGCTCAGATTTGATCTACCTCAGACTCAGTCTGTATCAGATTGTTTTGGTCCACTTGTCAATACAAGACTCACAAATGTTTAGGCTCCCTAAGAGTCTACCCAATATGGCAAATCTTTATTAAACTTTGTTTTACTTTGGTTGAGAAAAGGCTTGAGGCGAATTCATTTGGTGGGACCTGGAGTGTTATTTTGAGTCTTGAGCACCGCTAAGCCTCAACAATATTATTATTCCCATTTTAAAGTTGAGGAGACTGAGGCATACAGAAATTAAGTGACTTGGTCATTCAATAGGTCATTCACCTATTGAATGGCAGGCTGGATTTGAACTCAGGTCTTTCTGATTGCAGGTTCAGCACTTCATTCTCTTCACCGCTTAATTATCAAGTTAGTAAGAGATAATAATTATCAAAGTTTTAACCAGGTGCTTAGAGTTGAGTTGTAAATATTCATAAGCAGTATTAAAATCTGAGTGCATAGTAAAATATGTAGAATACTATGGAAGTCAGATTCATGTAGATTTAAGTGAGTTACCAATGGTTTTCGTTTCTTCGTGAATGTTTTTAACACTGAGCACATTTTATGTTATTATGGATACATAAATTTCTATTATGCATGGCAATGTTCATTTGATGCAGTGTCCCATCACATATATGTGAAGTCTTACGTTGCTTAAGTGGCCTGTCACAAATTTTGAGTCATTGCAGTTTCAATTTAATCTGTAGTGGTGAAAGAAGCTAATTTTTTCAAGTAAAAAAATGAGTCAAAATGATTACTAACTTTTTAAGAGTTGTACAACCCCCTAAGTGGGTTAAACACACTTCTTCATTTAACAAAAATAAAACTTCTAATACAGAGTTTGAGGTGGGCTAATAGTCTATTTCATTAGGATAAAAGAACACACACTGAGAATATCTTTCTGCCATCTGATGAAGCAATGAGCCAATACAGTTATAAATCTTCCAGAAATTCCCTATGGTTCAATTCAAAAAGTGTTTATTCTTCTTAACCTCACTCCCTTCTCCCACATCCTTCTTCATTTCCCCACCATCATTGTTAACTGTAGGGGAAAACTTTTCTTCTTGCTGCTAAGAGAAATGAAATGTGACTGTTTCATACATTTCTTTAAAAAAATCATTAAAATAAATTATAATTTTGCATCAAGAGAAAATTTGTGATAAGAAAAAAAAAATCTCCAAAAAGCCCATCCAAAACCCTACAATCAGTAAAACTATTCATTTCATTATTGTGATTTTAGTGACTGAAATGTGAACATGTGATTTGTCATTATTTTAACAGAGGGAGAGTTGAAAGTAATTATTATCTCTAAGTGCATTTATTCATTAAGTAGTACAGTGGACAGCTTGAAACCAAAACTACAGTGTCTACTTTGCCAGTAATTAAATGTGTGCAATGATTAAATCATTGCTGATATATAATGTTCAAACTAAACTGATGTCTAATTGGCATGAAAGATATATAATAAATGAGTCATACCGCTGTACGTAGTTTGAAGGAGGAGGTGGGAATTGTAAACAGTATTTGTTTTCTTTTTTACATTCTGCTGATAAATATTAAGCCTATCTAACACACTATAGAATCATTCCCTTGATGATGCTATCTTAGTTATCAAAAAATTAAGTAATTATAATTATAAATTATAATAGACACTATCATCAATCATTTTGCCATAATAATGGCCTCCAGAGATAAGAAAATAATTTGTCCACTAACATGGCATACCATGACAACAGAAAAACAAAAATATAAATCAAGAATCTTAGTACCTAAGATTAATTCCTTCAAATCCTCAATAAATATCTCACCATGAAAAGAGATATGAATATTTCTGACTAAAAAGTGATGTGCAGATTGAATTTTAAATAATCAAATCTCTGTTTGAATAAATTGTAATGTGGGGCTCAATAAAAATAACATTTCAGTCTACCTCCTATTATCCATTTTCCTCTTTCAGCTCCTTTTTTATGTACTATTTTTAAGTATTATGTACTATTTATGTACTATATATCAATTTTTCTGAAAGTATGCCACATGTACATACTCAAACTTTGTAAAGATATTGAGATAGTCCCAAGATAACTTTTTTTAAAATTTTTACTAATAGTTTTATTGAATCCTTTTAATTAAATTACAGAGTTAAAGTTAAATTGCAGAGACAACTTTTACAGATAAAAATACTCTAGCAATCATTGCAGTACACATCTGTGGAACCTTAAAGGGTATAAAATACTAAGTATTTTAAAGGGAACAAAATAATTACATTGCATTGCAGCAGTTCTTTAACAAATAGAAATAATTATATTCCATCAACACACATCACAGATGACAAATTTCTAATCAGAAAGAACATATCATTTTGTAGGAGTTTTTCTCTGTTATGCTAGTAGTTGTAGAAATGACAGATGATTCCATGTATATTCATTTAGGAGGACAAAGAATTATTTTCTCATTTATTTCTGGTTCCATCAAATACTCAAAGGTACTATAGCCAAATGATCAATACCAGATAACTCTAGGTGGATATTTTGAATAGTTTGTAAAGCTTTTATAATTAAGCAATATAGATTCACCACATTGTACTCTTGCCCTTAGATTATCAGTTATGGTTGACAGGACTCCATTTTAGTTGAGCGCTATACTTTCTAGAAATGACTGACTTGTAAGAAAAAAAAATAAGCTTTATAAAGTAGCATCCAGAATATGCTCCTCTTTGTAATAAAATCCTAGAAAGTGAATGTGATTGAGATGAATATTACTTTGTGGATTATATAGCCCAACTCTATACTTTTAGAGAGGTAATTTAGATCTATAGAAATGAAATGAATTGTTTGAGGTGATGTAGCTAATTAGAGTAAGGACCAGCACTTGAGTCCAAATGTTCCAATCCAATACTCTACTATATGACTGTGCCTTTTAAACCTCTACATCAACAATTTCTTTATTAAAATTTATACAGATCAAAAACATTTTATAAACTTTAAAGTAACACATAATTGCTAGCTAGTTAATTTGACCTCTATTCCCAAGGAAAATTAGTACATAATTACATAATTATGGACGAGAAGATGGACTGCTTATGAAGCAAGAATCAGAGACAAGAGATGGAACAGTCAGAGTCTTATAATAAATAAATGGATCCCTGTGATACTAAAAGAATCAGAGGGTTGGTTTGAAATTTGATAAATGGAGAATTTATGGGAATACATTGACAAGAACCAAACAAAAACAGAAAACATGGATAGAAAGAAATCTATAGGTATTGAGAGAAGACTAAACACTAATCTCTCTCTCTCTCTCTCTCTCTCTCTCTCTCTCTCTCTCTCTCTCTCTCTGTCTCTCTCTGTCTGTCTCTCTGTCTCTGTCTTTCTCTCTGTCTCTCTCTGTCTCTCTCTCTGTCTCTCTCTGTCTCTCTCTCTGTGTGTCTCTCTGTCTCTGTCTCTCTCTCTGTCTCTCTCTCACACACACACACACACGCATCCAAAAAACTCCAGTGGTTTCCTATTACCTCCAAAATGCAGCAAAATTTTCTGTTTGGCTTTTGAAGCTCTTTGTTACCTGGCCCCCCTCACTTTCCATTCTTCTTATACCTTAATCCCTTCCATGGACTCTGCAGTCTAGTCACCCTGGTCCCCTTGCTGCTTCTCATATAGAACATTCAATCTCTCAATGTTTTCATTGGCTGTCCTCCAAGCTTAGAATGTTCTCCCCCCTCATTTCTGAGTCCTAGATTCCCTGGCTTCCTTCTAGTCTCAGTTCAAGTCTTGCCTTTTGCCAGAAGTCATTCAAAGTGCTTCTGGATCTCTGTGCCTTACTTCTGTGATTTCTTTTAATGTATCCTGGATATAGCTTATTTATTTATAATTGTTTACATTTTGTCTCTTTCATTAGCCTATGAAAGTCCTTCTTGAGAGCAGGGACTTGAGAAAAATCATTATTTTTTTATTATATCAATAACAATTTTTTGTATGGGACACAAAGATCCTCTTTTTTATTATTAATAACTAATTATCAGTAGATTGATTATTAGTAGGGTTTTTCTTTTCTCCTCTTTACTTCCTCATCCAAAGCCTACTTCTTGTGAAGGAAGAGACCATGAGACATTCTCTTTGATCTTGGGCTGGACCCCAGAATTTATTTCTGATAAAATTGCAAAGGGAATCTAATCTAGGTAAATTCTAGAACATTATTCAACAACTTAAGTGTTCTGGGTGGAAATGGATTCCTTTGACCAAATATCTGGAGGCAGTTGAGACTCAGCAAGCCAATTTCTCAGCAAGAAGACCTGAAGATTTTTTGCCCACCTCCTCATTTATATATCTACCCCCTCATTAATTGTTAACTAATCAGAGTTGATTTACACCCTGAGGAATATCCTATTTTCTAAAGTATTTAAACATTCTACAACCTCCATGCAGGGTGTTTTGTTACAAGAGAGACCAGGGACCTCAATTTATTATTTGCTAGCATAATTAATAAACTGATTATTAATTACCCAGAAACTCTCTCTTTTCATTCATTGTATCCTTAGAAATTAATATAGTGCCTGGTACATAGTAAGTATTTAAGAAATGAGGGTTGAATAACTGAAAAGTCTAAATAATCATAGAATATTAGAAGTCAAAGGAGCTTAGGGGTCATCTAATCCAACCCATACTTGAATACAATATTTTCTAAAATGTTCTAAGTATCTTTCAATGATTTTAGTATTTATTAGATATACAGATATCCTCATCTTCCTCCCAAACCTTTTATACATGTTTTCAATCTGATTGAAGCCCATTAAGTACATATGATCACATTCAAATGTCAGCAGGAAATAGTTTCTTGAGAAAAATAAATTTTCGTATTTGTTCATTGCAGTTATAGCAAACTGATTTCTGTTTTCTTAATGGTTCCATAAAGGGAAACTAGGGCTTGACACCAAAAACAAAAGTCTTCTATTCATTTTCAGTTTAGAACATCTTTTTCAATTGAAAGATTTCTTCTGGGGCACTGCAGATTTTCTAATCAACTTTCACTCTGGCAAGATTAATCTTACTCATTTGTTAGAAAATTTAATGATCTAGCTCAGTAGCAGGTTAACAAACACTGTTATCTATTCTTGTCTAATTATAGGAGATTTTCTACATTTCTCCACCCACTAATTCCCCTTCTCCTTCACAGAGGTAACTTTAACTCATATGTGTTAATGAAAACTTTAAATCTACAAACAGGCAAGGTTTCTGAGTAACAGATATACCTTTCTCCTATTGTTATTACTTGTCAATATATAACCACACAATTCTCATTGACTGGGTTCAGAAACTGGTAGTATCCCAAATAAAACAGAATTATTATAAAAGAGGATCCAGTATTATTCAACATTTTTGATATAGCATAATTTTTCTTTTTGTTGGTGTTTGGTTGGGTGGATAGGTGGTGGGGGGGTATGTGGTGAGGGGGAAAAAGCAATGACATTTGTAGTTCACATTTAATTCTGAATCTAACTAAACCATTTCTCCATCCCCTAGTGACACATGGAAAATCCTCAGTCCCCAGAAATCATATTTCCCATTTGGTTTGGTTTTGGGAAGACTTGCTGTGCACAGGTGGCCCAATTAGGCCCTTATATATTCATACACATACAAAACTGGAAGTTACAAAGAGGCAGATTTCAACTCAATGAGGGATATTTCTATTAATCTAAATTGTTTAAAAATGGAATCAGCACTCCATCACGTTATGAGAGCCCTGTCTCTAATAGTATTCAAATACAAGTTAGACAACCCTTTCTCAGGTGTTTTGTGAAAGGATATACTACACTGAGAGAAAAGTTAGACAAGCTAACCTTTTAGGTCTGTTATTCAATATTTCTAATTAAATGTTGTAAAATTATTTTAAGTTTAGGAAAAAAATTCAACTATTATTTTTCTAAGTAATTTGCTTTCAGCTATTTTACAAAATGTACATTACAGAAGCTAATGAGTAGTTAATTTCCCTTAGAATACATTTTCTTGGTTTATACGTCATACACTGGAATATCATGTAGGAATCAGATATTTATTAGTGACAAGATGAGATAGAGAAAAAATTACCAGGATCTAGAGTCTAAACAGATTTCCCTAGAGTGGGGCAGGTCCCAGTGATAATATATTATTCTTTCCCCAGGCCCCACCCAAGACTAGTTAGAAATTGAGGTTCATTAGGTTCCATAGGCCCGATTTTGAGAAACAAGAGGAAAGTTGTTGTAGGTAGGAATTTTCTACATAGGTCAGGTCAGCTACATTTTGATGAAAGCTATGCTCACTATCTGGGATATAAATTTTGGAACTCTGGGAGAAGATGAGGTAGGTATATTGAAATCAGGATGACAAATGATTAAAGAAATAAATCCTAGTGGAATCTTCAAGGGATAAGCTCTAGAGCATATGAACAGTTCTGTTCTACATCCTCTGTGGAATTTGCCTCAGCTAAAAAATTACCACTTCTGTGGCTCTCAGTTCTGGATATCCTGTAGACCTTTCAAAGTGGCAGCAGATTAGTAGTCAATAAGAGATTTATATACCTTAAAGTAGACCAGGGATAAGTCATAGGAAGCTATTCCAGGAAGTGAGTGTCTCTTGGTGTCAAGAGTGTCTGTCAGCAGGCAAAAAACGACAATTCAGGGAGATAGTGGTCAAGGTCAAGGATTTATGGCAGCAGGTAATCAGGAACCTGGGCCACTGGGGTTTAGGTATAGGGTTTTTACTCTCAGGAAGATGGAGTTTAGCAAAGCAGGACCTGTATCATAGAGGAATTAAAGTTCTGAGTCGGGAAGCAGGCAAGGACAAAAGAGGAGGTGATAAGACAAGAACCCACATAATTAGAACATCAGTTAAATGATAGGGCTTAGCCATAATGAATAAGAAAATATTCCACTTTCTGAAAGTAAGGTACAGTCAGAGAAATGACAGAAATCAGGCTGATCATGTTGGGATTCTGAGTTTATATTTATGCTAATTAAGTGCTGAATTAGTCCCTGAGTCTAGACCTGAGATGGGCCTAGTTGATCACAGAGCTTTAAGTAGGTAGTTACATAAGCCAATCTGTTTTATCATCTCACCTTTCAACAAAGGTGTTCCCTCTAAGGTCACCAGTGTGCTTTTAGTTACTTCATGACCCTTTCTCAATTGCCCTTCTTAACCTAACCAAAAAAAAAAAATGACACTACTGAATATTTTAAATTTTTTTTTTTTAATTTTTGTTTTTTTGTGATACTGCTCGCTCCAGGATCACCTTCAACCTAAGTGATAACTTTTACATACTTAGTCTCCTCTACTGAATTATCAATCATATTCTACCCTAAGTTTTTATCCTGGACCATCCTCACTCATCTTTCTATACCCTCTATTTTGGTGAACTCATCAACTCTCATTGTAGATAACTTCCAAATGTTAGCACTCATTTGTCTCCCAAACTCAGTCCACCATTACCAATTGCTAGCTGTACACCTTCAACTGGATATCCCATATAAAACCTCAAATTTCCAAAACAGAACATTTTGTCTCTGTCCCTAAAATCATCCCTCATCTAGAATTTCCTTTTTTTTGTGGGGAAATTACCATCTTTGCAGTTACCTAGATTCCCAACCTCAGTGTACTACTTGACTTTTCCTTCTGTTTCCCCTATCTAACTAATCACCGAGTAATATTGTCTATGCCTCCACAATGTATCTCATATATACAATGTTTGTCCATTTAAATGGTCACTGATCATTTCCATAACTTTACCTGTACCTCTTAGAATTCTGGGTTCCATTAATGGTCAACTACACTCCCCACCTCAAACATCTGGTATTCCTTTTTTTTTGCATCTTCTTTTTTACATATTCATTATGTAAGCTCTTTGAGGGTAGGGACTATCTTTTGCCCCTTGTTATATCTTCTGAACTTCACATAATACCTGGAACATAGCAGGCACTTAGTAAATGTTTATTGATTGTTTGGTTGATTCATATCTTCTCCCCTCTCCCACAATAGAATGTAGCTTCTAAGGGCCGAGACTATTCTTTCTTTGTCTTGTACCTGGTGCCATACCTTATAACTTATTCTTTCATATGTTCTTACTGGACTGGATTGAATTGGTTTATCATGCACATCCTAGAACCACAAGACTAAGGCATTTGAAGGAAGGTAGAAAGGAGGAGGAATAGAAGAATAGGAGTCTATGTATTTTACAGTTTTAGAATGTTTGTAAAGCTTTGTTCTTGTCATTTTGAAGTCTTTGTTTTCGAATGAGATTTAATAAAATTTCACTAAAATTTACTGGTACCTCCACAAGGCTGCCATTTTGATGGCCCATCATCTCACTGATGTGAGCCTAGATTCCACAGGTTCTGCAATAAAAACTTTAGCTTCTTAGAGTAGGAGCCTCACCCCATTGGAAAGGCTTTGAGTTTGAACCTGCCAAAATTTGTACCAAAATAGTTTGGTAAACTTCTATAATTAAAGGAAAGTTTAAAAAAAGCAAAAACCTTATAAGTTGTGATAGACTGACTTGCATTCATACCAAAGTGTTATAACAAATTCTTTCCTGAGAAAAAAGTTGTTAGGACTCAGAATAAAGAGGGGAAAAGAACCCAAGGGAACTGAGCCTGAAGAGTAGAATTTGAAGACGAAATAGAAGGAAGGCAACATAGGGCAAAAGAGTAGACTCCTTCTTCTACAGTTCAACTAAAAGAATTACAGAATAAAATCTCCCACAATGTAATCACAACGTTAAAATAGGAATTAAGAAATTTTCATAATTTTACTGAAATGCTGTGAGTCCTTAATCAGTCTGAGATGATTATGAGGCTTTGACTGTTTAAATAAAGGCAAAGAACACCAATGACAAGGAACCACTTTGTGATTGGGTGAACAAAGCAATCACACCCCTTAGTCCTAAACATAAAAACTACAAGTTAGTGCAAGTCAGTTTGGTAGTTTGGCAGCACAGTACAGCATTCCCAGTTCAGACTCTTATCAGTTCAATAACTAGAACCAGAAGTGGAAGAAGAACCAAACCCTAAAAAAAGAATCATCATCATCATCTTCTTCTTCTTCTTCTTCTTTTTGGAGGGGGGAAGGTAGGGCAATTGGGGTTAAGTGACATGCCCAAGGTCACATGGATAATTTTGTTTTAAGTGTCTGAGGCTGGATTTGAATTCAGGTCCTCCTGACTCCAGGGCTGGTGCTCTATTCACTGCACCACCTAGCCACCCCTTCTTCTTCTTCTTCCATGGATTTTTGTTTTCAAACAAATTTATTGATTCTGGATTTTTATTCAGTCTGATTTAAAGACAAAGACCTCCTCTTCTCTATCATCAGTCATTTCAACAGAGAGATTGGACCAGTAAGAGACAATACAACCTCTTAGAAAACCCAAATGTATTCTTACTCTATTAACATACTTATTTTTAAACTCTAACATTTCAGCAGGGGAATAAATAAAACTTCCTAAGAAATATACCTATCCACAAATTAACTTCAAGACAGGGTATTCCCTATCACTTGAACTTGTAAAAAAAATCCAGCTATAAGTGTTATTATTATTAATTAAGAATAGGGGAGACTACTGAATCATTAGTCTAATGCTTAGTGTCTCTTTTGTCTCTTTGTGAGTAATGGGGTGAGGAAAGTATATGTTGGGGGCACAGAGAGGTATACTTCTCAAACTGGTGCCAGAACTTTCTAAAAAAAAAAAAAAGGTCCTCCTAGAGTTTAAGTCATTAGTCACTTCTATTCTCAAATAATTTCAATTCCAAAGATAAACACTTCCTCTCAACTGATCAAGCCTTCTGATATTACTAGATATGGAGAAAGAAACAAAACAAGATTTGGCAACTGATTGACTATATGTGGTTGGTAAGAGTGAGAAGTTAAGGATGACAACAACATCACATACCTTAGAGGACTGGATTGTGATGCCTCTGACAGTAACTGTTAAATTCATTAGAAGGATGGGTTTGGGGGAAAAGAGAGTTTTGTTTTAGATGTGTCCAAGTTTAAGATCTTATAGTTTATTCAGTTTTAACCACCCACAATTGTATAGCTTTCTTTCAATAATAATGCAGAGCTGGAAAAAATGTTCTTTTGTTTTCCAAATTAACATACACATGTGTATACATGTGCTCATATATTTATGCATATACATTCATATGACTACACATTTCAAGGTGAATTTTCCTGGATGACTTAAAGAAAGGTTGTTTAGTAAATTATTAATAGTGAAGAATAAACCAGGGTTTTGTGAATGAAAATGGTTTAAGCTAAGCAGGTTTTAAATGTAATGCAAATATCTTCTCTTTGATTTACTTTAATTTTTCATGTCATTTTAGTCTTTTTAGGATAGAACTAGTCTCTTATAAATACTTGTTAGAGGGGGGCCTTGCACGAGGAGGAGCTGTGGGTGCCTAGCAACGGAGGAGGGGGCAGGAGGGGCAGAGAGGAGGGGGAGCCAGGGAGAAGAGGGAGAGAAAATGGGGAGGGGGAGAGGCCATGTGGTCTGAGCACTTCCGAGGCACTGCCAGGAGACTGCGCCAGACTGTGCTCCCTGCCACTGTCCCAAGAGGGCATTGTCAGAGGCCCCCAGCCTGGCCCTCGACCCCCCACGATGCCTCACGTGGCAGGACCGAGAAGCTTGAGGGGCGGGCTGCAGCCTCCGGGCTGAGCAAAGAAGACATCCAGAGAGCCCGGGCAGCAGCCTGGCCCAGAGTGGGGCTGAGGCCCCAGCTGAGTGAGCGTGCCCGGGAGCGAAAGGTTCCTGCTTCTCGAATCAGCGGCCTGGCCAACTTTGGGGGACTGGCAGTGGGCCTGAGCCTCGGTGCCCTGGTTGAAGTGGCCAAGACATCATTGTCAGGAGGGCATGCACGTGGGGAAGGTGGCCCTACCCTGGGCACCAGCCCCTTCCTCTCTGAAGCCAATGCTGAGAGGATAGTGAAGACTCTGTGTACTGTTCGAGGAGCAGCACTCAAGGTTGGCCAGATGTTAAGCATCCAGGACAACAGCTTCATCAGCCCCCAGCTGCAGCGCATCTTTGAGAGGGTCCGGCAGAGCGCTGACTTCATGCCTCAGTGGCAGATGATGAGAGTCCTGGAAGAAGAACTGGGCAGGAACTGGCATACCAAGATGGCCTCCCTGGAAGAGAGACCCTTTGCTGCTGCCTCCATTGGTCAGGTCCACCAGGGTGTCCTACCAGATGGGACTGAGGTGGCTGTGAAGATCCAGTACCCAGGTGTGGCCCAGAGTATCCAGAGTGATGTGGAGAATCTGCTGGCAGTGTTGAAGATGAGTGTGACCTTGCCCGAAGGCCTCTTTGCGGAGCAGAGTCTCCAGGCCTTGCAGTGGGAGCTGGCCTGGGAGTGTGATTATCGCCAGTAGGCTGCCTGTGCCCGCACCTTCAGGCAACTCCTGGAAGGTGACCGTTTTTTTCGGGTACCCGCAGTGATTGAGGAGCTGAGCACAGGTCGGGTGCTGGCCATGGAGCTGGCCAACGGGGTGCCCCTGGACCAGTGCCAGGGCCTGAGCCAAGATGTCCGGAACCAGATCTGCCGTGAGCTCCTGCGGCTCTGTCTTCGGGAACTGTTTGAGTTCCGATTCATGCAGACGGACCCCAACTGGGCCAACTTCCTGTATGATCTCTCCAGCCACAAGGTGACCCTGCTGGATTTCGGGGCAAGCCGGCAGTTTGGATCAGAGTTCACAGACCACTACATTGAGGTGGTAAAGGCTGCTGCAGATGGTGACCGAGCTCGGGTCCTAAAGAAATCCCAGGACCTGAAGTTCCTGACAGGTTTTGAAACCAAGGCGTTTTCAGAGGCCCATGTGGAAGCAGTCATGATCCTAGGGGAGCCCTTTGCTAGTGCTGGCCCCTATGATTTTGGCACAGGGGACACAGCTCGCCGGGTGCAGAATCTGGTGCCCATAATGCTTCGCCATCGGCTCTGCCCACCACCAGAGGAGACCTATGCCCTTCACCGAAAGCTGGCAGGGGCTTTCCTGGCCTGTGCCCGACTTGGAGCCAACATCTCCTGTGGGGACTTGTTCCATGAGGTCTACGAGCATTATTGGGCTCCTCAACCTTCAGGCTAACTCTGACCCTTCAGGAAATCACTGGCCAGCCCTCACTCCAGGACCCAAGGACTTGATGCAGGAGCTCTCAGGGTTCCTTCAGTGACTCACCTTGGGACCACCCCAATAGCTCCCAGAGACCTTTAGGGAGCCCCTCACCAGGTCTTAGATTCATCTGTCCCTGCTCATCCACATGGCTTCCAGTTACTGTGCTAGGCCGGGAAACTCATCAGGGCCCTCCCACACACACATAACCCCTGGAACTTAGTGACCACCCCCTCTTCCTCCTGTTCTGAGCCCCAACCCAGCCCCCATCAAGGGGAGTGGAGTTCCAGATGGCCTGTATGCCTGGATCCTCCCTCCCCCACCAGCTGTCTTCAGACCCAATGGGCAGTGCATTCAATGATATCCTAAATAAAGGGGAACCGCCCTCCCTCTCCTAAAAAAAAAAAAAAATAAATAAATAAATACTTGTTAGAGATCAGCAAAATCCTTGATTGTAATTTTTACAATTCATCATTGTACTGAACCCTTCTAGTCCTTACTCTGCCATTAAACCATTCAATGATATTAACCAAGCTACTTAGTTGTCTTAAGGTGCTTTACTTGTAAAAAAAAAAATGAGCAGGCAGGACTAGATTATCTCCAAGGTCCCTTCCAACTTTATGACTCTATGATTCTGTGAATTACAGGCCTTCTTTTGTTCTCTTTAGAGTTTTACTACATCAGTCAAGAAGCTTGAAGTATAATTGGTTACATAATAAATT
This sequence comes from Gymnobelideus leadbeateri, assembly GCA_011680675.1. NCBI lineage: Eukaryota > Metazoa > Chordata > Mammalia > Diprotodontia > Petauridae > Gymnobelideus > Gymnobelideus leadbeateri. Next base: position 261,232 of record WOXC01007852.1, on the reverse strand, counting down.
TAAATATAAAAGCAATCAGGATTTGGAATTTTATTAATCTAGGCCAAATTCTCATTTCTGTTGTTTTTAACAATGTCTATTATATATATATATATTTTATTTTCTAGAATTAAGAATTATAATAATATATTTTATACCTATACTCCTTGGTGCACCAAATGGTGTTTGATGTACACCAAATGTTGCCTTTAGGACAAAGATGCCATTTTTTATATCACATAATTCGAGGAAAATTTTTTATTGTCCCTTAGACTCATAGAACTTCAGTTAAAAGGAACTTTGACGCTAATTTATAATATTTTCTGATATGTAGCTTAATTTGAAAATTTTTTAAAGTTCATCCCCAAAGAAATCAAAAGGAAAGGCTGACGTTATTAAATTATTGCATTTTTCCATTATCAGTGTGAGCCATTAAAATAATGAAACCTAGGACATTGTGTATGTATTACATATGTGTTATATATACATGTGTGTATATACACATATACACATATATGTATGTGTCTTGCATTTTTCACATGGGTAGAATATAGATTTTTCTTATTACTAGCATTACTACTAAATATTCTGCATTAGCATTAGACTCTAGAAATATCTTTAGAGCTAAAATTTTAACTCAAAACCTGTTGGAAAGGTGACCCAAAAACTCTCTTTGCTATATAAGCATATTAATAGGAATGCTTACTGAATGCTGAATTTCAAGACATGGATTCTCTGCCTTTTACTATTTATGTGACTTTGAAGAAGTCATTTAACTTTCTAAGGTCAAGTTTTCTGAGTCTCAGTTTCCTCATCTCTAAAATGGAAAGCTTTGATTAGATGCCCCCCAAAGTACCTTCAAACTCTAAATCTATGATCCTATGATCTGGGTTCAAGTAGTGTCTTTACCACTTATTACACTGAGCTAATCACTTGTCTTTTGTGAGGTTTGGTTTATCTGGGATTCAGCTGCCTCATATTTATATTGAAAGGATGCCCTTACAGTACCTTCTGGCTATCAATACAACTATTTCTTATTTTATGTAAGAGGTTAACATTTTAACTTGTAAAGACATTAAATCTTTGAGTTTGAATAGCTAAATAAAAATGAGAAATCCCCTCCCCTTTTTTTTTTTTGCTTTTTGAAGGGCAATTGGGGTTAAGTAACTTGCCCGAGGTCACACGGCTAGCTTTTTGTTTGTGTGTGTTAAGTGTCTGAGTCCGAATCAGAACTCAGGTCCTTCTGACTCCAGGGCCAGCACTGTGCCACCTAGCCACCCCCTCCCCTTTTTTTTCTAATTTTTATTTTTAAAAATTGACATTTAAAGAATGTGGCACCCTGTAAATTTATACTTACTTTAATACTTCAATGATAGCAGATTCTCTCAATGTGGACAATCCCTCCATGGTAGTGTCACAATTTTCTAACATTTTCATTCAGCTAAAGGTATTTTGCCTCTTCAGACTTGGTAGAGTTCTTGAGTTAAGTCAGTATTACTATCAGTTAGTGCCAAAGAACAATGTGAAGGAGAAATCATGCACCACCAATCAATCAAGCAATCAATCAATAAGTATTTATTAAATGCCTACTATGTGCAAATTGATTATTCAGTCACTCAGATCTGAAGTTAGTCAACATTGGTATAACAATCAATGAAAATCATGGTAACCTGGTCTGAGGCTCATTGATAGATAGCACCAGCCAGTGACACTAGTGGGAAAAGGGAAAGGATATATTCCCATTCCTTCCTGTGACCCTTAATTATTTCTAGGGTCTTTAGGAGTAACTGATTCCCAAATTCATGTGCCAAGCTTGTACAGTTGAATCTTGCTTTGTCTTAATAGCTCCAAACTCCCACATCACCTCCCATTGATTAAAACTTTTATCTCTCTACTATAGAGAAGGATTAAATAACACACACACACACACAGACACACACACAGAGACACACACACAAACACAAACACACACTCTCACCCATACACAGCATTTCTGCTGGCCAAAAGTGATTTATACTAGGTAAATGAGATCTAAATGAAAATCAATATATAATGAACAAATTTGCCTATATAGCTAACTCAGAGAGTGAAAAAAAAGAAGAGTTCCCAGATTCATCCCATTCCTTTGGCAAGTACTCACAGTACACATTTATAGCTAGAAAAACCTACTGCTATATCACAGCATAGGATCAGTACAGATCTGGTAAGTCCTCATGACTTATTTCCTAGAAATTTTTTGTTTCCATATTGATCTCTCACGTCCCTTCTTCCTGATTGCCTGGGCTCTGAAATAAACTACCCAAATATCCTTTTCTCCATCACCACTACAATATATTAAGCTCTTCCTTAAAGGAATTCCCTAAGTGATATAGCTAGAGAAAGAGATTTTTGGGAAACTCTCTAACTTGTGTACATAAAGAAGAAACAAATCTTTTCAAGATTAGACTGAAATACAAAAAGAAAATCTAGGACAAATAACAATATTGTCTTTTCCTAACAGCAGAAAAAAAGTGGTAAAAATGATATCTATTAAGTATATATAGAATAATTTTACATATTATATATGCATATATACATATGTACATAACACACATGTGTGTATGTGTGTGTGCATACACATGCCTATTTGTGTCTAATAATGGCCATCCTTGGGAAGGGGGAAGAAAAAATTTACATGATAATTTGTTATTTAACATGAATAGCAAATTGTGCATAGTAGATTTTCTGCTTCACATACAAATCATCTCTTTATTGTACTATGTTATGGAAATACTTGTTTCATTTCATAAATTAAGAATAAAATTAAAAAGATAATCTATACTATTGTCTGAAATACGCACATATTAAAAAGCAGTGATGGTTTTCCTCCTTCCTGCTGCTTCTTGTTTTGGTAAGTATAATTTTTAATTTCATCTTTTTATTTTTGCTTATTTAGATTTTTCGGTTTTCTTTTCTTCTTCCACCTTTCTAATAGTTTTTTCATGTTTTCTGAGAGATGAGGAGCTTTAAAATTCTCTTGCTTTTTCTGCATAAGCAATAGCTCCAATAGACCCCCAAAAAGAACAATTCAAAGAAAAATTTCAAAAGTATATTTTTTTACTTTTTCTTGTCTTCCTCAAAGTATTTCAACCTCCACTTCAATTCCCCATTTTCCCCCATTTTTCTACATTCTTCTTATATTTCTTTACTGTCTTGTGAAATTTAGTTTCACTGCTCTTTTCTGTTCATATATCTTTTCTGTATGTAACTTACTATGAAAAGCTGCTAATAGTATAGTATAGTCATAGTATAGTATAGTATAGTCATAGTATCTTAGATTTAGAGCTGGAAGAAACTTTGGTGGATCACTGAATTCATGCCTTCATTTTATAATAGAAGAAAAACCCAAATTAAAAAAAAAATGATCCAAAGTAATACAGACAATGAGTGACAGAGGCATAATAGAAACCAAAATGCACCGAAGATGCAAAGACAAAAACAAAACAACCTTTGTCCTGAATAAGATTACATTCTATTTGAGAAACAACTTATATATGCATAAGTAAATAAAATATATAATCAAAATAAATATAAGGCAAATTTTTTTAGAGTAGGGCAGAGGGATCTGAAAGGTAAAAAGGTCCTATGTAAGTGGTAGCACTCAATAAGAGATTTAAAGGAAACTAGGAATTACTAAGAGGCTGAAATAAGAAGGAAGTATACTGCAGACACAGAAAACAGACTGTCCAAAGTCAAAAAGGAAATGGAATGTCACGTATGAAGTCAGTTTAACTCGAATATACATCTCATGAATAGAAATCATTTGCACTCTTACTGGAAAATGATATTATAATCATGTACACTTAATAAAATAAAATCATCATGGCATGATGGCTAGAGGTCAGGGCTTGGCAACAACAGCAACAACAAAAAATTTCTAGTTTTAAATCATGCCTCTGATACTTACTACTTAACTGATACTGGGCAAATGACTTGATATCTATGTGTCTCAGGAAAGTTCCTAGGATTTAGCTATGAAATTGTAGATAAATGTGATCTACATCGGTTGGAGAGGAATGATTTGTCTCTTTTCTATTTGCATGTGACAAAATCACAGATTCTTCTTATATACCTATTCACATTACAATTCTCTTTTCAAATAAAGACTTGTCTCTGCTCTAAATGTATGAACCAATAAGAGTGCAGTATATTGAGCACAATCTGCCAGGACATGCTGTTGACAATGCTAAAAGATGTCAGTTTCATAAAAGTAGTGGAATAACTGTAAAAACAGTGGATATTCATGAAGAGTCTTGATAGCAGCATTTCAAGTTTCACCACCACCCCCAGCAGTAGGTAGAACTTGAGTTTTCCTTTTCCAAATGTTAAATAATCGGACAATATCACTTCAATTGTTTACCATGCACCTGCCTAGAAACAAACTAAAAGATCTAACATTTTTTTCTATATCTATTGCCAAATACCAAACTGCATTCATTTGATATTTCAATGACCTCTACTCCTTATTTTCTAGCTTCCTTGTCTCTGAAGACTCTATTTCCCAAAGTGCTTAGTTACTGAATCTAACAAATCTGGAAAGATTGTGGTGAAAGCAGAAAAATGGACACTGAATGAGTCAATACAACAATAGCTGCAACTGTTCTAGGATTATCTGACCATGCTATGTGAGAGGATTCAGTGGGGTGGGACAAGGATTTTGCTTCTTTGTAATTTATTTTTCAAATTAATTAATTTATTTTATTTTTTGCTCTAGTAGGTGTTGCTATGTAAGCAGGTGTTTCTTTCAGATAGTTATGAGAGAAAAAAAGGGAAGGGGAAAGGAAAGGAAAGTAAGAGAGGGGATGGAGGAAAAACCTTTTAGCTAATATTCCATTCTCATTCAAGAGAAGAAAATGTTGCTCATACTATATAAATTACTTCATGCTTTTTTTTTGTCCCTAGCCTGGCATTTGGACAACCTTTCTTGCTTCCTCTGAGGTACAAATCCCTGACTCTTCTTCACTAGGCACAGACTCCTAGCCTGTGTATTTTGGAATAGATTTCCAGAAATTTGACTATTCTCTAGACAGCAAAATGATTTCCTATTTACTTTCTCAAAAGGTCCTAGGCCTAAAGTCCATTTAGAAATGTTATTGCTTTTCTGTTCACCATCCATAGAAGTCTCTGGTCTCTTGTTTATACAAGGACAGGTAGCTAAACTTTTGTCTATTCTCTGAGAACTCCCTGGTTTCTTGTCTTTTTTCCTCATCCTTAGCCTAATATCTTTCACCAGAAATTTCCCTAACTTCAGGCTGCCTGGAAACAAAAAAGACCCTACCTCTCTTTTTACTCTTCTCTTCAGTTAGTTCTCTGACCTCCTATCCATCAGGACATAGACACGTTCCTCACTTGTCAGTTCTCTGTTTTCTTCCCTTATCTCCTGGTCAGTTGGAGACAGATTCCTGGACCTTTGTTTTTGCTGTAACAGTTCATGAATCAGTCCTCAGACAGTATCCCTTCAGTCATCTCTGCTGACCTTCCTGGTCCCTGATAAGTGGCTACTGCTTGGATATCATCTTGGATAAAACATGTGGAGCAAAATCTTTAATTAACCTAGGGTGTCAGATAATATCAAGAGTCTACTAAAACATCATTACCAGAAGGAAAACAATATAGAGTGGATGTATGTAGTTAAGGACAAAGAAAAGCTAAAGTAGGAAAGACAGGACAATTAAGGCCCATGAGGCAGAACCTTCAGAGGAGAGAGGGACAATGTATCTATGAGAAAATATGGAAAAGCCTTGCATTCCTATCTACCACTTTTGTTTCAGCTTCTTAAAGATCATTGTCATATACTATAATTAATTTCCCTCCAGAAGATATACCATTAGGTACCTATCAGAATGCAATTTGTAAAATTCCTAGAAATTTAAAAGTTTCCTCCACTTTCTCCAATAACTCAGATTCAACATGATTCTTCTAGGAACACCCAATCAGTGCTCTCCCCAAGACTGCTTCTTGTGCAAGAGGTCTTCCTGGATTCTTGAACTACATAGTGTTACTATAAGCCTTTATGAATTACAATCACAGGTTAATTATAAAAAGGTTGAAAGTACTCTCTAGGCTTCTGGGAGCAGTAGCAACAGTGAACAATCTCAGAGACTCCTTTTTTCCCCTTTATGTACTATTGCTCTGTGCTATTGAAATGCAAGGTTAGAGTGTTTTAAGTGAAGAATCTACTGCATTGTATAGTGAGATCCTGATTAGCATAAATAATGTATCCTCTGACATGACTGAATTCTCACACTGTATATCTTCATTGGGTTAGAACCAGTTACCAAATTGTATAGAATAATAGCTATAAGTAGTTCAAATTCAAATATATATGACTAGTTCAGAAGATCCATTATTTGTACTACTTTGGACTTAGCTGAAGTAAAAAAGACACGTGTCCCAGTTTCTACCATTTACTATCTAGGAGACTATGGGATATTGTTGTTGTTATATGTGCTTCCTTTTCAAAGAGGATCAATGGTAGCATGATGTTGGGTCAAATAATGGGTGATGGGTGATGATTTGATTTGTGCATGAATTGGATTTAAGTGAAGCATAGTTGCACAAAGTTGTCAACCTCACATTCTCTTCCAGAGTCATCAAAGTCCAGTGGAAGGATAAAAGTCAAGAAGACTGGTGATGACCTTGGCATTTTTGATTTCTGACCAAGTTCTAAGCACTCTATAGTGCCCACTTCAGTTACCTTCATGGATGTTGGAACAAATTGTTTTCATCTGCCCATTCCACCAGTGGAAGTCTTCACATGCTTTGGGCAGACATTCCTCTAATTCACCAATGGCTTTGAGGTCTTTTGGTCACCTTCAACCTGGGTTAGACTATATGCCAAGATGATTTTATTGGAGTGTGGCTGCTATGTGTGCTACAGCTTTTCTGAATCACAAGTGAAAGTTGGGTGATAATGGGAATGTCACCTGTTGCTTCCAATCTCACCACTATTGATGGTCTGTTCAACTTTAGGTAGTTTGCAGAGAGTCTGATCAAGAAGGAAAAAAAGCAGGATGGGGGGAGATTTTAAGTGAGTCAATCAAAATATATTTATTAAGTGCCTACTCTTTATGAGGTACTGTGCTAAACCCACGAATATAAGAAAATGAAAAAGATAGTCCCTGCTCTCAAGTAGTTTACAGTCTAAGGCAAGAAACACATGCAAATGATTATGTACAAACAAGCTATATACAATTATATATAAAGATTACATACAGGGTAATTATATATATATATATATATATATATATATGTAGAATATATACAAGATAAATTATAAATAATCAACAGAAGGAAGACTCTAGAATTAAGGGGAATTTAGGCAGGCTTCCTATGGAAAATTATATTTTAGCTGAGACTTGAAGGAAGACAAAGAAACCAGAAGGTAGAATTTAGAAGGAAGAGTATTTCAGGCATGGGAAAGAGCCAAAGAAAATGCCTGGAGTCAGGAGACAGAGTAGCTTGTTTAATGAAAACTAAAGAGGTCAGTGTCATTGGATTGCAGAATACTTGGATGTAGGAAAGGTATATGGAGAAGAAGACTAGAAAGGTAGGGAGAGGTACAAGTTATGAAGGGCTTAGAATATCAAAGAGATAAAAAACTATATATTTAATACTGAAGGTAATATTGAGCCACTGGTATTTATTGAATAGAGAGGGAGAAAAGGTCATTTTGGCAGGTGAGAGGAGAATAGTTTAGAGTAGAGAGAGAAATGTGGCATGGAGATCAAATAGCAGTTGCAATAGTCCAGGCATGAGGTAATAAGGGCCTGAACCAGAGAGGGAGTGAGAGATATTGCAAAGGAAAATCGACAGGACTTGGTAACAGATTGGACCTAAAAGGTGAGAAACAGTGAGTAACTGAAGATGACACCAGTTGGCAGTCTGACTGGCTGGGGGGAATGACAGTAACAGGAATTTGGGAGGGTGGGGGAGAGGGGGTAGTTAAGAAGTTTAATTTTGACCATATTGAGTTTGAGATGATCAGTAGATAGGTGGAAGCCTGGAGGTCCATAGAGAGTTTAATGACAGATAAGTGGACTTAAAAAAAATCAAATAACAGAAATGATAATTTAATACATGGGAGCTAATGAGATAATCATTTGAAATAATAGAGAGGGAGAAGAGAAAAGGCCCTAGATATAAAATTATATATACATATATATATGTAAATGAAAACATGTAGGTTTTCATTTAATATGGAAATTTAAATAATTTAGAGGGGATACAGATCCACATTCTTAGGGACACTGTGGGATCCCATCAATTAGGAAAAAGAACTAGCCTTATACAAAATAAATCCATTGACTTGTCAGTGCATGGATTTCTCAACATGCCTTTCATAACACTTTTTATTCCAGTTTTTATTTGTATCACAGTCATTATAATAAATCAAGACCAAACAATCTATACACAACATCATGGAGGCCTGAGTGGTGTTTAATACAGTCTCACAGGGTAAGGCAAAATAGCTACAACTATAGCTACCCACAACCCCACTATACTTTTGCTTTAAAAAAAAAAGTCTTTTTAAGCTGTTTCTAAGTTATCTAAGTAGAGAATAAATATTTATTGTGCATTTTATAGTTTTACCAGAAGAATGCTATTGTAAAAGGAATTAGTCAGAACTTGGTACTGACATTAAAAGAAGAGGAAGGAGAATAAGGGAAAAGGAAGGGGAAAGACAAAGGGGGAAATAAGGAGAAAGCAAATGGGAAAGAAAATGGGGAAAGGAAGTGGAAAGGAGAAGGGGTTCCAGTAATAAGCTTCCACAAACACCATCAAGTTATTTTGGAAGCTTTTATCTTTTTTTCAATATCACTTTCCAATTAAATTTGAAATGTACATAAATATCTCTAGGATATGACAAACCCAATTCAGTCATAGAACATCTGCAAAACATTAGAAATAGAAACAAGAAAAATAATATTTTTTTCTTTCTTTAAAAACAAAAGATGAACAGCAGCAGCAGTATTTTACTTCTATCAAGTTATCTCAGATACAAAATTCACTAATGTAGATTTTAAAAATCATAAAGCATCTATAATTCAGGTAGAATCATATAAAAATCCCACTTCAAGCAAGTCCTTAGTAATTTATTACAGTTCAAGAGATGGCATTACCTTTTTTTAAAAAGTGTGTTTCTCTGTAGCTTTAAATACCTGAGAATTTCAAGTATGCAATAAAAATTGCCCTTGCCTAGTAATTGTACATTTTGACATTAAAATACTCACTTTATTACTAAAGTTCACTCAGCTCATGCATTGGATTAAAATTAAAGTTAATGTAGTATACTTTTAGCTAAACTAAATATGCATATGCATTTATATTCATTTACAAACCATTTTGAAGTATTCTTCAATTTAAAGTTTATATCTGTGACTTCCAATATACTTGTCAGACAGAAATGATGATATATAAAAGAAAAAAAAACCTTAATCATGCATCTTTAATCAGACCCTCATAACATCCTTAGACTTAGATATGCTATAAATAGCATAATTCTATTCCATTTCAGCTATTATCCTTAAAAGGAAAATCATGTCTACAGTAATGAAACTGCTCATTTATGGAGCATTATTGTAATTTTAATAGGAAAAATAATTTCAAAAAAGACTAGGATTTTGTGTGTAGACAAAATATACATATATTTTCAAAAATCAACTGGAAAGACTCAAAGGGAACTAAGACTTTAGGGTCAAATTTTATAAAACAGCATCATGCTTCTCCAGTGTTAAATATAATGCAAAAGGAAAAGTGCTACTAAAGTCAATGACCATGTTCCTAAGCAGTATCTTTAATATTTGGAATGAATATTAACTATGAAAACTCATGGTGTTTTGTGAAATCTTGTAGTCAAAATCATAGTCAGAGATTTTCTAAATTTATGTCAGCAGAAAGGGAAATAAAGTGATTTTATTTGCTTCTCTGAATAGTCTAAAGTAAAATCTATGTATCATCTACTTAGGAAACCATGGTAATTAATAAAGTCCAGTTCAATTTTTAGTAAATATAGCATCCCACTTAAGAACTTCTTGGTAGTTGAAGATTGATACACTTTATCATGGCAAGCCCTCAAACAGAGATGTTTCTTTTTATACCCAAATAAGGAGAATCAAATGACTTAACCATCTCAAATAATACCTTTGATTGTTATTTCAGTTAAATGAAAGACTTTTGCATATTATGGTAAAATATTTTCTGGGAATTAGGATTTTTGGTCCACATTTAAGTAAGAGAAATAAACTAAAAGGTATAAGTGAATAGGTTGCTGAAGAAATTCAGGGAAATACTAAAAATAGAATTAGCAGTATTTATTTTATTAAAAAGTTGAAATCAATTTAACTTTAGAGTTTATGACTTGCAAACTAAAGTATTTAATATTTAACATGTTTAAATACACTTAGCAGTAGCTTGGTAATCAAAATAAATAATTTATGTCTTCTCAGGAAAATAAATTTATTATAATTAAAATATTTATAAGAAAATATATTCACCTTTCTTGTCGTCAAAGTACAGAGTCTGTTGAGCTGGATTTGACCACTGGAGGGAGGTGTTATCATTTTGATCAACCCTACAGGTCAAATTTGCTGTTCCTCCTTCAACAACTGTAACATTCTGAGTCAGTGGAAACTGCCCTTGGCTGCCTGAAGCGGGGTTAAAAAGAAAATGAAAGTTAGAGAATTGATTTAATTCCAGAAAGCTCTATAATTGGTAGTAAATGTTCTTACTAAAGCGTAAACATTCTTACTAAAGTAATATAAAGCTACAAAAGGAAGAAAATATAATGCAGACATATTTAATAAGCAATAATGCCATAATGTGGATTCTAAAATACTAGCACTTAAGTTTCTTAGAAAGCCCCCCCCGCCATTATTTCTACAAAGAAACTGTGTAGTTGTACACAAAACTTATGTCCTGTAGAGACATCATAATCATAAATTTTTATTGACCCCATATTGACTATGTACCATTATGCTTTATCTTCACAGAAAAGTTTAATAACTTTAGGTGAATTGCATTCTATAAAACCACATTATAATGCAATGGGCACAGGAAAAATACTTCCCTCAATGATCAAACATAAAGGTAATAATTAAAGGTAAAATCTATAAAATGTGACTATCCAAAATTTAAATACCATTTCTGGCATTTAAAAAAAAATAGTATTGCTATTCACAGAGTTTCTGTATTTACCAATTCAAAACGTGAGTGATTTATTTGGAGATGTCAGACTATGTTCCATAACAATAAGGAATGTAACACATCTAATCATGTCTTCTAGGATCATATAGTTTGAACCAGAAGGGTGCTCTGAGATTATATTGTCTAATCCTTTCATTTTACAGATGAGGAAAGTGATATTTAGAAAAGTTAAATCACTTAGATCCCATAGGTACCAAGTGACAAGAGCCAAGATTTGAACTCATTTTCTTTGACTGCAAAACCAGTACTCTTGCCACATCATCACTTTGCCTTCTTCCACAATTAAGTCATACAATTTAAAGCAAAATGTTTAAAACAAATCATAATTTGACTAGTAAAGTTATAGAACATGCAATAAGCATATTATAATTCAGCAAGATAAATTAGAAATATACCAAGACAGATATGAACTAAGCAAAAAAACAAACAGTAGGGTCAACTTCAAAATAATATTATCTGAGCAAAGTAACCCATTAAGTGAAGAATAATTTCTATATTTAAGTACATTAGAGTGACTTAATCATACCCATGAAATATATTTCCATTTTCATTAGTTTCATAATGATTGTACTGTTACTATAAGCACCACTTGGTGTTATGCTCTAGCTCCCAGCATTAAAAAAAAAAAAAATCTTATTACCATGAAGCCTGCTGATTGGCACTGTAATAGACAAAAGGGCCTGAAGGGGAATATTTCTTCACCAACCCAAATGACACAAGTACACAGGTTCATGACCATATTATATAATTAAACCTATCAAGTGTAAGAGAGCTTATACCAGGATCTTTGACAAGTTAAAGACAACAATTCAGAGTCACTATAGCAACTTCACCAGGATACCTCCCTATAATCTTTTGGGTGGAGTTTTCAAATTGGGGTTAGAAGATGTCTAGAATAAATTCTTTGAGAGTTGACTTGAAAGCCATCAAGAGCCAGAGTGGGATGGGTTTTGCTTTCAGCACAGAGATGACCTCTAGTAGGGGAAACATGGAGAACCATCAATCTTGTGAAGTGAGGTGAAGAGAAAAGCCACATCAAAGAAAATGTGAGCAAAGACAGAAAGATAGAATAAATGCTGGATGAACCAAATTGCCAGCTCATAAACATCAAACTCAGCATTATTTTAAGCTGCTTTTTTTCTGTGTGTTTTTTAAAGATATTTTTTCTGCATTGTATTGTATGTGTTTTTAGAAGTCTTTGAGTAATAAAAGATACACTGTATAATTAATTTTTATTAGTTGTCCACAGACCAAGAGTACAGAATAATAGAACAGAAAGAGTTTTTAGAGATCATTGAACTCTCATTGATAATAAGACTAGGTCCACAACTTGTTGGCAACAGGGCTAAGACTAGAACCTGTGGGTTATAGCAGTTGTCCCTCAATTAGGTACTCTTTATCCTATAACAAATATCAATATAACACATTCATGATCTAAGTTTTGGAAATCTTGGGGAAAAGTAACTATTTAACAATTTATAAGTTCATTCCAACTAAAATCAGTGTTAAGTTGGGAAAAGTTTAATAGAATAAAATTTATAAATTGTTGGAAAGAAATTAAAGCACAGTGGAATTTATCTCAAAGAATTTAATATGAAATGCAATATAAGAAAATCAAGTCTATTGACTTGAATATGATCTAGAAATGAGTTTGATAATAGTCATCAGCCACTCAACTGGAGAATTAAGGTCAGACCTATGGTAAATGTATACCAAGAGAGGAAAACAAAAGTTAATTGACATAAAGACTGATAGATGATTACTTGCTAAAAATATATAAGCAAAAAACTTCAGCATTTCAAGGTTTCCATGTCACAGCACCATCATGTAAGTAGATTTGCTATGACTTTTAGCATTTTTTGACCTGCTTATGCTCTATCCCTCTCAGATATCACAGTTTGACAGCTTTTCCTAACATTCTCTCCTTAATTCTCTATTTTGATCAATAGTGACCATGGTGGTGACCAGTGAAACACTACTGGTTACCACTCATCTAGAAAAGTCTTTACTATGACCAATAAGTACTTCTTATATTTAGAAGGGATTTTTTTCCCCTTTGTTCTTTGTCTCTATTTCCCTGCAAATGTTCCTCTTTTCCCTCCTATCAGTCAAAAACCCCACTACTTCCCTACATTATGGTTGTTTTTTGTTTGTTTGTTTGTTTTTTTACTTTGAAGCAATAACTATAACCTCATTCATCAAAGAATACTATTCAATTTGGTTGTTTTTCTTTGTATTGTATAAAATAATTTTGTGTTACTTAGTTCTCCTTAGTCTAATAGAGTCTTACTTGCTCCTGACTGGTCACACTTTTGGAAAACACTTTAGGTTTGTTTTAAATATCTATACTAGAAGAAAATTATTAATTTAAATGACAGAAAAGAGTTTAATGAAGAATGTCTATAAATCATTGTCTAAAGAAACTTCTTTGGACAATACTATTTTTTTTATTACCAGAGTAAGCTACTCTTATTCCCTTTGATGCTTTACTATATTTATAAATCTATGAGTGCAAGATAGTTCAAACTCATCCCTTAACTACAGAACAGACCACTAGGGTCAAAAAATTATGAATTAAAACATATCTTCTGCCAAGCTCAGTGTTAGTTTTACATAAAGTTTTTGCAACACTTTTCACGCAGGTGTTCACTATGTGAACACCAAAGAGTTCTGCACACTTTCCCTATAGGGAATAAAGAAGCCAGAACTCTGGTGGTCCTATTGCTGATGATAATCTGGGAAATACCATCATTCAGACATAGTGGATCCACAGTGAAAAAGCAACATGAGAGATCCCTGAAGCCAGAATTATTGTCAAAGGATTCCTGGCAGGACAAGAGGAATGTCTGAGCATCAACAACAGGGCATGGCTTTGCTTTCCAAAACAGAGTCAATCAAGCCTCACTATCTCCTAAATGGCTGGTGAGTAAAGGCAATAGCTTTCTCCATCTCTCTTCTCCTGTTAAAGATTAAGTGTGGGTCATACCAGTGGATCAGTGCACATTGTGCTTGACTGCTTAGTAACTAAGAGCAATAATCATTTGAGATATATTTAGACAGGCAAAGTTAAGGAGAAAAGAGACAGAGACAGAGAGAGAAGTACAAGTAAGTGTGCTACATTGAATGCTGTTTCAGGGTAAATGATCATATTTATTTGGGCTATTTAGCAGGAAATGAGAATTTCTATTTTTCTTTCTCCTTAAAATGAATAATATTATTGCAAAGAAATGGGTAGCTGTTCTTTTAAAAATAGAGAAAACAAAAAATATATTTTAAAAAATTCTAGAAAGAAAATTTAAAAAAAAACTTTGCATTAGATAGATAATGGTGGGATTTTGTTCTCTATTTATTGAATAGAAGGAAAGAAGGAAGGAAGAAAGGAAGAAAAGAAGGAAGGGAACTATATGTGGCAAAAATTGATCAGTTGATCCTGTTAAACTTTTTAATAGAAATGGTAATTAGCAAAGAAAATAGTATTCAGGATTTGTTTTTGGGGGGAGGGCAGTTGGGCTTAAGTGACTTGCCCAAGGTCACAGGCTAGTATTTTGTTTTAAGTGTCTGAGGTCAGATTTGAACTCAGGTCCTCCTGACTCTAGGGCCGGTGCTCTATTCACTGTGCCACCTAGCTGCCGCAGGATTTAGGATTTTTTAATTTATTTTTTACCATTACTGTGTAATGGAAAATATTCCATTGCTTTTAAATGCTATTTTAGAAATCTATTGTAAAACAACAATAGAACATATTTACTCAAGAAGATTTGTAATGTCCCCAAAAAATAAAAGATTCTTGAGCTACAATGAGTCAGTCTTTTATTAACTATATAACACAATAAGGAATTTTAATTGAGGATTTTCCCAACTCCTAACCTGTTACTCTTTACAACCCTATTAGTACTCCACACAGAGTAAATCTTGTCCGTCAAGTTATTTGCCATGTTTGTTGTAAGAGAGTGAATCTTAGGAAGTTTAAGATAATTCTTATTACTTAGAGTCTAAAAATATCCCCAAAAGCACACACAGCATGCTATTACTTCTACTAAATTACAAAGGCATTCTAAACAAATAACTTTCTAATGTGCAAGTTGTGGCTCAGTAGTCGTATGGACTGAGGCACATATTGCATACTGAAAGCTACCAGCCTAATATATGCTAATGTCATTAATGCAAACTGATACTTCTCAAGAGTAGTATGATGGTTTCTATATCTTGTGAGAAAGGAAAATGGAGTTAAAATTAAGGGAATTAGGAAATTCTTTTCCATTTATTCACTTATGAACTACCCCTAATTAATGCTTCCTATCTGCTTTTTCCAGTCTCCAGATGCTTCTGCTCTTTTCCTTTTTTCAATTCATCTACAAAAACTGAGTTCCTTTAAACTTTCTTCTACAAGACCCCCATGTAAAATTGATTCTTTGATCCAACTTCAGTCTTTCTTGACTTAGCCTATGTTCTAGGGTACAACACCTGGTATCTACCTTCTGTGCCACCTATCTGACGCTATGGAGTTATGGAGCATAGCCATCACTAGAGTGTTGCATGCCAGTTTCCATAGAGACCGGAAGCACTAGAGGGACCTGTGTTTCATAGCAGCTGCCAGACCCAGGCAGGGAAGAGACAAAGCTGGCGGGCATTGAGTCTTGCAAGGCCAAGAAAGGTTGGAAGGGCTTTGTCCTCCTGGTATCAGAAAATAGCATTGCCAAACTGGCAGCTATGGTCATTGCAGTCCTGTAGACCAGATCCTGGTGCTCACTAAGACTATTCTATAAGAGACCCATTCTACTCCCAACTCTGTTTCTGCTCCCAACTCTGGGAGCAGAGACTCCTGTGTACCCAAAGCTTGGCCTTGATCCACTATTGGCTTCTTATCCTTAACAAAAGGCTCTTTCAGATTTACAGTAGCTCCCACAGCTCCTGACCCACAGAATCATAATTCTTCTGTACAAATTCTACCTAGCTTTGTCTATTCCAGGACGTGACATTAAGCTCTCCAGGCCCTTTACAACAGACCAGTGAACTGATGGAATAACCACTGCTCTGTTCCAAAACTGTCTACATATTCATTGAATAAAAAAAGATAAGTCATATAATTTCATATTACAACTAACTTTTATTTGCTCAGATGTTAAGAGGAGATTTTAAAATATGGTTAATTCTCAACTGTCTGTAGCTGGGTTGGTTTAGTCAGAATTATGGAGTAGGGAAAGTTTTTTTCTTCCTCTGACCTTCCCTTCTTAAAGCCTATCTAAAGCCTATTAACACATTCCACTACTTGAAGACTATCTTAGATACCATCTTAGCCTTCCCTCAATAAAATATTCCAAATTACTTAGCATTTCTATGTAAAGATTTTTTCATCACAATTTTTATTGTATTCCTCAAAGTTTCTAACAAATTATTCATGGCTTGGTTTTGAAAAACTATTATGTTTTTATAATATTCTAAAGAAATGTCATAAGAAAAATCTATTTAATACTTCTGTTTATTATATCTTCATGTCTATATTTCTTTATGGAAATATGAAAAGGGCCTGTCATCTCAAGAGGAAGTGTCAGAATTGGAACTCTCTAGACTAACAGAGTTTGGAATGAATTGTCTACTTATTAAATACAAAAGAGAGCTGCTTGAGGCAAATAGGGTCAAGTGACTTGCCCAGGGACCCTGAATAGAATAGAACTGTTTCATTTTTATCTTTGTATTTCAGTGGCTGAGTATAGTACCTGGGCACACTGTAGGATCTAAATAGAGGCTTACTGATTAACCTCAGAGGAGAGCTTTGAACCCACATTTTCTTCATTCCAATCTTAGCATTATACTAAAATGGAATATGTCTTATTTCATGAAAAACAACAACCAACTCTACAAATGTATAATCATTTTTCTGATTCACCTTTAACATTTTTATCTACTAAGACCAGTGATGCACACTGTTTTACAAATAACTGCTAAGGCTGGGTGGAAGTGTACACTCTTAACTTTAATCCCTGATTTATAGTTTCTGAGGTGAAAATACTCACACTAAATATTTATCAATTGGAGAGAGAGATGGAGTATGTGTTTCAAATTAGCTCTATCATACAACTGATCTAAGATCTAAAAATATTTTCTATATGTATAGAAAGTCACTTCATCTCCCATATATAATTAATAACTTTGAATGTGTGTGAACCTGTTTGGGAGAATCCCAAACATCGAAAACAACAACATGAAATAACTGTAATTGTTCCTCCAAAATTAACACCTTGTACAATTCTTTTAATATATATATTGCTGCAGACTAAATTTCTTCTTTTGCAATAACTATTTAGGTTATTGCAGAGTATAGAAATATATTCAAAAATAGAATTAAGGAATAGAGAGCAAGAAATGTGTATGCCATTTAAAAATTCTCTAACTTCAGAACTACCTTACATGGTAATTATCATGTGTGCATAAAGTTACTTTATATTGCTTGAATACTGTTTTCAGGGTGAATGAACAAGCCCTGGAGCTGACTAAGTTTTCCTTGCTAAGTGATGAACATTTGAAAGGCAGTCTTCCAAGAGGAAAATAAAAATTATGACCACAATCACAGACTGGTTCACAGGGAGGCTCAATCACTTAACTAAATTCTAAATTGATATGTCAACCTGAAGGAAATATTCTGGAAAGGAACACACAGATGGCAGAACTCTTTAGAAGACAGGGTGAGGAATATAGTGCTTAGCTTACATAATCAATCTCTACAGGACTAAAAATTGAATGTGTAAGGAAAAATATGTTTTTTATCATTAGAACACCCAGAAAAAAATTGACATCTAGGGGTACCAGTGAAATATTGATCCATATCGAGTTGATTTTTCTTTAGAGTTGAGGTTAAAGAGGAATTATCAAATAAATCCATTTGCTAAAATGTATAACTAAAGATCCTCAAAACCTCTTAGGAAAAACAATCTCTATCACATTCATAAAAGCAAATTAAATAGAAAAAATATAATTTAATAAAGAAAAATCATTAGAAGTCCATTTCATACGGACTTGCAAATTAAAAAGTTTGAAAAACATATATACATTTTATATACATATGTGTATATTATACACATATATACATATTATATACATACACACACACACACACACACACACACACACACACATATATATATATATACACATACACACAAACTTTGTTACATAACAAAAGAATATCTACCGGAGGAAATTTTAAAATAAGAATTTGATCAGATACTTTAAAAAACTTTAGGTATTAAGATATATGCATAATTCAGTTATTCACATGGTTTTAGATTGAAAAAAAGTTATCTCAGGGTTAGTATTTTTTAGACAACAGAGATAATATATCTAATTATAGTGTATTCTTAGCATCATCTTTCTCTGATGTCTCAAATATTGAAAATACAATACTATACATATATTATATTAACCATTATCTAAGCTGCTTAGGTCAATATACTTGAGTGATACTGTTTCATTTGTAATTCATGGAACACTATACTCTGAAGAACTGAAGTTGTTGTCAGTAACCCGAAGGAATAATAGAGAGATACATGGTGCATATAAGTAGACTATATAATATCATAAAACAAAATATTATAACAAAAAGCATATGAGATATGATGTAATGAATATCATCATTGAGATGTATGACTGGAAAAGAAGATGGCTCATTCATGCAGAGAAAGCAAGGAGTAAACCAATGAACAGCCTCTGTGTTCTGTAAATACTAAAATCAAGATATTTAGAGACAGATTCCCTCTTCTCAGCATGTTGAATGAAGTCCCTGTGGAAAAGTTACAAAAGGCCATGGAAAAGGATTATACAGAATAAGAATGATGGATGAAGATCCAGAAATCTGTATTACTGGAGTTGCAATCTGCATTATTGGAGAGAGTAACCATTTGGATAAGTTCACAGATCCCTCCAAATTTCAAAGTCATTTGCTAATTTCAGGAGGTGGGCACTTATCATAAATTAAAAGGAAATGTTCTAACTAGACCTTGACATAGGAAAAGGCAAATTCATGCCTCTATTAATTCAAATAATTTGATTTTTGTAGACATAATGAAAATTCTTTTTATATAGTATTTAAAATATACAAGAGAACTAAAATATGTGAAAATGGTACTCAATTAGTCTAGACCACAAATTCATTCTATGCAATTAAGTATTATAAAAGTGCTTCAGTATCTTCATCTCCAAATATAACCTCTTTGACATGTGAAAGTGCATTTACTGCCATAATTATGCTCTCTTCCCATCTTGGGCTTTTTTTAATTGAAAAGAATAAGTGAAAAATGATGCTACACATTTCACCTTGATTACTGATGTAGGGTTGTAAAATCACAATTCACACAATCATTTATTTAGGTTTGGAAGGTAATCCTTGAGGAACTTGAAGGTCTTCAAATGAAATATGTGTATATATGAAGTGTTTTGCAAGTATTGAATTATTATGTAAACATTGGCTTTAATTGTTGTTACTTAGTCTGACTTTCCTCATCTTATAAGTAAGGAAAATGTATTTCCATGAGGGAATAGAGCTGAAATTTGAGCTAACTCCCTTTAATTTGAGATCCAACAATAGTAGCAGTACTATAGAAGAAGAGAAAAGGGTCAAGGACAGAACTCTTTGAAATGTGGTCTGGATGAAGATACAGCAAAGGACACTGGGAAGGAGTCATCAACCAGAAAGGAGGAGAACCAGGAGAGAGTGCTGGCCCTAAATCCTATAGAGAAAATAATATCAAGGAAGATACAATGCTCAACAGTGACAAAGGCTGCAGAGAGGATGGGGAGAATAAGGACTGAGAAAAAGTCATGGAATTTGGTAACTAAGAGTTCATTAGTAACTTTGGAGAGACCAGTTTTTGTGGCATGATGAGGTTCAGAGTAAGATTGTAAAGAATATAGAAAACAGAGGATAAAAGGAGGCATGTATTGCAGATGGCCTTTTCAAGTAGGTTAGTCATAATGTAGGATTATAGTTAGTTGTGATGGAAGGATGAAGGAAAGATTTCTAGAGGACAGGGAAAGCGTGGGTATGTTCAGACAGTAGGGAATGAGCCAGTAGAATGGAAGAGATTGAAAATAAGTGATATAGGGATGAAAGATCTGTTGGAAGAGATGGGGTGGAAGGGTATCTCTTGAACATCTAGAGGGGTTCGCTTGGTGAGGAGTAAGGCCACCTCATCATGTGAGACAGAGTTGAAGATCATAGCAGAAAGCACCTGAGTGATATGAGATGAGGAGAAGGAAAAAGAAGGCAGCATACTGGAAATGGTCTCAATTGTTTTTTGTTTTTTGTTTTTTTTCTGTAAAAGATGAGGCAAAGATCTAAGCTGAGAGGTTGGGGTAAGGGACAGCCATGAGAAGTTTGAGGAGGGATGAAAATATTTGTAAAAGTTGCAGTGAGAAGTAGAATAGTGAGTCTATGAGGGAGATGTAGTAGGATTGCCAATCTGTAGTGAAAACAGTTGAGGTTGTGTAACATAAATTTGTGGTGTACCCAATCAGAACAGTTAGATGTTTCTCTCTACTTTTCTTCAACAGCATATGTATAGGAGTAAAGGTTGCAGATAGTGGGCGTGATGCAAGGCTAAGACTTGTCAGAATACAATCAGTGAAATGAGAAGACAGCTAGAGATTCAAGAGTAAAGGACATCTTGAACTGATAAATGAAAGTGTCAAGATGGTCAAAAGTTAAGGGGACATGTCCTGGAGGAAGATGTCCTGGGAGAGGATTGAGAGGTTAAGGGATTGGAGGTTATGGTGTGGATAAAGGATAGGGTTAGAAAGGGAAAGCAGCGGCAAAGGTAGAAAGGCAATAGGTTGTGGTTAGATAAAGGTATTTCAGATTACTAGAAAAAATGATACATTTGTGGGTGATGGCAACATGAAGAGTATGACCATCTTTGTGTGGGGCTGAGGTGGGGTGGAGAAGTAGGTCCTGGGAAGTAAGCAGGTTAAGGAACTGAGTAGTTGGGATATTTGAGAGTGATTCAATAATAAGGAAGAGATGGTGTTTGGATTCTTCTGCCTTGACCACTGAACCAAGGGGGAATCAATGAAGATGCATATAGTACTGGAAATGGTGACTGGGGAAACTGTCACTGGGGGTGGGAGAGGGCAGATTTAAGGGAAAAAAAAACCTAGAAGATAGAAGGAGTGAGAGAGGAAAATATTTAGCATGATGGGAAGTTTGTTGCCTATGGAACTTCTTCTAGAGGCCATAGTGTAAGAGGTAGGTGGTATTTGATTGGGACTTTGGGATGGGACGATTGAGGGAGAAGGAAAAAGAGTATTGCATGAGGAATGGGATTTTGATGATGACTTTTACGTGTTCAGAATCTCTGGTATGTGTAGCGTATGACTGGAAAGTAATCTGTCTAGTGATTCAAGTATTAAATTCAAAATTGTTTTTTTTTTCTGGAGGTGTTGTTCTAAAATTTCAAAATCAGAGAATTTTAAGTCTTCTAGTTCTATAATCCTTCAGCATAACAAACAAGTTGTCATTTATTCTTTGCTTGAAGAAGAATGACTTTCATAACCTGCCAAAGCATCCCATTCCATTTTTTGCAAAATTTTAGTAGTTATAAAGTCTGTCATCAAAAGAAAATTTATGTTTTTGCAACTTCCACTCCTTTTCTGAGTTCTGCCCTTTGGAGCTCCGTAGAATGGGTGTAATGCCTCTTCCATAAAATAGACCTTCAAACATTTGAAGATTATTATAATTTCCTCCCTAAATCTCTTTTCAAGGCTAAACATCTAAAATTACTTCAATGTTTACTCTTATAGGATGATCTAAGACTCATCATCTTGATGACTGTCTACTTCTTGATATTGCTCAGATCTCTAATGAGAGGCCATCTGCAGTTATCCTGATTTCTATCTTGCCACTGGACCCAGATGACTCTGAAGGAAAGAGTGAGGCTGGTGACTTTGCACAGCCCTTCCTCACTTAAATTTATTTCACTTGCAAGTCATAGCACCCTTTTCCTGATGTCATGGTCCTCTTCAAGAATGAAGGACAAACAACAAGATCTCTAAAGTCCTTTCTAAAATGTGTTATCCAGAACTAAAAACAATACTCCAGATGTGCTATGATCATACCAGAGTGAAGGGTAATTGTAAGTTCCCTAATCATGGCTGCTATGCTTCTTTTAATTCAGCCCAAGTTTTATCTTTGTATCCTATGAGCCTAATTCAATGCCTGGCACATAATAAGTGCTTAATAAATACTGTGTGAGTGCAATTGGGTTTATATTGAGATTGCAGTTCACAAAAATCACCCCAGTTCTTTTTTTCCCTCAGGAAAATTATTATTTAAATAGAAATACCTCCTCCATTTTTTGCTTGTGAATTTGACAATTTGAACCCAAATGAAAGACTTTACCTTTTAGACTGCCCATATAATGATTCTAAGTCTACTTATATATTTTTTCTTGGTGAGTAAATGTATATAATAACATCCTCCTTATAATAATCTCATGAGATTTTTCAGGATACACCTTTGACATATGAAACCTAAAAGATCTACTCTAGAGTAAACTCTTTGAGGGCATAGATCCTGTCCTATTTTTCTTTATATCTTATTCAGAACCTAGCATGCTGTTTTGCCTCTAGTAATTGCCCAATAAATACTTGTGAATGAGTAAATGAATGAACATTGTTTTTGTCTAATCCAAAATGATAATACTTTAATGATTTAAGAATTGATCAATATAAATCAAACTTAGCATTTTCCTTGAAGGAACAAGTTCTCTTTTTTAAAATCCTGCAAATGACACAGTGGTTAATGTGATGTATTTTTCACTGTTTGATCATTTCTGCATTCATAAAGTTTTCAGTAATGGTGATTTCACCCATCTTGTCAATGTTTACAGTCTTTGATGTTCAACTCCTTTGTAGTGCCACATTAAATCTAGAGGAACATTGTTTTATGAGAGTAACTCAAAGTTGTTATAGAATAAAAATTTTAAAATGGAATATGACACTTGGTGTAGCTTTGCAAAATAAATCAAGTCAAAAAATTAGCAATCTAACAGTAGGTCTTTTGTTTTGGGCAAATATCAAACATTTGGTTTTTTAATTACATCATTATGATGAACTGAATAACCTTTTGATGGGAACTATTTTAATATGCATATGTATATATATATATACATATATATATACATATCTTGCTTTCTTAAAATCCATATATATATATATATATATGGATTTTAAGAAAGCAAGATATGTGAAATTTGAGCATAAACAAGCCTATAAATTATGGAAAGTTTGGGATGTGGTGATTTATAAGTTCATAGCACCTGGTGCATTATTATAAACATTCAAAGCAAAGAGTATTATAAGAAAGGTTACACAAAGGTTATAAAAGCATGGAATTATACACACAAGGATAGTGTTTATATAGCAGAAGACAGTGAAAGTAGAAGAGAAAACAAAAATGAAATTAGAACAATAGAATTATAGAATCAGGTGGAATCTTTGCTAAAAACCATTTAATTTTACAAATTAGAAATCTGAGGCTTTGTGAGATTGAGTGGTTGGTTTATTAGGGATCACACAAAAAGGTGTTTTACTACAGAAAGTAAGTAGACATATTTGTTTTGTGCTATTTGTCACCAATTGTGGGGTCATTTTGTTCAATGATTTACATTAAAGTTTCCAAATAATATAATAACTTTTGCTCACCAAATACCTTGACTGTGTTTGACCTAGATGTATGAGTTCATCAGGACAGAGAACTTTTTATGTGGAAAATTCTTCCATCAAAACAGATGAGCAATTCATCTCGTCTACCACCCTCTCACCATATTCTGCTCTAGAAACCTGTATAATATCTATAACAAAAGTTGAATGAGAAGTTATTCACCAATAACTTAAAATATTATTGAATATCGTATGTATATTGAGGAATTGAGATTTGCTCATAATCAAACAGCTCAACATTTGTTAAATTTTAATAATTGCCATAAAAGTTTATCCATTAAAGTCTAGGCAATCAAGTACTAGCAAAAGTAATTGGTAACTTAAAAGAGCTACAAATATATATTTAAAAGTTGTAATTTGACCAACTTTATTTTTACATCAGATTCTACAAAGTAAAAAATGACACATCTTATGATATATTTTAAAATATTTTACATTAGTAGGTTACATTTTTTTTTTTACTTATTGAGTTTATATTTGCTGCTGACATGCAACCAAAATTAGAATCTGCCTATCTCAGGGATACAAATACAAAATTAGTCTTCAAAATGATGAGTATTTTTTTCCAACAAATATGCATGTAAATAGTCAAGAATTGAGATATTTAATATGTTGTTACTTTTAAGTCAGTCATTATTGTAGGCTACATATCAACTGCAATGATGTATATATTGCTTGGGATGGTTTTGGTCTGTATACCCAATCCTTAGGAAAAGCAGTCTTCCTAATTTATATCCACATTATATTTTGGATGAAAATTATTTTATGATTTTGTGCCAATGATTTTTGACTATTTCCAAAAATGACAATAATTGAGCACTTATAAAGATATTCTAAGGAATTTGCTGAATTGTAAAAACACTAACAAAAGTCACTTCAAAATGGCTCAAAAATGGCATCATCATGTGCATTCTGCTGAGGCTTATGTTGAAAAGAATAACAATCTCTTAGTTATTTCACTTTTAATATATTTTTTAGAGAACTTTCTATATTGTTATGTAATCAAATCTCATTAACTATGTTAGTAACATCTCTTTTGCATATTGCCAGCACTTTCAGCATTGAACATCTAATCTTTTTGTTACAATGTCTGCATAATACAAAAAAATGGGATCAAATCAATAGATAAAACTATTGCTCAGTTAAGAATAAATAATGATAATTACCAACTCTTCAAATGTATAGATAAAAGCTTCAAATAAGTTTTCCTTGGTTTTCTTTATGGTATTTACATTAGTCCAACTTCAAAATCATGCTGATTAACTAGATAATAGTATATTTATATTTTAATCTAGGATCTGAATTTAATTGTAATGTTATTTAGCATTTCTTAAAGTGTGGGTTATGGCCCTATATGGACTCAGTAAGTGAATGCGGAGGTCATAAAAAATTTGACAACATAAAAGGTTTCTGATTATGCAACAACCAAAATTAATTCAAAATCAAATGTGTAATGAATCTGGCAGTAGTTATCCATGTTGCAATGTGCAACTTCACTGCAGCTTGGTGCTAAACACACAAAATACATACTTTTGCACTGCACACACCATCACACCATGCAATGCCAACAAATGCTGCCAGAAACATCTTGACTCTGATATGATATTATTGTATCCTATGAATTGCAATGTTTTTACTGTACATACAAAACTTTCTGCTCTTAAAGAAACATAATAGTTTAATTATGGAAAATAAAGACTTTTAATATTTTTCTACCATTATTCCTCAGCATGTGAGCATCAAATTAATATATCTTTGTATTGTGTTGTATTAGAATGTTTGATTTTAAAAATTGCTGTTATTAAAACAAAACAAAACAAAAATTGCTATTATTAATACCAAACAAGAATTAGAGAGCATTATAAAATGCAAAATGGATAATTCTGATTACATTAAATTGAAAAGCTTCTGTACAAACAAAGCCAATATAACCAAGATCAAGAGGGAGGTGGGAAATTGGGAAAGAATTTTTACAACCTATGTCTCTAATAAAGGACTCATTTCTAAAATATACAGCAGATTGAGTCAAATCTATAAGAATACTAGTCATTCCCCAATTGATAAATGGTCAAAGGATACGAACAGGCAGTTTTCAGAGAAAGAAATTAAAGATATCTACAAGCATATGAAGAAATGCTCTAAATCACTATCGATTAGAGAAATGCAAATCAAAACAACTCTGAGGTACCACATCTCTCCAGTCAGATTGGCTAAGATGACAAAACAGGGAAATGACAAATGCTGGAGAGGATGTGGGCAAATTGGAACACTAATGCACTGCTGTGAACTTATCCAACCATTCTGTAGAGCAATCTGGAATTATGCCCAAAGGGCTATAAAAAATTTCATACCCTTTGACCCAGCAACACCACTTCTAGGGTTATATCCCAAAGAGATCATAGAAGAGGGAGGAAGACTCATATGTACAAAAATATTTATAGCAGCTTTTTTCATGGTTGCAAAGAAATGGAAATTAAAGGGGTGCCCATCAATTGGGGAATGGCTAAACAAGTTGTGGTATATGCATGTAATGGAATATTATTGTGCTATAAGAAATGAGGAGGAGACGGTTTTCATATTTACCTGGAGAGGTTTATACAAAGTGATGCTGAGTGAGAAGAGCAGAACCAGGAGAAATTTGTATACAATCACAGACACAACATATGTGTGATGACCAACTATGACAGACTGGACTCTTTTCAACAATGCAGTGATATAAGTCAATCTCAAAAGATTCATGAAGGAGAGAGATGCAACATCCAGAGAAATAACTAGAAAGAACTGAGCTTGAATCCTGACAGAAGCAAACTAATTGATCTTTTTCTTTTCATTGTTTGGTTTTATTTCTCCTTTACAATTTTTCATCCCACCTAGTACAATACGCCTTTGTAACTTGATTAATGTCTAATATGAAAGTATTTACAAATCCTATACTGGACTATGCTGTCGTGGGGAGTGGGGGGAGGGAGGGAAAGGAAATTTGAAACTCAAGGAACTATGGAATTGAATCTTGTTAACTAAAAATAAATTAATTAATTAATTTAAAAATTGTTGTTATTTCCTTCTTTTACAGAAATATGTGTTTAATTGCAGCAAGTAAAGACAAAAGCCCTTTAATAATATTTCTCCACTATCACTGTGGTATGTGTATGTAAATGTGAACATTGTTTTAAAAAAGTAAGCACAAATGTAATTTCACAAACTAAAGTGAGCATTTATTTGAGAAATTATTAATGATGTTTATTTTTATTTTAGGACAAAAATATTTTTGGTTATGGATAAGTGGCTAAATTTAGATAGAAGAGGTAAAACTACTGATGACAATGCAGCAGAGTCTTCACTACTAGGTTGTTGTTCAGCTAAATTCACAAGAAAAAAAAAGATATGTTGCATCATTTTTTGCCACATGTATTTACTTCTAATGATGATGATGATGTGGGAAAACTTTTTTGCTTAATTTTTATGAAGTTTTGGCTGTGTAGAGAATGAAACCAGCCAAACAAAAACAATGTCTTAATACCAAGCATACAGCATACAGCAATAAACCAAAGCAATATGTTCAATGAGTTTTAAAATCTTCAAATGAAGAAAAGCAATGTTCTGAGAAATTTGTTATTGTCAAGAAAAAGCATTTACTTGTGTCTTAGGAAACTTCTTATTTAATTGCAAAAACTAAAAATCCCTATATGATAAAAGATCTTATATAACCTGTTGCTATTAAAATGTCAGATATAGTCCATGAAAAAAGTATGGAATTCACAAAATTCATTTTTTCAAATGATACTGTTTCCAAAAGCATTTCTGAAGTTAGTAATGACAAATTCCAGCATTTTATTACCAGGCTTTAGGGCAGTCCAGAATTTTCAGTTCATGATTTCTAAGATGTCACAGTTGTTACTTTATGTAAGATATGTTTATGAAGGAAGCATACATGCGAGATTATTGATTTGTCACTCTTTGGAATGGTACACAAGAGGGGAAGATATGTGTGTGTATCTAAAAGGCAATAAATTTTTCATAAATGAAGGCTTACAGTAAAAAAAAAATGCATTGGAATCTGTACAGACATTACTGGAGCAAGAAGGGGTGAGAATGTTGTATTTGTAGCAAAAGTATAAGCTAGTACAATGAACATATCACTTTTCCTCACTGTCTGATCCATCAGAAGGCGCTTGTAGCCCCCTCCCAAAAAAAATTACTAGAGTTAGATGTTTTGCTTCATGCATGATACTATCAACATCATTAATTTCATTAAAGTCATGCCCTTAACAATAATTTGTTTTCAAACCTTTGGAAAGACAATTACTACATGCAGAGGTAAGGTGGCTCTCAAGAGGGCAAAGTTTAAACAGATTATTGAAATTGAAAAATGAAGTTCATAGTTTGTTGAGTTCATAAACCATACTCAATTGAAACAAAAAAATGTTAGTCAACATTAAAAGTTCAAGAAGTTGCTGAGTTATCAAGTGAAACATGTTTAAAACTTGAGTATCATAAAAAATAGTTAAATAAAATTTGGCTTTACATTAGGAGAGAATTTCCAATGTTTTCTGAAATGGGCCTAAACATAATTCTGCCATTCTGTATCATGTATTTATGCAAAGTAGCATTCTCAGTATTCACAATCATAAAATCAAAGTTTCATTCAACTTTGACAAATTTTGAAAATGCTCTACATCCTGTATTATCAAATATTCTTCCAAGATATAATTCTTTATGTAAAATAAGCACATATATCTCATGAGTATGAAATTTTGTTTCATTTTTAATAAACAGTAAAAATTATATGTATACTAAAGAATTTTTTAAAACAAATTTCTTTATTTGTATACCTATTTTATATACCTATACATCAGGGTCACATAAAAATTTTTCAGGTGAAAAGGGGTCAAAAGTGGAAAAAGCATAAGAAGCCTTTAGAGTATTAAGCTAGTTACTCTATATATGATGCTAATTTAACTTAGTCAATTTGATATATAATTAATTTCATTCTCTTTCTCTCTCTCCCCCTCCCTCCCTTCCTCCTTCTCTCTCCCCTTCCCTCCCTCCTCCCTCCCTCCCTCCCTCCTCCCCCTTCTCTGTTTCTGTCTCTGTGTCTATCTGTGTGTGTGTGTGTGTGTGTGTGTGTGTGTGTGTGTGTGTGTTTCAACTGGTTTAACACCAGGACACAGGATATATCTTCTCATATAGCAGAACTGATAATCTACAATTCTCCTTGTTGCTTTGGACCAACAAGGAGCTCATGAACCAAACAGATGAATTTAATTGCTTAGATCAATGTAAATTTTATGGACTGTTCCCCCTTCATCTCTTCCCAGGAGCAAAAATTAGCACAGCAGAAATCTGCACAAATGAAAAAGGAAGAAAGGATAGTTACAAAGACAAGCTGGAAGCCATAAATAGGGAATTGTATGCTGGTTATTACATGATAGACATGATGAAAATATAGATTTAATGGCTTCACTTATATGTATTTTTTTTTTTTTTTTTGCTTTTTGGAGGGCACTTGGGGTTAAGTGACTTGCCCAAGGTCACACAGTTTTTGTGTTAAGTGTCTGAAGCCGAATTTGAACTCAGGTCCTCCTGACTCCAGGGCCAGTGCTCTATTCACTGCATCACCTAGCCGCCCCTCTTATATGCCTTTTCTAAACAACTGCTTGCACAATGGAATTTATCTGACTAGCATAAATTTGATGCTCACACACTTATTCTAAGATATCTATATACACGAGTCCAATAGTGTTCCATTAAATATTTAGTGGGGGGGAAATTATACTGGGCTATTTCTACAATGAAGTTTTCCTTTCCTTGGCTAAATCATCTACTTATATGTTGTCATTCCTTGGTTATCCTCATCTTCTTAAATGTTATATTTTCCTTGGTGAACTTCATATTTGAAAGAAGGCTTAACTTGTTCTTCTTTTTAGGCTATAAAGCTACTTGCATTCTGAAGAATCTATAATCTTGAAGAAACTAGAAAAGCTAAGTAAAAATTTTCAATCTGAATTCTGTTAATTTGCTTTTAAATAACTATATTGTGTATGTGTGTATATACATATATGCATTAAAAATATAAACAATTTGTATGTATAACTATTTTAATATAATAGGCCTCCTTTGTAATTCTCATATATTTTTAAAACATTATTCTAAGGAGTTCAAAGGATTCACTATATTGTCAATGGAGTCCATCATACAAAAACACTTTTCAGGGTAAATATTTTGCCCAGTTTCATTTGAGAAGTTTGTTTTGAATTTATATTTATATATTTTCCCCAAGCTTTCTCCCCAATTGAAGGACCAATAATTTAGTAATGTGTTATTTTTAACATTCCTAAATCAACATTGAGGGAAAACAGAAGAGTTTCAATTTAATTTAACATATATTAAACTTGTATTGTATACAAGGTCTTGAGATAAACTTTAAAAAATTAATTTGAGTATGAAAAATTAAAAAATGAAATGCAAAAAATTAAATAAAAGCAATGCAGCAAGAATAAAAAAATGTATGAACTCGAGGCAAAGAAAGTCTTGCCTTGAGTATCTTTGATTTTTAAAAAATGAGATCCCATATCTACAAGGAATGATTTAACACAATTTATCAAAATAAATGTTAAAGAGAGGAAAAAATTCAATGCAATTTAATTTATTCAGTTACTGGATCAGTAGGCATTTATTGAACATTGATTTCAAATATTAAAAACACTAAAACAAGTTGAAAAAATTCCCAATAGGAAAGAATTATATCTATGACTTAATTATGTGTGCTTTAGCATGTTGCCTGATGAATGCAGAGTTTGTTAAGACTCATGTAGGGTCGTATAGTTTTCTGGTGTTAGACATAGAATTTCACCCCATAATTTATTTGATCTAACCTCACTATAAAACTGCTACCTCTGTCCTTAAACATGGGATATTTGCATGTGAATAAGTGATAGGGGTTCCATATTATCATAATAAGGAGAGTGTTATAACTTAAGGTACTCAATCAACTCTAGATGCTACATGTAGTTGCTGCTTGGCTGAGGCCTTGTTTTCATTTTTTTCCATGATTGCTTTGGAAAGGGCATGTCATTCTGATCTAAAGTACCAAAGCACAAGTGGATAAAATTTTTTGGCAGTGCTTTAAAATGCTTTCAATTCACAGAACTTATTCTACGTGTGATTTTAAAAGGCACTTAACTTTTATGAAATTTCAAAGTCAAACACTGCATTCAAAGTGTTTTATGTTCTCTAATTCATAGAGATATTAATTAGTTGTAAAACATTGTCTAAGATTGGGTGGAGATTACCTAATTTTCTAAATAAGAATAGGAAATCTCAGTCGGCTAATGTAGACACTAGATGGAGGTACTATACAGATTTGATTTCCTACAAAATAATTCTTTACAAACTGTGCATATATGGTTAAACAAGGGATATAGATGGAGATTATGCCGTTCAAGGAAGCAACCACAGTCCCAATTCTCTGCTTATAAAAGAAAGACACTTAACAAAGAGACTGAATTTGCTTATTCTATATTATCTTTAAGACGAAATGCTATTTAAAATTCAGCACCCAACTTAAAAATAACATATATTCTCCAAATTTCTTATGATTTGATATATAGTTTGCCTATGTAAAAAATTAGGAGAACAACACAATTCTTACAGAGAAATAAAGCACAAAGAACCTAGGGAGGAAAAAGTTAAGTATCATACTGAAACTATATATACATTTATCATATACAAAAAATTCAGTATATATGCTTGCCATAATTTGAATTTGAATATTGAAATTGAGTTTCAATACTTTGAGTTCTTTAGTATCAGTCTGATATTATCAATTTTTAAAAAATAGTATTCTAAATATATTTATAAGGAGACTTACAAACAATGATCTTATTATTTTTAAAATCAGATTGCACGCTGGTTTTACCTAAATCTACAAGTATTTATCAACTACTACTATGTGCAAAGTGCTGGGGACAAAAAGGGGAAAATAGTCCCTTTTCTGAAGGAGCTTACTGTGTAATTGGGAGACAACATACAAACAACCATGTACAACAATGTATACACTGGATAAATTGGAGATCATTTCAAAGAAAAGGCATTAATATTAGGAGGAAGTTAAAGGACCTCTTGTAGAAGTGAAACCTTAGGTGAGACTTAAAAAAAATAAATAACAGTATACCTACTATTTACATAGCACTTTAAGGTTTGCAAAGGGCTTTTCACATATTATCAGATTTGATCTTCACAATTACCCTGGAATGTTGGTGTTATTATTATCCCTATTTTACAAATGAGAAAGTTGAGACTGAACAAGGTTAAATAACTTGCCAAGAGTTCTATAGTTAGAAAATACCTGATGCAGAATTTGAAGATGGGTCTTGCTCCTAATGATTCATCAATATTCTAAAAGCATTCAGAAAAAAAAAAAGTGTTTAATGATCATACCTAGAGAGCTCCAGTGTATATTTAATAATTGGAATAGAAAGGAAAAGTTTTCAGAATCTGTGGGTAGTAGAAGTTGTAAATATGTTTTAAAGAATACTAGTTTCTATGGACTATGCATAGGTTCACAGATTATAAATTTAGAGCTTGCACACACCTGCTGATTTCAGTAGTAGAGGGGCAAGGATCCTAGTTTCAGTTCCTGGGCAAAGAGCACAGCTGTAGTTTGTAGCCCCTGGAGGGAGCAAGATCATTTGGGGGACAGTGAGGCTTGGGGTCCTAGCCTTGGCTTACATGGAGAGAAGAGCCCAAGGTTGAATTCTGGGACAGACCTCATAAAATAACAGAAAGAAGGACCTGAGGCTTGGATTATGTTTCCTCATATCTAAGGACTAGAACTAGATTATACTAATAGTTGCTAAAAACAAAATAAAACAAAGAAAAAAACAAGTAAGCAAAGGAGAAAGAACCCAATTATAGATATCTACTGTGGTGATAGAGATCTAGGTTCAGATTCAGAGGAAGATAATGGAGATTAAAAAAAAAAAGCCACTACTTTTTTAATGAGAAATATCAAATGGTCCCAATTTAAAAAAAAAAAAAAGAGTTCTTGGAAGAACTTAAAAAGGAATTTAAAAACAATTTAAGAAAAATTTATGGAAAATTAGGGGGGGAAAGAGCAATAAAAAAAAATTTGGTGCAGTGAATAGAGCACTGGCCCTGGAGTCAGGAGGACCTGAGTTCAAATCCAGCCTTAGACATTTAACGCATATACTAGTTGTGTGACTTTGGGCAGGTCACTTAGCCCCAATTGCCCTCCAAAAAGCAAAAAGAAAAAAAGAAAAAAAGAAAAGAAAGTCAACCACCTTGAAATAGAGGATCAAAAACTTAAGAAAGGAAATAATTCCTTGAAAACCAGAACTGGGGAAAGGGAAGCAAAGGATGTTTTAAGACATAAGTAAATAATAAAACAAAGTCAAAAGAATGAAGAAATAGAAGAGAATGTGAAACATCTCATCATATAACTGATCTGGAGTAAGGATGGAGGAGAAATAATATAAGAATATTAAGACTGCCTGGAAATTATGATAACAAAGTATCTTGATACAATATTACAAGAAATTATTGAGAAAAATTGAAGGTCCCAAACAAAAAGATGAAGCAGAAATAGCTAAAAGATGAAGAACTGGACAAGGAGCTGGACAAGGAACTGGGAGCTGTCTGCCTTTGAACCCAGGTGACAGTTGGAGTTGGGACCATGGAAGAGGAACTGTGGAAGCTGAGAGCCAGCCTTGAGTCAAGCTGAAAGAAGACTTTACTTGGATACTGTGTACTAACAAGATTATGATTTACTGTGACGTAGGGGTGGAGAAGTTTGACTTTTGGACTTTGTGATTGAATTACAGATTTTGTGATTGACTAAATAAGTGTACTTTGTTGAAAACCATGTGACCACTTTAGTGAAACTATGTCGCCATTCTAATGATAAGTTGTGCTATGACATGGAGAAGGCTGAATTTTTATTTTCTGTGATAAGTTGTAACATTGTGAATGCTGTATTTTGATTTTCTGTAAATGTTCTGTTTTGATTTATTATTGAATAAATAGAGAATTTGCTATACTATGTAATCAGAACCTTGAAAGCTGTTCACTGCAGCAGTCCTCTGGAAAGCTGCTCATCCATGGCTTCACAGAATACTATATTCCATAGAATAAAAGAGCTGTGATTACAACTCAGGGTAATTTATCCAGCTAAGTTAAGTGTAATACTTAATTGAAAAAAAATGACATTTAATGAACTGAAAGACTTTCAAATATTTGTGACAAAAACAAGCAGAAGTAAGGGAAAATTTGACATATGCCATCCAGGAAAAATATAAAATAAACATTAAAGACCAGTTATAAGAGACTCAATAAGATCAAATTGTTTACTTCTTACATGTGAATATATTATCAGTACTTTCATGACTGTTATAATTATTTGGGTAGTTTGAAAGAAGGTCTTAGCTTGAGCCGAGTATGATGGTGTGATTCTAAAAATATGAAACTGTGTAGATATGAAAAGGATTAATTGTCTCATACAAATGAGGCATAAAAGGAATTTATTTAATATAGCAAACTCAGTTTTGAAAAAATAATATGAAAATGTAAAATTTTGTTTCTTAACCTTCTGAAAGACTAACATGGGTGAAGATGAATGAATAACCCTATATATGGACATTTGTATTGAAAAATACCAGTATTATTTAAAAATGATGACTTGTAAGGTTAAAATTCTTAGTGTAGGCCTATAGTGAGGGTTCAGGATAACACATTTTATTAAAATAACATGACAAATATAAAAAAGAGGTTTGCTTCAATTGTTCATGTTAGCTTTAGGTAATGATGAGGCAAAATCTTTGTAGTGGGTGCAGAGAGAGAAAGATAGAAATAAGGGAGGCTAATAAAAGAAAGAGAAAAGATAAAAGAATAAAGAAATAGGCATAGGTACAGGAAAAAAATAACATCAGAATAATGAGGGTTAATAGATGTGTATAAGATGATGTAAAAAGATTAAATTTATTTTAAAAAAGAAAGTGACTAACGGTTTAGAATATCATGTGCACTCAATATTGTCATATGTTTATGATAATAATGTGGTTGAAATAGAAAAAAATTACATAAGGAGATGCATATAAGATAAAAGAATATATGCATATTTATGTATATTTTGGAAATTGTAACAAGGAACAGATTCAATATGTTCAAAAAAGAAATGTGAATAATAGTATTTCATCTCATTCAAATTTAGGGGATATGGACAAGGATTCATAAGGTTATCATTTTAGCATCATAGCAAAGTAAATTCTAGCATTTTCCATAACTTTCACATTCATGACTTTTTATTTGTAAAGTACTTGCAGAGCTGTTTAACCTTCAATATCTTTAAATAAAATAATATTTTAAGAGAATTCATCCTAGAGCATGATGCTTAATCTTTTTTGTGTGTGTGTCAAGAACCCTTTTTACTGTTAAGTAAGAACAATGGACTCCTCAGATTGTTGTTAAAAGCATAAAATAATTTGTAAAGGATTATAAATGAAGCACAATTAAATAGAAATAGCCAACAAAATATTTAAAAAGTAAATACACAGTTCATAGACTCAGAGACACAAAGCCATCCCTAGAAGTAAATAAAATCTTAACCATATAATATAATATTTTGGATATTTGAACATATCAGACAAGTACATTCCTATCCGATTTCATTCTACACCTTAGCATACATCCTTTGTACCTTACAGGAACTAATACTAAAACAGAACTGAAAACATTCAAGGGATTTTTATTTTTACTTTGTTTAATATTTTTTTCCCAAAATTTTATCTTAGACTAAAATGCCAGAACACAAATAGAGAATAGAAAAACAAAAACAAAAACATATCACAAACTTAAACATTG
This sequence comes from Gymnobelideus leadbeateri, assembly GCA_011680675.1. NCBI lineage: Eukaryota > Metazoa > Chordata > Mammalia > Diprotodontia > Petauridae > Gymnobelideus > Gymnobelideus leadbeateri. The sequence continues at coordinate 225,421 of WOXC01007852.1, read as the reverse complement.
GAACTTAAGTACAAAGTTAGAAAGAAATAAAAGTATGTCATGTGCACAGCAGTACATAAGAGAGGATTGAAAATAAGTAACAATAAATTTTCATTTCAATAAAGCCTATATGATTAATAATACTCATTGTGTTGAGAATTGTTCATCTTTTCTTTGCTTCCTTGTGAGTTTTCTTTTGTTCTCTGCTGTGCACTCTTACTTTGTTCTTCCCCCACCCCAAGAAGGCTACATTAAATTTCAGATATGCTTCTCCATAGCTAAAGAGATACACACACACACACACACACACACACACACAGAGACATATACATTCCCAAACCTATTCTACTCCTGATCTTTGTTTTTATATACATGTATATCTCTTGTTTCCTATGCCTCCTGCCTCCTCTACTTTATTTTTACCTACTAATTTGCCCTCCTATGACTTGCCTATCCCTCTCCAAGGATCCCTCCCCTATCTTCACATTCCAATAAATCTAAACACTCTTATATGCCCCTATTTAACTATTCTCTCACCCTCCCCTCTAAAGATCACTCCCTTGTCCTCTCCTCCCTCCCTATGCCCCTACCATTTTATTTCTTCTGAATTTAGAAGACTTCTATATTTGTTTAATATTATTTCTACAAACTATTGTCTGTATTTTTGTCTTTAGTTTCTGGATACCCAGGAGAATTTTTTATTTTACAAAAATCAATCATTTATTTAGCACCTACTATGTGCTAGACACTATGCTAAGCACTGATACAAAAAGACACAATCAACAGTTCTTGCCCTCAAGAAGCTTATACTTTTAATAGATGAAGCCACATGCAAACAAATACAAACAAAACAAGCTATATTCATGATTAACAGAGTAAAGGTATGGAATTAAGAGGGATTGTGTAAGATTTCCTACAGAAGGTGCGTTTTTAGTTGGAACCTAAAGGAAACCAGTGAGGTCAGCAGTCAGAGAGTAGGACAACACAGGGTATCCCACTGTCCAATTAATTAATTCTTCCCCCTTTTAATATAGAAAAGTGCATATGTACAGTTCTTGTTTTTATCAAATTTCTATTCAATAAAACAATAATGATCTTATGATTCTATTTAAACTTTGCAGGGCTCTCAGGTGTCCTTATATACAAATACATAGTGCACATATGTGCACATACATAGACACACACAGAGACACTCATAGAATATTTTCCCCTGAATTACTGAAATATAAGCAACCAGCAAATATATTGATATGTGCATTAAAGTAATTTTCGAGATCAATGAATGCATGCTATAAATGGTTGCTTTTGCTAAAATTACTTTTCTTTCTTTGCTCTAAAAATCTTTTAGTTAAAGGCTTTTACTTTTTTAAATTACTGAATTATTTTAAAGGTGATTTAGTACCTAATAACATGTATACCTGAGAGGCTTTGTCTGAACAGAAGATGCAATGTTACAGCATAGTTTTCTTACAAATGAGAGTTTAATTCATTTTGTATGTCAGTGAGGCAGTTTGTTGTATCAGACTGTAAGAAAAATAATGAAAGATCAACTTTTAGTTATGAGATGTGAATGCACCGAGCATATCACCCAATTCTGTTGTGCTATGGAATACTAGGTAAAAAGAGATTTGGAAGATCTAAATTGTCAAAATCAGAACACTTGGTTGCAACAAGCACAGGCTTTCTTTATACCTGAGAAAATATGAATGGAAATGATTGTCTCAACACATGGTATGCAGAACGCTTTGTACTTTACATGCTTGTACAGCAAAAATACAGCATTCAAGATTAGTAGAAAAAATGTAATTTTTTTGCAAATCTAATGAACTCTTTAATGTCCTGTTCTATGTATACTGATATTATTAATAATTTGCAGTAAGAGTAGCAATAATATAAATATTAAAAATAGCATTACACTAAGTCTCCTAGGGCAAAAATGCTTTTAAAGTGGAGTATTTAAGTTATTTCATAGAAATGCAAATTTGATGGCCTATTAAGGACTTTAAAAATGGCTATAAAATTTAGCAGTAAAACACTGGGTCTTAGCTTACATTATAACCTGTGGTACCAGATGCTCCACTCAGAGTCTAAGCATAGCTATTATGCTATAATTACTTGTCACTTTATTTTTCCTTTTGAACTGTGGTAAGGTTTGTTATTAACATATTTGAATATCAGTCATTTGTTACAGGTACAGTAGTGACTTTTGTATGGAAAAAATGGAAAACAAAATTCTGAGAGCTATATATGCTAGTTATGGTTTGACCTTAAAAATGTGTGTGTTATTACAATTGTCTTGGCATCCATATCAAGATCATTATTTTCCTAATAAAATAATGTAATCTTTGAATTATTTGCATGCATTTGTCTATTAATTATGACATGCTTTTAAGCATATATATCTTGGTAGACTTGTGGAATATAAAATATGTTAATGTATTTTGACCAGTTAGTATATATGCAGTGGTGTCAAACAAATAGAAATGCATCGCTATAAGCTGCATAATGACTTAGAAAATCATAAATTAAGATTATTTATGTTGCATTATATTGCTGCTTATTTTTGTTCAGCACGGTATTTGATCTGGATTTGGAGAATATTAGTTAAGATCCCATCTTTTTTCTGTGTGATCTGTGAAAAGTCACTTCAACTCTCTGGATGTCAGCTTCATTATTTCTAAAATGGAGGAGGTAGTGTTACATACCTTAAATCTCTCTTGGCTCTAAGTATATTATCCTATAAACTGTGAAACAAAAAATCCCATATGTTTTTTTTAAAGTTTTCTAAAACAAATATTTTTATTGACACTAGATACTTGGAGTATTTTCTCCTTGATCTGGGGATTCTGGAACCTGGCTATAATATTCCTGGGAGTTTTCTTTTGGGGATCTTTTTCAGGAGGTTATCTGTGGATTCTTTCAACCTCTATTTTGCTCTCTGGGTCTAAAACACCAGGGCAATTTTCCTTGAGAATTTCTTGAAGGGTGATTTCTAGGTTCTTTCTTTGATCATGGCTTTCAGGTAGTCCAATAATTTTTAAATTATCTCTCCTGGATCTATTTTCCAGGTCAGTGGTTTTTTCCCATGAGATATTTCACATTGCCTTCTATACTTTCATTTGTTTGGATATGCTTAACAGCATCTTGATTTCTCATAAAGTCAGTAGCCTCCATTTGCTCCAGTCTAACTCTGAAGGAATGAATCTCCTCAGTGAACTTTTGAGATTCTTTTTCCATCTGGCAAATTTGACTTTTTAAGGCATTCTTCTCCTCATTGCCCTTTTGGGCCTCCTTTGCCATTTCAGTTAGTCTATTTTTTAAGGTGTTGTTTTCCTCAGTCAGGCTGTTGACCCTCATTTCATATTTTTCTTGCATCCTTCTCATTTCTCTTTCCAATTTTTCCTCCACTTCTCTGATTCTTAAAGTCCTTCTTAAGGTCCTCTATGGCCTGTAACCCGCTCATATTTTCCTTTGGGGCTTTTGGAGCAGGATTTCTGACCTCACAGTCCTCTGACTGTTCTGTGCTTCAATCCACTTTGCCCCCAAAATAGAAGTCTAATGTTTCATTTTTCTGTTCATTTTGTTTCCTTTGCCTTGGCATGATGCCACTTAATTACTTGACTTTGGGGCTTGTTGCCACAGTAGAACTCTGCCACCAGATAGGGGACCTTCGTCCCGAACATGTGGGGGACAACTTCCACTTCTGGAAGCTGGAAGCCCACCCACCACCTCCACCCCAGATCACAATCCAGATCCAGGGAGGTTAAAGCAAGAGCAATTACCCCCCAAGTCTGATCACTGGATCTCCCTACAGTTCACAGGCCAGGAGCTGGAGCTGCCTCTGAAAACTGCAAAATGGCGTGTCTTCTCAGTGGCTTCTAGCCCCCAGGGGAGGAAGCCGAAGCGTTCCCAAAATACTGGTCCCAAAGTCCATAGGGCAGTAACCTCTCACTTTGTCCTAGGCATGTCTGTGTTGACCATTCTGGAATCTCCACAGCTGCTGGTGTTCTGGGGTCCCTCCAGCCGGCTGTTGGCCTGGCTGCCCTGGGGCTAAAACCGTAGGACCTGGGTTCAGCTCTCCACATGGTACACTGCTGGCTCCCAGAGCACTGGGCTGGCCCTTCCTGCAGGGCTGCTGGGCTGTCCTCAGCGGGAGGTTAGCTTCTCTGTGTCATTCTTTGGGTGCTGGGGCTCCAGAACTTGTTCAGAGTCCCCTTTTACATAGTTTGGAGGTAATCTGCGGGGAGAGAGCCTTGGATGTGCTGTTTCTACTCCTCCATCTTGGCTCCGCCCCTGATATTTGTTTTCTTAATTTTAGATACTGAGGGTAAAATAGAGTAAATTAGTGAATAGCTTACAGTATACAGAGGTGTGTAACTTGTAAGTCAGTCAATAAACATTTCTTAAGTGCATCCTATGTTACAAGTAATGTTTTAAGTGCTAGGAATCCAAAGAAAGACAAAAAAATTGTGCTCTGAAGGAACTCCCCATCTGATGAGGGAGACAACATACAAACAACCATGTATGAACTTAAATTGGAGATTATCAACAGGGGTTAACTAGTAAAATTAAGATGGATCTGGAAAGGCTTGTTTTTGTACTTTGGCTGGGACTTAAAGGAAACCAGGAGGCAGAAATGAGAAGGAAGAGCATGTCAAGCAGTATAGCCAGTAAAAATGCCTGCAGTAGGAAGATGGAGTTTCTTGGTAAAGGAAAAGTGGCAAGGCCAGTGTCACCAGACTGCAGAATGTGTTGGGGGCAAGGATAATTTAAAGAAGACAAGTAAGGCAGAGGAGGGAAGCTTAAAAAAGATCCTCTGGTTTATTGTTTATCCTAAAAGAAGATCATGATGAGAGCTGAGTGGAAAATTAACTGGAGAAAGAAACCTAGTTGTAGCAGCAAGCACCCCAATATCCCCAGGGTGACTGCCAGCACAGGTTCTTAGATGTGCTTTTCAAAAGGAAAGCAACTCAAAATGGGTTAACAAGCTTACTTTAATCAAACAAACACACATTACCTAGTTCAGGGGAAAAAGGTCAGCACCCCAAACTTCAGAGTTACAGAACTTACAGATCAAACAGACAGGCTTCCAAACTGTCCACCCATTATATCAATACCAAATCACAGTTACCAGAGAGGGAAGCATCAGCATCTGGGTTTTCAAAGCCAGGGGGCTCTCAACAACGGCTTCCCAGAGTCTCATCTGGTCAAATCACACAACACTTCTCAAAGTGAGCCCCAAAGCAAAGCCTCTCATCAGAGTTTATATAGCCTTCTCCTGGCTCAAATATTGTAACAACCTCCTTGACCCACTGCCCAATCACAAAAGTATCAAGGTTGGGCTTCCCTGAAAAACAAGCCTCCCACCACAGGCTCCAGGTGCACTTAAGCTAGGGGCAGGAAAGATCTTTAAATTTGCATTTCCATTACACTAGTCTATTCCTTCAGTAGTCTAAGAATCCTATCTCCTTCTTAGGTACTGTATGGGTTTGTGTCTCTTTTCTGAAGTTTGCCCTGACAGGTCTAATTCTAGGAAGAGATGTCCTCTATGTGTGTCCTGTATTCTGATAGCGGAGAATGAGGCTAATTCACTTCATATCTGAGAGTGTGTTTCTGAAGTTCATGCTGACTAGAACTTCCTAGAAACTACACCCAAGGAAAACTCAGTTTCTAATACTAGCAAAACAAGTAATCTGAAGTCCAGATCAAACAGGATGAGAAAACTATAGTTTGGCATATTGCATGAATGGGACAATAAATAATTAGGTTAGGAATATGAGAGATCAGAGTTTATCTCAAAGTCAAAATAGTCAGTAATCAAAAGTCAGAGTCAGGATAACATAGAATCACAAGTTAGAAAAAGGGAGAGCAATATGTGTGTATATGTATATATACATATATATGTGTGTATGTTATGTGTTCAAGGACACTAAATAACTGGTTATAAAAATGGTGCTTTTTCTTTCACTTATCTTTACTATACAGGTAATCCCATAAGTTCCTGATAAATATAATCACAAATTCTTTGAAGAAGGGGGTATAGGTAAGCAAATTTATTAGTTAGGATCCTATTTACAAATAAAAATAGAATAGTGCCCACTATAATCCTATTTTTGTTTGAAATAGACTATGTAGCTTCCATTTGAGGCACTAAAATCCATATTGGAGGGACAAAGAGTTTGAAATTCACAAATATAGTTCAAACTTTTCATTTAGCATCAAGGTATATTTATTGTATATGTACTGACATTTATAATAAATATCTAGGGTCTTTCTTAATTTAGGAATATTGCATTTTTCATTAAAATACATATACATTTACTTCAGATACTGAAGCAAATCATGGGAAATTTCAGATTGCAAACCCTAAATTCCACTGAGTTTAAAAATGAATGAAAATGTGTTTATAATGAAAAGAAATTACCACTGCAACCACCACTGTGATGAATGTTCTCCTTTTCCATATAAATATGTATGTGTGCATGTGTGGATTATCTTACACATTTCTAAAACTGATATAGACTTGTTTTATGTCACAGGAATCCTTTACTTTGGAAGAATCATGCTGACCTCAACCTTGTCCTCTCCCCATGATATTTCAATTTCCCTCCAATGGAGACAGAGGTGCACACATCCTTTTTATCATAGCATTTTACAGACACACAGACTTACACACTCAAAAAAAAAAATAACCCTACAATACAATACTAACTTTAAAGAGTTCTATGCATTTGCTACCTTTTTTTTTTCTCTGAAAGCCTTCCCCTTTCTTGATTTTGTGACATCTTGGTTCAACTTGGAAAAAATGAATCCAATTCTTTCTGATCATTCACAGAACACTTTAAGGAAAGATCAAACTACCCCCTTTAGCTTGTCATAGATCAGCCTTCTAGACAGAGAGATAGTATTTGAAGAAGTACTTGTGCTTTATGTTGAAAAAGTATTTTTTAAAAGAAATTATTCAATCTCTATTCAATGAATGTTTTGTTCATAATACATGTCCACCCCCTCCAATACGCATTTTTTAAAGGCTCTGCACATATTCACCTGAATTGTTCGCATTTCTTTTTCAGTTCATTCCCACCTATCTATATTCTACATTTTTTCTTGAAATATTTTTCTCATATGTATTCATAATATTAAGAGTCATTTTAAATTCACGTAGGGAATCAAATCAAAGGATGAATTAAAAGAATCCTTAGTGTGGTACAACTAACTGGCAAAGTTAGTATACTATTAGTAAATCATATAAGTTAACTGGTATCATTTGCAGGCATTCCATATCATTCTACATCAGAGGCTCTTGTTAGTATTTATTTCATCCCATCCTATATATGACTTCCATGGACCTTTACTTGAAAAAAAAATACTTTTGAGCCCTTTAAAATCAATGCCACAATTATTTTAATACATTGGATGGGATAAAAAATAACATTCATCCAGAGGAGCAAAATCTTAATAGTTTGAAGAGGAAGAATGATGCTGGTTAAAAAAATAAAAAAGTTGATCACTTGAAGAGATTAAGTACATAAAACCATGTATATAATAACATAGCATCTGGCTGACCTAAGGATACCAAGGACTGTGGTAAAGGAGCTCTATTTGAAAAATAAAACAAAAATGTATTATTGGTGGAATTGTTAACTGATCCAACCATTCTGGAGAGCAATTTGAACTATGCCAAAAGGTTTATAAAACTGTGCATACCCTTTGATCCAGAAATACCTCTACTAGGTCTCCATCCAAAAGAGATAATAAAAAGGGAAAATGACCCACATGTACAAAAAATATTTATAACAGCTCTTTTTGTGATGACAAAGAATACCTTTCATGACAACACATGCAGTATATTTCATGACTAAACAAAGACTAGAGATGATCATAAAAATCTCAATTATATGATATGAAATTATTTATATTAATTAATTTTATTTACATTTAATTATTTATGTCTTATTTAACTTATTTAACTGAATAATAACTTAATTATTTGAAACTGAAAAGCATTTACACTGGAAAAATTAATGCAATTAGTAGTAGTAAAAGGGGAACTTTTAACTAGAATATTTTTTGCAGCAATTACTCTTTTATATATGTCAGGAATTGATGCAAATATGCATGAGCAATTATTCAGTACTTAAATGGTCAGATTATAAGAAGATTTAATTATCAAAAGAAGAAAAATGAGCTACCAACAGCCATGTAAAAACATGCTTCAAATTGCTACTAGAGAAATTAAAAGTAAGACAATTTTAAGGTTCTATATCATATTTAACAGATTAGTAGAGATGACAAAAGTGAAAATGGCAATTATTAGAAGGATTATATTGGTGCAGGAACACCCCTGTTCTCTCTGTGGAGCTGTGAATTGCTTTATTCATTTTGGAAAGTAATTTATAAATATAAACCCCCTCCAAAAATACTATCTTAAACTTGAATCAATGATACTACTACTAGGAATGGACCTGGGTTAATGAAAGAAAGTAAGGAACTATATCCTCAAAACTATTTAGAACAGTATTTTTGATTTTATCAAAGAACTAGAAACAATGTGATTGTCCATTAATTGGAGGATGGCTAAACAAATTTGTTACATAACATAATGCTCACATTCTTTTTTTTTTTTTTTTTTTTGAGAAGAACAAGATCATTTAGTTTGCTTCCATCAGGATTCAGGCTCAGTTCTTAATAGTTATATCTCTGGATGGCGCATTTCTCACTTTCTTGAGTCATTCGGGATTAACATAATATCACTGCATTGCTGAAAAGAGTCCAGTCTGTCATAGTTGGTCATCACAGATATGGTATGTCTGTGATTGTATACAAATTTCTTCTGATTCTACTCTTCTCACTCAGCATCAGTTTGTATAAGTCTCTCCAGGTAATTATGAAATCCAACACCTCTTCGTTTCTTATAGCACAATAAAATTCCATTACATTCATATACCACAATTTGTTTTAGCCATTCCCCAATTGATGGGCACCCCTTTAGTTTCCAATTCTTTGCAACCACAAAAAGGGCTGCTAAAAATATTTTTGTACATATGGGTCTTCCTCCCACATCTATGATCTCTTTGGGATATAACCCTAGAAGTGGTATTGTTGGGTCAAAGGATATGAAATTTTTTATAATCCTTTGTGCATAATTCCAGATTGCTCTCCAGAATGGTTGGATAAGTTCACAACTCCACCAGCAATGTATTAGCGTTCCAATTTGTCCACATCCTCTCCAGCATTTGTCACTTTCTTGTTTTGTCGTCTTAGCCAATCTCACTGGAGAGATGTGGTATCTCAGAATTGTTTTGATTTGCATTTCTCTAATTAATAGTGATTTAGAGCATTTCTTCATATGCTTATAAATATCTTTAATTTCTTTCTCTGAAAACTTCCTATTCATATCTTTTGACCATTTCTCAATTGGGGAATGACTTGTATTCATATAGATTTGGCTCAGTTCTCTATAAATTTTAGAAATGAGTCCTTTATCAGAGACACAAGTTGTAAAAATTCTTTCCCAATTTCCCACCTCCCTCTTGATCTTGGTTACATTGGCTTTGTTTGTGCAGAAGCTTTCCAATTTAATATAATCAAAATTATCCATTTTGCATTTTATAATGCTCTCTAATTCTTGTTTGGTCCTAAAATCTTCCCCTCTCCACAGATCCATCAGGTAAACTATTCCTTGCTTTCCCAAATTGCTTACAGTATCATCCTTTACACCTAGATCATGCACCCATTTAGACTTAATTTTGGTATATGGTGTTAGATAGTGATCTATGCCCACTTTCTGCCATACTGTATTCCAGTTTTCCCAGCAGTTTTTGTCAAAAAGTGCATTCTTATCCCAAAAACTGGGGTCTTTGGGTTTATCAAACAATAGATTACTATATTCATTAACTGCTGGGTCTCCTGCACCTAATCTATTCCATTGATCCATTACTCTACACCTCTGCCAGTACCAAGCAGTTTTGATGACTGCTGCTGTCAGATTAAGATCTGGCATAGCTAGTCCACCTTCGAGAGCATTTCTTTTCATTAATTCCCTTGATATTCTAGACCGTTTGTTTTTCCAAATAAATTTTGTTATTATTTTGTCTAACTCTACAAAGTAGTTTTTTGGTAAATTGATTGGTATGGCACTAAATATATAGTTTAGTTTGGGTAAAATTGTCGTTTTTATTATATTAGCTCGACCCAGCCACGAGCAATTGATATTTTTCCAACTATTTAGATCTGTTTTTATTTGTGTGAGAAGTGTTTTGTAGTTGTGATCATACAGATTCTGGGTTTGTTTTGGCAAGTAGATTCCCAAATATTTTATAGTGTCTACAGTGACTTTAAATGGGATTTCTCTTTCTATCTCTTGCTGTTGAGTTTTATTAGAGATGTACAGGAATGCTGAGGATTTATGTGGGTTTATTTTATATCCTGCAACTTTGTTAAATTTATTTATTCTCTCAAGTAGTTTTTTACTTGATTCTCTAGGATTCTCTAAGTATATCATCATATCATCTGCAAAGAGTGACAGCTTGGTCACTTCTTTGCCTAATTTGATTCCTTTGATTTCTTTTTCTTCTCTAATTGCTACTGCTAACGTTTCTAGTACCAGATAGAATAAGAGGGGTGATAGTGGACACCCTTGTTTCACTCCTGATCTTATTGGAAAGGCTTCTAGTTTATCCCCATTGCATATAATACTTGCTGATGGTTTTAGATAGATGCTAGCAACTATTTTAAGGAAGGCTCCATTTATTCCTATACTTTCTAGTGTTTTAATAGGAATGGATGTTGTACTTTGTCAAAAGCCTTTTCTGCATCTATTGAGATGATCATGTGGTTTCTGCTAATTTTATTGTTGATATGCTCAATTATACTGATGGTTTTCCTAATATTAAACCATCCTTGCATTCCTGGAATGAATCCTACCTGATCAGGGTGTATTATTTTTGTGATATGTTGTTGGAGTCTTTTGGCTAATATTTTATTTAGAATTTTTGCATCTAAATTCATGAGGGAGATTGATCTATAATTTTCTTTCTCTGTTTTATCTCTTCCTGATTTAGGAATCAGTACCATATTTGTGTCATAGAAAGAGTTTGGTAGGACTCCTTCTTCACTAATTTTCCCAAATAGTTTGTAGAGTATTAGAATCAATTGTTCTTTAAATGTTTGATAGAATTCACTAGTGAACCCATCTGGCCCTGGAGATTTTTTCCTAGGGAGTTAATTGATGGCTTGTTTGATTTCTTTTTCTGAGGTGGGGTTATTTAGGTAATTCACTTCCTCTTCAGTTAATCTGGGCAATTTGTGATTTTGTAAATATTCATCCATTTCACTAAGATTGTCATATTTATGTGCATACAATTGGGAAAATAATTCCTCATTATTATTTTGATTTCCTCTTCATTAGAGGTAGATTCCCCCTTTTTATTTTTGATACTCATAATTTGGTTTTCTTCTTTCTTTTTTTTTTTATCATATTGACTAAGGGTCTATCAATTTTGTTGATTTTTTCATAGAACCAGCTCTTAGTTTTATTTATTAATTCAATAGTTTTCTTAATTTCAATTTTATTAATCTCTCCATTGGTTTTCAATATTTCTAATTTAGTACTAAATTGGGGATTTTCAATTTGTTCTTTTTCTAACTTTTTCAATTGCATGTCCAATTCATTGACCTCCCTTCTCTCTGCTTTAATTAAGTATGCACTCAGGGATATAAAACTTCCCCTGAGAACTGCCTTTAGTGCATCCCACAAATTTGGGTATGTTGTCTCATGATTATCATTTTCTTGAATGAAATTGTTGATTGTTTCTATAATTTCTTGTTTGACCCACCAATTTTTTAGGATTAAATTGTTTAATTTCCAATTAGTTTTTAGTCTATCTTTCCCTGGCCCTTTATTGCATATAATTTTTATTGCATCATGATCTGAGAATGATGCACTTAAGATTTCTGCCTTTCTGCACTGGATTGTGAGGTTTTTATGCCCTAGTACATGGTCTATTTTTGAGTATGTACGATGTACTGCTGAAAAGAAAGTGAATTCCTTTTTATTGCCATTCAGTTTTCTCCAGAGATCCATCATATCTAGTCTCTCTAAGATTCTATTCACCTCCTTAACTTCTTTCTTGTTTATTTTGAGGTTAGATTTATCAAGTTCAGAGAGGGGAAGATTAAGGACCCCAGTAGTATAGTTTTGCTATCTATTTCTTCCTCTAATTCCTTTAACTTCTCCTCTAGGAATTTGGATGCTATACCCCTTGGTGCATATATATTAAGTAGTGATATTGCTTCATTCTCGATGGTGCCTTTATTAGGATATAGTTTCCTTCCTTATCTCTTTTAATTAGATCTATTTTTGCTTTTGCTTTATCTGAGATAAGTATTGCTACCCCTGCTTTTTTTACTTTAGCTGAGGCATAATAAATTTTACTCCAACCTTTTACCCTTACCCTGTGGGTATCCCTTTGTTTCAAATGTGTTTCTTGAAGACAGCATATTGTAGGATTATGGTTTTTAATCCATTCTGCTATCCGCCTCTGTTTTATGGGAGAGTTCATCCCATTCTCATTCACAGTAATGATGACTATCTGTCTCTTCCCCTCCATCCTGTTCCCTCCCCTGTTTATGTTTTTGTTTCTTCCTTCTCCCTTCCCCTCCTTGAAGTTTTTCCTTTTGACCACCCCCTCCCTCAGTGTTCCCACCCAGTGACCCCCCTTCTTAACCTACCCTCTCCCCTTACTACTACTTCCCTCCCTTCTAATCCCTCCCTTTAGTCTCCTCCTTTTCACCCCCCTTACCCTCCCACTATCTATAGGACACAATAAATTTTTATACTTATCAGAGTAAATTACTCCCCATTTGATTCCAAACCAATGAGAGTAAATTTCAAACAGTGCTCCTCTCCCTCCCTCCTTTTCCTCTATTTAGTGAATTTATGTGTCTATTCACATTAGAATCTTAAAATTCACTGATTAATTTGATCCTTCTTTGAACCAGAACCAGTGAGAATAGTGTTTAAATGATGTTCCTCTCCCTCTCTCTTTCCCCTCTTCTATAGTGTGTTTTGATGTCTCTTCAGATGGCATATTTTACCTTTTCCTAGCTCATCCTTTCCTTTTTCCCATTACAGTACCTTTGATCCCCTTAATAGTCTTTTTTTTTTTAGACTCCATGTTAGTGCATTCATACCCACACCCTCTAAGTATAACCCTTTTGCAGGTCCTGATAATCATAAAGATTTCAAATATTGACAGTTATCAGCTCCACATATAAGGATGTGAACATTTTGCTCTTGTGGCATCCCAAGTAATGAGCGTGTGTTTGTGGGTGTGGGTGTGTGCACTTCTGCATGTGTGAGTCTATGTTACCCTTGTTTACCTTTTTATGTCCTTCTGGAGTCTTGTAGTTGGAGATCAAATTTTCCATTGTGCTCTGGCTTTTTCATTAGGAAAGTCTGGAAGTCCCTTACTTCATTAAACGTCCATCTCCTTGCCTGAAAGATTATGCTCAATTTTGCCAGGTAGTTAATCCTTGGTTGTAGACCTAGCTCTCTTGCCCTATGAAATATCAAATTCCAGTCCCTCCGCTCTTTTAATGTAGAAGCTGCTAGGTCCTGTGTGATCTTAACTGTAGTTCCTCGATATTTGAATTGTTTCTTTTTGGCTGCTTGTAGAATTTTTTCTTTAATCTTGTAATTTCGGAATTTGGCTACTATATTTCTTGGAGTTTTCAGTTTGGGATCTCTTTCAGGGGGGGTCCGGTGAATTCTATCGATAGCTATTTTATCTTCTGATTCCAGGACCTCAGGACAGTTTTCTTTGACAATCTCTTGGAGGATGTTGTCTAGACTGCTTTTTTCATCATGACTTTCTGTTAGACCAATAATTCTTAAGTTGTCTCTCCTGGATCTGTTCTCTAGGTCAGTTATTTTTCCAGTGAGATATTTTACATTTTCTTGCAATTTTTCGATCGTTTTGTTTTTTTTTGATTGACTCCTGCTGCATCACAGAGTTCTCAGTTTCAGTTTGATTGTATCTAATTTTTAGTGAATTATGGTCTTCAGTTAGTTTTTGAAGTTCCTTTTTTAGGGAGGTATTTTCTTTTTCCAAGTTGGTCACTGCCTCCCTGATTTGGTCTTTAAAATTTTTCTTAAGCTCCTCCAGGAGTGCTATTTGGGCTTGAGACCAGATCATGTTTCCTTCTGTGGTCTCTGGTGTGGGCAGAGAGTCTATATTTTCCTGTGTGTTTTGTTGTTCTTGCCCTGCATAGTATGCTCGAATAGACTTTCTTGCCTTCCCCTTCTCCTTTTCAGCTTCCTTCCTTCCCATTGTGACTTCCTGTTTCTTAGTTTCTCAGGCTATGAGTTTGGGGCCTAATCCTTGACTTTGAGTACCTCTGGGTGGCTAGTTTATGGCTAAGTCAGGGAAGTCAGTGAGGAATGTAGATGTGTAGGTGGGGATGAGTCTGACCACTTCAGATTTCTGCCTCTATACCCCTGGGCTATCAGTAGGCTTTTGTTGGTGAGGTGAGGTGGGGCTTGTTGGGTCCCCTCCCTCTCTTCTCTTCAGATTCCTGGCTGTCTCAGTTACACCCGTTCTTGGAGATTCTCAAGCCTGGGGCTATTTCCGTTAATTTGGGATTTCAGTCTGGGTGGGAGACTTTCTTTGGGTTTTCTGCTTCATGAAGGAGGGATGGGAGGATCAGAGCAGCTAGAATTTACTTTGCCATTCCAGCCCCTGTATTATACAGGCAGGCAGTTTCTCAATTTCCAGGCTGGGGGCTGAATGCAGCCTGAGAAGCCACTCTCTCCACTGGGGGCCTGACTCTCCTACCTGGCTCCAATGATCCGTTCCCTCTGCGAGATGACTGCGATTCTTCTTTGGTAAGTCTGCAGGCTGGGGCTTTTTCTCTCTCTGGTGTAGTCTGCTTGTCTGCTTTTAGGTCTGAGCTGTGCATCCCCCCACGAGCTCTGCGCTCGACCTGTGCGGACACACTGGGCAACCTCCTGGGCTGGATTCTGCCACACTCTGTCTTCCAGTGGGCTCTGTCACTCAGGAATTCACTCAGATTCACTCTTTGAGACTTAGTGACCGAGGAGCTCAGCGAGGTTACTGCTTCCTTTCCGCCATCTTGGCTCCGCCCCCCAATGCTCACATTCTTAACCTTTTGGATTTCACGGACCACTTTATAAGTGGTGAATCCTATGAACTTCTCAGAATCATGTTTTTAAATAAATCATTTAAAATACATAGGATTAGAAATGAAATAAAAGATTAGAGAAAATAAAAATGTATTTTTTTTTAATCCAAGTTCCCAGAATCCCTAAAATTTACCCATAATACCCTAGAGGTCCATGAAACCAATCATATTATAGAATACTATTACTTAATAAGAAATTTTGTACATATTATATATATATATATATATTTATAATTGCATGCCTATGTATGATGTATTCAGAGAAAGCCAAAAAGAATGAAATGATGAAGAAAGAAATAAGCCAAATCACCACTATAATATATACAATAATTATAACAATGTAAAGGAAAACAACTTTGAAAGAATTAAGACTTGTCATCAACTCAATAACTACTAATGACTTTAAAAGAGTAATGATGAACCATGTTTTCCCAATTCTTGATAGAGAGGTAATGGACTCGGGGTCCACAATAATATATATGTTTTCAAACATGACAAAAGTATTAATTAGTTTTTTTCTATGCTTATTTGTTACAAGAGAAATATTCGAAGTGGGAATTAAGTTGGTTTATGACAGGGGTGGGAAACCTGTGGCCTCAAGGTCAAATGTGTTCCCTTAATAAAACGAT
The DNA here is from genome assembly GCA_011680675.1 of Gymnobelideus leadbeateri. Taxonomy (NCBI): domain Eukaryota; kingdom Metazoa; phylum Chordata; class Mammalia; order Diprotodontia; family Petauridae; genus Gymnobelideus; species Gymnobelideus leadbeateri. The sequence goes on along the minus strand of WOXC01007852.1, from coordinate 209,609 downwards.
TTGTTCTGTAAAACTTGGACTCAATCAAGAGGCTGCACTCAGTGACCTAGAAGGTCATATGTCACTTTGAGACCTCAGGTTTCCCAGCCCATGTTTAGGGAGAGATATTAATGGGTAATGGTATTGAAGAAAGAAGGAGGACAAGGAGGAGCAAGAGGAAAAAGAGGAGGATGAGAGTATGTCAATCAAATATTTAAAAATATGCTGAAGACAGAGGAGAAGAGGATATAGATAAGCAGGGAAACTTTTAGTATCCTACTAAATTTAATATATATTTTAAAAAACTGTGTATAATAAAAATTCACAGTTTCATGTACAATCTTGATTTCTGTCCTTTGTATACAGAAATATACTATGTGCTGATACTAAATCTCATAATAAAAATGTTAAAATGTATAGAATATTTAGTTAATATACTACATCAGGGAAATAATGTTTCATTTTTCTCTGTAGGGAGAAGTTATAGTCTGAGTGATACATGTGCCAACGGCTCCAATGAGTTCAATTAGAGGTATTTATTCTAACATTATAATTATTTAATGTTCCTGAACCAATGGACTAGATCATGCGATTCATTGAACAAAAACATCTATGCGCTCATTTAGACTAAGTGCCTAGTTTCTATGCTAATATATACCCATCCTTGAAAACATTATTTTCTGATTCATATAAATATAATTATATAAGATCTAATGTTAGAAGAAGACCTTACAGAATATCTAATTCAAACTCCCTCATTTTACAAAGAAGGAAACTAAGGCTCAGAAAAAAAGAAAAAACTTCAAGATTACAGAAGTAGTAGCTAGCAGAATCACATTTCACGTACAAGTGTTCCAACTTCAAATCCAGTTCTCTTTTCTCTTATGGTATGTTGCCTCCTAAACAAAGTATTTTTACTTCTGTATTTAAGAAAATGGAATGGGGCGGCTAGGTGGCGCAGTGAGTAGAGCACCGGCCCTGGAGTCAGAAGGACCTGAGTTCGGATCTGGCCTCAGACACTTATCCCACACAAACAAAAACCTAGCCGTGTGACCTTGGGCAAGTTACTTAACCCCAATTGCCCTAAAGGGGCAGCTAGGTGGTGCAGTGAGTAAGAGTGCCAGCCTCGGAGTTGGAATGACCCGAGATCAAATCCGGCCTCAGAAAATGAGCACCCACACATAAATAATGACTAGCCATGTAACCTTGAGCAAGTTACTTAACCCCAATTGCTTAAAAAAAAAAAAAAGAAGAAGAAAAAAGAAAATGGAATGCTTTCTTTTCTTTTATTGCAGTTTGTGGTTATACTGCAAATGCTACTTGGCACAAATCCAGAAAATATCACACAAGAGTTTCCTAAACTTAATAAGTTAGTAATAGTAGACATTAGCCCTAAGCTCTAAAAGATGACAATTTTAATATTCTTCTCCTTTGTTGACTTCTGTTATTTCTTTGTAATAAGGAACTCTTGATGTGGAAATAATCTTCACCAAGGCAGATGCCAATTTCATTGTTGAAGAGCTAGGACACAAAGGGGTTACATGACCTTTTACCATTGTCATACAGCCAATATGTATTAAATAGTGGTCTTCCTGACTCTAAGTCTAATCCTTTATCTACTATGCCATGCCACCTCTGTTGAGATATATGTAACAGATTTTCTCTTAGAGGATATACGATTGTTGAACTTACAGTATGATGTATCATAATGGGCTACTTCAATGAAATACACTCATGGGTATATCTAGGTGTGTGTGTGTGTGTGTGTGTGTGTGTGTGTGTGTGTGTGTACGCGCATGTGTGTGCATGCATGCACACATTTGAAAAAAGAGATGGGGAGAGAGAAAGAGAGAGAGAGAGAGAGAGAGAGAGATGAATTATACTTTCAGCATCTCTTATGGCTTCTGTAAGCATTAAGAACTACAATAATAATGAAACATCATCTTGATATGCTATGTTGCTTGTCAATAATAAGGTTATCCTATTAAAAAACGTTAAAAGTTGTTTTTTTTAAATTAAGGTTTAGATAGTATGTGAAATTTTAGCCACTCTCTTTAAGCATAATTACAGCATTTTATCAAAATGACCAGAAGATACTATTATAACAAGATGAGCTAGCTCAGTTCCCTCAGGTTCACAAGCTGGAAGGAGTTGCCCAAGGTCCCAAATAGTTACTTGGTAGCAAAGGTAGGACTAGGATCTAGATTTGTTGTTTCTTAATCCAGTATTCTTTGCACTACAGCACACTGGACCATTATACACACATTTATTATATTTGGGAAAAAAACTTTTATTTAGCTGCAAATATTGTATATCCTCACAGAAAAATTCAAAAGTTATGTTTCTTGTTTTCTCTCTGAAAATCATACTGTGCAGTGGTAATGTCCTTTTTGTAAGATATTCATATGAACATAGTCATCAACAAAAATGAAACACATAGTGTTATTACAAGTTGCCAGTTAACTTCAGAAACATTACATTTGTAGTTATGAAACATACAGAAGATAAACTGAAGCAATGAGTGCATATCAAGACTATAATGAAGTATTTAAATCTAGTGCAAAGAGTCAACTTCATTAAGATAATATCAGTTTGTACTAGCTAAGACGATTTGTACCTAAAATGAAAATATTTTAGTAAATAGACTTTCATTTGCAATCAGCTGTGTGTTCATGTTTTGATATTGTTTTAGGAAATAGCATTCCCCAACTTAGGAATTAAAATATGTTTTTAATTCATTTTGTAAGATTGTTGTGTTATCTATTTGTTATTGATTGTAATTCAGTTGTATTCCTCAGCTTAGCTGAAAAATTCTACTCAATACTAGTTGTTTCTGATGTTTATAATACCACAAATTAATTTTTCTCTCTTTTGAACCAAAATTAATTACTTGGAGTGACTTGTAATACCAATAAAATATTTAAACTCCTGGTCATTCATGTTAGTCCTTTTACTAATGATTTCTTAAAAGTTTAAATGCCACATTAAGCAAGATTTATTTTTATAAGTGATATGCTATAAATAAACTTTCAACCAATATTCAAAATAAATGGAAATTATATGTTAATGAGTTCATGAAGATAAAGAGACTTAGTATATTGCCAGAAAACTATGTAAAAGAAAGAACAGAGAATCCCTCCCCTTCCCTGTTCCCCACCAATACCCCACCCGAAAGTCTAATGAAATTTTAATGTTAAGAAAATGGTGGAGGGAAGATTTGGAGGGGGGAGAAGCAACACGGTATTTCACCTAGGGCAGACAGACTTCTGAAAGGGGCAGAAAACATAAAAAGCAGAAAAATATATATAAATCAGTTTTAGATGTTAAATACTACTTGTCTTTTGGCAGCCACTTATTGGCCAGTATTCAAGGTACTCTACCAACAGCTGGTAGATTTTATTCCTTGGGAGGATCATTGTAGAGGGAAGCAGGAGGAGAGTACACTGGGGAAATTCACTGGCCCACATCTAGGTCTTATCAAGAAGCTTGTTTATTTTTTTCTTCCAAGTTTGAACTAATAATCCATATATCCAGCAAATGTCAAGAAACTTAATGGTGTCTACATGTGAAGGCATCTGGGATAAAGTCAGTCAGGTTTAATTGTTAAGGACCTTGGGAATAGTAGGCCAGTTTGGAGGTGGCAGAGCTCCAATGGCAGGATCATCTCTACTAGAACAGGCTAGCTGCTATGTGGATTTAATAGGTGTTTTTGTTGTGAGTTAGTCAATCAAGACTGTAGTCACTACTGTACAATTTGGCTATCCCCCAATCACCCTACCACCAAAAAAAAAAAAAAAATAGCAGCATTCTGAGGCAACTTTAAGAAGAGACTGAAGGCTGTATAAATAACAATTTTATTGTGTGGGATCTATTTCCCATTACTATAATTTTTTTCTGCCTTCTGGAGGGCAATTGGGGTTAAGTGACTTACCCAAGGTCATATAGGGCTAGTCTTTTTTGTGTTAAGTGTCTGAGGCTGGATTTGAACTAAGGTCCTCCTTGACTCCAGAGCCACTGTGCCATATTTTCACTGCACCACCTAGCCACCCTGCTCTATTTCCCATTATTAAAAGAATTAAGCCAGTAATATCCTAAGGTAAGTATGTCTTTCATACAGCCATCCTCTAGGACATTGTTATTTTGACAGATCTGTAAATTCCTCCATATGGGTACTCCCTCTGATGGTGAAGATGATAACTTATCCATACTTTCTCATCCAGTGCTGCTTTTATCTATGATTTTCTCTCAGTCCTCTGCAGGAGGGCCACCTGAAGTTGCATCTTGGAGCACATTTAGTGTTTCCAAGTCTTTCATTTTATATTTGGGTAAGAGACTTAGAGCAAAACTACTTGCCCAAGGTCATACATACAGTTAGTGATCAAGTTGGAGCTAGAATTCTGATCTCCTAACTTCAGTCTCCTCTCTAATCTTTCTTTCTCCAAATCTCTTGACATTCTGTAGATGCGAGAATAGAACTTGGGCTTTCTATGATGTATTCCTTAATTGAATATATGCATATGTCTATGAGTGTTCCAACTACATGGGAAACAGTTTTAGAAACAGAAGGAATTCATGTTCCCTAAATTTAAAAAAGCTTACAATGTATTTAGAATAGTAATACTGTACTCAAATAGCTCTAATAAAAGACAAAATATAAGTGCCATATAGAGAAGAAGCTAAGTTTCATGTCATTTGTCCTAGGTCTTGAAGAAAGAATAAGATTACAAAATTTTAAAAGAGTAGAAAGAGGAAGCCATTCTAGAACAGAGAAGCATTTACACAGAGGCAAGAAATACATTATATGTTCAGGATACAATGTGTGATACAATTTGGGTGGATCATCACGTTTGTGAAAGTCAGTAGTTGTACGTGCAGGTATACTGGGGATAAATCACAGAATGTCTTGAATGCTATGATGAACTATTTGGATTTTATTCCCTGCTACAAAGAATAGTAGAGAATCATCAAAAGCTTTAAGGTAAGGTAATGACATGATTAGAGTTTTTTTTAGTGGAATCATTCTGATAGCTGAGGAATCTCTGATTCCAGAGTAAGAACTGCATTCCAGCCAAACATATGCAGTAGTTATTGTTGAAAGAAAAAGGGACAAAATAACAAAAGGAGAGGAGAGGACAGGAAAGGACAGGACAGGACAGGACAGGACAGGACAGGACAGGAGAAGAGAGGAGAGAAGGAAGGAAGGAAGGAAGGAAGGAAGGAAGGAAGGAAGGAAGGAAAGAAGGAAAGAAGGAAGGAAGGCGTTAAGATTTGCCTGGATATAGCAGAGAAAATGAAGTAGGAAGGGGCATTAAAATCAATCTTTTATTTTAAAAAAGTATTTAAAATAGATATTAAGGATCTGATCCAGTTCTTTAGATGCCATTAATGACTTTATTAGGGATTGATTAGAGAAAAGTATTATTAAAAATAGGAAGATCAGAGAGGATTAGTAACAAGAGTCAAAGTGAAAGATAAAGAGATCCTTTATGTACTCAATGACTTTGAAAAATGTTCTAATAATAAAAAAGTATTCTTCTTACATGGAGTAAAATTACAAGGAGAGATTAATTTAGTTTCTACAGGAGAGACAGTTGAAGTCAAAGTAATATAAAATTACCTGTGTTAAACAGGACACATAATAAGTTTAGATAAAAGTGTTATTCCCAAATAGTTTAATGGGTGAGTTTGTCCCTTAAATATTATCAGAGATTTACCAGGAACTGCCCTGATTATCTAATGTATAAATGTAGGTCCTAACATCACAGTAAAAACGTTGACCTACATCCAGTACACTTCCACTCATGTCAATTCATCATCAAAATATGTATTAACCAATTAAGTGCTCTAAACCTGGCATTGTTCAGGACACAAGGAAGTATGAAAACTTGCCTTCTAAAAGGCAGCTAGGTATTGCAGGAGATAGAGCCTGGGCTTAGAGTCAGGAACATTTTAATTCCAATACAGGATGAAACATTTGCTAGCTGTATGACCTTGAGCAAATTACTTAATTTCTGTCTGCCTCAATTTCCTCAATTGTAAAATGTGAATCATAATACTAAATACCACATAAGGTTGTTATGAAGATCAAATGAAACAATATTCCTAAAGTGCTTGACACAGAGTAAACATTTAATAAATACTTGTTCTCTTCCACTTCCCTCCCCAAGTGCTTACAATCTAGTTGGGAAAGATGACAGACACTTCAATCAATTATATTTCCACTTAATCCCTTATCAAAAATCGATGCTTGAATGACAATAAAATTATTTGGGTATTCATTTTCATTTATTCCTACTACTGTGGAGACTGTAATTCATTCATGCTTTTCTATTCCATGAAGTTTTTATCCATTGTATCTCACAAAGAAAAATTACTTGCGACCCTGGAGATGTACCTCTAAATCTTATAATATTCTATCACTACCAGAATAACCTTCAAACTATCCATCTATTCTTCTTTTCTCTTACTTCATGATAGATCTACCTTCTATTAATATTACACAAGACCTTGATGATGAGGGCAATGAATAATTTTTATAAGCATATGATATCCTCTTTATAAACATTACCATCTATCCTTGTCTTGATTTTCTCTCCTGTTTACCTTTCAATTTGTTGTAATATGGTGTCTGACCTCAGTCTAGAACTGAACACATTTTTTCCTAGATTACCAATGATCTCTTAATTGCTAACTTCTGTAATCTTTTCTTAGACCTTATCTTTCTTAATTCCTTTGAAGCATTAAGAGTAGTGACAACTCCTGTGCCCCCTATTTCTAAACCTCTGGTACTCTTCCTTCTCTTGGTTTTCATGACAGTGCTCCCTCCTGGTTTTCCTTTTATTTGTCTGAATAGTTCCCCCACCCCCCATATTCCTTTGCTGAATCAAGAAACAGAATAGAGTAATGAAACAGTCAGATCTTGGTTCAATTACTATTTCTGGCATACATATGCTGGCTTTGTTGCTATGGTTAAAGCTATTTAAACTCTTAGTACCCCCTAGTAACTTTCTAAGAATGCAAGTTTTAGTTTAGGTGCCAATATTCATTTGTTAAAAGGAGCTTTCTCAACAGGATTATATAAGTTAAATCACATATCTTGCTAAATTTTTTTTAAACACCCTTTACTAGATCATCATTCATAACCTCCCACTAACTCTAGGTTTTCCCCAAGACTCAATCCTGATGTCTTGATTTTTTTCTATATTCTCTCAGTGATCTCATCAGTTTCCATGAATTCAATGATCAATTCTATGGAGGAGTTTACAGATCTATATATCAATCCCTAAACTTTCTCCTGACTCTTAGATCTGTAAACACAACATAGAGTTAGATATATCCAACTGGTTGTCCTACAAGCAGTGCAAACTCAAATGCACACATTGGAAATCACTGAAGTTCACAAACTCAATCTAATGTTACTAAGGCTTTTTAATTCTACGTCCATAATGTATGTCATGTATATCTTCTTACATATCCTTTTAAAGATTTTGTAAAAATTTAGGAAGAAGGAATATAGATCTATAGTTGTTGATATCTGATTTGTGTTTTTAGGTAATAGCATCTTCTATGGTCTATTCTTTAGAATCTTGCTCTTTTTGCTTATATTGCTGAATGACTATAAAATTCAAGATATATTTCTTCAATGTATACTTGGTCAGTCCTATGTACTCTACCCAATTTCAACCTAAGCACCATTTCCTTGTATGGTACCTCAGGCTTTGAGGTGTTAAGAGTCCAAATGTACTAGTCTTGCTTTCGTTAATGATAAAGCTAAGTCACTTTAGAAACATTGGCACATTTGTTCCATTTCATATCTTTGTTGTACTTTTTACATAAACTCATGATTATATAAAAACAAATGATAAAATAGTGATATTTCTACCACACTCCAGTAAATATTGTAGATGTTTAGAGAAGGGGAAAATATTATTTATTAAAATGTATGAGAAAAGCTTCATAGCAGAGATAAAGCTTGACTTGAATCTTTAAGGGAAGGTACAATCTAGATCCATGGTGTCAAGCTTAAATGGAAATGGGGACCATTAAGCCACACATAAGGTTCCCTGTGAACATACACATTGACTTAGAAAACTGCATGGAAAATATAAACACAAAAATACATGTATCTATGAACCATTGCATGTCTATTCATTTTGTTAAATATTTCCTGATTACATTTCAATTTCATTTTGACCTCACTTGGGAATGCTGTGGACTACAATATGAACCACATATGGTTGACACCTTTGATTTAGATGGTAGAATCAGGAGTGAATGGAGTGGGGCAAAAGGTAGGCACAAAAATTGTCTCAGAGGTAGAAATAAATAGCCCATTTTCAGCAAACCTACATTAGTGTAATGAAGAAGCTAGATTAGTCTGGGTCTTGAGAATCAGCTTAAGAAGATTAGACTTCTATCACTGACCCTAAAACCTTAATGTCATTGCTAGATTTATCTTCTTCATTTGCTGCTTTTAGTCTATACTACTTTCTTATGCTTTCCAGTGAACTTCAGGTCACCTTTATCCATTATTTCTGAATTTCCTTGTTTTATTACTTTTCTACTCATTGAAATATACAACTTCTTTCTCCAAGTCTTATTTCATGTTGGAATCTATTATTCTTGATAGCATCTCAATACAAAAATCTTCCTTTTTCCTCCATTCATGAAGCATTCAAAATCCAACTTCTTGGTCATTTTATGCCTAAACACATAACTCCATAATTCTTTTTCACTTTCACAATATGCATCTGTCTTTTTCTTGTGCTTAATATTATATTATTCACAACAAGCAAACTCATCTGTTAAACACACTTCTCTATTCATTGGCACTTCTGCACATTTATAGGACAATGATAATTGATATTCATCGAAGCATTGAAAGATCCTGAAATTCCTTCTGAGTCACTGAAGAAAGATAATTTACTTCAGTTTACTTTCACTAGTCAGTGCACTTTGTTGAAACTCTAATTTTTTTTAAAATTAGCAGTCAATATATGGCACATAGATTATCTTTACTAAAGTACTTCAACACATCAATGAATCGGTGGTCCCATCAATCTAGGTGCACTCTCTCCAATGATGATGATAATAATCCTTCCATGCTGTCTTACCCTGTGCAAATAGTGTTCACATTCCGTGTAATCTCCATAGAGGATTAACCAATTACATTACTTTAAAGAAATCTGTGCCAACCCAGTGTATATTTTTCTCATCTGTTATCTTTGCTCTCAAAAATCTGTATATCCTGCCTCAGTCTTTCTTCTGAGCTTCAGATCCACAACATCAAGTTGCCTGTTGGTCAATTTAAATTGTATGTCATAAGGATATCTCAAATTTAGTCTGTCCAAAATAGAATTCATTCTCTTTCTCCAAAAATTTTCCTTTCTATTGAACTTCTATTGTTCTATCTAGAGTATCAAAATTCTTTGAGTCTGGCATAGTAATTTGAGCATTATCCTTGACTCACTCTCTGTTACCCCACATATTTTGTCAGTCACCATATCTTGCTATTTTCAATTGCAAGATGTCTCTCCCAATCAACTCCTACTCACAGACCCCACCAGTTTCTCATTGATTCTCTCTTAAATTACTGCAATGTTCTCCTAATTGTTCTCTATGCCATAAGTCTCTTCTTATTATAATCCATCCTCCAGCCAGCTGCCAAAGGGATTTTCTTTAAGTAGACGTCTGGCCATGACATTTCTTTATTCAAAAAAAAACTCCAGTGTCTCCCTGTTGCCTCTAGGATGAGATATAAACCCCTTTGTCTTTTAAAGGCCTTCACGGTTTGGTCTCAAACTATCTTTCTGACCTTTCCCTCATTCTGCAAAACAGTCAAATAGGCTTTCTTTTCCACACAAAAGCATTCCACCTCCAATCCCATGATTCCTCTCTAACTCTTGGCCAGATCTCAAATGCATGCTCTCCTCACCACTACTTCATAGAATACTGCACATTATTTTATATGTAGCACAAACATAACCTTCTAACCTAAACCTCTCCTTCTCCCCCAAAGTGCCAGAACACTTTAACAACCTAGCATTTAGCTTTCATATTTATTTTGCATATGTTCCCTCTAAATTGTTATCTATAAAATTGTAGACAGTCAGTAAATAAATATTTATTAAGCTCCTGCTATGGTACTAGGCACCATGCTAAGCACTAGGGATATAGAAAAAGGCAAAAGATAGTGCCTTATCACTTAAGGAAGTTCTCGTGTATAATCTTTGCTAACAATATGCTACAATTCATTTAAACTCACTATGGTTATTTGCATTTCCCTTAAGTGGAACTGTAATTTTAGTTCTTCAGAAAACATGACATCCCATGATCCTTAACCATGCACCATCTTAGGATGTATACCAATATTTAAAAATGAGTTTTTGTTGCATGGAGAAATTTGGAGTTATTAAGAGCATTAGAAAGTTTCCAAGATATAATACAGTTCACTGTGTTCTTTCTGTTCAGTTATTGTTTGTATAAGCCTTTGGCTTCTATGTTTTTGTTTATTTGTTCTCATTTTAAGTCAAACTTAACACCATTCTTCTCCCTGCCATCCTTTATGATAAAACTACTTAAGGGTGTGTTAAGTTAATTTGGAAGGACCTATTATGTTCTTTGTAAAATGTATTACCTCATCCACAATAAATGTTAATTAATGCCTAAGTAACAGTTACCTCCACAGTGGCTTCTTTTCTTGTATTCATCATGAGCACAGCAAGGCAAAATGATCAAATATCCTATGCAATTATATTATAAATAGCCTTTGGACACAGGACAACACCAATTCCTTAAATTTTCCCTCTCCAAGGAGAATCAGCTATCTTTTACTTTAGGTTCAATTTTCCCAAATCTTATTGCTTATTTTGTAGTAAGATTCAATAGTAATATCGATGTGATTCAGTTTATCCAGTAGTTTGGTCATTAATTGATCCTTGGATAAGGATCTCATCTTTAGAGTCTCAATAGTTTAGGTATAAGTATCAATAAAATAAAGAAAAAATTGTGTGATTCTTAGTAAATTCTGCTATGTTTTCCATCACTTTGCTGTTCTCACTGCAGAAATAGAATGGGTCCACCCAGTTCTGAATGCCATTTATATTTTTACTTGTTTCATAGATTATTGTGTCCAGCCTAGTGAACATGAATCTGTACTTAATTAGTTTAGTCTTCAGAAAGTTTACAAAGTTTTTAAAATGACTATACACAAAGCTTGTTTGGCATGGTAGAATGTGTCAGAGTTTGGAATCCCCTGACACTGCCTTTGAGATAACATGGTCACCCTTACATCACAGTGAGGGATCAGAATGGGAATTTTGTGATTTTTTAAAATAAATTACAACATTTTACTAGGCAGAATATTGCCTTTATATCCAAGACTGATAACAGTGTTGACTCTCCTTGGTCATTATTGTTATACTATTTCTGTACATCCACATATTTTGCCCAAGACTCTTAAATTTCTAGAGGGCAGAAAGGATATTTGTTGAAATCATTCCCTAGTGAACTCAGTACCATGGTACCTCTTGACAAATCTATGATAAATCTTTTCAACTGATAATTCAATATCTTACCATTGTCACTACTGCTTTTAATTCTGTATAAGCACTTTTTCATTGTGCGCATTGAATGAGTCATTTCTGCTGCCATTTCCTAACAACAGAATGAGGAGTGTACCATCTGTTTTTTTTTTACTGTGAAAGAATTTGGGGATTTTTTTTAAATGGCACTCATGACAAGTGTTAATTGGCCCAAAATGAGCAATACTACTAGCTCTAAGATAATGACAAAAGATGTTAGCATTGAGTATATTATAAATTATACCAAGCATCCAACTTTATTTTACTTACCCTAAGAATACATTTTCTATTTCTTACAAAGATGTAAATGTCTATATACATGTGAGTATGTATGTCTAGTAGAGAAATAAAACAGATTATACTCACTGTTTTTTAAATCCCAAATGTGTATGCAAATTAACATCAATTTTCTTAGTTAATATAAAAAGGGGACTAATAAAACCCGAAGAGAGAGGTTTAAAAATCTTTTTTCTTAAAGTCTGACTAAAAATTTGGATGAGCAGCTTTATAGGGATGAAAATAAGCTCATTATGAGCCATAAAATGATATCCACTGCCTTCTCTAAATTATGTATAGAGAAAGCATATTTACTAGTGCTTCTAATATTGCAGAACATCCCTGAATGAACACTGCCTTCTGAATGCTTCATGTTCTTTTCGGATGAATTATGCAGAGGGTTCCAATATCAGAACAGTGCTAAGGGCCTGAAGTTCATGTCCACAAGTGTGTTTGTGACTCATTCAGAAGCTGCAAACAAATATCTCGTTTTCTCCCTGTATGCACAAGCCCAACATTTTGTGTATAACAAATGCCATCAATATATGAATGGATAAATTGAAGAACATCTACTCAGAAAAAAATGATTTTTGTTTTAAAAATGTATCCATCTTTCAAGGACACAGCTGGGTAAAATTTCAGAGTGCTGTGCAACAGTTATGCCTCTAAATCTCATTAACAGTAATGGAATTTATGGATATAACAACCAAACACATTGATTTGAACATTTCCCCCAACACGTACATTTTATTTTTAGGAAAGCATTTCCATTATAGCAGATAGAGTTAGAAAACTTTGTATTTGGAAGTCACATTTGGTCTTTTGTAAAAACTTGTTCATATAAATGTTTGGCTAAGATTCTTATTAAGAATCTTCTTACAAATATTATTAAAATGGTAGTGATAGCACAAATAATATTAAAAGATTTTTTCTCAAATAATTATTTAGAAACAAATCTATAAACACTATTTTTAGAAACCTCATGTTTCTATGTGCTATACCTAATTTAAAAGATGGAGGAAATATGAAAGAAAAATAGTTGGGCAATGTCAATGCTAGTTAACAAATTAAAAGAAACAAAAGCTCTAATCAATATTCCTAGGTTGTTGGTATCTCAAATGCATCCTAGAAATGTATTTAGACAAATGTGCTCTAAATGCCAAATTCTAGTGTGTTACATCAGTAATCCCTAACTTTTCTGATTTCACAGATGATAAAACTCTCAATGAGACACCAATGAGATGTGACAATGGGAAGGTGGGGAATGAGGACAGCAAGGAGGAACAAGTATGAATCACCATACATTTTGAGAATCACACCACCCCTTGTATCAGATCAGCACTAATCTCAGTCTCTAAACTTATGTATTTTTTTTCTTCCTTCATATAATATCCAAAATGGATCCTTTGTATTATGGGAGGGTGGGCAAGAGCCTCTTACTGCATACATACCCAGGAAGCCTCCTCCATCTTGTCTGTCCTATCCAGAGTCATGGATAACATGACCACAGATTGTTCTAACTTGGCAACTAGGAAATAATGGGAAGAAGCATTTGGGAAATTATTCTGTATGACATTTTTTCACATTAAAGCATTGGCTTTTAAGCAAATTTCAGAATCCATAGAAATAAATTATTATTTTTCTTTGGTTTGGTGTTTTCCACCTTCTCCTAATTGCTAATTAAAAAGAAATCATTAAGAACATTGAAATATAACCCTCCCCTACTCTTGACAAAAGGCAGATATTCCTGGAGAAATTTTGATCAAGATAATAGCAAGAATGATCTCAAATTTTACTCAAAGCAAAGTACTTGAAAATTATGTTACAGTAACATGTTTTAATAAAGTCTCAGGTATTTTTAGTAGCATTTGTCTTTAACTATATTTGATTTTGTACTTCACTGTCTCTGTTCCAAATGACATCATGAGATCATGAGTAAATATGACCATGGAATAAACTGTGTACTGATTCAAATCCAATAATCATTTATTGCAAATACTTGCAATAAACATTTATTGTAAAGCACCTTGTTAGGTGAAAGACATGCAGAGAAATAAAATTACCTAGTTCTTGCCTTCAAGAAGCTTGTCATCTAGCAAGAAGAAAGAGTGTAAGAAACATACACAAATACCTATGGTAATCATATTTCAAGTTGTATTATTTGTGCATTGAATGCATAAAGGTGGACAAATAGACCTGAATGTGAAAAGGATGTAGGGATTGCTCGCCACTGAGATGATGAGAGAAAAGCTTTCATGGACAGTGTTTTCTCTGGGCTGGACCTTGAAGGAGAAGTCAATAGGCAGAAAAGGAGAAAGAGGGACAGAGAAGAGGCTTTCCCCACAATGAGCAGTAGCATATATAAAGGAATACAACTGGAAATGCAGGTTGGTTATGGGGGCACTAAGTTATGAAGGGCTTTCAAGGGCAAACAGGGAAATTTGTATTTGCTTCTGGCGGCCACAGGAAGCTCTTGAACTTTATTATTCAAAAAGAAGAAAAAGAAGAACAGAGGAACAATTATGAGTATAATGTGTACTCAAACCAATAATTACAGAGTGAAAATAAGTGGAGGAAACCAGCACAACCAAGATACTTATTAGACTGTATAGATGTGTGTGGCTATTGACAGAGTGAACTAAATTACAAATTGAAAGCTCAGCAGATTTCATGCTCAGAAAGCATGAGAAGAATGCACACTACTAAGAACCAGCAGATAGAAAATCTAAGGGCAGAGCAGCTTAAATAAATATATATACACACATTTCTCACATCATTCAACTATAGTCAACAAACATTTATTAAACATGTGCTTCTGTGTTAGAGTGTAGTGTGAACAAAGGGGAATGTTGTGAAATCCATAAATTAATCAACAATTATTAAGTGCCTATGTGTCAGGCACTATTCTAAGTGCTAAAGTTACAGAAAGAGGGAAATGATCATTCCTGCCCTCAATGACCTTACAATCTAATGGGGTACACAATAAATATATACAAAGGAAGCTATATGCAGAATAAATAAGAAATAACACAGAGGGAAGGCACTAGAATTAAGAGAAATTAGAGAAGGCTTCCAGTAAAAGATGGGATTTTAGTTGGGACTTAAAGGAAGTCAAGGAGGTGAGTAGTTGGAATAGAGGAGGAAAAGCTTTCCAGGAATGAGGGATAGCCAGAGGAAGTGCCTGGAGCCAAGACATGGAGTATCTTGTTCATGGAATAGCCAGGAGGTTAGTTTGTTGCATCAATTGCAGTATGGTTTGCAGTAAAGTATAAGACAATTGGAAATGTGGGGTAGTTATGGGGGCACAATGTTATGAAGGGCTTAACAGAGTAATTTATATTTGCTTTTGGAGGCAACAGAGAGATATTGAAGTTTATTACTCAAAAATCGGACCCAAACTTTGGGGAAATTAGCAAAATATAAGGTAAAAATCTCAAGTGATACAGTGGGAGGGGGATTACTGGGAAAGGACTAGGGAAAAGAGGTTTAGAATGTTCAATGTGGAAAATGGGATAGAAAATCAATTAGGAAAGAGTAAGAAGAGTGCCTTGATTATATGAAAACATGGAGGAAGGTGATCCATTTTTAAGTGAGTTATAGTAAGGATTCTTTTTCAGAGACAGGTTCAACCATTTGGCCAGTAAATTCCTTCTATCTCTTAAATATGTTTATTCCATGATCATGTTAGTAGACTGAGGAAGAGAGATGTGCATGAAGTTGCCTTTGGGTAACTTATTTTGGGAAATATTTCAAATGGCAATGGCAAACCCAAACCTAGGATGGCATCATGACCATTTGCTACAATTTATCATTTTTAGATTTAAATGCTCTGGTAAGAGGAAGAAAAACATGCAATGTCAATTAGAAAGAATAAAACCTAGAGAATTATAGTTAAATAGAAATTCCTAGTATGCTGTTTTTATGTATAGTTATAATCACTATTGGCAAATATTTACTTAGTATTCTCTGTGGTCATGATTGTCATCAATGGTTATTAGCTAAATGCCTATTGTTAAATTAGTTTTTGATGATTCATGTTCATTACTGTATAAACTTCCTTCTGGGGTTCTTAAAATCTGTTCTGTTACTGTTCAACCGTATATTATGTGATGGTATCAGTTTAGTATAAATTTGTTGAACTCTGGCTTGCAATGAACTACTCACCAGTCTTCTAGTTATTACTATTTAGTATTACTTTTCTTTCCTCTCCATATCTCCAGATCACTTCTAGCAGGACTGTGCAGAAACTACTTCATTTTTGTCTTTATATCTCCAGTGCTTAGATCAGTGCCTAGCACATACAGAAGCACATGTTTAATAACTGCAATTGAATGATCTGAGAAATGTGTGTGTGTGTGTGTGTGTGTGTGTGTTTGTGTATTTATTTATTTATTTAAGCTGCTCAGCCCTTAGATTTTCTATCTGCTGGTTCTTGGTAGTGTGAATTCTTCTCATGCTTTCTGAGCATGAAATCTGCTGAGCTTTCAATTTGTTATTTAGCTCAGTCTGTCAATACTCACGCACATCTATACAGTCTAATAAGTATCCTGGTTGTGCTAGTTTCCTATACTTATTTTCACTCTGGTATTATCAGTCTGGGTATACATCAAATTTCATCAATAGAGACTGGGATAGACATTATTTATTTAACATATTTATTTCAAAGGTAGCCTTGAAGAAATGATATCCCTAAATGTCTATACATGCCATTTTACCTCTGTTAGACCCTGGCTGCCCCCAATGAATATTAAAGCATTGCTCTTCTTCCCTGTGTCAGTAATTTTGATATGCTTACTATATATATATGTATATATATATATATATTTTTTTTTTTTTAAAGGCTAAATTCTTGGCCTTTGTTTTACCTAATCCTTTATTTTACCTAAAACTTTTATATCTTTCTCTATAACTGAAATTTACTTCCATTTAATGGGGATAGCAGGTCCAATATAGAGATTTTAAACCTAATAAAATGCTATTCAACTTATTAATATCAGTTTATTTTTCAACTTGGAAAAAAATGATCCTTTTCACTTAAACAGAGTTAAAATGAAAAAAAAAAGACAAGATGTGTGTGTATGTGTGTGTCTGTATGCACACACATCTCTCACTCATTTTTACTGGAATTTTTGAATAAAGGCTAATTACTTAAAATTAATTTGACCAATTTATATTTTAAATAGTCCCACTGCCTCTAATAATGTTATCATATTTTGCTGCATAGTACTAGTGAGGAAATATAACTATAATATTATAATAATATAAAACATTCTTTTGTCTCCATGCTCAGTGCCTAGAAGAGGTATTTAGTGATATTTAAAAAATTAAACTATTATAAGATCAAAGAGATTAAAATTAACTTCATTTCTACAAACACAAGTTTTCTCTTTTAAAACAAAGATTTGTGCTTTCAGATAACAAGGATTAGATATCCCCTGAGAAATCATTTTTTAAAAAAGCTACATTTACTAAACACCTATTAGGGTAAGAATTCAGTCTTATGTAAATTTTGTTTTTCTCTCACTGATAAACACAAGACTCCATACATAAAGATATATTAGATGGTAAATTTAAATCTTGAACTGAATTATAATTTCAAAAAGAAGCAAACCAAACTCAATATGTTATCTTTTAAAGTAAAAGTCTCAGTTAAGAAATAGAATTAACATAGTGGAGAGGATTTCAGATCTGGAACCAAGAAAAGTCTGCATATAAATCTTGCTTTTGTCACTTAATAGCTATATATCCATAGGGAAATTACTTAACTTTCTTTAACCTAATCAAATGAGATAATGTGTATAAAGTGTTTTGTAAACTTTAAATTGCTAGATACATTTCAGATATTAATATTGCTTACTTCAAAAAGATATTCTGTACAAGGAAGGTTTTTTATCGTGGAAACTGTAAGGATACTAAAGAAAGATCACAGATCACAGCATTTGGTGTTGAGAGAACTTTAAAGAACATTTAATTCAGTAGTTTTTAACCTGGGGTCCCTGGATCCTCAAGGCTCAGTAGATTTCAAGGGGTCTCTGAACTTTGATGGGGAAAAAATAAATCTCTATTTTTCACTAACTTCTAACTTAAATTTAACATTTCCTTCAGTTATTTAAAAATACTATACTCAGAAGAGATATCATAGGTTTCACTGAACTACCAAAGGGTTGGGAGATCCAAAAAAAAAAAAATTAAGAACTGCTTATTTAATCTAACCTTCTCATTTTATAGATGAGGAAACTGAGACTCAGAAAGATGTCCTTGCCTAAAGTCCCACAACTAGAAAGTAGTCGAGATGGGATGATGAGACATATCTTTTTTCTGATTTTAAAATTCAGAAAAGAATTAAGGTTATTTCCTATAAGACTCATCTTCAGAATTAATATAAAGTCACCACACCCAGCCAAGATGTCCTTTGCCTTTCTTCTGCTCCATCTTACTCTTCTGATGTCCAGGGAGGCACTATAATACAATGAAAAGGACACTGGGTTTGGAATTAGAGGCTCTCTTTTTTAAACCTGGGTTTTGTCACTTGACACCAGTGTGACCTTGGGCAAATCACTTATCTTTCTAGGCTTCATTTTCCTCACCCATAGAATATGGAGATTGTACTAGATGGCCTCTATGGTCCTTTCTATCCATAGAGCTATAATTTCACATGATTTTCACAATAACACTTTAAAAGGACATAGTGAAAGTATTAGGGTGTCAATTTCATATATGAAGAAAACGAGAACCAAGGAAGGCATGTGACTTTTCAAAAGACACATGCTTACATTGCTTAAACTTGGCCTTGAATTACAGATCTACTGACTCCAAGTCAGTGTTCTTCCAAGCAACATCTGGATTAATAGGAGTACTTTTTGGGAAACTACCTATCTACTCAATCTCCCCTCTCCTCCAATCCGGAAAGCTACAGCTTTTTAGAAAGCTACAGTTGACTGGGTACAGCTAGGTGGCACAGTGAATAGAGCAACAGCCCTGGAGTCAGGGGGACCTGAGTTCAAATCTGGCCTCATACACTTAACACAAAAACTAGCCATGTGACCTTGGACAAGTCACTTAACACCAACTGCCCTTCAAAAAAGCAAAAAAAAAAAAGCTACAGTTGGAAAAACCTCTCCAAACATAAGGTAATTGAGACATTGAAAGGTAAAATAATTGTCTCAAAAATATAACAATATAACAATAATAACTAACATTTATATAGCTCTTACAATCTGTCAGACTCTTTACTAAATGTCTTACCATTATTATCTGGTTTGATCCTCATAACAACATTGGGATGCAGCTGTTATTATTATTCCCATTGTACAGTTGAGGAAACAGATAAAATAGGATAAATGAACTTGCCCAGGATCATACAGTTAATAAATATCTGAGGCTTGATTTGAATTCAGGTTTTCCTGATTCCAGGTGTGGCGCTCCTATCTACTGTGCCACACAGTGCTTCTTTTAAAGAGGACATCTCAAAGGTCATCTAACCTAAAGTATACTTGTATGGGATAGTTGAAAAAACACTGCAGTAATTGGTTTTGAATTACAGCTCTGCTACTGATCCCTAAACCTTTCTGAACATACTTTTCTTCACCTGCAAAATGAAGGGATGGACTATATTCTCTTCAAGCTCTAAATCTATAATCCTATTACCTCTCCACAACATTCCTCCAAAGTACTTTTCCATCTATGCTTGAAGACCCCTAAGGGTAGCTCACTTTCTCCATAGGTAGCCCATTCCATTTTTGACAGCTCTAGTTGTTAAGAATAATTTTCCTGCTCTCAAACAGAAATCTATCAAAATTCCCCCTATTGGCCCCGTGAGGCCAAAAATAATAACCCAAAATATAGGGCAACTTGAATTCTGTTGTATAAAGAATTAAGATTATTTTAAACCTATATTCCCTGCATACCACCACATTCTACCCTCAGACAACCATCCCATGAGTAAAGGTAAACAAAATATAAATGAAGAAGACATAGATGCTGACCTGTTAGAGGCTCTGAATACCTTTTACATAAGTATTTAAAATAAAATCTAATAGTATTTTTAAAAATACAGATTTATGTCTTGTGGTAACATTGTAAAATCAGTTTTATTTACTGCATTCTCTCCCTCTCACCTCCTCTTTCTCATTGAGAAAGCAAGAAAAACAAAGCCCCTATTATGTATATTTCTATTCAAAAACAAAATAAATTTCCATACTGGTCATGTCCAAAAACATGTCTCAGTCTGCACTCTAAGTCAGCACTCTGCCAGGAGGTAGCAGCATGTCATCTGGCATTGTAGTTAGTCATTGTGTTGATCAGAGTCCCTGAAGTATCTCAAAGTGTTTTTGTTTATACCATCTTTGGTTATTGCATACATCATTCTCTTGGTTCTTTAGACTCTTCTTTGTATCAGTTCACACAAATTTTTCCAAGTTTCTCAGAAACCATTCCCTTTGTTTTTTCCTATAGCAATGTTGTATTCCATCATATTGATATACCATAACTTATTCAGTCATTTCCCAAATGATGGACCCATTCTCAACTTTCAACTTTTACACCACAAAAAGAGCTAGTTGCTACAAAATTTTTTACAAATATACTACTATTTAAAACAGATAACTTGAGGTAAGGCAACTTTTTTTTTAAACAAATGCTTTATTAACTTCTGTTTTACATCATTCATTTCCGCCAGATTTTGAGTTACAATCATTTTCCCCCCATTATTCCCCTACCCAACCTCCCAGAATAGCAGTCCCACAAGATATCGCTTCCTCCAATCTGCTCTCTCCCATACCTTCTCCCATACCCCCATCGACTTTTCCATTAGAGGAAGATGAATCTTTGTGTCCCAATGCCTGCACATCTTATCTCCCAATTATAGGCAAAAGAGTATTAATAATAGTATTTATATATATATATGAAACATTTAATGTTACGACCTTGAATTTCAGATCCATTTCCTTCCTCCCTTGTCACCCATTCCTTCTTGGGATATAAGTAATTCAGTATATGTTGTACATGTCTAGCTATGCAAAACATTATCATAGTAGATATATTGTACAAGGCTGCTTATAATTCCCTCCCACTCATCCCACCCCCCACCTGGTCGATTCCCTACATGATCCTGTCCCTCTTCTATAGGGGGTACTTCCAACCTCCCCTCACCCCAAGGATGCCCTCCCATCCATCATCCCTCCTCTCATCCCCCTTCCCCCTATCCTGCTGCAGGTTGAGATATCCCATTTAGTATGTATGTCATTTTCTCCCTGAACCAAATTCAGTGTGAATGTGGTTTTGCCTTTTTAGCCTTCCTTATTCTCCCCCTCCTTTGCAACCACTTCCCCTTGCTTCTTCTACATGGGATAGTTTACCCTACCCTGTCTCTCCCCATCTCCTCTTGCCACTTTCCTCTCTCACCTCATAATTTCATCCCTTGAGTATTCTCCCTTCCCAACAAATTCAACCTATGCCCTCTATCCATATACACACACATTCACATATGTATTCATATGACCACACCCCCTTCTTCCATTATTTTCATAGTGAGAAAGATATCATCAGTCACAGATATTGCTTTTCCATATAGAATGTAAATAGTTCAACTTTGATAAGTTCCTTTTGATTTCTTTTCCCTGATTACCTTCTCAGGCATCTCTTACTTCTTGTGTCTGGATGTCAAATTTTCTATTCAACTCTGGTTTTTTCCTCAAGAATGCTTGAAAGTCCTCTATTCCACTGAATGACCATATTTTCCCCTGAAACAAAATACTCAGTTTTGCTGGGTAGGTGACCCTTGGGTTCATTCCCAGTTCTTTTGCCCTCTGGAATATCATATTCCATGCCCTTCGATCCCTCAGTGTAGAAGCTGCCAGGTCCTGGGCTATTCTGATTGTGTTTCCACAATATTGAAATTGTTTCTTCCTGGCTGCTTGTAGTATTTTCTCCTTGATCTGGGGATTCTGGAACCTGGCTATAATATTTCTGGGAGTTTTCTTTTTGGGATCTTTTTCAGGAGGTGATCAGTGGATTCTTTCAACCTCTATTTTGCCCTCTGGATCTAAAACATCAGGGCAATTTTCCTTGAGAATTTCTTGAAGGGTGATTTCTAGGTTCTTTCTTTGATCATGGCTTTCAGGTAGTCCAATAATTTTTAAATTGTCTCTCCTGGATCTATTCTCCAGGTCAGTGGTTTTTCCCATGAGATATTTCACATTGCCTTCTAATCTTTCTTTTGTTTGGATCTGCTTAACAGCATCTTGATTTCTCATAAAGTCACTAGCTTCCATTTGCTCCAGTCTAACTCTGAAGGAATGAATCTCCTCAGTGAACTTTTGAGATTCTTTTTCCATCTGGCAAATTCGACTTTTTAAGGCATTCTTCTCCTCATTGCCCTTTTGGGCCTCCTTTGCCATTTGAGTTAGTCTATTTTTTAAGGTGTTGTTTTCCTCAGTCAGGCTGTTGACCCTCATTTCATACTTTTCCTGCATCCTTCTCATTTCTCTTTCCAATTTTTCCTCCACTTCTCTTATTTGATTTTTAAAGTCCTTCTTAAGGTCCTCTATGGCCTGCAACCCGCTCATGTTTTCCCCTGGGGCTTTTGGAGCAGGACTTCTGCCCTCACAGTCCTTTTCCCGCTCTATGCCCCCAAAATAGGAGTCTAGGGTTGCATTTTTCTGTTTCCTTTGCCTTGGCATGTTGCCACTTGATTGCTTGACTTTTGGGCTTGTTGCCACACTATGGCTTTAAGGCCAGCTAGAGGAATTTTCGTCCCGAACGTGTGGGGGGCAACTTCCGTTTCTGGCAAGCTGTAAACCCACCCACAACTTCCACCCTAGATCACAATCCAGATCCAGGGAGGTTAAAGCAAGAGCGATTACCCCCCAAGACTGATCGCTGGATCTCCCCACGATTTGTAGGCTGGGAGCTGGAAATGCCTATGAAAACTACAAAATGGCATTTGTCTTCAGCGGCTTCTAGCCCCCAGGGGAGGGAGCTGACGTATTCCCCAAATACAGGTCCCAAAGTCCATAGGACACTAACCTCTTACTTTGTCCTAGGCATGTCTATGTTGATAATTCTGGAATCGCCACTGCTCCTGGTGTTCTGGGGTTCCTCCAGCTGGCTGCTGGCCCTGCCGCCCTGGGGCTAAAACCTCGGCTCACGCGGACCTGGGCTAGGCTCGTCTCCGCTCCCTGCGCTCTGCGCTCTGCCCGCTGCCGGTTCCCAGACCGCTGTGCTGGTCCTTCCTGCAGGGCTGCTGGGCTGTCCTCAGTGGGAGGTTAGCTTCTCTGTGTCATTCTGTGGGTGCTGGGGCTCCAGAAGTTGTTCCGAGTCCTTTTTTACATAGTTTGTGGGGAATCTGGGGGCAGAGAGGCTTGGACGAGCTGTTTCTACTCCGCCATCTTGGCTCTGCCAAGGCAACTTTTAATATCTATAGAGTGGCACAAAGTTTTCATTTGTTGTCTGTGATAGCTGCAAGCTAAAGCACAGAATTTCCAGCAGAGAATTTGAGGGGTGAGGCACTTAGCAGTAGCTCCTCTCAAGTCTTTTTGCTTTTACCCTACCTCACCCATTCATTCACAGGGCAAATCCCAGAGGATTATGTAGAGCTATGCAAATCCTGTCACTATAATGGTTTAAGGAAGATACAGACTGGTTCTTCATAAGACAAAGTGAACTTTAGTGAGGCATATCTCTCTTTTTTTTTTTAACACAGTAAAATTTGTAGAACTTGGGAAGTTTAGCAGCTGCTGTGGTGGGGGAGGGGAAGAGAGAGGTTGTGGTTTGTTTGTCCTCCATACAAGGTAGTAGTAGAAGTGACTGGGGTAGACTGCTAAAGTGGCTGGGTAGAGACTTCTAAGAAGCTTCCCTTTTTCAGAAAACACAATAGAGAATGAGTCAGAATTGCTGGAAGCAAGCAGCATGGAGGCTGAGGAGCTACCATGAGTGAGAGAGGGGCATTCTTGCTTGGGGGTATCTTTTTTGTTTTGAAGGCCTGACTGAGGAAAAGTTTGGGAAGGCTTGGGAATATGGGTGTTCGCTGCATTGGCTATGTGTACCAACTTTGTAGTTACTATAATGAATTTGACTTTCTGGTTTTGGGACTCATTTTTCTGGTATTTAAATAAATGCTTTGGTTTTGTCCTCCATGTGGAGAGCCTGTTACATTTTGTGATTCACAACTACAACAACATATTCATAGCCACCATGGGTGCTGTGAATATTGCATTTGTGTTACACATAACTTTTCTATATTATGCTGCCATAATTCCCATCTTCCTCTCATCAGAATCTTGGATTGTCCTCCTGGGAATCTGGGCTGTGATAAATCAGCTCTTGGCTTATCTTGTTCTGAACAGAGTTTCCATTCTCTTTCTCAGAAATCTCTAAATCATATTTCTTTTTTTTTTTTTTGAAGGGCAATTGGGGTTAAGTAACTTGCCCAAGGTCACATGGTTAGGTTTTAGTTTGTGTGTGCGTTAAGTGTCTGAGGCTGGATCCGAACTCAGGTCCTCCTGACTCCAGGGCCAACGCTCTACTCACTGCAACACCTACCCACCCCTCTAAATCTTATTTCTATACACATACCTCACACATGCTTTTCAATTTTCTTTTATGTGTTGTCTTCTCCCATTAACATTTTTTAGTCTTTTGTTGGTGGAGTTATGAAGAGATCAAAGGAAAAGGAATAGGACCTATTTATTCAAAAATATTTAAAGCAGCTCTTTTATTGGTGACAAAGAAATGGAAATTGAGGAGATGCCCATCAATTGGCAAATGGCTGAGCAGGTTGTGGTATATTATTGTTATAGAATACTATTGTGCCATAAAAAAACAAACAAAAAAAACTAAGACGCTTTCAGAAAGACTTACTTGAACTGATGCAAACTAAGATGAACCAAACCAGTAGAACACTGTACATATTAATAACAATATTCTATGATGATCAACAGTGAATTGCTTAGCTATCTATTCTCAGCAATACAATAATCCAAAACGTTTCTGAGGGATTTATGGTGAAAAATGCTATACACTTCCAAAGAAAGAACTGAATGTCTATGAATGCAGATTTAGGCCTACTTTTTCTCTTTTATTATTCTTGTTCTTTTGGTCTATGTTTTCTTTTGCATCATAACTAATATGAAAATGTTTTGTATGATTATATAGACATAATCTATATCAAATTGCTGGCCTTTTGGAGGAGGACTAAGGGAAGGGAAAAAGGGAGAGAATTTGGAGCTCAAAATTTTAAAATGAGAATACTAAAAAAAATGTTTACATGTAATAGTTTTTCTCAATTATAAAATAATAAAATAAATATAAAAATAAAATAAAAATTAAATGAAAAATGTAAACTTCTTAAGGGAAGAAAGTTTTTCTTACTTGTTTTTTATTTCTATCACTTAATGCAATACTAGGCATATAGTAGGAGCTTAATAAGTATGTTATCTATCATCAACCTTTTCCTTCCTTTCTTTCTTCCTTCCTCTTTCCCCAACTGTACTGTTGTTTCATTTAATTCCTTTTGCTTTAAGCTATATCCAATAGCTGACACTTAAAAACAAAACAAAACAAAACAAAAAAAAACATCAAATAGAGGCTCTGGAGGTTTACGTGGCTTTGGGGACACAGAGTAGCTTGATGCTTGGGTGTCTTTTCTAGGTGTCCCATACGAGAGAATTCAGGTGCTATAATAGTAGGTGTTAAAGACTAGCACCTACTAATAGCTATATAGCAGTATAATGAACATAAAAGTAGCATGCACTCCTCCCAAAGCCACAGGAACTTGAAATTATGTACTTTCAAAACTTACAAGGGATACAAAAAAAGAAGCCTGGCAAACAGAAAAATATAATAATTAGGTTCCTAAAGTTCTATTTTGCCTCCGTGTGGACATCACATCTTAGGAAAGATAATGACAAACCAGTGAGTTTCTTTACAAAGGCAGTCAGGATGACGAAGGGCTTGCTTGTATCCATGCTATATGAAGAGTGGATGAAAGAAATAGTCTGGAGAAGTAATTGTTTGAGTGAATTTTGTAGCTGTCTTCAAATATAAGGATGCCTGTTATGTGGAAGAATCATTAGGCTTTTTCTGTCTGACCCCCTGTGGCAGAAGTAGCAGCAATAAGTGGAAGTTTAAAAAGAGGCTTTTTAAAGATTGAATAAGGACAACTTTTTCTAGCACTATCTGTACATATCATAGCCTTGTTTTGGAGGCTATGAACTGCCCCTTACTGAGGCTCTTTAAATAAAGTCTAGATGACTATTTGGCAGGCAAAGAAGATGACTCTTATGGCATATATTAGACTATGTAGCCTATAAGGTCCATTCTCACAGAAATTCTATGATTTTAAATTCCCTTTGATCCAATAAACTTTTTTCCCAATGTTCCTAGTTTATATCTGTATATACTATATCACTGTGTCCTCTATAAATATATAAACATCTGTATTCATGAGAAGAAGGCACAGGAAGCTTCCTCATCCTCTACTACAGTTACTCCCTAATGAAAACCAAGCTTAGAAAGGAGACTCAAATGATATTAAATTTATCTTAGCTGCTTTGTTGGTGTCATTAAGTGGGCTTTGACTCTTTTAGCCCAAAGATACATGATCTATTGCTTGTTTTCATGATTGCACCAAGGTATATCAAATAGAATAAGGAAAAGCGGTACAACAGAGTAGCACACAGTGTAGATAAAATTGTGGAAATGTGGAAATGCCTTTGAAGTAGAACAAAATATAAAATAAAATAAACAGCAGAAGAGATTAGAAATGCATCAAAAAGATATATATGTGACTAAATTATATATGATACACATATCTCAAATGTATTTCTGTGTTTAATTGGCATATCCAAAATACATACAGGTTTATAAACAGATGTTTTCTTTAGTACTAATAACATTAAGAAAACCTTTTTTTTAAATTAAATTTTTGTGCAGCACTGCAAAAGTGAACTCTCTGCATATGAGGTATTGTAAATTCCAAAACACACACACACACACACACACACACACACACACACAATTGGTAATTGAGCCAAAGGGAAATCTGTCATTAACTGTTATAGGGTAGAAAAAGAACATGTATTTCTCAGACCTACTTATTTACTGAAGGTCAGATTTCCCAAAGTTAACTATTTCTCCTCATAATCATATCTTCCACTATCTTATTCTCTCTTTTTTGCATCTTCTTCCCTCTCTCTGAATCAAATTCATGTCCTCCTTCCCTTTTGTCTCTTTCTTTCTTTCCAGAATGTATTATTTTGTTGCCTCAACAGATCATACATAGTTATCTTAAAGGCATCCTGCCATAACTATAAAGTATATTCACTCTTACATGAACAACATACCTTTACTATATCACAATGCTCCTTCAATTAACACATCCTCTGGGAAGGAAATTCCTTTAAATCATTGATGTTCAAAGAAACAAACCAAGCATACAACAACAGAGAAAAAAAAAATCCTTCCATAAATCACATGAAAGAGATGACTATGTTACAGCTTCATGACAAAAAACTCCCCCAAAACAAAAATAAAAAACCTTGATGCAGAGCTTTTATCTGTCCCCAGTGAGTTGAATGTAAAAAGATTAAACACTAGGTAAAGTGGAGGTCTGCCAAGTTTGACTATTCTTTCACTATTTCTTTCTTTAAAATTTTTATGTTTTTATTAATTGAATAATTATATTTTAAGTAAAATTATTTCTATAGTATTATTTCAGACAAGCACTTTTAATAAAATGTTTTGTCTCTAATTACAGAAATTAAAGTGTTAAAGTTTCAAGTCTGTGATGGACCTATGTCCATGTCACTTTTCAGCTCAAAAATCTTTGGTGACTTCCTATTGCTTCCCAGATAAAAGGCATACTTTTCATTTTGCTTTTTGAAGACCTTCATGATCAAGCTCCAATTTACCTTTCCAGGTTTGTTTAACATGATTCTCATTGACACACAGTGCATTCTAGGTAAACAGGCCTACTGGCTACTCTAATTCCCACCTTCCATATATAGAGTGAACCTTCTTTTGGCTTCAATTTCTTAGAATTTCTAGTTTTCTTCAGGATTTTCCTTAATTTTCCTAGTTAGTCCTCTCTCACTTGTTAATTTGTCACATACACATATAAAGTGTCTACTTTTCTCAGTTCACTTTTCATACTCTTCTAATAAATACAAACTCCTTGAGGGCAAAAACTACTATAGGGAGTTGTTTGTTTTGTTTTGCTTTGTTTGTTTTTGTGTTTTTATCTGCAACACCTAACTGATGACTTGCACTTAGTGCTTACTGAATAGCAAAAATCAGTCCAGAGGTGGGGAGCCTGAGGCTATATGAG
Source organism: Gymnobelideus leadbeateri (assembly GCA_011680675.1). NCBI lineage: Eukaryota > Metazoa > Chordata > Mammalia > Diprotodontia > Petauridae > Gymnobelideus > Gymnobelideus leadbeateri. The sequence continues at coordinate 181,448 of WOXC01007852.1, read as the reverse complement.
GCCAGCTAGGTCCTGTCTCAAGTAAAGCCCTTTGATAGACTCCAAACTTCATAGAAAAAATCCTCTTAATGGATTTGTTCTATAAAACTTGGACTCAGTCAAAAGGCCACACCCCAAGACCCAGAAGGCCACTTGTGACCTTGATGCCTAGGTTCCCCACCCCTGGTTAGACTATCTTGGGGACCCTAAAGACAGTCATTTTAAATGGATCTCTTTGTGGATGGAAGGTTTGTCCACAGCACCTCCACTTTAAACAACTACCTGTCTCTCTAAGACCACTTGAGGTTTGGGGTGGAGGGAGGAGGTCTAGTTTCACATCCCCTCCTTGATCATTGTTTCAGGATTAAGAACCTACTTTGTCTTCTTTCCTCTCCCTCCCTACCTGAATAAAAGTCATGTTCTATGCCCCAAATGTAATTCATAAATACACTTACTTGATTGCTTTTTATCTCTGCACTAAGAAACCTAAGGACATTAGAAATTTCTTTTTTACTATTGACCAATTTTTGATACTGTGATCTTTCTTATCAAATGTTTCCATGCTTTCTAATATTATTTCTACCTTTGATCATGAATTTCTAATGAAATGTATTTTCTTCAACATCAAAATAAGTATTACTGAAATGTTGAACAAAATTATAATAGTCTATATAGAAATATGGATATTTGTATGCAGAAATGTATACATATAAAGAACATAGTAAAGTGTACTGATTATAAATGCAATATTCCTCACAAAGCCTCCTGGTAAATGTTTAACCATCATGTCTCCAGAAAAATATACACCAGATACACTTTTAAGTTTAATCTACATTATTAACTCTATCTTAAGGCTAGAAAACAACAAAGAAATAAATTGAGCTCTTATTTGTAACATTTTCCAAGCACGAGTTTCCAAGGTTGACACTTGGCTTTAATAAGGAGCTGGTTTGGGCTGGTTTCAGCACACCCATCTCCTCAATCCCAACCAGAAAATACAGCAATTTGAGGTCAGGGGATGGCTCATTTATTTTTTTAACTTAGTATTTCAATGTTTAGAAGAGTACCTGGCACATAGTAGATGCTGAATAAATGTTTTTGAATTTGAGCTTTATTACCCTAATTACTTATCTGATACCCTAATTTAAGTGTGATACCCTAATTTAAGTGTGAACCAAGATGTAAAAACTTGAATAGCAACTGATAATCAGGTGCTCTTTTGACCTTCTAATTATACTGTTTTGATAAATAATTCAGGGTTTCCTCCTCACCCCCAAAAATGTTAAAGTTGTTTCATTCATCTTACTTTTCCCCATATACATCATTTAAAGAAAACAAGACTTGAATATTAAATACTTTTTGCTGTAACTCCTGATGACTGTAACTCAAACTTTTCTCTTCAGTGATTCACAGAATAGGTCACACTTTGTGAAAGACAGGTATTTATAAATTCAGTCATGCTACTTCTGATATTCAATACTGTTCTCCAGGTTTCAAAACATTGGCAATATAGACAAGTGGATATATATAAATTTAGGAAAAATAAATTGTAAAAACAAAATAGTAGAAGAGTACACCATTCCTATTTTAGTAAATATTATTCCAGGTGGCAAGATAAATATCTTTTGGAAGAAATGATGACCTAAAATGAGATTTCCCAAATGAATTTGGCCAGGTAATATTTTAAAAATTTAAATATACTGACAAAACCCATCAATGCAGAGTTTCTCAGTTATTGCCACAAAGCACTGGGAATACATGGAATAGCCATGGGCAGAGTAGTAAGAGAATGAGTATTTGTGAAAACAAAACACAAGTTAGTAGTCAAGGCTATAGAATCTCTCCTTCATCTTGTCTTTTGCCTCTTTTCCTCTCTCCTCCTTGTGATAGAAAGCCCTTTGTCTGAGTTGGGAGTAGGGATGGCTCCTTCTGGAAAGCACAATAGCATCAAAATTCTAATAAAATCCCTTCTCATGTGGTACAGTACTTCACAATTGGTTTCATGAAACACTTTTGAAAAAGTTTAACTAAAAAAGAGATTCAGAGAGAAAATAATGATATTTATTAAATATATCCTATGCATTCACAGTGTTTGAATTGAACTTCAATTCAATGCACTGTTTGAAGCACTGGAAACACAAAGACAAAGATGAAACCATCCCAGTCCACTTAAATTTCAGGGTGGCTAGGTGGTGCAGTGAATAGAGCACCAGCCCTGGAGTCAGGATGACCTGAGTTCAAATTTGGCCTCAGACACTTAACACACTTAGTAGCTGTGTGACTTTGGGCAAGTCACTTAACCGTAATTGCCCTCCAAATAGCAAAAAGAAAACAAAACAAAACTTAAATTTTATTGGGGAAAACTACATATATGTGGATAAGTAAATACAGAATAGATGCAAAGTGACTTGAGGTGAGAATTAACAGCTAGAGCTTAAGAAAGCCCTCATGTAGGAGTGGGCACTTGAGTTTTGAAGGAAGAAAGGAATTTAAATAGGGAGGGAAGAAGGGAGAAGATGGATGGTTAAAGTTTGAATGCCTAGAAATCGAAGATAGGATATAAAAATTATCATAAGGAAGATTAAAATAGCTACTAGGAAACATTTGTACATTTTTATAACTCATATTTAAGGCAGAATGTCAAGAACAAAGAATAAAAAATTCCAAGAAAATATTTGTACACACATACTCATTATTATCAATTCATTTAAAAATGCCAACTTTCTAAAAGTAAGGTTAAAACTGTACTGCTAACAAATAAAATATGTGGGACCATTTCTCAGGATATACATCAAGCTTCATATGCATACATACATATACACACACACACACACCACACACACACACACACACACACACACACACACACACACACACACTGGTAGAAGTATGACCATGGGAAAGAGATTTTTCAAAAATCTTTAACTTCACAAAAACTGCGTTTTGCCCACATTTGCAAGCTGTCCTAATAACATGTGCTCCCCCCTCCCAAGACTCAGTCTTTACTCTTGTCTTCATCACATCTGTATCTGCTACTCCTTATATCATGAAATTCAGATAGCCAAATTATCTGACAATGGATCACTCTCAAGTGTAGATTTCCATCAAAAACATGGGCTGGAAATAAATTTTCTAAAATGAGACTTTTTCCCCCTAAATTATTTGCCTCCTCTAAATGTTCAAAAAAGCCTAGACAAAGAATATGGTTGAACATTTCAGAGCTTAAAAAGCTATCATATTAAGATTGAGTCAAAGGAGCATACCTTTTGAAGTATAAACTAGGTATCTCCCTACAAAGGTAACTGGTAACGCAAAATTCTGAATATAGAACTCTCTTCTCCAGGTTGCTAGAGATGTTCACGAAAGGAAAAAAAAAGGGGGTGGGGGGAGCTCCAAGCTATCATAAAAAAATCCAGCATAAAATATATGAAAGCTTTTATAGGACATTTCTTAGGATAACAGTAGCTAGTACTTGAAGGTACCTTAAATTAACTCCCTCATTCTAAAAATGAGGTGACTTCAGACCAGAGAGAACAAATGAATTGCCCAGTATCACCCAGGAAATATATAGCAGGGTTGGGATTAGAACTCAGGCTCTTTGGCGGCCAATCTGTTGTCTACTACATTACTATTAGATACTAAGTTAAACAAAACTAAAGACTGTCTTCTGGGTCCACACCATGAAAGTGCTTGTAGGAGAGATCTATTAATAATGAGACCATTTTAGCACTCTAAGTGAAGCCCATTGAAAAAACCCCAAACAGATCTGATACATGGAATTCTGTTCTATGGTATACAGTGTTATAGGGAGATTCCAATTATAGCCAAAAATAAGTAACAAATTAAATACATTTTAAACAAATTAAAATACTGAAAATGAAAATGCCTGAGACCACAAAGTCCACCTTGAGGTAGCATTGGAAATGTGCAATTAGCTAAAAGTGTTTTCAGAAATTGGCTAAGTTTTTTCGACTCTAGTTCAAATTGCTAAACTATTCTAATATTACATCCAAGGTCATTGATTTTTAGTCTATTTATAGCCTATCTATTCTATTGCTGCTATCATTTGTACTTAATGACCTCTTCCCAGACATCTTTGGCACCAAAACACAAAAAAATCATAGGAGGAAGAAGGATAAGAGGGAAATCTTTGTTCTTTGGCTTTCAGTATATGAATCTAATTTCATTTTCTTGTTTGTCTCTATACTTCCCCACTCCCTGCACCCACCGCAAACCCTTTTTCCCTCCAATTGCCATCGATACCACTCAGAACCATTTTTTATCGCTTCTTGCCTGTGTTCTTCCCTTTCCTCCTTGGAAAGAAGGAAGGTAAGGATTTTTCCCCAGTAAAATTTTAAAGAAGCTATTTTTGCAATACAAAATTGTGAGAGGAAAACAGTAAGTAATCTAAAAATCCCTTTTAGAAAGTTGGTGCTATAGTTCAGAGGTGAAAAATCAGTAGACAATTTCCTTCTAAATCTAATGTTTATTAGTCCTTCTATGATGTGACCAGGCTTCTGGTCACATCAATCATTTGAACTACTCCCTGGGAAGCAAATTATTTACAGAGAACATACTATGTGTTCAGCACCCATCTCAAATTAGTTAATACATGCTAGAAAGCTTTGCAAAAAAAAATTTTTTAAGTGCTATAAATAAAGCACAGTGATAAAGAACTGTTGTAAGTATCCATGCTCCATCACCATGGAGATGGTATCAAGAGTCAATAGGATTAAATTGCTGAATAAGAGATCTGGATTAAAAACCCATGTGCCAGTGACCCTGAGTGTGCCTTCTCTTCCACTAAATTCTTATTTGGATTTTTTTCAATAAAGAAACAATTCAGAATCACTTTAAGGGTAATTGTGAACTCTGAGTCTAAGAGAACCATGGTCCTCTGTCCAGTGTGTGGTTTTCTGAGATTGAGCTTTTGCAAGTAAGAGTTGCAGAACATTTACAGAAGGCAAGGGAAGCTATATAATTCCTTTTGGACAGGATCAATAACCATCTGATTGAGCAGATTAGATTAGTTGCAAACTTGTTTGGTGGCAGTGGATAGATTGCATGACCTATGGGAGGTCTTTTGTAGTACTACACTAAGCCTGTAGAAAACTTTCAATAAGTAAAAAATACCAAAGTGTAAAGCAAATAACTTGCAAATTTCAGTTCTGCAGAAAACTCTGTCTGTGAGAATTCCTACAAACACAAATAGCATTTCTAGAAATATAATGATTAAAAATTCAGAGACAAGTGACCTTTTTTCAAGATGGTACAGATGTTCTGTGCTATGTTTGTGTGTTGGCCATGAGAACAATACCACTTGAAATTCAGTTCTAACATTTTTACTGAAAAGCTTTGCTTCTGAATAAATTCTACCTTAATATACCAACGTTTTCATAGAGCTCCTAATGCATTTCAATAATTAATTTTTAAATCAAGAAAGAATCAATAAACCAGAACAAGAGGCTTAGTATGTTGAAAACTGCCAGTGGGGAGGAACTGAAAAGAGGTCTGTGGGATACCACTGGGAACAAGGAGGAGATTTTAGGGCTTTTTCTTCTTATTATTTATATGAGTCACCTAGAGAGTTACATAGTAATAACAATCCATATCTGTAGAAATTGATAGTCTTAGAAAAAGAAGAAATGCAATCTAAAAGTGGAAAGAACTAGATGCAAAGAACAGTTTGAGAGGCAGTTTAAAAGAATCTTAGATATGTGTTAAAAGAAAGCACATGAAAATAATTATAAGATGGCAAGGTCTAGTAAGGACCATATAAAATCTTCCAAGGAGTTCTACACCCAAAATATATTTACATATCTGCTCCTAAACCATTTCAATTTCATATCTCCTTTGATGAATGGTATTACAATATTACTTGCAAATGATATTAGTCATTTTTGTTTCAGTTGTGTTTTGTGTATAAAATTAAATTTCTTGATAATAAGCTTTATACCCCATTATCACAATCCCACATAAGATGTAGTTATTTATAAATTAAGGGAAGATAATATCCTTTCTCACAATGTCCTTTCTACAGACAACCTTTTGCAAATACTTAAACTGATTATTCTGATGAACTAATATAAATTATATTAGAAAATTACCATAATTCATGGCCGATTTCAAAAATATATTTAGAATATTTTTTAAAATGTGGCTTTACACCACATTTTAAAGGAATCAAGTCAGTTCCACGTATGATGAAAAATATGTAGGTGTGTGATATATATGGCAGTCTGTGTAGTCTATGTAGGGTTGAATTACTTAATCATGGCTTCTGAGAGGCTGAAATAGATTTCTGGTAATTTATGACTAAAATTTGGGGGAACCACCACTAGATGGTTATTCTAATTTGCTGCATAATATTGATAGGTGATCAAAATCTTTGACGAGGTTGATAGTTATGGTGCAAGTTTAGCTAGGCTGTAGGTTCTTACTCCAGGGCATATGATTTTTAAAAATATTTTGACAACCATATTGTAATGTGGTTGGTCTCATTTATAATCATTTTTTATTTTATGCTTTTTAAAATATTAAGAAGTGGTCCATACCCTTCATCAGATTCCTAACAAGGGACTATGGGGGAGGGGGGAAGATAAAGAATCCCTGAGCTAAAACATATAAACTGTGTTGTTGTTGTTGTTTTTTACTTTAAAAATAATTAAACAAGAAAATAAATTTAAAACATCAATCAGCCAGCCTTATTAGGCACTAACAACGTGACAGATTCTGTATCAGGCCTTGGAGATACAAAGATATGTATGAAACGGTTACTAAGCTCAAGGAGTTCATATCCTTAGTTGGAAGGTGGGGGTGGGGGAGCAAAATGTACCAAAACAAGCATATGCAAAGTATCTCCCAAATAAATACAAGCTAATTTGACAGGAGGCTAGGGGAACAGCATTAGCAGCTAAAAAAAAAATCTCTTGTAGGATGTGGTGTATGAGCTGAGCTTTGGTGGAAATTAGTGCTAGTAAGAGGTGGAGGAGAGGAAGGATTATGAATAGTAATGTTCATTATCAGAAGGTAGGGTGCCATATGATGCCTATTTTGGGTTATAGCAGCTCATGAGCATTATATAACAAGGTATGGACATATTGCAATCTATATCTATGGAACTATTTAGGATAATGAAGTCTTTGCTTTATTGAAGTATGAATATTAACCTAATAGTGAAGGAATTATAAGATAAGATATATTTAATAAACAAATTAAAGCAAAAATCTTTCGTAGGTATTTTAAGCTATCCTTTTTCTTTCAGTTAGTAATCATTTCAAAACTAGTGTTGGTAACCTACCCTTGATCTTCCTTTACTATCTGAAGCTTAAGTGGCTTTGGCATAATTTTGGTTTATGTCCCTTCAGTAACACTGTTCCCTTCAGTATCATTCTGTTCCAAGTTTTTCCTACCTAGCTTTAGAAAATTGCATGTCTGTTTATGTCAGGGCAGTCTTATTTCTCAGGCTTTCTTGAAACAGAAATATTTTTTAAATTGATAATGGTTCTTGAATAATATTTGCCATTTGAACAACTTTAAAAATTCTGAAGCCAAATAGTAGAGTTTCTTCACAAGGTGATTTAAAACGTGTTAATTATTTTTTATATAACCCAATAGGCAAATATATATATATATATGCATATATATAGTCCAATTTTTCCCTAAATATTAATGTGAAGCTTGGTGAAATAAGTCAAGGGAATTATGGGACTCCAGGTATAGACAATCATCTATAAAAGAGGTGTCAAACATGCTGCTAACAATGGGCCAGCAACACTGCAGAGTGCAGCCTGTACCAGATCAAAATGTAATTGGGAAGTATTTATAAAAATGAATAAACCTATAATAGAATATTATTAAAATTAATATGTAGTTTTCTATATCAATTTTCAGTCCCCGTGGATCTTTCCATGACTTAGCTGGTCAGTTCCATTTAAGTTTGATATTACTGCTCTAGAATATTATCAGCATAGTCTAAAATGTATTAGAAACATCACTGTATTTGGAGTCAAAACTAGGCAAATATGTCAGCTCTACTTATCATCTATGTGATAATGTATAAGGCATGGAATTAACTCTTTGAGCCAATGCTTCCTCATCCTTAAAATAAAGATAATAAGAGCCATAATATCTGCAGAATTATTATAATGCTTAACTGAAATAGTGTATATAAAGGTTCAGAAATGGTTATTTATATCTTTCACATAATAGAACCTTAATGTTTGTTAAGTTAAAGTGAACTGAAATTAATATTTCAGGACTTTTTAATTTTTTAATTCAAAAGTAATTAACATGTGTATTAAAATATGAGCTCTGTATAAATGAAGAGCTGCATTTAATATATCTAAGATAACATACCACTGAATTGAGATTATAAAATATGCAAATAAATGCAAATAGTTTAATTCTTTAGGAATGTAATGTGAAAACAAATGAAAACCTATGATCTTTTAAGTCACCAGTTATAAAAGCACATATTAGGTGTGTTCTTCACTTTACACTAAGGCCAAACTGTATTACCTATTTTAAAAGTGCATTTTAAAAATCTCTTATTAATACTACTTTGACATTGATAAGATCATTGACAAAACCCTTTGGATTTGTTACCCAAGTGTTGTACTGACTATGGATCACTTTCTTACTCTAATCAAAATGCCTTTTTGGCCAAAGAACTACATCTAGACTGGCAATCTAATTTGAATTTCTATTCCCCAAGGATCTTTTTTAAACCACAAGAAATCAACCCTGAGTTTCAGGTAAGAATAGAGCTTAACTTAGGTGATGAATAATAGCCTTAAGACTCCTTAAACTTTTTTGAGCATCAGTCAGTTTGGGCATCCACTTTACCTCAGAGACTTTGTGGTTTCAAGAATCACAAGAGACATTAAGATCTCTAAGACTCTCTTGAGATAAATTGGAAACTTCTAAAGTGGTTTAGAACCACTGTGGAATGGACAGAATGAAAGATGGATATGTCTTTGAAGTTCTACAACAGTGTAGGTGGAAAACTAAGAGAAAAAAATGGCAGATGGCAAACTACAGACATAGCAGACCACTCTGTCACTCTAAAAAAAACCCAAACAAATCCAAAAAAACAAGTGCTTTGCACAACAGGGAATTTAGAAACTGCAGGAGCTTAATATCTGGTACTTTGTTGTAATTTCTAGATTTTAAAATTTGATGTTAACAAAATCTCTTCAGAACATTTTATCATTAATGTACATTTTGAGGAATCAATTGAAGGCTCAGAAAATAATTCTAAAATTAATCTCACATTTGAGTGAAATAGCATTCTAGTATTTTCATGGTCAAGACCCAGTTAGATCTTTTAGAAACTCACTGTTATCATCTCTAATGATTTGAATTCTGAACACCAATATGAATATATTGATTGAAATATTGATTGAATATCTTAATTATTTTAGCAGCAAATAAGTCTTTGATATTTAAACTTCTATGTTTGCATGAAAACTGACAGATAATACATCTAATATTATTGAAAAGTATTTATTACTGATGTAATAAATGAATTCAGAGTTATAAGAAACCTTGAAAACAATCTCCTCAAACTTTATCCTGGAGTAAAATCCTGTCACTTACAAAATAGTCATCTATCTATGGCTTGAAGACCACTGGGAATGTTGGGGGTGGGGGAGAAAGAATTACCTCCCAGAGTAGTTTATTTCCACTCTGGGATGGCACTCATGAAAAAGAAATGCTAATATCAAGCCTAAATCTGACTGTCTGTAACTTCAGCCTATTTTCTTCTTTCTAAGGAATAGCAGAACAAGCCCAATCCTTCTACATGACAACCTTTAGTATAATCAAAGACTACTCTAATGCCTTTAATCTGTAGAGTTCATTGTCTTCATTTTTAAAAATTGGAATATCATTTGCCCTTCTCTGGTCCAATGGCATCTCACCTACTCTCCACAGTCTTGCAAAGAGCACTGTTATAGTAGCTCAGCAATTCTGTTTTTTTTCTTTCAAAACCATAGGAAATAGTTCCTCTGGGCCTCACAAGGGCAGCTAAATGCTCTCTTACTTTCTCTTACATATTCTTAATTACTTTCAACTCCCTATTAGCTATTTTTGTTCTTTCCTTTCTAGTCCAAAGATAATTCCCCTTGGCAGGGAAAACAAAAGATAAAATATCCTGTATAGCCATTCTATCTCTTCTTTGATCTTCCTCTTTTCCCCAAAATAAGTGGTATAAAGCTCTATAGTGTCTTTATTATCCTCCACTAACTTCAGTTCATTCTGTACTTTAACTTTCTGATATATGAAACTTTAGTATTATGCCACCTTTTTGTATTTGTTTTCCTTATCAATTCAAAGATTGTTTGTTTTCCACTATGGGCAGGGTATCATTGGGAATTTAATTTTAAAATTTAGGCCTACCAAATCAAACAAGTCTGATTAAATGTAAAGGCAACAGCAAAACTGAAGACAGATAATAACTCTAAAGATTTCAGTAAATTTCAGATTTAATAAGCCTGGTTGTTATCAAAGAGTCTGGATGGGTTGAATAATTCACACTGTGAACCAAGATCTATAATCTCTACCCTCAAACATCTCAGATCTTTAAAAAAGGTACTAATTATTCATTTCTGAGATGTTCTCTTTCTAACAATGTCCATATTCAATCATTACAATTAAAGCCATTACAAAATCTCACTCTGCCTTCCAATCTTATCTTTCATTTTTTTGTGTTACTGCTCTAGGAAATCCCCATCCCCAACATTCACTTTCTTGTCCTTCCAGATTCATCCTAATGAAGTCTTTCCCATCCTTTAAGGCTCAGTTCAATCTCCCTACTCTCTAGGAAATGTATTCTGATCCCATCAGGTAAACTGATTTCTCCAAACATTATTATTCTCTTGTTTGTGCCATTCTAAATTGTATATAGTTGTGTGTCTACCTGTCTTATCCCTAGAGGAGACTATGATCCCTACTATGACAGGTTCAATATCTTATTTATATTTTTATTACCAGTACCTAGAATAGTGCTTTCATAATGACTTTTATATTTAGTCATTGGGAAGTGGAAAGGGAGGCAACATATTGGGCTGAACTGAGCATTCTGTGTACTATAAATATTAAGTTGCTAAATTCATACAATGTTTTAAGGTTTTCAAAGCACTCAATATGCTAACTCAATTGAACCTCATAAAAACTTCATGAAGTGGGTGTTATTATCATCCCCGTTTTACAATGGAGGAAACAAGCACAAAGAGGTTAATTGCTGAGAGCCACACAGCTAGTTAGTGTCTCATGCAGAATTTGAACTCAGGTCTTCCTGTCTTCAAATAGTGCGCTATTTCCATTGTACCACCTAGATGCCTCTCGATAAAAACTAATACACAAACAAAACCTTTTTAAGTAGTATCATCACAGCATTTTAGCAAGTGAGTAAAAGAATTAAAAGATAAGTAAATTTGTGAATAACTAGCTAAATAAATAAACATTCAAATAATAAATAAATGGATTTGATGAGGGGGGAATTTTTTTTTTTCAAATATCAACCTGAACTACTTATTACAAGTGGGAAATTTTCCATGCATTATGATTTGAAAGTGACTCCCCATTTAAATGGCAAAAAAACATGCTTCTCATTGCCTGTGGGGAGAGAAATTATATGAGACACTAAAAATGACTTTGCACAAATGCATTTTTATTTGTACTTTTATTGTGGGGCCCCCAAAATATAAATTCATGCGATATTGACTGATAAAAAAATCTCCTAATGCTCAAATAGAGCAAGGAGAATGTGAGATATCTTAGTTAGTGAATAAGCATTTATTAAATGCATATCATGTGCCAGTCACTGTGCTAAATGTTAAGGAATACAAATATAAAAGACAATTCCTGATCTCAAGGGGAAAAAACATGGAAATAACTATGTACAGCAAAGATACAGAAAAAAAATAAATTGGGGGTGATTTCAGAGGAGATAGGGATTCAGGAAAGGCTTCTCATAGAAGATAGTATTTAGAAAGGACTTACAGGAAACTAGAACAGCCTGTATGACTAGGAGAAGAATGGGATGTGCCCTAGTGACAGTAAAAAGGATGTTCATAGTGGGATGTGTATGAGGAAAATGCAAAGATACTAAGTTCAGTTTTGATCATATTGACCAGAAGCTATTTATGGGATATCTAGTTGTTGCTGTTTTTTTTAAATTATTATTAACATTTTTATCACTGCTATTGTTTTATCATCAGCTTTATCATTCTGGGCATTTAAATTAAACATTTTAAGATATCAAACTGTGTTGCTTATAATGCTAAATAGGGTTTGTTTGTTTGTTTTCCAATTCCCTTTGCCAGTTAGGGGCAGGTAGGCAGTGTAGTGGACAGAGTGTGGGACCTAGAGTCAGGAAGACCTAAGTTCAAATCCAAGCTTAGACCCTCACTGTGAGGGACAAGTTGCTTAACCCAGTTTGCCTCAGTTTTCTCTTCTTGTAAATATGAATTAGAGAAGGAAATAACAAACCACTTCATTATCTTTGCCAAGAAAATTTCAAATGACATACCCTTTGATCCAGCAATACCACTTCTATGGCTATATCCCGAAGAGATTATCCAAGTGGGAAAAGGACCCATATGTACAAAACTATTTATAGCAACTCTTTTTGTGTTGGCAAAGACTTGGAAATAAAGGGGATGTCCATCAATTGGGGAATGGCTAAACAAGTTGTGGTATATGAATGTAATGGAATACTGTTGTGCATAAGAAATGAGGAATAGACAGACTTCATAATAACCTGGAGAGACTTATATAAATTGATATTGAGTGAGAAGAGAAGTTTGTACACATTGTACACAATTACAAACACATTGTACACAATTGTACAGACACATTATATCTGTGATGACTAACTTTGATAGACTGGGCTCTTCTCAGCAATGCAAGGATATAAGACAACTCCAAAAGACTTATTTATGATAGAAAAGTTTATCCACATCCAGAGAAAAACTTACGGAGCCTGAATGCAGATGAAGCAACGACTTGTTCTGTCTCTTTTTTGTTTTGTTTAGCTTTGTTTCTTCTTTCTCATTGTTCATTTCATTGGTTATAATTCTTTACAACTTGACTATTATTTAATGTGAAGGTATACGTAGAACCTATACTGAATTGCATGCTGCCCTGGGGATGGGAGGAGAAAGGGGGAAGAAAATTTGGAACTCCAAAACCTGTGGAACTGAATGTTGTAAACTAAAAGTAAATAAATTTAAAAGAAAAAAAAAAAACCCAAATGGGGTCAGAAAGAGTCAGAAACTACTCAAATGGCTGAACAACAACTATTTGTCAGTTATCATAGCAGTGCCTGAAGCAAACTCACTGTGAGGCAAAATAAATAAAATAATTTATGATACCAGGTGATCTGTTGTTCACTATTTATAGAAATGCACAGATATATGCAAATGTTCATGCATTTCAAAATGGAGAGGAGAATGTAGGTCTCAGTTATGTAGATGGACTATATAACAGTCTGGGGAGGGTTCATGGAGTGAGTTTTTAGCTTTGAAATTTGAAAATGCAAAAGACAGAAGGGTTTTAGCTAAGGACTGAGGAAAAGGATGTAAGTTAACAGAGCAACTAAAAGACATATCAAAGCTCTTTTTCATGACTAGAGGTCTTGTATAGATAGTAAACTCAAGAATACATCATATTCATATTTCACATGCTAAACCTTCTAATCATCACTGAATTGTTTTCTCCCTATATCCAGTCTGTTGTCAAGATCTCTTAATTCTACTCCCCACATTTTCTCTAAGTGATGTCCTCACTGCCTTTACATCTGAAAGTATTCACACCTGCTCAGCTACCTGGACACTTCTCACCTTTTCACTAGACTACTGAAGTCTTATTGATGGTGGAGGTGATACAGTCATTGTTCCCAATATCACAAAGTATTACCCAGATGACAAAGCCAACCCAAAATTTGGAATATTCTGTCCCAGTGTGACTACATAGCTGAAGTATTAGCCTCCTGATCCTAGACATATCTGTAACAGTCTCATCTGTGCATTTACCACATGTTCATTTCTTGGTTCAGTGGATCAAGTGCCAGGCCTAGAACCTGGAAGACTCATCTTCCTCAGTTAAAATCTAGTCACAGATATTTATTAATTGTATGACCCTGTTAAAGTCACTTAACCCTGATGAACTTGAGAAGGAAATGAAAAACCGTTCCAGTAATCACGAAAAGTCAGACATAACTGAACAACAACAGTAACATTTCTCGTACCTCAAGACTATACACAGAGATGGTGGACTAATAGGTCTAGATAATAAAATATAATTTCAGTTAGCTATTCACTCAACCTAAATTCAAAAGCTTCTATTTTTCTTCCTATATGGTAGAAATGTCATTTGCTGTCTTTGACTACTTTTCTAAGTATAATGCTATTGTTCATAATAGATGTGCTTTCCAGGTGGATCCATTAACAACAACAAGAATTCAATAGTTAAATTCCTAAATAAGTCTATGCTTTTGCAAACTAACCTCATTTCTCAGAAAATTGAGATTTTATTTGATCAGAGCTCACGTGTCACCTGTAAAAGTACCTTGATAATGAGAATTAGACTTGTTTCTAAGTCTCATATTCCTGCATTCCTTTAGATGCTCTTTTTAATTACCAACAATAGATTAGTGCCACAGGTGGTAACATATATCTTTTATTACTAGCTAGATTATGTTTAAATTTGATCTGATTCCATTGCTTTTTCACATCTAAGCTCTTTATGCATGTTTTTAAAACAATTAAATACAGTATCATTATTGTTTTAAAAAATACATTTCCTGACAATGCTCCCTACACTAAAGGCAACATGAATTTTGAAAATTATTTTCAATAGTTTAATTGTTTCACTCCATCATTTTTCAATCCTTTTATTTCTCCTCAAATTACCTTTTTTCTCTTTCCAAATTACCTACTGGAGTTAATTTTAGATGTCATTTACATTCATATAATCAACTGTATATGTATGCTGGTAAAACTGAGTTATTAGATTTTACAGAACCAAAAATGCTTGCTAATGCTATAATAGAATATCACACTGTAATTATATACTAGTACTAATATACTACAATCATTTATAAAAGTCATTGGAGATATCCCTCAGAATCTATCTACTTTGAAAGCATTTCTCAATAAATGAACTCAAACTAGTATTTCCCTTAATGCTAACAATGATAATTACTCTTTGTTTTAGTTGTTTTTCAGTTGTGTCATATTCCTTGTGACCCCATTTGGAGTTTTCTTGGTAAAGATACTTACAAAGTAGTTTGCCATTTCCTTCTCCAGCTCATTTTATAAATAAGGAACTGAGGCAAACTTGGTCAAGTGACTTGCCCAGGGTCACAAAGCTACTAATTGTCTGAGGCTAGATTTGAACTCATGTAGATGAGTCTTCTTGACCTCCTGCCTGGCACTTTATCCATTGTACCACCTAGCTGCCCAATAACTATTCCATCAAAATGACACAGACAATGAAGAAAGACCAGAATGAATATAGTCTAGTGAACTTCTTTTGAGATAAGAAAGTCACAGAAGAAATAGGCATACCAGATATTTACATAATGTCTTTTAGTTTGCAAAACACTTGTGATATCTCAGGAAAAAAATGGTTTTCTAAGTGAATTGTGATTTTCTTGTGAATTGCTTTAGAAATGACCTCTTCTGTTGGCATCTGTCCTTTCCTTAAAGATTCCCGTATTTGAAATTGTGCTTTCTGGAAATTTCTAGTTTCCTAGATAATTAGTGCTGACTTGACTGTGATATGATATGTGGGAAAATAATCACATACATCTGAGTCTAAGATACCTCTGATACTTCTACAATTCCTAGATCTCTACAGATTCTGGAGCAAGCATGATGTGTAGGCCCGACCCTGCAATATCTATAATGAATTGGGGAGGATTGACAAAAACCTGCCATAACCTGGACTACTAATTTATAAGGTGCCGCATGATCATCAGTTTCTTTCTTTTGCCTACTATTTCCTCAAAATCATTTTGCCTGAAAACATAACTCTATTCTATTCCTCACCAAATGCATTCTGTCCCTGAAGAGATCTAGTTATAATTTTGAAAGTCATCTCTGTGGTGGGGCAGAGTCAAGATGGCAGAGTAGAAACAGCATTTCCAAGGTGTTCTCCTACCAGACCACCTCCAAACTATGTAGAAGGGGACTCTGAACAACTTCTGGAGCCCCAGCACGCACAGAACAACACAGAGAAGCTAACCTCCCACTGAGGACAGCCCAGCAGCCCTGCAGGGAGGGCCAGCGCAGTGCTCTGGGAGCCAACAGCTCAGTGCGTGGAGAGCTGAGCCCAGGTCGAAGTGAGCCGTGATTTTAGCCCCAGGGCAGCTGGGCCAGCAGCTGGCTGGAGGGACCCCAGAACACCAGCAGCAGTGGCGATTCCAGAATTATCAACACAGGACAAAGTAAGAGGTTAGTGCCCTATGGACTTTGGGACCAGTATTTGGGGAATGCGGCTTCTTCCCTGGGGCCTAGAAGCCTCTGAGGAGACACAGCACACTCGCCATTTTCCAGCTTCAGTGGCAGCATCAGCTAACTGTTGGAGATCTGCTAACTGTATGGAGATCCAACGATCAGTCTTGGAGGTTAATTGCTCTTGCTTTAACCTGCTTGGATCTGGACTGTGATCTGGGGGGAGGTCTCGGTGGGTATCCAACTTGCCAGAAGTGGAAGTTGTGAAGACCCCAACGTTTGGGACAGAAGCTCCCCTGTCTGGTGGCAGAGTCCTACTGTTGCAACAAGCCCAAAAGTCAAGTAATTAAGTGGCAACATGCCTAGGCAAAGGAAACAAAATAAACAGAAAAATGCAACATTAGACTCCTATTTTGGGGGCAAAGAGGATCAAAGCAGGGAACAGGAAGAGGACTGTGAGGTCAGAAGTCCTGCTCCAAAAGCTCCAAAGGAAAATATGAGTGAGTTACAGGTCATAGAGGACCTTAAGAAGCAGATAAAATAAGTGGAGGAAAAATTGGGAAGAGAAATGAGAAAGATCCAGAAAAAGTATGAAATGAGAGTCAACAGCCTGACTGAGGAAAATAACACCCTAAAAAATAGACTAACTCAAATGGCAAAGGAGGCCCAAAAGGGCAATGAGGAGAAGAATGCCTTAAAAAGCCAAATTTGCCAGATGGAAAAAGAATCTCAAAAGCTCACTGAAGAGATTCATTCCTTCAGAGTTAGACTGGAGCAAATGGAAGCTAATGACGTTATGAGAAATCAAGATGCTGTTAAACGGATCCAAACAAATGAAACAATAGAAGGCAATGTGAAATATTTCATGGGAAAAAAACCACTGACCTGGAAAATAGATCCAGGAGAGATAATTTAAAAATTATTGGAACACCTGAAAGCCATGATAAAAGAAAGAACCTAGAAACTATCCTTCAAGAAATTCTCAAGGAAAATTGCCCTGATATTTTAGACCCAGAGGGGGAAATAGAGGTTGAAAGAATCCACTGATCACCTCCTGAAGAAGATCCCAAAAAGAAAACTCCCAGGAATATTATAGCTGGGTTCCAGAACCCCCAGATCAAGGAGAAAATATTACAAGCAGCCAGGAAGAAACAATTTCAATATTGTGGAAACACAATCAGAATAGCACAAGACCTGGCAGCTTCTACACTGAGGGATAAAGGGGCATGGAATGTGATATTCCGGAGAGCAAAAGAGCTGGGACTGAACCCAAGGGTCACCTACCCAGCAAAACTGAGTATTTTGTTTCAGGGGAATATATGGTCATTCAGTGGAATAGAGGACTTTCAAGCATTCTTGAGGAAAAAAACCAGAGTTGGATAGAAAATTTGACATCCAGACACAAGAAGCAAGAGATGCCTGAGAAGGTAATCAGGGAAAAGAAATCAAAAGGAACTTATCAAAGTTGAACTATTTACATTCCTACATGGAAAAACAATAACGGTGACTGATGAAACCTTTCTCAGTATGAAAATAATGGAAGAAGGGCATATGGGCATATGAATACATATGTGAATGTGTGCATATATGTTTACAGTTATACATGGATAGAGGGCACAGGTTGAATTTGGTGGGAAAGGATGATACTTAAAGGGTGAAGTTATGAGGTGAGATAGGAAAGTGGCACGAGGAGATGGGGAGAAACAGGGTAGGGTAAACTATCTCATGTAGAAGAAGCAAGGGGAAGTGGTTGCAGGGGAGGGGAAGAACAGGAAGGTAAAAAGGCAAAACCACATACTCATTGAGTTTGGCTCAGGAAGAGAATGACATACCTACTAAATGAGATATCTCACCCTTCTGGAGAGTAGGGGGAAGGGGGATGAGAGGGGGGATGATGGAGGGGAGGGCAATCTGGGGGGAGGGGAGGTTGGAAGTACCCCATTTCGAAGAGGGACTAGATCAAAGGAGGGAATGGACCAGTTGGGGGGGGGGTGGGATGGGTGGGAGGGAATTATAAGCAGTCTTTTACAATATATCTACTATGGTAATGTTTTGCATAGCTATACATGTACAATACATACTGAATTGCTTGTCTTCCCAGAGGGAATGGGTGACAAGGGAGGAAGGGAATGGATCTGAAATTTGAGGTTTTAAAATTAAATGTTTCAAATATGTATAAATACTATTATTAATACTCTTTTGCATGTAATTGGGAGATAAGATATTCAGCCACTGGGGCACAGAGACTCACCTTGCCCTAATACTAAAGTTGAAGGGGTATGGGAGAAGATATGGGAGAGAGCAGATTGTATGAGGGGATATCTAGTGGGACTGCTATTCTGGGGTGGTGGGTAGGGGAAAAATGGGGGAAAAAAACTGTAACTCAAAATCTGGCGGAAATGAATGATGTAAACCAGAAGTTAATAAAACATTTGTTAAAAAAAAAAGTCATCTCTGTGTAACTCTGTCCCCTTCTTCTCTTTCTCACCTTTTATATAAAGCTGTCCTGATCATTAGATTTTTTTAATGTTCTCTATTCCATAAATTTCCAAAGACTCCATCCATGTATATATTACACCCTGTTGACTACAGGAGAATGTAAGCTCTTTGAGAAAATAACTGTTTTATTTCTATGTATATTCTCAGCACTATAGCAGTACCTGACATTTGACTTAGTACTTAATAAACATTTGTTGAATTGAATTGAATTGCTAATAAAGAGTATGGCTTTGGAATGATCAATTTATGCATATTAATTTTACTTTATCCAACTTGAGGTTAAGTCTATAACTATAGAAACATTTGATAAAGACCAAATGTCTAAATGGGAATTGAACCTGATGGTTTCATTAGGGTTATGCTTTATCATACTGCATTCAAAAGTTCATAAAAAAACTATTACTCTGATATATATATATATTTTAACAGATACTTTAAAAAACCAACAAAAAGGTATCTCTTAGGTTTTGTTAGTACTGGTGGTCTTTTCATAGGCATACAATGAAGTGAGTTCCATTCATGTCTTAAGACTCTCTCTGTCTCTCTCTGTCTCTCTCTGTCTCTCTCTGTCTCTCTCTGTCTCTCTCTTTCTCTCTCTCATCCCCCACCCCCACTCTCTTTCCCTTTCCCTCTCCCTCTCCCTCTCCAAAGGAAGGTAAATTTTGATGGTCCAAAGCTGCCTAGTTAACTTGGGGCTTTCTGGCTGGATTTCTTTCTGAAAGACCAAATCTGAAACCCATTTCACCCTGGTACTCTCTCATAGATTAGACAATAGGTCCCTGTCCACCTACCACTTAATGGATATTTTTTGGACCCTCCTGGCTCAGAGTGAATGTAAGCAGTAACTCTTTCTCTTTTGTCCAGTAATATTGAGGGTCTTCCCCTCCCAGTTTGATTTTTATTTTTTAATTGAAGGGGCCCCTCCCTTGATTCACTTCTTAAAGAGGCCTATTTACTGATGTGGGTGTTACCTCACTCAAAGTGAGAACCTGAAAAGACATTAGCCTAAAAGGGCCAGGGTCTCCCATTGCATCCTGGGTCATATCCAGTTGTCCTGATAAATATCTGGCCACTCAACCCAGATGGCTCTGAAGGAGAAAGTGAGGCTAATGACCTTGCATAGCCCTCCCTCACGCAAACCAAAGTCAACTGCAAGTCACATCATCATCTCCCTGATGTCACAGTCTTCTTCGAGAATGAAGGACAAACAGAACATACAACAAGGCTATGGGAAAAATAAGAGAGATACATTCTATATCTCTCCCATCTTCAAAGTTTATGATTTTAAAAGAAGCATAAACTCTCAGAAATTGAATAGATCATGAAGGTCATTTGGTCCAATATATATTTGAAGAACAATTGCCCTTATGAAATTCCTCTGACCATAATGTTTTATCCTTCTATCTTTCAGTTTTCCTCATGCCTCTTAAGCCTTTATTCATCCTTACAAAAACCTAGTTTCTCTATCTTTCATTGCTTGCCAAGACCATCATCTCTATTCTGTATTCACCATCATCCCTTCCCAATTTTAACCCTATAATTAACCAGTTGAACTGCACTATCTTCCACTGAATCTCTTACTCTTGACAATTATACCAAAATCTGTTGTAACTCCCATCATTTGCCTCTTTATCTCCTTTACACATGTTGCTTAATAGTACTGGAAGAAAACACAAAATTCAACTGATAGAGTCTACTAAGATGCTAATTTTACTAATTCCAAATGGGCTCTCACTATTAAAGCAATCCTTTTCTCTTTACCCTATTTTCTGGGTCAACAGTCTCAAACTTTCTCTTTTGTCAAGTTTCTCATACCATGTTCTCCCTACTCCCTCTCTGTAGAGGACCTCACTTCATACTTTGCTCAGCAAATAGATACTACTCATTGTACATTCCTTCTTCTCCCTTATCCTACATCTCAAAACCCTTTGACATCACTATCCATTTTCTTCTCTTTAATTCTAGTTGCTGATGAGGAGGTGACTACTTTACAAAAGTCAATCTCTCTGTTTGAACTCTTGATCAGCACCCCCTTTTACCTTTTCTAACAGTTTGAACCCCAGAATCCTTTGTACCTCTAAACTTCAAGCTCTCTCTCCCTTTATTTCACTTTATTTATTTATTTAATTCTGAACTTAAAAAAGAAATAAAACAAGCATTTCCATAACATGGCAGAATAGAAAAAAATATTATTGCACATGAAGCTGCAAGTCTATTATATTCAATTTGCTATTTCTTCAAAATATATATTAAAGTTTTCATGTAAGTTTTTCTTTTAAAAAAACATCTACTATGTACCAGACATTTTGCTAGGTTCTGGAACTTCCACACCCTTTCATAGTCAACTCTTAGAAAAAGCCTTCTTTCCTCAATTTCTTCTCTTATTCACTTCTCAACCCTTCTTAATCTGCATTCCAATTGTATCACTTAATTGAAACCTTTCTCCATATTACCAAACATTTCTTTCTATCCATACACTGATTTTTAAAATGTGTTGATAACTTTTGAGTTTATATCCTCTACATCTCCCAATATGCTTTTGCCCTTTGCCATGCCAGAGTCATAACATATTGAAGAATAAGAAAGAGAAGTGTGTGTGTGTGTGTGTGTGTGTGTGTGTGTGTGTGTGTGTGTAGAAATTCTCATCAAAACTAGCCAAGTCCTTATTGGAGTTTGACATTATATGCAATTTTCTATATTATAGCCCTTCACTTCTTCAAGGAAGGAAATATATACTCATCTCTTATTGAAACCCAAATTGGTTTTTATATAATATTTAAGATTTCAGTTTGTTTTTCTTCTTTATTTAAATTAGTTAAATTCACAGAGATAGCATAACTCTATATACTTGATTAAAATAATTTAAACAAAGTATATAGCATTGTGCTATCTCTGTGAATTCTCTCTGTATCAGTTCATATAAGTCTTTCCATGCTCCTCTGTATGGAAATAAAGTAGTCATAATTAGTCAGTTTTTATGTTATTCCATTCATGTACCACAATATTATTCACAAATATAACACAAAGTTATTCCCTAGTTAACAGAATCTAATTTGTTACTATTTCTTTTTACTATAAAAAGTGATGATATAAATATTTGGAATATATATAATTTTTTAAATCATTTATTTCCTTGAAGCATGTTTCCAGCAACTGAATCTCTGAGTTAAAAAATATATGGACTTTTCATATACTACATTTTTTAAGTGGCATAGTAGATAAAGTTATACTTGCAGTCAGGAAATCCTTAGTTCAAATTGTTCTTCAGTCACTGATTAGTTGTTTGCCTTTTCACAAGTCTCTTAACCTCTCCCTTAGTTTCTTCATTTGTAAAAGTGGGAATTATAATGGCACATACTTTCCAAGGTTGTTGTGAGTATAGAAATGAGATAATATTTGTAAGTGGCTTTATAAATTTTAAGGCACTGTATAAATGATAGCTATTAGAATTCTAAATTATTTTCCAGAATGTTTAGAAAATTTCATAACTCTAACAGTTGTGAACCTATCTTTCTACAAGTCTCCAAAATTAACTTTGTTGAGTGTGTGTCATTCTTTCCATGTTAGAATATCATTGTGGCTAGGTGGCACAGTGAATAGAGCACAGGTCTACATATATACATATATATCTATAACACTGATGTATGCTTAACCATTTCTCAATATTTTCAATGATTAATGTATTATACTACAATTTGAGGTTGGAATTATTATTTCTTCACTTCTACTTTTTTGTTGCTATTTCCCTTGAGATGCTTCATCTGTTGTTCTCTCAATAAATTTTGTTATTTTGCCTAGCTCTATATCAAATATTTCCTTGGTAATTTGAAATCTATAACATTAAATTTGTAATTTAATTAAGGTAATATCATCAATGATATTATCTGGGTGATCTACTCATGAGCACTGACTATCACTCAAATTGTTTAAGTTGTTTTTTCTTTTTATTTCTTTAAGGAACTTCCAGCAGTAAAACTACATCTTATGAAGTAAGAATAATTCAATCACAAAAGTTATTACATCAACCCTCAGTATAACACAACATTTTATAGAATAAATAATATTAAACGGTCTCATTAAACACCACCCAAATCCAAAGGTGTTCAGTATGCATCTGTATTTGTGTGTGTGTTTCTTTGTGTGTGTTTTGTGTACTTTCTACTATGATCATCTATGTCTTTTGATTGGTTAAATGTTCCTTTTGTCATGATTCGAAAAGGCATCTTGTCTGATTCTCTTCTATTTTTATCATCTGACCTTGTGCACACATGCATACATAAATCCATCTACAAAAAGTCTCACTTTAAGTATGTGTTTTTCAAATGGATGTTGAAAATACCCTGATAGGGAAACAAGTGTATTGTTTCAAACATTATTTGACCTCCATACTAGGTTCTCCTTTGAAATATTATTTTTATGGCTATTAAAAGTATTAGGGTCTAAATTTTCCTGGGTTTTAGGAAAAATCCAGCAAAATGTCATGAACACTGAGATCTTTAATTTGAAAATTGGTAATAGACTCTACCTTGGGGATCTGTGTCATAAAATTCTTTCCCAATAAAAACATATTATTCTAGGCCTATGTGAAAAGTAGAACAAGTTTTATTGATAAATAGAATCATTTAGTTGTTGACTTTATAAGGCAGCAAGAATTGTTTTGAAAGGCAAAGGGCCCCCAGATGCCCAGCTAACTGTTACATGTTGATAGCAGTGCTCTACCTCATTACAGACTACTCTGTTTAAAGTCTGTGAGAAACCCCAAACCTTGGGATTTTAATTACAGACTTTCCAAACCCCAACACAGCAACCATAGAATGAGCAAATACCAATTTTATTAGCATAATGGAATGACATGAACCAAATGAATGAATCAAATCTCAGAGGATCTTTCTTTTTGGATGAGATGTGTTTAGACAGAATAGCAAGTGCTATAATGATTTATTTATGTTGGAAATTGGGACATAAACTTAAAGTAGCAATGCTTAAACTAATCTCTAATTGCTAGACATGGCATTGCTATGTTTTGGAGGCAATTGAGTTGTGTTTATTCAAATGTCCACAGTAAACCTCAAGACTATATTTGCATGTAAAGGAGAGGAAAAAAATTCTTAGTCTCAGTAAATCAAGCAAAAAACCACATTCCTGTAGACTTATAAAATAAATATCTAGAGGGTGCATATTTCATCATGATGCAAACCAGTTTGTACTCAGCAACGTGAAGGAAAATAGTTACACAATATCAATGAAAACAGTTGAAACATAGAGCAAAGAAATATGAAATCCCCTGTGGAGTTAAAAAAATACTTTTGAAGGATGTGAAGGAGAAAGACAGAGAGAGAGAAAAAAGGGGTGGTAGAGACAGAGAGAGACACAGATATAAAGAGAGACAGAGACACACAGAGATGATATAGAGAGGCAGAGAAAAACAGACAGGGAGAAGCAAAGAGAGAAGAGAATATAGACAGAAGGATGAGATAACGACTGTTCCAGAAATGTGTTTTCTAAAGGTGGATTTATAACATTTTTCCCCCTTGGAATGAGAAGGGGACAGGCTAAAAACCAAGTTAAAATCAATTCAGAATACTCACACATATGATTGTTATTGATTTATCTGAATTGATTGCAAGTGGATTTAACAGGGATTTTTTCACTCTTACATGAAAAGAATTAGGGGAAAATGTTTACATAGAAAAAAGAGATTGATAATATTTATCTCTATGATATGAATAAATTGTCTACTTGGAAATAAAGTACTATGAATTCAGAGCCAAGGTTCTTAGCTTGCCAGGATTTTGCAAGTAGAGAGGATGACAGAGGGGTGAGACAAGGTTCTTTAGGATGAAAGTTCTTGAACTGACCAGCAGGACAATAAGCAGTTCCATTTTCTGTTTTGCTTTGGAAAGGGAATGTGGGTGAAGAGAAAGCAGGTGAAGAGACAGACAGCGGAAGAGAGAAAATGAGGAGATGAGTAACTTGCAAGAATATTTTGCTTGTCAGGACCCAGAGGCACCAATGTAGCCAGAGCAAACATTATTTTGTGGAAATTTGCTCTCAGGAAATCTGATAAAAAAAAAATATGATGAGCTCTCTCTGTCTCTCTCTCTCTCTCTCCCCTTCTCTCCCTCTTTTCCCTACTTGCTCCCAAACCAGGCAGATATTTTCCCCAATTTTTTTCTGCTTAAAGTTTCTTTGAATTTTGTATTTCAATTAGTACAACAGACAATTTAGGTAAAGATATGGTTAATCATAACTGTTATCTTTAAACAACTCATTATTAGTGAATGAGTGTTCCAAAAAAAAACGGGAAATAAAGGAACATGAATCTGAATCATTTATCTAAAAAGCCATCATCATCAACAACAACCCTGGATGTAACTTTTCCTTTGCCTTTTGAGATTCCTCTTATGTATAAATATACATATATATGCACATGTGTATATCTATATACTCGTGTATACATACATCCAGGATTGCTATTGTCATTGTTTTGCCTTCCTCTTAGGTGATAGGCATCCAATTGCCATTTGTGTCTGATGGGGATAGAGATTGGACCACATTATCCACATGGTCTTTCTTCATTTTCTTCATTGTTTAAAATGAAAATAAATTCTGTAGTATATTAAATTTGGGGGACTTTATACATCCATGTAACTAGAAAAGTTTGGGTTTTTTTCTTGCTTCTTTCACTTTTGCTTTCTAATATCTTAAAGAGAGATGATCCCTGGAGGATATGACTATCATCATTTTATCTTTAGCATAAGTACTAGAGAAAAACATGGATTAAAATCACTCTGACATATATTTACCTTTTAAAATATAATCTTACATATGAACATGAACATAATTAGAGTGGTTAGGTGACAATTACAGTATGATGATAAAACATAATTTAAACTCTGTAGAAACTTACTTCTTGCCAAAATTTTAGTATTTAAATTTCCCCCAAAGATAAGAAAAAATAGTTTTCCTATTTTTTTACTATCATATGTTAAGGATCACAGATGTCCTGCTTCAGATAAAATCTTAACCAACCAGAACAATTCTAGATTCAATATAAATTTTCATCTTGATCTCTGATGTGCCTATTCCTTTACCCTAAAATACATCTAAGTAACATTAAATCATTCCATTTGGCATGTGGAGTTTTAATGATATATTTTGGAAAAAATATCAGAGGTTTAAGTATTTTTATATGAATTTTTCAAAAAAGAATGTCCTCATGTGGACTATTATTTAACAGAATAATATTTAGTGTCTGGTTTCCTTTTAAACCAGCCATATTCTATCTTGAATTGCTGAATGCCTTCCTTTATGTTTTAAATCTTATAAACTCTAGACAATTATGTTAAATTTATTTGAATATAGCACAAAGACATATTATTGGTGAAGCTTGCAGTATTTGCTTTAAAAGTAATAGTTAAACATTTTGAACACAGCTATTTTCCTAGCATCCAGAGAAAATCCTATTCACTTTATATTTATCAAGTTCTCAATTAAAAAGAGGTTAAGAATTCAGAACTGAAAATTAAGGAAATGTTCCCCTATCCTGAAGGACTATCAAAAATTTAGAAGTCTTTTGTATAAAACTCATAATTAAGAAATTTTTATTCTTTTTTCAAAAATTTCACAATTTAGGAAATGTCAGAATTTATAATTAATACAAATTCAGAACACTGGAGAGATAATTTTTATTCTGCTGTTCATAGTAACAAGTTACCATGTTCACATTTGAAACAGTCTAAAAGATGGAAGGACTAATTTTTAACTTTAAAAAATGAATGTCTAAGATACCAGATAAAAATGAGAAAAGATGAGGTCAATTCAAAGAAATAAAGCTCTTATTGGAAAATGGTTCAAAGGTGCATGGACTTCAGTTTATGACAGGTCCAATCATTTCACCCAAATACAACTATATGAAAAAAAACTTGGTAAGATTTCACATATCTTTGGTCATTAGTTTTGACCTCTCATTTCAGTAAAACCTCCTATTATCTTTATTATTTGGTAAGCAACTCCTATATATTTTAGGGACTGTTAGGTGATCATGGATTGACCATTGGGTTTGGTGTCAGGAAGAGTGGAGTTCAAATCTGACCTCACACATTTACTACCTGTGTGAGTGTGGGCAAAGTCATTTAAGTGCTTTCATTTCATCATCTATAAAATAAGGATAAAAATACTTACTTTTCAGCATAACTGTGATTTCATTGGTAAAGGAAACAACTCCCTGAAAAGAACTTGAGAGATATGCCTTGAATACACAGTATCCAAGAAGTAGAGTTAAAATTTGAATTTGACCAGCCTTGAATTCAACCAGCCTTTTACTAATTAATACATTAATATTTATTGATTTTTTGGTTTATTGAAATGAACATATTTAGTGTACTAGAAACATGTCTTATTTAATAGGAAGTGTCATACTAATAAAAAAAAACATTTTAATAGAACTTCTAAAACCAACTGCAGTGATGTCACCAGAAAGTTGGGGGGATGGGGACTGCTCAGGATTTAGACTGGACAGTGAAGGGAAAAATCTGTTTAGGAAAAAATGATATAAGGTAATGGTGAGTTGATCAAGCATGAAAATCTTCAAATGCCAAACTAAACATTATTTATGAATTACAATGAATGAGCTAATATTTACAAGGATATACACGTATAAGAAACCTCAAATAGAAGGTAAGTTCAAGTTCTTTGGAGTTTGACTGCCAAATATATAAAACAATGGGTTGACTGAGACACCTAGGGTCTTTTTAATTCTAATCCTATGAGGTAGGGTTTGGGAATTACCATGTACCTATTGAGAGGCAACATGACATAGTCAGCAGAGGACAAGTCTTAAAGTCAAGAAGACCTAGCTTTACATCCTGCCTCTGATACCTACTAGCTGTGTGATCTTGACACGTCATCTAACCTTTTAGTACCCCCAAAGCAACTGTCTAAAACTATCTAGTTTCAAGGCATATTCTCAGCCACATTTGTAATTTCCTTGCAGGGAGTTAAGTTTCCTTTACCAATGAAATCACAGTTATGCTTTCCCCCTCTGCATACTTGTTTAAAAAAAATGTTTATG
The DNA here is from genome assembly GCA_011680675.1 of Gymnobelideus leadbeateri. Classification (NCBI taxonomy): domain Eukaryota; kingdom Metazoa; phylum Chordata; class Mammalia; order Diprotodontia; family Petauridae; genus Gymnobelideus; species Gymnobelideus leadbeateri. Next base: position 153,434 of record WOXC01007852.1, on the reverse strand, counting down.
CATTCTTGGAAAAGAAAGTAAAGATCAATGGATTATCATTGTTTTACCTAAGAATAAATCATGCCAAACTAATTTCATTTTCCTCTTTTGATAAGGATATAAGATTAATAGATTAGGGAAATTTATAGCCAAATCAAATATCTACTATAGCAAGGGGGTTGACAAAGTATCTCATAACATAAACATAAACACATAAACCTGAGAAAATGGGATAGATAGGAATATAGTTGTTATTCAAGTCTCAATGAATATATCAATTGATGGTTAATGATCATTGTCAACATGAAAGGAATTCTTAAGTGACATATAGCAGAACTTTGTGTTTGGCCTCATGTCATTCAATGTTTTAATCAATGCATTGAATGAAGACAAGATCTTCATCCTCCTCATTATCATTATGATAGCTATCGTTTATAAATATATTTTTTAAAAAGGCATTTGCTCCAAGTTTAACAAAGCACTTAGTAAGCATTATCTCATTTTGTTTTTACAATAATCTTGAAAAGTAAGTATTTTTATCCTTATTTTATAGATGAGGAAATTAAAGCAGTTAAATGACTTTGCTGTATATGAGCTTTTCTTTGTGTATTATTGCTATTTCAATTGTTTTTAACTCTGACCTCTATTTGTATCATACTGCAGTGGTTTATCATTGTGTGAAGGTCTTGGGGCTGTAGCGAATAGAATGCAGGCCTGGAGTCAACAAAGACCTGAATTCAAATTCAGCTTCAAATGCTAATTAGTTGTATGACCTTGGGCAAGTAACTTAAACCTGTTTATCTCAGTATCCTCATCTGTAAAAAGACCTGGAGGAAATTGTAAACTAACAATATCTTTGCCATCTGTTGCTCAGTTATTCAGTCCTATCTGGCTTTTCATGGCCCCCTTTGGGGTTTCTTGGAGAAGATATTGAAGTAGTTTGCCATTTCCTTCTCCAGTTTATTTTACAGATGAAGTGATTTGCTTAGGGTCACACAGAAGTGTCTGAGGCCAGATTTGACCTCAGGAAGATGAGTCTTCTTGACACCAGGTTTGGCACTCTATCCATTGACCTACCTAGCTACCCGCAAATAATTTTGTTGTGGTGGTTTATTAATTTCAGTCACATCCAAATCTTCCCTACTGGATTCACAAAGAATCAGACCTGACTAAAATGATTGAACAACATCCTGGATTTCTAAAGGCTGAGTTAGTAGAGCACATGCTCTGGGGATATGAAAATCAATCAAAAGACCACCTAAATAAGTCTGGAGAGATTCCTCTTAAGGTTTGCCACCAGATAACAAGGTTTTGGTCAGTCATGTAAGAAACTCTTTACTGATACTTGGTAGCATTGTAATCTACAGCAGTGCAGAAAATCTGTACCCCTAAAATCATAGGTCATTTTCAAACAAGGTTTTGGTCAGTCATGTAAGAAACTCTTTACTGATACTTGGTAGCATTGTAATCTACAGCAGTGCAGAAAATCTGTACCCCTAAAATCATAGGTCATTTTCAATTAAAAAAAAAGTCCACAGCTTTTCCAAATACATAACATCTCAAAGCAAACTAGGTTTTTTAAGAGAAATACAATGTAGTATATAAGAAGTCAAATTTTGCTTTTTCAGTATAAGCAGGGATGTGCTGGAGCCTTGTCCTACCCTTGTAAGAACAAATTATTAAATTTTCATTCTGAACATTTATACCTCAGAAATTGTCAAACACTCTAAATCAAGGCTTGATTTACTGTTTTGTTTGTTTACTAGACTTTAGAAAGAGATAGATGTTAATAGTACAAATTAAAATAAAAAATGTGTCTCATATATAGTTTTTTAAAGAGCTGCTTTTTCAACATTACTGCATTGCTCTGAATCTTGAGCAGTGTTACTAAAATATAATTTTGTTGTTATTCAGTCACTTTCAGTCATGTGTACAGCTCTTACACACATATATATATATATGTACATAGGTATGTACATATGCATATATATATTTTAGATAATTAAGCCAATTACTAGTATAAAGAATAAAAATATCCAGAGATAACAGACCTATCTTCACTGGAGACAGCTCTTTTCAAGAAGACTTACAGAAGAATGTATAGCATAATGACATGGAGTTAATTATGCAGAATGAAAGAAGAAACTCACCTCTAACTCTGTTCTTGGAAGCAGCCGCTGATACCAAGCAAAAGTGTGCACAAGAAGAAGAGAACAAAGATATGTTAGACAGAGGCTGTTAGAACACAGAATACAGAGAAAGTTGTAAGTATGAATTTAATAAACCCATTAAGATGATATGCATAGTGAATGTATTGCAGATTCATATTATCTATTGTAATGACTGAACAGACAAAGTTCATTAGGGTATTATATTTTGTTAGTATATGAAAAAAAAGCCCTTGAATGTGAAGGTCTAAAATGCCACAAATGAAAGCATACTGCCATTGATTTACATAAGCATCACAAGGTAAGTGTGCCTTGTACCTTTTAAGATCTCTACATCATGCATTTCCTTCTTTCAATTCAATACATATCATGGAAATAAGATTGAAATTACACTCAAACCTGAGTATAAGGTTTTTTGTTTGTTTTTTACCCAGACTGAAATTGGGTCTTAAATTTTGAACATACACAAATGAGAGTGTTTTCATGGAAAAGAAGTAATCAATGTCAGCTTTACACAGCCAAATCAAAATATCATGAGACAGAGAATTCCAGTCATTCTAATTTGATTATAAGCCTAACTGTGAAATCAATAGACTTTTAAATTGCTCTAAATAGAATATTTCATATTCAGAAGTAGGGCCTCTCCTCATTCTTTCTAATCAATGAGAATAACTTTGTGCCTACCAAAAAGAAAGCACTATTTTGGAAATGGATAAAATAATGTGCTAGTATTTTAATAAAGGGATTCTATTTCCCTTTGGAAATATTCATCAAAATGCATCAAAGGAAGTTTTCTAGCCAAAATGACTAATTAGGGTCTTAGTGGAAACCTTTTGCTTTTTGAGGGTGGGATAATAAGCTATTGATCTCAATGTATCTGAAACAAAATGTTTGACATAAATATCACTTCCATAGATTAATAGAACAATGAAAGATTGTTGCAGTTGTTTTGTTTATGTTATTTGGAGATTTAAAATTTCATTTCAATCATGAAGCATATAGCCAGTTTGCTGAACACTTAATGAAGTTTGTATTTTAGACTCAGATCTAGTACTTGTAAGTACTATATAGAAGACCTTAAAATATGCCTCATTTATCAAAATTACTCAGGAAATCAGGAAGAGGTTTCTAGAAACATCTAATGAATTACACATTAGCCTCAGCAAATTATCACAACTTTCACCTGAGAGCCTCCAAGCAAAAATATTATCTTGCTAATTTTATATTCATCCTCAACTAGATGGAATCAAAGGGAAAATAGATCAGATTTATACATAATGATATTTTCACCTAAAACAAATAGCCATTTTATGGAACTTTATAATGTAATATTAATTTGTTATAATCATAGTCAATGTTTACACGATTGCTACTCTTTCATTACACATTTGAGGTGGAGGGTGTTGTCATTTTATTTATTGAGTTTTTAGTCTCTTATATGGTATATGTATGTAGTGCTAAAGCACACACTAAAGGACTAGGTGTAGGGGAACGTAAATATCAGGTACCATTTGTAGTGAAGAAAACCTCTAGGTGGCTGTCAAGGCCAGTTCTCCTAGAAATAGAGAGAGAAGGAGAGAGAGCCATGTGACAGCTTTTGCTTCAGAAAATCATTCACTTCAGGAGTTCATCTTCACAAGGTAGGAGGTCAAGCTTCTCTGGATCTCCTTACATCCCAGAGAAAGGATAGTCTGAGACCTTAAGGGCATCCAAAGTTGATGGTGGTCTGATGAGAGGATATAATTAGTAAGCTACTGGACTCAAAATGAGAAGGTGATAAGTGAAAGAGCTTGGAGTTAGACCAAGGCCTTTGACACTGAATACTGAGCTCTTTCTACCACACCACACAACTTCCATTGTGACTTCAAGTTTCTGAGAATTATGCTATTCAAACAGGATCAGCGGACAAAAGAGATGTGCAATGGAAACGAGAAAGATCTGCAATTCACTAATAGTTGTATTAGATGGAGGAGGGAGCAAAAGTTTTTATATTTCAGGATTTCCACCTTGAATGAGGGTCATAGAAAAAAGAAAGACTAGGTAGGCAAAGACCAGTGAAAGATTACATTCTAGAATATCCCATGAGAGGAAAGGACAAAGGAAGGGATAAATTAAATGAACATTTCTTGAAAAAGGTCATTATAAATTAATGTTAAAATTAAGAATTTAGATATTAGTCTTCTGGCAAGTGGGACAGGTGGGAGTACTGTAGTCTTATCAGACAATGGTAAATATTTTATTAAAAGGGAAAGTAAAAAAAAGGGAAGAAGAACAATAGAAGTCAATTCAAGGAATCTAGGCTGGAACAGGGAAGGGAGAGTTTTGGAAGCTAATGTGATTAGGGACTAGCTGCTAATTTAAAAGATGAAGAAATATTAAATTAACATAATTTAACAGAGGAAAACACAAGTAGTTATTATAACATTAATCATAAATGGATCAAATTATAAAATAAAGAGAATGAAGAATGGATAAAAAGAGAAATCTAGCAATTTATTATGTATAAGGAACATTGAAAACAAAGAAACAAAGTGAAAATGAGCATCTAGATAAAATTATTTCCATTGAAAAAATAGAAGTAATAATTATGATAGGTAAACATGGAAAGTTGATAATGTTAAGAAAGATAAATACAACATCATGTTTAAAAGAATGATAAACAATGAAAGAGTGTTATTAAATATACATTGTCTAATGCCTTAATTCTTAAAGAAAAAGCCAATTGAAATGAAAAAGGGAATGGATAGAAACATCAATTTTTAGGTTATTAAATATTAATGTTTCAGAGATAAATAAAATGGAAAGATTTTTAAAAGACTATATAAAGTTTAACAGATCACTGGAAAACTGTATTTGAGACATGTTAATTTCTGAATGATGAGGTTAAAAATGTGCATGTTTTTCAACACAGAATACTCTGACATGAAACAATCATATCCTAGGTCATGAATTAATAGGAACAAAAACAATAGACCTAAATAGAGAGAACCAACAACACACAAAATAATAAGTAGATAAAAATTCATAAAGTCACAGGAATAATACATATTTTATTTTTTGAAAAAGTATTTGTTTTTAGTTTTCAACATTTACTTCTATAAGATTTTGATTTCTAAATTTTCTCCTCCTCTGTCCACAGCATCCTCCCAAAGAGGATGTGCAATCTGATATAGGTTATACATGTACAATCATGTTAAACATATTTCCACATTAGTCAGAAGAATTAGAACCAAAATAAAGAATTAGAACCAAAGGGAAAAATCATGAGAAAGAAGAAAACTAAAGAGAGAAAATAGTATGTTTTAATCTGCATTCAGACTCCATAGTTCCTTTTCTGGAGGTGGATAGCATTTTCCATCTTGAGTCTTTTGGAACTATCTTAAATCCTTCTACTGCTGGAGTTAAGTCTGTCAAAGGTGGTAATCACACAATGTTGCTGCTACTGTGTACAATGTTCTCCTGGTTCTCCTCACTTCACTCAGTATCAGTTCATGTAAGTCTTTGCAGATTTTTCTAAAGTGCACCTGTTCATTATTTCTTAGGGAATAATTGTATTCCATTACATTCATATACCACAACTTGTTTAGCCGCTCCCCAATTGATGGGCATCCCATCAATTTCCTATTCTTGGCCTCCACAAAAAGAGCTGCTATAAATATTTTTGTACATGTGGGTCTTTTTCCCATTTGCATAATCTTTTTGGGATACAGACCCAGAAATGGTATTGCTGGGACACAAGATATGCAGTTTTATAGTCCTTTGGGCATAGCTCCAAATTGTTATCCAGAATGGCTGGATCAGTTCATAACTCCACCAACAATGCATTAGTGTTCCGATTTTTCCACATCTTCTTTAACATTTATTACTTTCCTGTTTTGTCATGTTAGCCAATCTGATAGTTGTGATGTGATACATCAGAGTTGTTTTTCTTAATTCACATTTCTCTAGTAAATAGTGAGTTAGAGCATTTTTTTCATATGACTACAGAGAGCTTTAATTTCTTCATCTGAAAATTGCCCATTCATATCCTTTGACCATTTACCAATTAGTGGATGACTTATATTCTTATACATGAAACTCAGTTCTATATAAATTTCAGAAATTAGATTTTTATCAAAGATACTGGGTGTAAAAATTGTTTCCCAGCTTTCTCCTTCCCTTCTAATCTTGGATACATTGGCTTTGTTTGTGCAAAAGTTTTTTTTTTAAACTTAATATAATCAAAAGTTTTGCATTTCGTAACATTCTCTAACTCTTGTTTCATCATAAGTTTTTTCCCTTCTCCATATATCTTACAGGCAAACTATTCAGAATAAAAAATATTCTAAGGAAAATTATAAAAATAGAGAAGAAAATATGATTTATGAGAAAAAGCTAAAATAATCAACATGGTAAAATTTATAACATATAAGTAGGAAAAAGAAGCAAGCAATTAAAAAACCCTAAAAAATAACAGAAAAATAACAGCAAAAGCAGAATTTTGAAAAATTAGAGTCAAAATGGATGAATCTGAAAATAAAACATAACACTGATAAACAATGAGGTTGTTTTTTAAAAATGGTTCTGAATAAATTTCATTATCATATTTAAGTATAAAAAGCTAAGAAAATCAAAATGTCAAAATAAATAATGAGCTACATAAATTCACAAGAGTATTCAGAGTGAGACAATAAATAAATCATATCAACTACCAAAGAAGTGGGAAAAAAAAACCTTCTTCAAAAAGATTTACAAATGAAGTCTATTACATATGTATAGAATAACTAATACATATCCTGCAAAATAGAAGGTATTTTGCCAATTTTGTTTTACTTCATTACTCTCAAGAAAGGAAGTGAAAAAGCTGAGACACAGAACTAATATAGCCAATATCATTAGTAAGTATTGACATGAAATTTTTAAATAAAATTTTATCAGAAAGATCACAGCAATATACATAAAAAAAGAACTTATAATGTCCAAGTTGCATTTACAACAGGGAAACCAGATTGTTTATCCTTAGAAAAACAATGGATATAATTAACCATAATAACAACAAAAACAAGACTATGGGATATTAATAGACTCAAAAATGGCTTTCAACAGAGCATAGCACTTAATTTTGTTTAAAACCCTAAATGAAAAAGGACCTTCCTTTTACATGAGCAAAAGAATGTATTTAAGATTAAGAATTTCTATTATTAAAGGAAATAATCACTAGATTCTTCTCCAGTAGGTTCTGGGGTAAAACAAAGATGAGCTTCTCCCCAATATTATCATTACCTATTCAGAATGATAATTTTGCCTCTTCTTAGCTTTAAAAAGAACTAAAGCTAAGAAGAGGCAAAATTATCATTCTGAAAGCTAGACAGCCAAATAGAAGAATAAAAACCAAGAAATCGTTAAAGAGGATTAAAAACTTCCATAAAATTGGTGCATAAGCCAGTATAGTATTGTGTATAGAGTGTTGAATTTGGAGTCAAGAAGACCTGTATTCAAGTCCTACCTCTGATACATGCTGGATGTATGAACTAGATAGTTAATTTCTTTGTTCCCCAAACAGCAGAAAGCTACAATAAAACAACCTATGATAAAATGTATGTTGGTTGCAGATATATTGGTGGAGGGGATTTCCCCAATGGAATTTCTTACATGAACTAAATTATAGCTCAAGACAAAACAAAAGTAGAAATTTATAAAACAAATTAATAAAATCATGAGCAATTAGGTATAGTACTCAAAAACAAAAAAGGAAGAAATTAAAATATTAAGAAAATAATTATAAAGTATGTCAAATATCAGAAATCTAGCTTACCAAGATGTGTATAATGTATTTATACATTCACAAAATATTTTAAGAGAAATAAGACATGCCTTAAATAATTATATGTATATAAATGTATGTGTGTATACATATATATGTATATAAATGTGTGTGTGTGTGTGTGTGTGTGTGTGTGTGTGTGTGTAGTCATTAATAGGAACAAAAGGTTAAGAATTACAAGGAAGCAGCAGCTAGTTGACACAGCAGGTAGAGCACAGGTCCTGGAGTCAGGAGGAACTGAGTTCAAATCTGAGCTCAGATACTTACTAGTTGTGTGACCCTGGGCAAATCACTTAACCTTAACTGCCACACACACACCCCCCAAAAAAGGATTACAAAGAAATAATAATTATAAAGTCAAATCTCAAAGGGAGCTATCATAGTCCAATGGGCAAGAGAACAATACAATGAGATGCTTACCATCCTGCTTCAGCCTAGCCTAAATTACCTCTAGTTTGTACTATTACAATAGTACAGGCTTCCAAATAGCTTCCAAATTGTCTTGTTGTCCACTAGCTGACTTTAGTCAGGGAAAAAAAAAGACATTGAGATATTCTCCAATAGATAAATAAGGAAAGTTTAAGTGCAGTTTTAAAAGAAGAAATATACATTATCGACAATTTTATATTTAAAAAAATGCACCAAATCACAAACTTAGAACAATTCTGAGGTATTAACTCATACAAAACGACCAAGATATTATGGTAAAAACCAAAGACTGTCAATGCTGAAGTGGGTGTTAAAGGATATCCACATAGATATATTATATGTAGAGCTATGAACTGGTCTAACATTTCTGCAAAAATAAAAAAAAAATAATAAAACAATTTGTAGTTGGGCCAAAAAAATTGACTATACAGTCCATATTGTTGTGCCTTGGCTCCCTTCAAAACACAGTTCAAATACAACCATACACAGGAGGATTGTCCTGGTCCCCTCATTCCTCCCTCCAATTGCCTTCCCTCTGAAATAACTTTCCATTTACACTATATAAATATTTATTTGAGTGTTTATTTCCTCCATTAGAATGTGAATTCTTTGAGACCAGGTGCCATATTTTGCCCTCTTTCTTCCCCTCCCCCCCTTTTTTGCATCCCTAATGCTTAGTATAATACTGAGCATTCTATATATACTCATTAACTAACTCAATAATGCTATAAATATTTTGATGTCCTAAGGATGTCAATGTTTTAAATAAAGGCCTAGAATAATTTACAATAGCATTTACCATAGTAGCAAAACATTTGAAATGAAATGTGTACCCATTAATTGGTAACCTGGATAAACAAACTGTAGTATAAGAATGCCATGGAATATTAATGTTCTGTAAGGCATAATGAATAAGAAAAGTTCAGATATACTCTGAAATACTAATAAGAACAGACACAGAACAAATAAAACAGATTCAGGAGAAAAACAAACACAATGACTAAAATATAGCTAAAGACAAAAAGACTAAACAATAAAAGACAAAAGAATTTATAGCAAAGGAAGTCACCAAAGTTAGTTCTGAAAGATTACTGTTATAAAATATTTTCTTTCTCCTATCTTGTAACATGGTCTCAGTATCAGAGTGTTTTGCTTAGCTATTTTATTTTACATCATTGTAATGGAAGTGGGAATTTGAAGATCTTCCCTGCCCCTTGATAGGCTTAATTGAATTTGAGGACCTTCCCTGTTCTGAAAATATACTCTGCCTCCTAATAGGTTGAAAATGGTCACATGGAACCTATGGTAGAAAGAGTTCTGAAGGGTGGAGCAGAAAATGTATGTATGTATATGTGTGTATGTGTATATGTATATACCACACACATACACACATATATACACATATACATACATGCATATATGTATACACACACACACACACACATATATACCTTTGAGGTATGGTTTTGCTTTGGGTCTCACTTTGGAAAGAGTTGTGTCATTTGGCCAGATGAGACTCTGGGTAGCCTTTGAGCCCCCTGCCTTTGAAAACCCAGATGTTGGTGCTTCCCTCTCTGGTAAATAACTATGTAGGTATATGATGGTCAGACAGTTAGAAGCCTTGTCTGTTGGTCTGTTGAATTGTGTTATTTTCTCTGTCTGTATTTTTGTCTGCTTGTAACTTCTGTCTGTATTCTCTGAAGTTCAGAGTGCTGACTTTTTCTCCCAAATTAGGTAAATTATGTATGTTTGATTAAAGTAAGATTGTTAACCCTTTTTGAGTTGCTTTCCTTTAGAAAAGCAGATCAAAGAATCTGTGCTAGCACCCATCCTGGGTATGCTAGGGTACTTGCTGATACGATCATAAACAAAAGTGTATATATATATATGTTTGTGTATATATATATATACATACATATACATACACATATATATGTATATATATACACAAACATATATATATACATATATGTATGTATGTATGTGTGTGCACACACTTATGAGTATATATAAATGTTTTATTTTAAAGTAGAAGAGATATTGGGAAGTAATTGTGATATTAAGAAGTATTTTTAAAAATAATTTTGTGAAAAAGAAAAGCTTCTTAAAGTTCTTAAATGTATGGAGAGCAGCAGGTTTGTGTGTTTGAATGTATTTAAGGGTTTTTTTTTTGGTAACTAAACTATCAAAGACAGAAAAATAAAAAAATATATATGTATGCATTTGTATGTGGGGGGGAGTGTGTGTGTGTGTGTGTTTGTGTGTGTGTGCGTGTGTGTGTGTGTGTGTGTGTGTGTGTGTGAGAGAGAGAGAGAGAGAGAGAGAGAGAGAGAGAGAGAGAGAGAGAGAGAGACAGTGTTTAGGCAGCAAACACACGACAGGCATATAAGAGAGTAGTTAATATAATTGGAAAGGGGCTAGGCTACTAGCTTGTTAGCCCAATTATAATTCTCTGCATATTCAATAAAAAGAGCTAAGATGACAGTAACACTGTCATAAATGTCATGTTCAATACTTGTAAGATTTTCCATTGACAGCACAGTCCAATTATAAGTCAATTGTAAAGTGTACATTGCACAACACCCAGTGTAACTGAAAAATTATCTTAAAAATATAATTCTAATGCTCCTTGGTGAAAATGAAGAGAAAGTAAGTTTAGCTATTTTAACTAGGGAAAAGTTTTAGATGTAGTATCAAAGTTTTTCACTTTTATAATAGAAAAGGAGACAGCTGCGTGGCACAGTGGATAGAATACAGGGCCTGGAACCATTTAGACTTCCCTTCTCTGTAAAATGATGTTGAGAAGAAAATGGCAAACCACTCTAGTATCTTTGCCAAGAAAACCCTAAATGGAGTCATGAAGAATCCAACACAAATGAAAAACAACTGAACTGAACTGAAATGATATAAACATAACTGATGCCATAGATAATCACACTAAGTATTCAATAGAGTTTAGTTATACTAAATTTCAGAATAGTTTTAGCTAAAATGCAAAATATTTTAAGGAAGAATTGATACGTGCATTTGCTTTTGTGGGAAAATATCAGGAGAGATAAGAAAATTAACAATTATAAAGTTGTATCTTGACCAGTTAACTTAAAATATTTTCAAGGCTGGGTCTTGTTTCTCAATAACAAGAAATCAATTTCAAAGTCATAAATAAACATAAATAGCTTTTTCAATATTCTGCTAATTCACTTGATTGTTTTTGATACTGAATTGAACAGATATTTGGGTGCTATAAATAAAAATAACTATAATGCAGTTTTAAAAAGCACTTGATTTGACATCAGAAGATCTCAGTCCAAATCCTTACTCTAACATTAATGAGCTCCATGGATTTGGGTGAAATATTTAACCTGTCTACATGTTAATTTCCTCATCTGTCATTAAATGGGAGTGATGTCTACACCACCCAGAGTTGTTTACATTTTGCTTAATATTTTTCCTGAAATGCACTACATAAATGTGAGTTATTCATATGTTCATAAATTTAAACCCAGAAGGGAGTTTAAAAGTCCAAACTCCTTATTTTGCAAATGAGGAAATGACATAAGTCTAGGATGATTTAATTTAGATATCCAATAAATAAAACTTAACTACTGACTTTCTAATTAGGGACTTCAATAAAAATATGGGGAATTTTAATAAATAACTACGTTTTACCCTGGGGATTCTGATCATATAAAGGATGAAGATGAAGGACAAGTATAGCAGAACACTTCATTACCACTTGTGAACAGCATCAAATAATTGTGGGCTATATCCCTATATATTGTGAGCTATGTTTCTTCTCTTTAGGTTATAACTTTCAAAATGTGATTTTATACTGACATAAAACAAAATATATGGCAATTCTATTTCCTCATTATTACTTTTATTAGATGGATGATGTGATCAAGCAGAGTTTATAATAGGTAATTTGGAATGTTTGCAAGATTGGAAATATTGGGGGAACACTCATCTAGGTTATAAACAGCTATAGAACCACTACTAGAGTTTCCCTTCTTAAAGCCAATCTGAATTATTTATTTTCTCTAAACTTGCAGAGGAAGCTTCTTGAAATCCTTTGTTATTTTCAGTCTATTTTGTTTCTTATCTTGAATACTGTTGCCTTCATTCTAAAAAAAGGATCTTCATAGAAAAAAAAAAAAAACAAAATCACCTAAACTTTTAGGTTGGAGAGGACTTTATACTTCTATTCTCATGTACACATCACCCACAGAATAGCTGTGTTCCCACCGTCAGGCAAATTTTACTATTTTGTCAAAAATTGGAATCAAGCTTAATTATAATGAATCAATTTTTAAAGCTTGAGTTTGCTTCTAAAATAAATGATTTTTCAGATATTTACTAAATAGTCAATTCCATATAATTTCCCTAAATAAGAAAATTAAACTGTTAAAATTCACACACACACATATTCACATGATTTATAGAAATACACATATATATGTATATAATTAATCTCCAACCATCATCTGAGGGACTGAAAATTTCATATTGCTCATCATCATCATTTTTTTTTTTTTTTTTTTTTAAAGCAATTGGGGTTAAGTAACTTGCTCAAGGTTACACGGCTAGTCATTATTTATGCGTGGGTGCTCATTTTCTGAGGCCGGATCTGATCTCGGGTCATCCCAACTCCGAGGCCGGCGCTCTTACTCACTGCGCCACCTAGCCGCCCCTTTAGGGCAATTGGGGCTAAGTAACTTGCCCAAGGTTACACGGCTAGGTTTTTGTTTGTGTGGATTAAGTGTCGGAGGCCGGGCTCCGAACTCAGGTCCTTCTGATTCCAGGGCCGGCGCTCTATTCACTGCGCCACCTAGCCGCCCCAATCATCATCATTTTTAAGGTACAATAGTACATATCTTTAATTTACTTTTTCTCTGCTTCTTTCGTGGTATTACATAAATTTCTTTTGAAGTACTGACAGAAATTGACATTTTACATTTTATAGGAAATTTTAAAACTGATTCATTATTTTTTTTCATTTTTATATTTTCTTACTAGTCTTTCTAATTCCTTAATGTAGCTATAAAATATTTTATTACAGCGGCGTCTAAGTGGTGCAGTAACAGCACTGGCTCCAGAGTTGGGAGGATCCAGGATCGGTTCTGGCCTTAGAAAATGAGCACCCACACATAGATGATGACTGGCTGTGTAACCTTGAGCAAGTTACTTAACCCAATTGCTTTAAAAAATATTTTATTACACAGTGAGTCCTTTTATCATGTATGTAGACTACTCGGTAATATCTTTTCAAGACCAGAAATCACCAAGAACTTTTATACGTGCAATTATATCCTGAAAACTTAAAACACCAAAAGTGGAATAGCTCCAACCACAAAAAATAACCTGACTTTTTTTTTAGTGATAGGTAGAAAGGGGTTATTTTAAGCTTCATAATATTCCTCTATTTGGACTTTTGAGACTTTAATACAAAGTAAGTTACAGTTAGTTACAGTTTTCCCATTTTTCTTATCTTGTTTTTCTTGAACAAATTCTTTGCAGCCCAATAATAGATTGACCTCCATATAATTTCTAAAATTCCTTCCAACTCTAAATGTATGGCTGTATGATTGTGAGATTATACACATTCTTGTACCTCAAAATTTTTGTCTCCCTCTCATCTTTGTTCTTCTAGCACTGGTTTACTATGTGTAATTTAGTTGGCTGCTCCTCCCTTTAGGTTCATTCCTTTTTCTCCCTTGATCCTTTTAAAAATTCTTGAGTCCCCAGCAGATCTTAAATCTTTTTTTCACTGCTACTCAGTTTCACATTTCCCCATAAATTTATGGTGGTGGCCTCCCTATAATCTAAGTTCAAATTTCTGAAGACTTGTTACAAGAAGGATTAAAACCCATTCTTCTGGAATAGAGTGTGAAGGTGAATAGAACTTCTTGGGTGAATTGGTCATATCATCTATCATTACAAAAGCCTTGATGCACTCCAGAAATAAAAGCTTCTTAATAGATGTCGTCTTTGCACATCCACTAAAGGGATATTTCATGCCCATATTTTTGTAGATTCCCAAACTAATTCTGAGGATGTCAATAAGTCAATGTATAAAACAATCCTGGGAAGAGTTAGCCCATTGAAAGGTAGCCCAGTAGCATGTCGTAAGGGGAAATATTATGTCCAGTTTGGATGGATAAATTTAATGAAGGTTATTTTTAAATAAGTATTTTTTAACTGAATTAAGAGTTTATGACAGGTTTTACAATCTTTTTCCCCAAGTTTATGATTTCCCCTGGTTTGTTGATTGTAAGGAAAATTAAACTATCTTTCTCCATCAATGGAGATAAACAACTTTTCTAAAATTTATAGTCAGAGAGTTGACTAGGGCATTGAGAAGTTACCTGACTTGTCCACAACCACACAGACAGTATAGTTCCACATAGCACTACAATGCTGATTTTCTTAACTCTAAGACTAGCTCTCAATACACCATTCTATCTTTTGGAACACTAAAGTAGCTAGGAATTCAATTTTTAGGTTAAATCTTTTAAATGCCAGGATTTTTTAAAAATTGAGATGCTTATTTATTAGATAATAAAATGTGAACTTTTTGTTTTAGAGTTCATTCGAAATAAAAGAAAACCTAAAATTATTAATTGTATAAGAATGAAACTTTAATTGCCTTATTTTATTTAAAAAACAAAATAAGACAATAAAATAGGAAATATTCAATAAAGTCTTACCAATGACAAAAGAAAAAAGCCCACTTCATTCTTTCTTGCAAAAAACAAAAATAGAATAAATTATTGTAATACCAACACTTTTGCCTATTATCTTGAATTAAGTAGCAATGTTGATTACTTGTGCTATTTCATGTGATTCTTTCAACAACCTTGTGAGGTAGGTTCTTTTATTATCTCCATTCAACTCATAAGGGAACTGTGGGGCAGCTGGGTAGTGCAGTGAATGGGCCCTGGAGTCAGGAGGACCTGAGTTCAAATGTGACCTCAGACACATAAACACTTACCTTGTGTGGCCTTGGGCAAGTCACTTCATCTCAATCGTCCTGCCCTCCCCCCTCCAAAAAGCAAAAAAAAAAAAAGGAACTGAGACTGAGATAGGTAATTTGCCCAGAGTCACATAGTGAATGCATGAGACAAAATTTGAACTCAGTTCTTCCTGCACATAAATCCAACACTCTATATCCACTAAATTATCCAGTAACCCCAGATAACTTTAGCACTTTATTTTTATCTATCTCCCATTGAATATACATCTTTTGGATAGTTTTACAAGAATTATCTTTTAACTTTATTTACACATTTTCAAATTTTCCCTCCTTCTTCCATATTTTCTCTCTTGATTGGCAATTCAGCCAAGTTCTGAGACTTCAAATATAACACTTAAAATATAATTTACAAAGAACAAATCACTCTATATGGCACACACTTTTTCAAGGGGAGGGACTTTTTCTCTCTCTTTTTTTTTAATCTCTGAAATTAAAATTGTACCTGGCACATAGGTCCAAATGTTTGTACCTACCCTTAGCTAATGCTTGTTCATTGATTGATCTATGATTTCATTAGGGCAACCAGTCCTTTTGACTTGATAGACAATTTCTAGTTATTAGTGAAAATCAATATCTTATATTTTAATATTATTATAATAATATATATTAATAATATTATAACCAAAAGCTCAATCACTATTTTCATTTTTCAAAAGTTGTTGCAATAACAATGTATCTAGAATTTCTGTGTTTGAAATTCCCACAAAATTTCTTTAAATCAATATAAAGAGCTCTCTCAGAATACAGTGAAAGCAAGTCCTCCCTTTTATACTTAAGAGCACACAAAATTCATATACTATGAAATTTAGGCCTTCAGAGTCAAAGGGAAGTTAGTTTTTTAAAAAATTATACATCTATTGGGGGAATATTATTTTTTTCACTTTCACTGATATCAGATACAGTCTTACTATACTAATAAAAGAGGAAAGACAAATGAATATGTACTCTAAACATTTTTTTGTCTTTTGGAGGGGTAAGGGCAGGGCAATTTGGGCTAAATGACTTGCCCAATGTCACATGGCTAGTAAGTATTAAGTATCTGAGTGAAAATTTGAACTCACGTCCTCCTGACTCCAGGGCCCATGCTCTATTCACTGAGTCACCTAGCTGCCCCTCTAAATGTTTTCTTTTGTGTGTTTAAAGTTATTTAAAGTTATTTTCCTTTGCAGTCTTAGATAAAAGCAAATTTACAAAGATCTTTCCAACTTAGTAGGTTTTTTTTTTTTGAGAGGCAGAAGTCAATTCACAAAGCCTCTTTGTTTTATTTGTAATATTTATCACTGATAGAATCTTTTTAAGCATTTCATCTGATTTTTATTGATGAGTTTTTAAATTGTCACATTCATTTGTAAATATATACCTCCCTTTCCTATCAAGCTCACTATGCTTTGTGACTAAAAACGGAAAAAAAGAGACCTCAAAAATTACCCACACGATAATAATATTTACATGAAACATCAGCTTCAATAGCTTTTCCAAGAGAAACTGGATATCCTTACTGTTTTTCCAAGAGAAGAAAAGCTGGAACTCTAGATCCTAACCCAGCCAGACTTTGAACATTTGAAGCAGCACTTGAGTGCCGATTTTCTTAACTTAACCAAGTTAAGTACTGTGTAGGCAAGCACTTGGCAAGCATTTAGTACTCCAAACATGAAGAAATATAGATATTTTAAAACCAAGTATAACAAACAGTATGGTCAGAGCAGCAGCTAACTTCCCAACACTACAGGATGATCTGATCCCCTGCTGCTCTCTTTTAGACTAAGGGGAAAGGAAATGTGGGGTGTTGAAGGGTAGGGTCTAGACTGTAAAGCTCTATTATTTGTTCACCTTAATCAAAACATGCTGGAAGCAAAAGAAATTTCAAAACTCCGACTTCATCCGTCCTTGCCTTAGTGAAACAAGCCATTCAAAATAGTGAACTAGTAAAACGTATAACTTTATACTTTTATCCATGGCATGTGAGACTATAAAGTCAGACAAAGAGTGCTTTTTTTAAAATTAATCTTCTTTCTTTACAATCATTTTATAATTCCAAGTATATTTGTGTTTTGTTTAATTTGTTCTTGTGAACCACATTGTAGAAATTAAAGTCTTTTGGAGTACTTAAAGGAACCTAACGGCCATGACTTTCAATTATGTAAGTAAATCTGGGGATTTGTATAGTATGCACTAAGTTATATTTTTATAATTTCCATTATAAAATGATCTAATAGATGCAGAATGGAGTAATGAATAGAGTCTTAAGTTTGGAAATAGGAAGATCTGGATTCGAATCAAATATTTGCTACTTACCATTTGTGGAAACTTGGGAAAGCCAATAAACCTCTATGGGCAGACAAACCCTTGATGGTTCTCAGTGGTAAAATAATAAATGTTTAATAAATCAGTTAATCAACAAGAATTTGCTAAGAGCTTGCTATGTTCCAGGCAATATAAGATCTGGACATACAAACCAAAGAGAAAAAAAAATTCTGCCCTCTAAGAGTTTTTGCCACATTAACATTATGTGACTTGCCCACAATTACACATTAAATTTCAAAGTCTGGATTTGGATCTAGACCTCTAGATTTTTTTCTCTCTTAGAAAACCAGTAAGGATATCCATATTATGATAATATTACAATATTTGATGTAACAAATAAGAAAACTAAATATTTATTTCAGAGCAATTTTCTCTCTCTCTGATAAAGCATTTTTAATGGACATAGTTTAAATGACAGGGATCCCATTCAAATACAACATTTTAAAAGGGTATTTCTTTTAGAACCGTACTTTTCTGAAGTTAAGTCAAGAAGGAAATAAAATGTTTAAAATTCTGATTGGAAATTTCTCTCTCTCTTTTTAAATTTGAATCTCTAGTACCTAATGAAAACAAGTACTTGGGAGATCTTTTAAAAGATGTAGCAACAAATGCCATACACAAGGATTCTTGGGAAAATGATGTGCCTCTACTATTGTATAATCAGAGTTATTTACTATTGTTGTCATTGTCACTGGTCAGAATACATTTTTCCTGCACACACATTTTAAATTGACCAGAGAACATATGTCTATCTCATTTGCTCCCACTAACAATTACAGTGGCAAAGGGAGAGATTTTAGCCCTATTTTATGGGGCCATTTAATAGGCTAAAAACCAAAACCAAAACCAAAAACAAATGAGATTGAGGAGTGGATAAATGCATTAACTGATGTCACATAGCTAAGTGGTGAGGCAGCTAGGTGGCAGTGCTGAGCCTGAAGTCAGGAAGCTGAGTTCAAATCCCATCTCACACACTTATTTGTTGTGTGACGTGGGACAAGTCATTTAACCTCTGTTTGCCTCCATTTCATCAACTTAAAATGAGAAAAAGGTCACCTATCTTGCAGGGTTATTAGGAGGTTCAAATGCGATGATATTTGCCAAGAGTTTGGTACTGTGCTTGGCACATGATAAGCATTCACGTTATAGAAAATGTTGTTCCCTTCTCCCTTTCCTCTAGTATAACCAAGCATATATCTCAGGTTCTAGTCCAGTGTTCTTTTCTGTATGCTTCTTCATAAAAAATGTGTACCTTTTTATAATGTAGCATGCAGCAATTTCCACATACATAGTAAAGCAATACTTCTACCACAAGAGAAATCTTTTTTATAACTTAATGTTGTTTTTCATTATCCTTACAAATCATGTTTAACAACTATAATAAATTTACTAAAATTGAATAACAGTTTCCATAGAAATATATGTGTGTGTACATATATATGTACATATATTTGGAGAGGGAGAGACAGGAAGGACAGAGAAAACACACAATCATTGCTCAGAATCTGTTTATAAGCTACTGTGCTCATGTTGATTCTATTCTTGTTTGCTCTTGATTCACTGTAAAAAATGATACTTACACATTAGATCATTTTCAAAGAATAATAGAATCATAGAATTAGAAGAAATGCTAGGGGGATTATCTAGCCCAACCTCCTACTCAATGGAATATCAAGGGCTATGAACTATACTAAGAGGGTCTTTCAACAGCTTAAACTGTTTATGAATTTTTAACACTGAATCAGTTTAAAATGCAGGTGAGCATATTATAATAAAGAATTCTAACACTCTTTAAAATCTATGTGGGAATGTGACATTTAATTAAATTTATTTTAACAAAAAATTATAAAGTGACTACAGAGGGCACAGGACACTAATCGAGATAAGGTAAGATGCTACCCTCATGGATGTTACAGTCGAGTCAGGTATCTATAATACAAAATATCACATTCATAACACAGATACAAACAAATGTGGTCGGTATAATTTGGGGATGCTGTGATTGTCCTTCTGAGGAACCAAGGGAGGCTTCATGGGGGAGGTGGTTTGATTTTAAAAGATTTTAATAGACCGAGAGTAAAAGGTGGAGGTCTAAGTAGAAATAGGAAGAATGGGAATAGCATAAGACAATTCAACACTGGGTGCAGCATAAGGCAGGGAAAGATAAAAATTTTCTCCCAAATGGAACTCAAATAGTTTAGTTTTGGAAAAGTATAAGTGATATAGAACAAAGTTCAAAAGGTAGGATAGTTCCTGAATGTGGAAGGCTTTGAAGGTCTAGCTGGAAAGTTTTAAGTGTGTTCAGTAGGCAATAGGAAATAACAACAACAAAAAAATTAAGCAGAGGGATGACATAATCGGATCTATAGTTAAGGCAGTTCCACATAAAGGTCATAGAGGTGAATAGAAGAAGAGAAAACAGGCAGGAAAATCTAATAGGACATTATTGCAGTAGTGCTGGCAAGTGGTAATGGTGGACTATACTAAGAAAATACAGTTGGGAATAGATAAAATGATACAAATGTTAGTGACATTGTAGAGGTAAGGATCAATAGGGTCTATTAGCTAATATATTTATCCCTGTATAGAAGTGACAGCTAAAGCTATAAGAAAGAATAACATAACTAATGCCATATGGTATTTAACACTGTCTTAGATATAGAATTAATTATGAATTGCCATGCTTTTTTATGGAAAAAAATTTATATTACACATATACCACTAAGAAAGAATAGTAGTAAACTGATGTTAGAGTTTTCTTTCTACTTTACTATGGTACTGAAAGACTGGAATTTATATTTTCTGTATAGTGATTCATATGTAATGTATCAATGTACAAGAAATTATCTTCATTCCATATTTCTCATCTCCTCACTCAGAATTGAGAATAGGGAATGACAGAAAGAAGAAATAGGTATTATATTTGTTTTGGGGGGAGAGAAATAAGAGGAAAATTTAACTTTATAAAAAAGGTATGCCTCATTAAAATATACATATAACTTGCTTTACATTCTATGTAACACTTAACATTTAAAAGAAGTTTTCATATGCAGTCAGTCACTTATGACATAAATAGAAAGTGGCAATACAACTATGACTATTCCTCCTTAAAACCTCATAAAACCTCCTCTTCAAAGAGATTTATGAATAATGTGAACTAAATAATTCATGAGATTGCAGATGCTAGTCCAAATAGCCTCTTCCTTTTTAAGGTTTCAGTTTGTAGAGCTGTGATCAAAAGCCTTCATCAGTCATGATAGTCGCATTTGTACTTACTCCAAACAAACCGTATTTGCATGTGAATGTTTTTCATTGAAATGAGATATATAATATGCCAGCCAAGGCCCAACTAAAAGGCATTTTATGCCATTTAAATTCAGTCAAATTAAAGGCTGAATACAACCTAAAAGGTCTACTCTCAGAACAGTAATTTGACACATCATAAATAAGAACCATTTTTTTTGTTAGAGTAGTCTCAGCACTTGTCAGAAAATTGTACACAGCCATATTAACAAAGTGTTGCCTCATAGGGAATAATAAAGGAAAACCTTGTACATAAAGCAACAAAACACACATACACAGAGCATTATATAGTGTCACTAGTTCAAAGGTGACATTTTTATCTGATATTTACATAAAAAGGGAATAATACTTTAACCAACTTAAATGCCTGTGAATAGCATCCTTAAAATACTTTTTTAAATTTAAAAAAGAAATTATTTTTAGAAACTTAGGGCTCATGTTCATTTATGACCATTTGGTTTTAAGCACATGGATTTTGTTTCCATCATGGTTTCTGTTTATCAATTCTCTTGAATGAAAAATAATAGATGTAAGGAACATGCTTTAATAAAGTCTCAGACTGATTTGTAAAAATCAAACTGATATAAAGTCACAATACCTTCTTAAACACTGAGTATGACTAAAAGTAGGTAATAAAACTGAATGCCTATAATATCCTTAGTTTTCAGTGACTCCAGGGGGAGCAGAAATCACTGACAAATGATTAATTGAGTGTTTTAATGTAAGTGGCATAAAGAAGAAAATCTCAGAAGAATAAGATCAACTTCTGACCATATAAGATGGTATAGATCAAAAGTCCATGAAATACCTGTAATTTGACCATCTTATTGAAATTCAGCAGACACTTTCTGCTCCTGTTAACCAGCTATCTTCAGCATATAGCATATTGCTGAGAAAAACACTGTGATCTCCTAAGTTCCACAACCTACCACAAAATGTCTTCATTATCAACCAATCAATAATAATTTATCAAGGCTTATTATGTGCCAGGCAATGTGCTAATCTCTTGAGACAAAAAACAGGAAAAAATAGTCTTTCCTTTTTAAGGGCAGGTTCAAAATCACTCCAGCTCATTTTACCCTTATTATCTTACCTAGATGATAATGTCAGTCATTCAGAGGCCCTACAATCAATCAGGCATAGGCCTTAGACTAAATAAAAAAAAAAAAAAAACCTTCAAAATGAATGACTTTACATAAGAAAAACATTTGTATATGCTGAGGAAACTTGGCATCTATAAATTATCCATTGAACGGGGAAGAGACGAAATTCCAGAAATTGGATCAAGTGTAGCTTTTTAGCATGTAATGAAGGAGAGACCATAGTCATGGGGGGAGGGAGTGTCTTAGTCAGCATTTTTATATCAGCTGGTTTCACTCTGAAAGGTAAAGATTAAAGGATAATGATACGCCATGTTAATGGTAAAGCTTCAGCCCTCTAAACCTGGAAGAAATGGATTTTCAACAACTGAGGTTTCTGAATTATCTCTTTGCTTAGAAATCCATCATGTGGATTTTGGGAATTTAATAGGAATAGTGTATTTTGCATTGATGCTAACTTCATGATACCACAAACCCAAGCCAAGATACTCCACAGTTCATAACAATTTACCCTTAGGACCCTGAATACCCAGTGCTCTCAACTCCAAGATTTGGTGGAAACTAGTTTCAGGAAATGGAGTTCAGTGCTATAATTCAGATGATGTAGTTCAAGACCAAGAGGGCCAATCATGCCCTTCAAAAGTACAAAAGGAGGCAAAGCCTGGACTAACAGAAAGGCTTAATAAGAAAAAGACAGTTACCCCTATAAATAATTATTATAGATTCATAGATACCCCAAATCCCAAAGGAAGAATAACTCATAACAACTACAATCAGAAACTCAAAGAAATGGCCATCGTTGCCCAATATTGAAAGCATATGCATGTATATTGTACATGCATGCATGCACCAATACATATATGTACATAAATACATATGTACCTATATAACACATATGTGATCACTGATCTCTTCTGATTCTCCTCCAACACAAATAACTACTTTTCAGTATTATGCCCATATTCTATATGAAGCTCTGTTATGGGAATGGGAATTTAAGGTCTTCCCTTATACCCTTTGATAGGCTTACGTGACTTTTAGAACCTTCCCTGATTTGAAAATATACTCTGTCCCTTAATAGGCTGAATGTGGTCACATGGAACCTGTGGTGGGAGGCTTGTTTTTCAGGAATGCCCACACCTGGTTGCTTTTTGATTGAGCAGTGAGTCTAGAGGGCTGTGACATTTTCTGACCCAGGAGAAGGCTATATATACCCTCATGTGAGGTTTTGTTTTGGGGCTCACTTTTAGAAGTTATGTGATTTGACCAGACAATATTCTGTGCAGCCATTGAGCCCCCCCACTTTGAAAACCCAGATGCTGGTACTTCCCTCTCTGGTAATTGACTAGGTATGGATGTAATGGTCAGACAGTTGGAAGTCTGTCTGCTGATGTTTCTCTATATTTCTTGTCTGCTTGTAACTTGTTTGTATTCTCTGAAGTTTGGGTTGCTGACCTTTTCCCCCTGAACTAGGTAAGTGACATATGATTGATTAAAGCAAAATTGTTAACCCATTTTGAGTTGCTTTCCTTTAGAAAAGCAGATCTAAGAACCTATGTTGGCAGCCACCCTGATTATGCTAGGGTGCTTGCTACTACAGGCTTCTATGGATTTAACGATCATTTCTGTGCAAATGACACAGATCAATATATACACTCCTAGTAGTCTCTTTAATTAGCTCCAGTTTTGCATCATTAAATGACTGCTGGGCATTTCAAACTAGATGTCCTAGAAGAATATCTAAAGCAACATTTACAATGGAGAACTAATTATCTACCCCCTCAATAAAATCTATCTATTTTCATCCTATTACTATTGAGGGTACTTTAATCCTTGCAGTTACCCAGGTTTCCTTCTTGGCTTCACCCATTACTCCTCATGCTTACTTATCTAATAATCCTTTCAGTTGCTAAGTCTTGTCAGTTCTATGCCCGCAAAACTTCATATACAGACATAGATTCTCTTTTTACCCTTGTCATCTTATTTCTTTTTTTTTTTTGCACTTTTTTTTTTTTGGAGGGCAATTTGGGTTAAGTAACTTGCCCAAGGTCACACAGATAGGTTTTTGTTTGTGTGTGCTTTAAGTGTCTGAGGCCAGAACCGAACTCAGGTCCTTCTGACTCCAGGGCCAACACTCTACTCACTGCGCCACCTAGCCGCCCCATTGTCATCTTATTTCAAATGTCAGAATCATACCTAGACTACTGGAATAGTATGTATTTGGTCTCACTGCCTCCACCCTTTATCTTCCACTCAGATATAAAACATTTTTCTAAATTTAGCTCAGATTGGATCATATCACCCTCTACACAGACACACATACACACACACACATACTTTGAGAATCTAATATAATTTTTTTTGCATAGATTTAAAACTCTTCACAAACTGACCCCTTCCTATCTCCCTGGTCTTCCTGGTCCTATATACACAAAACTCCATCTACTTAATCTATGTATTTGAACTAATTGTGTCCCATGCATTGAATTCTCTACATCCTCATGTCTACCTCTAAGAATTCCTGGTTTCCTTTAAGATTGAACTTATTCTGTTCTCTTCATGGAGCCTTTCTTGGAAGCTTCTAGTGAACTGTCTACCAAAACTACCTGATATTTATTGTGTATATATTTTCTACAGACCTTTATAGATGTATATCTTCCCTATTAGAACATAAGCACCTTTTGTCTCAGAATTGCTTGGGCATGGTGATTAGCATGGTCCCTGGATTCTCCTCAGCTTTCCTCTCCCTGGGATAACCCACTCACACTCACCCTGCCTTAAAAAGCCCGGGGTATTTTCCAAATAGAAAGATAGAGAAGTTAGAACAGGTTGAGAAAAAGTTTAGAAGAAGTCCAGGGTTATTACCTCATGGTTACCACTTATTTCTCTCAAGGTCTCTGGGTAAATCTGATGTTTGGTACATGCCTACTATTAACTATTGTATCCCCTTAGCCTCAAATGTGGTGCTTCTTATTTACATAAAATTAACCGCTAAACATGAAATATATACTAAATCAGACAAAACCAATAATAATATTGTTCAGAATAGAAGGTAAAAACAGGAATAATAAACACTTACAAACTTGGGTCATACAACCTCATAATTTACACTGTGTCTGTAAGTCAAATACTTAGAGAAACTTAGTATGAATTTGGAAATCCATGTGCCCAGGGTAATTCATGACTTTGGAGGGCAATCCTTGAGGTTCTCATTCACTTTAAAGAACAGGTAGCTTCATGAAACAAGTACTGGAGACAAAACTACTTCTTTGCTCATACCTCTTTCGGTGTAGAGCTTTGCTTTTTTTCAGGCCACTGAAGCAGTGTCAAGCTCTTTAAACACATAGTCACTCTTGGCAGGGTGCTGAGAACATCATCAGTACAGCTACCAGAAAAAACAGCTACAAAGAATTACTTTTCTTTTCCCTTTCTTCCTTTCTTAATCTCTTGAGGGAAGTAAAGACAGCATCCTAAAGGTTACCTTCTCATGCTCTAGATAACATTAGAGGACAGGGATCCCTGTCAGTTTTTCTGGTAGAATAGCAAAGGATTCTGCTTTTGTCAATAAGATTCCAGCTCTGTTTTCCAAACCAAAAGTATCCTCACAACATCTTAAAAGCCTGTCTATCATCTTTTTTAGGGGCCCTATCAATTTTTAAGATTCTGTCTTCTGTGTCTTTCATCCCTGACTTCTTCTGACTCCTTTTGTGCTCAGCATCATCTCCTCTCATCTCATCTCACTCTTCATTTGGTCAAACCTTTACTTGTTAGTACCTGAAATCCGGGTCTCCTCGTGAGCTCTCCTCATGAGTTCCTCTCTTCTGTATGGTGTGAAACCCCCAAAATCTACATTTCTGTGAGATATGACTAATAGTTTTTGTATAATCATCTCATATGCACTAATTATCTGATTATAGTTTACTATAATCCTTCAAAATTCTGACAAATGACAAAAAAATGAGCAAGAAGATGATACATTGCAGCCATAGGGCCCTTCATTAAATGTTTTGCTTTTAAATAGTTCATTTAATACTTTTAGGGTTGGGTTTAATAGCTTTAAATAGTATAGTTTAATAGTTTTAAATACATTTATCTGGTAAGCTTTGTCTCAAGTCTTCAGAACAATCTATGTCTCTTCAACAATTTTTAATTACATGGGTTGTTTATTTTTAGTTAATTTAATCAATGTTCTTTTTTTTTTTAAATGCTTTATTAACTTCTGGTTTACATCATTCATTTCCACCAGATTTTGAGTTACAATTTTTCCCCATTTTTCCCCTACCCATCAGCCCATAACAGCAGTCCCACAAGATATCCCCTCATCCAATCTGCTCTCTCCCATATCCTCTCTCATACCCCCTTTGACTTTACCATTAGGGCAACGTGAATCTCTGTGCCCCAAAGCCTGCACATCTTATCTCCCAATTACATTCAAATATATATAATAGTACTTATATATATTTGAAACATTTGAATCACTCCCTGCAGGGCTGCTGGGCTGTCCTCAGCTAGAGGTTAGCTTCTCTGTGTCGTTCTGTGGGTGCTGGAGCTCCAGAAGTTGTTCAGAGTCCCCTTGTACATGATTTTGAAGTGGTGGGAGAGAGCACCTTGGAAGTGCTGTTCTACTCCGCCACCTTGGCTCGGCCCCCTCAATGTTCTTTTTTTAAAGGCTTTTCTCAGTGATTAAAATGTTTATAAAACAAAATTGATATCCTCAGTATTTAACATAGTACTTGGCAATAGAAAGCACTTAATAAATGTTTTTGATCACATGTGTATTTTAGACATATATCTCCATGTATATCTATATGACAAAGATGTGTATGTATCCATAACATATTTTATATATTATTTTCTATATACATAATATGTATATCAAATATTTTAAAAATGAATCATGACCAAAATATTTTATAACCCTAGTATCTAAAACATATTGTCAATATCTTAATTTAGAGAAAAAAGTCAATACATTTTCAAAAGTTTCAAATGTGCATGCTGAAAATGAAGTAGAAATAAGCAAAGCTTTTTCAATGACCCAGATTTTCTTCTCCTCTTCTATCAGCTTGTGAAGAACTTATTCAGCTATTTGGCTATATATCATATATGTGTATATATGAGTGTGCACATGTATGCACATATATACATATATGTGTGTATACATATACATTAATATTTAAGTAATGTGTGATTGGTTTTGAGACAGAAGCATTCATGTGTAAATAATCATTGTAAACAAGTCAATATAGAGAAAAGTCTAGTATACTTGGGAAATTAGGACAATTCTGATGCAAAGGTACAGACTTTATAAAAAAAAAAAAACAGGGAATTGTTTGTGGCAGAAAATCACAATATATCTGCAAGAATGTGAATGTTAATGAAAGGACACCAAGGGATGAGGGTACAGAAACATATATTGCATGCAGACACTGATGAGGGCAGATGTAGAAAAATGATTATCAACTTTAGACCCCTAGAGCAACATGAATGAAATCACATCCTTGTGTTCAGGGAAATAAAACAGGCAACTTGGATAGAAATAAAGAGAGGCTTTAATTATCTAAAAGTAAATTGGGAGCAACCCATGATAATACTGAAGTGGGGTTATTATAGAACACAATGCAGAGTTAATTCAGAAATCAGTTTGTTCAAAAACATCAACAGCTGGGTTTAATAATAGACACAATGAATCAAAAATGAATAAAACCTTGAGATGGAAGATTATCTGAGCAACTCTAATCATATTATTAGATTTACTAAGAAGAATAAACTGACAAAATCTATAAAAAGGAACTTATTTGTGTGAACATATTTTTAAGACAACAATTTTCAAAAGATGATTGGTAAGAGATAAGTGTTAGACTTCCGGCAAAGATGGCAACATATAAAAGATTCTCCCATCTTAGAAATATACTGCAAAGATTTAAAAGAATACCAGATAATGAAATGATCCAATAAAGCTAAAAGGAAACATATAAATGCACTGAATGGCATTGCATCTAAGTAATTAAATGAAAAACTAATCAAATCCATCAACATTTAATTTATTTAGTACCTACTATGTGCTAGGTACTGATGATATATTCTCAGAAGAAAGTAATGAAAACCCAGAGATGAGAGAGTATAAAGAAGACAATAGTCAAGAAGGTCAGATAAAACAGATTGCTCCATAGGGATTAGGAATAAGAACAGAAAACTGATGTGACAATTGAGAGATGACTGTTAATTTTGGAGAGTGCAACTCTCAATTAAATTATGTGGTCGGAATATAGCTTCTTTGCTGAGGCGTGAATGAATAAAGAAAAAATGGAGGTAGCTTGCATAATCAGCCCTTTCAAGGTTGATTGTTGTTCTTTGTTCTTGAAGAGGACCAAAATGACTTCACTATGTTGGAGTCAAGGTAGAGTGTGTCCTAATGTGGCTGATCAGATCAATATGATCTCAGAAGGCAATACCACAGGTCAGGGATAAATGGCCCATATGAACATTTGGGTGGAGATGTCCTTTGCCAGTGTCTCCCATGTCTCACGATCAATTCCACAGTTCTTCCAAGAGACCTTTTCAAGGAATTTGGATGAGAAAGAAAGAAGAGCTAAAGGACAATAATTTGAGGGAATTGCAGAGTCCAGAGAAGATTTTGTTCAAGTGTAGAAGCTGGGGAAAGTTTGAAAGCAATATAGAAGGAACCATTTGAGAGTGAAAGACTTAAGTTTCAGGGGAAGACTTAAGATCCAGGGGAGGGGAGTGCAATTATTGAAGCTGACAAGTTGGAATGGTAGGAGCACAAAAACATGTAAAGAAATATTGGCCCTGCCAAGGATATCTCTTTGTCAGAGACTAGGGGAAAGAAAAAGAGAGGGGTAGATGATTTCAAAGAGATATAAGATGAGGCAAATGGGAGAAGAATGAGCTAACATTGAATGGTTTCAATTTAAGCAAGAATCAAGGTACTTGTATGACAGAGAAGAAGTAAAAGGGAGGTTTAAGGAGAAAATAAAGGTTTTGGGATTGCTTTTCTGGGGAGTGAGATAGGGAATCAAGTGGAAAGGAATA
The DNA here is from genome assembly GCA_011680675.1 of Gymnobelideus leadbeateri. NCBI lineage: Eukaryota > Metazoa > Chordata > Mammalia > Diprotodontia > Petauridae > Gymnobelideus > Gymnobelideus leadbeateri. Next base: position 124,262 of record WOXC01007852.1, on the reverse strand, counting down.
AAAAGACTTAGCAAGGAACCAAATGAGATCAAATAGCATGATTTTGTGATGTTGGTTGTGAGACTTCTTTCAGCAGTATTCAGTGGTTTGTGAGTAAGAGCAGGGAAGGCATATTATAGGAGTAATATAGGACTGTTGTCTGGAAAGAAAAAAGAAGAACTACAATAAAGGGGTAACAGAATCAAGAGCAGAGGCCAGGGGCCAGAGTCAAGATGGTGGAGTAGAAACAGGACTTCTGCACAGCTCTGGCTTCCACCTCCTCCAATTCATGTAAAAATGACTCTAAACAAACTTTGGAGATACAGAACCCACAAAATGACACAGAAAAGCTAACCTCCCACTGAAGACAGCCTGGAAGGCCAGGAGGAAGCAGCCAGTGCAGTGTTCTGGGAGTCAAACCCAGCCCTTCTTGAGTGGAAGTTTTAGCCTCAGGGTGGCTACAACCAGCCACCAACTGGAGGGACTTCAAATCACCTGCAGCTGTGGCAGTTTCCAGAATTATCAACCCATAGATGCTAAGGACAAAATGAGAGGTCAGTGCAGTTTGGACTTTGAGATCTGGGAGTTTGGGAGTGTGATCTAGCCTTTATCTCCTGTAGGGAGAAGTGGCTGAGGAGCCACAGCTGAGGCTGCTTCAGAGCTCCTGGCCTGCAGATTGTAGGGGGAACAAGCAACCAGTCTGAGGGTGTAATCACTCTTGCTTTAATATGCTTGGATCTGGATCACTGTTTGGGGAGGAAGTCCTGGGGTGCATGATCAGTGTGCCAGAGATTGTGGAGGCTTCAGACAGGGCACCCAAATAATAGGTCTGGCAACTGAGAAAACCCCAGCAATTGGGACAAACTCCCCTCTCTGGTAGCATAGTTCTACTGTGGCAAAAAGCTCAAAAGTCAAGTAATTGAGTGGCAACATTAGCAAGCAAAGCAAGAAGAGGAAACAGGCATTAAACTCCTATTTTGGGGGTAAAAAGGACCAAAGCATGGAACAGGAAGAAGACAGAAAAATCAGAACTCCTGCACCAAAAGCTTCCAAGAAAAATACCAGCTGGTTACGGGCCATAGAGGAGCTTCAGAATGATTTTGAAAACCAAATTAGAGAAGTGGAAGAAAATTTCGGAAGAGAAATGAGAATGGTGCAAGAAAATTATGAAATGAGAGTCAACAACCTGACCAAAGAAAATAACACCTGAAAAAAAAAGACTAACTCAAATGGCAAAACAGGCTCAAAAAGGCAATGAGGAGAAAAATGCCATAAAAAGCCAAATTTGCCAGATGGAAAAAGAATCTCAAAAGCTCACTGAAGAGAATCATTCCTTCAGAATTAGATTGGAGCAAATGGAAGCTAGTGACTTTATGAGACATCAAGATACTGTTAAACAGATACAAACAAATGTAAAAATAGGAGAAAATGTGAACTATCTCATGGGAAAACCACTGACCTGGAAAATAGATCCAGGAGAGATAATTTAAAAATTACTGGACTACCTGAAAGCCATGATCAAAAAAAAGAACCTAGAAATCATCCTTCAAGAAATTCTCAAGGAAATTGCTCTGATGTTTTAGAACCAATGGGCAAAATAGAGGTTGAAAGAATCCACTGATCACCTCCTGAAAAAGATCCCCAAAAGAAAACTCGTAGGTATATTATAGACAGTTTCCAGAGTTCCCAGACCACAGAAAAAATATTACAAGCAGACAGGAAGAAACAATTTGAATATTGTGGAAACACAATCAGGATAACACAGGGTCTGGCAGCTTCTACCGTGAGGGATTGAAGGGCTTGGAATATGATATTCCAGAGTTCAGAGGAGCTGGGATTAAAATGACGAATCACCTACCCAGCAAAACTGAATATCATGTTTCAGGGGAAAATATGGTCATTCAATAGAATAGAGGACTTTCCAGCATTATTGATGAAAAAACCAGGGTTTAATAGAAAATTTGACATTCAGATAAAAGAAGCAAGAGAAGTATGAGAAGGTAAACAGGGATAAGGAACTTATCAAAATTGAACTATTTGCATTCCAACAAGGAAAAATGATAATTGTAACTTACGAAACTTTTCTCAGTATGAGAATAGTTGAAGGGAATAGAAATGTGTGTGTGTGTGTGTGCATGTGTGTGCATGTGTGTGTGTGTGTATAATATGTATACATACATATATATGTCTATATAGGAGGGTATATGGGCATATGAATACATATATGACTGTGTACATATATGTGCACAGCTATGCATAGACAGAGGGCACAGGACCAATCAATAGGAAGGGATGATACTTATGAGGTGAAATTAAGAGGTAAGAGAGGAATATAATGAGAGGAGATGGGGAGAAACAGAATGGAGTAAATTATCTCATACCGAAGACGCAAGGGAAAACTGTTACAATGGAGGGGAAGAACAGGAAGGCAAAAGGGAATGAGTCAACCTTATTCTCATTGAATTTGGCTTAGGGAGGGAATGAAATACACACTAAATAGGGTACATCACCCTACAGAAAAGTAGAGGGGAAGGGGAAAAGAGGGAGTATGACAGAAGGGAGGGAAGGCTGGGGGAGAGGGAAGTTGGAAGCACTCACTTTTGAAAGGGGGCAGGATCAAAGTAGAGAATAGAACAAATGGGGGTGGGATAGGATGGAGGGAAATATAGTCAGTCTTTCACAGTATATCCACTATGAAAATGTTTTACATAGCTACACATGTACAACATATAAGAATCTGGAATTCAAAGTTTTATACTCAAATCTTTAAATATATACATACATATATATATATATATATATATATATATATTATAATTTTACATGTAACTGTGAAATAAGATATAGAGGCATTGGGCCATAGAGATCCACCGTGTCCTACTGGAAAAGTTGAAGGGAGTATGGGAGAAGATATGGGAGAGAGCAGATTGGATTGGGGGAGGCGATATTCAGTGGGATAGCTGTTTTGGGGTGATGGTTAGGGAAAAAATGGGGATAAAATTTGTAACTCAAAATCTTGTGGTAAGGAATGATGTAAACAAAAAATATGAAAAAGAGAAAAAAAAAAGAGCAGAGGCCAATGTTGATGAGAAGTGAATAACCATTGTATTGATACTGGAAGGAGAAGGAATGAATTCAGAACAGTGATAATGGACTGATAAAATACTGAGGGGTAGAGGGATTGAATGTCTCAATGAGAGTAAAGAGTACAATTTTAGGAAGGTTGAAAAATAGGGAGAGACAGAATGATAGATAGTTACGTGTCATATAAGAGGATTTCAGAGTTTCTAAACAGAGAAGTGAACTATCTAAAACAATGTATGTGAATTTTCCACAGTCTGGCTTGTGCTCTCTCTCTCTCTCTCTCTCTCTCTCTCTCTGTCTCTCTCTCTCTCTCTCTCTCTGTCTCTCTCTCTCTCTGTCTCTCTCTGTCTCTGTCTCTCTCTGTCTCTTTTTTTGGAGGGCATTTGGGGTTAACTTGCCCAAGGTCACACGGCTAGGTTTTTTTGTTTGTCTGTGCGTTAAGTGTCTGAGGCTGGATCCAAACTCAGGTCCTTCTGACTCCAGGGCCGTGGCTCTACTCACTGTGCCACCTAACCGCCCCATGGCTCTCTCTTTTTTTTTAGTTTTCCAGTTTTATTTCGATCTGTTCTCCTTCACACTCTGTTCTAGATAAACTGAGGAAATGGGAAACTCTAGACTTGGGAGACCACCACCAATCTAAAGGGCCAGGGCAAAGGACAAATTCTAATGTATAGAAAATGACTTGTGGATCGGTTTAACTGGAACAGTGGTGTGAAAGAGAGCAGACTGAAACAAAACTGGAAAATTTTAAAAAGTGGGAGTCAGCTTGCAGAGGACTTCAAGTTCTATGCTGAGAATTTTGCATTTTATCCTAGGAGAATTAGGGGGCCACTGAGATTGTATAAACAAAATATTAACTAACACTATAACATAATTATAATATCATCATATAATATCAGTTATCAGTTATGATAGTTATTTCACCAAAATAATATTAATAAGTCATGTTTGAGAAGGCTAATGTTTCCAAGTTTAAGTCTTGCCTCATACTTCCTGTATGACCCTGGGTAAGTCATTAATCTCTCTATGCTCCAGGTAACTCCTTAAAGGTATACATTACCCAAAAGATGTTGATTGACTAGCAGAGGGAGTTTTCCCATTCAGTGAAATCCTAAGTGGAATGCTTATGCTCCACCACCCCCCCCCCCCAACACAAAGAAGCTCCTCATCATTTTATGGGGTTGTAATGTTCATAAAATTGTCATCACAATAAGTATTTTAATATTTCAAGAATCATCATTTTCACTTTATAAAGAAAATGGAAGAAAAGAATGATTAAGTATTTTGCTGCCAGTCACAAGGCTAGGAAGTGTCAGAGGCAAGTATAAAGCCCTTATCTTTTAATTCCAAGTCGTGTTCGTCCTACTATGTCACAAGACAGGGGTCTGTTATCAAGTTGACTATAGATCACGTAGTCACATATCTTGTTTTTGGAGAACTCAAGAAAGCAAACTTCTTTTCATGTGCTTTCCAAAGGTATGTTCAAAATCCGAGGTTACCAGATATTTTTGAGGTGCTTTTCTGATCTAACCTTAGGGTATTTTTTTCCTTAGGTTTATTTAAAAAAAATGCTCCTCCCCAAGTAAATACAAAACAAAATAGCATTGAGATAATCTTTAAATCTCTTTTTCAAGTGTAAAACAAGTAGCATCAATAAAGAATTATCCAACCCCCATCCCAACCCCAAAGTTATTATTTTTTTAATCTCATCTAACATCATCTAGGAACAAAAAATTATATACTCTTTGTACATGATTAAAATACAAAGAGAAAAATATATAGCCTTGGAAAATTGGGTGTAGGAATACTTCACACATAATATTTGTGTTAATGACTTCTCTTGTTATTAAAGCTCTCTCATAATAAAGTCATCTTTGTTAAATAAATGATACATCACATACACATAAGCTATAGGAGAATTGGCCTGTATCTTCTTATCAAAAATATTCACCTTGGAGCACAAAGAAAAAATATAGTCTAAAATAGCATGTATTTGCCCATAGTTAATGGTCAAGGGGACTGACCCTCAGTAAAATTGTGAAGCTGATAAAGACTGCTTTCCTAAACTACCTTTAACATCCAATTCCTTTTGAAGATGAACCCTAACTCTCTTCCAGCATCCAAGAGTTGATTGTTCTCTGCCCTGTGCCCTGAATCTTTTGTGTTTGTCTTCTCTATACTTGGCTTTGCCTTCATGTGCTCTTCAACCTCCTTTAGTGCTGACTTTTCCCTACCTTCTCAATCTCATATAAGGAAGACTAAAACTGGGGGTAGAGGAAAGCTTTCTTTTATTTACAGGGCCTCAGTTTGCTCATTTGTAAAATGAAGAAGATTAGCTTACCTTTAAGATTCCTTTCGTTTCTAGTATTCTGTGATAAAGTTATTGGAAAAATAAGTAAATCTATTACTTGTATTTTTAAAAACTAAAATAAATTGATAGCTGAATACTATTGTCTGTAAAACTAGACATGTTAAACATTTTTATTATGGAAAAATGTGGATTGAGGACAGTCGAGAATTGTTCTCTTACCTGCAAATAGTATCTTTTCATTATTGGAAAAAGAAGCAAAATAAATCTACTTATACAGTTGTTTTCTATTTTTACCTCCTTCCTCCATCCCACCTCCCCACACTCTTATTTATTGTTTTATATTTATTTACACTAAAAAAAAATAATTTGCTTCACTGAGAGGTACAAAGATCCCTTGTACATATGTAACTAAATTAGTAGAGAGAGCTGGAATAGAACATTTTGGCTTATAATGTGTTGACCTTCACTAAACCAGCTTTCATTTTTCAATATTCACAGCTATATCATTACTATGAAGTTGTCTAGCTACAGAGGATTTTACACATCTGTCAACTAAGCATCATACATACAAATATAATATCTAGCAGTTGGGAACAATATATGGATTCATGACATTCCCTTGAAGACTATGTTTGCAGAAACTTATGAATGAATTACAAGAAGCCAATTGTTATTTTCATCTGTGAAAGATATTTGTTTATAATATTGTTCATAGGAAGCAGAAAATAACCAAATGGACCTTCCATTGGTCTACAATCTGAACGTTCAAAAGAGAAAGAGCACTCATGAAAATAAATAAAACTATTATAATTAGTCACGACAAGATTCTGATTAGTGAGAAAAATGAATCTACTAAAATGGGCACATTATTTGAATTTTTACTGGATATTTCCATTGAGCTAAACTAACACACACACACACACACACACACACACACACACACACACACGTGCATTTGAATCAATATTCAAATTCTAGAAAGGTAAAAATCCTGCTGTTTTTCCTTTTGAAAATGGTTATAAGAAATGGGGCACTATAGGATGTAAATCTGTTTCCCCATCTGAACAAACCTTCTGAATGTCATAGGACAGTTAAGTTGTCACTTCTGTATGTGTATGATATATGTAAATGCTAAAAACATGAAACCATACCATAAAAATGTTAAGTCTTTGTTATTCCTAAAATGGCATCAGGAATATTGATTATGTGTTTACATGTTAGGTAGATAGAAAGATAGCTAGATAGACAGACACATAGATAGATAGATAGATAGATAGATAGATAGATAGATAGATAGATAGATAGATAGAAATTGTTGTTCAGTCATTTCAGTTGTGTCTGATTCTTTGTGACCCCTTTTGGAGTTTTCTTGGTAAAGATATTGGAGTGGTTTGCTATTTCCTCTTCTAACTCATTTTACAGATGAAGAAACTGGGGAAAATAGGGTTAAGTGACTTGCCCAAGGTCACACAACTAGTAAATGTCTGAGACCAGATTAGAACTCAGGAAGATGAATCTTCCTGACTAGAGGCCAGTCACTTTATCTATTGTACTACCCACTTGCCTTGAAGATAGATATAGATAAAAAAAAATATATGTAGATATTACTATAGATATATAGATATTGATATATGTGTGGATTGCATTGTGGATATGTATGTGTTTATGGATATATAGGTCAGCATATACACACAAATACATGTTTTGTGGTCAAAATTATAAAAAAAAAAACCACTGACTTTCAAGGCAGAAGTTGTAGACTATAATCTTAGCAATTCTATTTCTGACCTGTGTGACCGCAAAGAAATTATTTTTATCTTATTTAGCCTCAGTTTTTTTGCCTATTACATGAAGGATTTAGAATATTTCTCTCTAATTCTTAAGAAGAAAATATACAATATCTGGTATAATTATATATATTTCAAGTTTTCCCCTTTTTTCTATTTAGTTTACATGATGATAACCTTATATAAAGTTAAGAGAGAAATAATATTATTATTTTTTAGGTTTCTCTGTTAATGCAAGGGTATCAATATTTTGACTACCTTAAAACAAAACAAATGAAAATAAAATAAATATAAAAATAAGTAAATATAAAAAGTAAACACATATAGGACCATATAGTGAAAAATGGAAAGAATTTTATAGGCATTTAAACCAATATTCTCATTTTAGTTGAAGATATTGAGACCCAGATTCTTAGTGTGACTAGTATGAGCTCACTCAAGTAGGAAGTGATTCCAGATATAACATTTTTCTGCTATACCATGCTGTTTCAAAAGAAAGAAAAATAAAATGAAACAATAATTTTTAAAATGCTTATAATTAACTAGTAACAAACTATAATTATGTTTATTATAATTAGATTATTATTCTCCAATGATTTGTTGTTTGACTAAAATTAGAAACAGAACAAAGAGAAGAAACTGATACAAAGACTGTTCTAAGTACATGTGGTTTACTCCTTTTATGTATTTTGCAACTAAATGACCAAGTAAATCATATTATCTGTATATGGCTAAGTGTCTATATTAATTGAAGTATAACAGTAATAGAACTACAGATTGTCAGTGACAGCTTTATAAATTATAAATGTGGTAAAACAAATATATCAGTACTTTAAAGATATTTAAAATTAAATTAAATTTAGATTGATATAAGATATTGAACAAGATTTTAACTATAAACCTTAGCTGTAAAAATATTCAGGGTATTGGATTTGATCTCTAAAATACAATGAAGGAAAAATAAAATACTATGAGACTTTCCACATTTTATTTTTATATTTTAATTTTTAGAATTATAGCTACAGTTAATATAATTATGAATTGTCTCTTTACTGCACTTTGATTTTCCTGGGCAATAATTATAGTCTTTTCAAAAGTATAGCATGTTTACCTGAGAATTATATCCTAGTTGTTTCCTCTATGAGACAGCAGTAGAATCATTAAATCTGCTTTCTTACAAAATTAGTCTCATTACTTTATATCATTACTACAGATGTCTTCTCTCACCAAAAAATATTATAATTTCCCTATGGGGAGGTGTCTGTGTGTGTGTATGTGTGTGTGTGTGTGTGTGTGTGTGTGTGTGTCCAAGAAGGTTGAATTAGATGATTTATATTATCACTTCAATATATATATATATATGTGTGTGTGTGTGTGTGTGTGTGTATATATATATATATATATATATATATGTTGTGATATCATGTGTCCAGAATTTTACAGTGTTCTCATACACATTACTCTGTGTGTATGTGTAATACATATAATAAATACCCTGAAAGTATGGCAACTGCTAGACACATAGAATCATAGCTTCTTTTAGATATCAAAGGAACAATAGAGAATATCTAATTCAATTCTCTCATTTGAATTGAAGCCCACCAGTCCACTGGAGGAGAAAATGGCAAATAGCTCCAGTATCTTTGCTGAGAAAACCCAAAATGGGGTCATGAAATTTCAGACAGGATTGAAATGACTGAATAATAACCACCACTAGCCCAAGCACCATAACACATCTAGTGACTGATCTGGTACCAGAATATAGGTAGTCTAGGATTTTGATGAGTTGAACTTAGTAGAATATGCAACTATATTGAAAAGAACAGACATAGAGAACGACCAGCCACTATTCATTACAATTATGTAAGTTAAATATATAGGAAAATATGTTTTGATATATGGAAAGTTATTTTAGGGAGATATCCATATTTTATTTTGGTTTGTTGTCAGTTTTTATTTTAGATTGACACTCTGTTGTTAATGTTGATGATAAATAAATGAAGGCTGAGAAACAAATATCTTGACAGAGAAGGGAGAAAGGTACTTGTAAAAAAAAAAACCCTCAAGTATCTTAGGGGCATTAGTAGCTCATTCTTTTGGTAGAATTTTTTGTTTGTTTTGTGTGTCTGTTTGCTTCAAAGACAAGTATAATTCTAAATACATATTTTGTAAATTCAAAGCCAGGGCAACTAGAAAAACTCCTGTAAACTAACATTTTAATTTCTATATTCAAATGAAATTATTGACTCTGAAAATTATGTTACACATGTAGTGATTTTGATTAAAAGTTATGTCAGTATCAGAGGATGACTGAGAGGACAAAAACAGACAAATACCCCTCTCTTCCTTTCCTTTCCTCCCCAACACCTAGTAACCATAAATTTGGAACACTGGATAAGTCAGGCAAAGGATAGATTAGGGAGAGAAAAGTTGTTTTTTTTTGTTTGTTTGTCTGTTTGCTAGTTTGTTTTTTAAGTGTAGGAAAAGAATAACTTTGTGGTTAAATGTATTGTTTGACTGAACTACTCTCCATTTTGCAGTAGAGTAAATAAAAACTCACTCAATAGCCTTCTTGATGGTGTTGCAAAGTCATAGTTGACACCTTGTCTCAGCTACTGAATTTCTTTTGAGTTCAAATTTCTTTTGAGCCTTGTATCAAGTCTGTTGAGAAATAGAACATGTGAACTCCAAAACTTGTGAACTTCTGGGAGGAGCTGTGCCATATATTAGGAAGAGCATAATCTGGACAGTCAGAACTTCTTGGGATGAGCATAGTGAAGGCAGGGAAGCTGCTGTTGGACTGAAGACAGAACTGAGAAGAGGATTCTTGTGGTGGCAGAGTCAAGAAGGAGAAAACTTGTGGTATCCCAACACTGTGTTTGTCTGTTCTGTCTGTGCTGATGGGAACTCACTGGAAGCCCTGAAAGAGGATTTTCTGGATGTATGTTTACTGAAGTCCTGGAGGACTATGGATACTATGGATACTATGTACTGATGGAGATTATGATTTATTGTGACCTAGGGGTGGAGAAGTTTGACTTTTGTACTTTGTGATTGAATTAAGGATTTTATGATTGACTAAATAAATGTACTTTGTTCAAAACTATGTGACCACTTTGGTGAAACTATATGACCATTTTAGTGATAAGTTGTTTAGTTGTGACGTGGTGAATGCTGTATTTTGATTTTCTGTGAAAAGATATAACATTCTGAATGCTGTACCTTGATTTTCCATAAATGTATTGCCCCAATTTGTTATTGAATAGTTTGCTATACTATATAATCGGCACCTTGAAAGCTGTTCACAGCAGCAGTCCTATGAAAAGCAGCTCATGCATGGTTTTATATATGGCTGAAGCCTGAATAACAAAACCTGACTCAACTACCTCCAAGCTGCTTACATTGAAGGTACACAACTCAGTTAAACATTGCACTCTTTAGCTTCACATAACCCTAGAAATTTTGCACTCAACACAAAATAAATGCTGTTTTTTTTTTCACCAATTTTCTGATAAGGACTAACATCCCATTGGTCATTTCAAATGCTGCAGAATGTAGGTGATTGACTGTTTCCTTTAAAGAGATATGAAAAAAAACAAACAAACCTGTATAATCCAATTGTAGACCTGAGAAAGCTGAAGCTTCTATTATTGAATAACCTTCTTGATTGTGTTAATTTCTTTTCCTTTCAATTTGACTGTTTACTTTATTTGATGTTGACCTGTTGAAAAATTTCCCAATTAAAGCCATTTCTTCTCCCTTCACAGCCCTAGAATCAGCCTTAAGGATATGGGAAAATAAATCACTATTGATTAGAGAAATGCAAATCAAAACAACTCTGAGATACTACATCTCACCAGTCAGATTGACTAAGATGACAAAACAGGAAAATGACAAATGCTGGAGAGGATGTGGGCAGACTGGAACACTAATGCACTGCTGGTGGAGTTGTGAGCTGATTCAAGCAGTCTGGAGAGCAATCTGGAATTACGCCCAAAGGGCTATAAATAATTCCATACCCTTTGACCCAGCAATACCTCTTCTAGGGTTATATCCCAAAGAGATCATAGAAGTGGGAGGAAGACCCATTTGTATAAAAATGTTTATAGCAGCTCTTTTTGTGGTTGCAAAGAACTGGAAATTAAGGGGGTGCCCATCAATTCGGGAATGGTTGAACAAGTTGTGGTATAAGCTTGTAATGGAATACTATTGTGCTATAAGAAATGAGGAGCAGATGGACTTCACATATTTACCCAGAGAGGCTTATATGAACTGATGCTGAGTGAGAAGAGTAGAACCAGGAGAAATTTGTATACAATCATAGACGCAACATATGTTTGATGACCAACTATTATAGACTGGACTCTTCTCAGCAATGCAGTGATATAAGTCAATCCCAAAAGACTCATGAAGGAGAGAGATATCTACATCCAGAGAAGGAACTAGGAAGAACTGAGTTTGAATCCTGATTGAAGCAAACTACTTGACCTTTTTCTTTTTATTGTTTGGCTTTATTTCCTCTTTACCATTTTCCATTCCATCTAGTACAACTGGCCTTTGTAACCTGAGTAATGTCTAATGTGAAAGTATTTGCAGATACTATACTGGATTGTATGCCATTGTGGGGGGAGGGTGGGCTGGGAAGGGGAGGGAGAGAAAGAAAATTTGAAACTCAAGGAATTATGGAATTGAATCTTATAAACCAAAAGTAAACAAACAAATTAATAAAGACAAAAAATGAAAATAAAATAAAAAGAGATAAACATAAAAAAGGATATGGGAAAATAGAATGTCTTTGGGATAACTAGACCCATGTGTTCCTTTGCCTTCAAAGATCTTCCTCCAAATCAATTGCTCTGGGTTTGCCTTTTACCAAGGGAAGAAAACCTTCATACTACATTCTAAGTCAAAGTATAAATACTACAAATTTCACTGTGATACATATATTATTAATGAAAAGTGTGTATTTGTGTATGTTATCCTACTTTATTGTATGTTACCTAACATCTCAACAGCTTTGATTAGTTATAAAATAACTTCGTAAGGACACTGTATAGTGAATTTTAAATCCTATATAAATGTCAATTATTTATTTATGTAGGATATCTGCACTCTCAGATCAGGGGTTACCCAAGACTTTCCTGGAATATCATTTTTCTTATCCAAGTAAATTATTTCTCTATTATTTTTCTACAATTCTTTGAACTGAAGCTTTAAAAACTCACAATAATCTCATTTTGCATTATCAAAATATTTTAATGAGCTTCCCTCAAGGGAAATGATTACAAATTAGGATAAGTGTTGAAGTTAATCAACAAGTGTGAAGTTATGCACTTAATATTTCTTGTTTTATAGTGAAAGAGATCATAATGGCTTCTGATACTTAGAGTAGTCAATCACTCATAATGAATAAAAAGAAGGAAAGGTATTTTTGCCAGTGATATACAATAGAGATGATACTTAAATATGATCAGAATTCTCCAAATTAAAAAAAAAATCAAGGGGGCGGAGCCAAGATGGCGGAGTAGAAACAGCTCCTCCAAGCCTCTCTGCCCCCAGATTCTCCACAAACTATGTAAAAGGGGACTCTGAAAATCTTCTGGAGCCCCAGCACCCACAGAACGACACAGAGAAGCTAACCTCCCGCTGAGGACAGCCCAGCACCCTGCAGGAAGGACCAGCGCAGTGGTCTGGGAGCCGGCAGCACGCAGAGCACAGGAGCAGAGCCCAGGAGCCGAGCCGAGCCCAGGTCCACGTGAGCCGAGGTTTTAGCCCCAGGGCGGCAGGGCCAGCAGCTGGCTGGAGGAACCCCAGAACACCAAGAACTGTGGAGACGCCAGAATTATCAACATAGACTTGCCTAGGACAAAGTAAGAGGTTAGTGTCCTATGGACTTTGGGACCTGTATTTGGGGAATGCGTCAGCTCCCTCCTCTGGGGGCTAGAAGCTGCTGAGGAGACACGCCACTGTGTAGTTTTCAGAGGCATTTCCAGCTCCCAGCCTACAAATCGTGGGGAGATCCAGCGATCAGTCTTGGGGGGTAACCGCTCTTGCTTTAACCTCCCTGGATCTGGATTGTGATCTAGGGTGGAAGTTGCGGGTGGGTTTATAGCTTGCCAGAAACGGAAGTTGCCCCCCACACGTTCGGGACGAAAATTCCTCTAGCTGGCCTTAAAGCCATAGTGTGGCAACAAGCCCAAAAGTCAAGCAATTAACTGGCAACATGCCAAGGCAAAGGAAACAGAAAAATGCAACCCTAGACTCCTATTTTGGGGGCATAGAGCGGGGAAAAGGACTGTGAGGTCAGAAGTCCTGCTCCAAAAGCCCCAGGGAAAACATGAGTGGGTTGCAGGCCATAGAGGACCTTAAGAAGGACTTTAAAAATCAAATAAGAGAAGTGGAGGAAAAATTGGAAAGAGAAATGAGAAGGATGCAGGAAAAGTATGAAATGAGGGTCAACAGCCTGACTGAGGAAAACAACACCTTAAAAAATAGGCTAGCTCAAATGGCAAAGGAGGCCCAAAAGGGCAATGAGGAGAAGAATGCCTTAAAAGTCGAATTTGCCAGATGGAAAAAGAATCTCAAAAGTTCACTGAGGAGATTCATTCCTTCAGAGCTAGACTGGAGCAAATGGAAGCTAGTGACTTTATGAGAAATCAAGATGCTGTTAAGCAGATCCAAACAAGCGAAAGATTAGAAGGCAATGTGAAATATCTCATGGGAAAAACCACTGACCTGGAAAATAGATCCAGGAGAGACAATTTAAAAATTATTGGACTACCTGAAAGCCATGATCAAAGGAAGAACCTAGAAATCACCCTTCAAGAAATTCTCAAGGAAAACTGCCCTGATGTTTTAGATCCAGAGGGCAAAATAGAGGTTGAAAGAATCCACTGATCACCTCCTGAAAAAAGATCCCAAAAAGAAAACTCCCAGGAATATTATAGCCAGGTTCCAGAATCCCCAGATCAAGGAGAAAATACTCCAAGCAGCCAGGAAGAAACAATTTCAATATTGTGGAAACGCAATCAGAATAGCCCAGGACCTGGCGGCTTCTACACTGAGGGATCGAAGGGCATGGAATATGATATTCCAGAGGGCAAAAGAACTGGGAATGAACCCAAGGGTTACCTACCCAGCAAAACTGAGTATTTTGTTTCAGGGGAAAATATGGTCATTCAGTGGAATAGAGGACTTTCAAGCATTCTTGAGGAAAAACCAGAATTGAATAGAAAATTTGACATCCAGACACAAGAAGGAAGAGATGCCTGAGAAGGTAATCAGGGAAAAGAAATCCAAAGGAACTTATCAAAGTTGAACTATTTACATTCCTATATGGAAAAGCAATAACTGTGACTGATGATATCTTTCTCACTATGAAAATAATGGAAGGGGTGTGGTCATATGAATACATATGTGAATGTGTGTGTATATGGTTACAGTTATATATGGATAGAGGGCATAGGTTGAATTTGTTGGGAAGGGAGAATACTCAAGGGATGAAATTATGAGGTGAGAGAGGAAAGTGGCAAGAGGAGATGGGAGAGACAGGGTAGGGTAAACTATCTCATGTAGAAGAAGCAAGGGGAAGTGGTTGCAAGGGAGGGGGAGAATAGGAAGGAAAAAAAAGGCAAAACCACATTCTCATTGAATTTGGTTCAGGGAGAGAATGACATACATACTAAATGGGATATCTCAACCTGCAGCAGAATAGGGGGAAGGGGATGAGAGGAGGGATGATGAATGGGAGGGCATCCTTGGGGGGAGGGGAGGTTTTAGTACCCACTATAGAAGAGGGACAGGATCATGTAGAGAATGGACCAGGTGGGGGGTGGGATGAGTGGGAGGGAATTATAAGCAGCCTTGTACAATATATCTACTATGATAATGTTTTGCATAGCTAGATATGTACAACATATACTGAATTACTTATATCCCAAGAAGGAATGGGTGACAAGGGAGGAAGGAAATGGATCTGAAATTCAAGGTCGTAACATTAAATGTTTCAAATATATATATATAAATACTATTATTAATATTCTTTTGCCTATAATTGGGAGATAAGATGTGCAGGCATTGAAACACAAAGATTCATCTTCCTCTAATGGAAAAGTCGATGGGGGTATGGGAGAAGGTATGGGAGAGAGCAGATTGGAGGAAGAGATATCTTGTGGGACTGCTATTCTGGGAGGTTGGGTAGGGGAATAATGGGGGGAAAATGAGTGTAACTCAAAATCTGGCGGAAATGAATGATGTAAAACAGAAGTTAATAAAGTATTTGTTTAAAAAAAAATCAAATGGGAGAAATTATAGCTGGGTCTAATGAAATTGAGAAATAAGTATAATCATTATAACATGTATTCTGTCTCCATGGTGATTGCACACATTCTATAATATCACTCTGGCTCTCTCTGAGACCAGACCAACCAGGAGACTCCAGTCAAAAACATCTTCTAAGAAGAGGTCCTAAAGCATCCAATCTCCATGGAAATAGAGTAGATGCTACATGGGCTCACCACTGTTACATCATAATTTAGTCATATTCTGTACAACATCTGGACACTTTATCTCCCCAGCCCCAGACTTCTGGCAATGTTTCCCTCAGGCTGTCTTCCCCATGCTACTCTTATACCTTCTTTCCACACAAGTTCTTCCCTTCTTGCTCTAAAAATGAAATAGTCCTCAAGTCAATATGATTACAGCTTTAAAAAAGAACGTGTCATTTGTCTGCCTCTGTGGCTCCACTAACCATCCCTATGATTTCTGACACCACACGATATTTCCCTAGCCGCGTCTTCCTTTTAGAATATGCTTTTTGAAGACAGAGACTATCTTCCCTTGGGATAGTCATCTCCAGTGCTCAGTACATTACCTGGCACATAAGTGATGAATGCTCGTTCATTCGTTTTTTCATTCATACTCTAACCTCCTTCTATCACATGACAGGATCCTCTATCCCTTCTTCTGTCAGAGTTGTCTTTAGTAATCCACATTGACATGTTTTTAATATCTGTACATCCTCACACGCAGCTCCTCACATGCGACATTGTGACATTTTCCATACTTCTGTCATCCACTGATAATAGTTATACCTTTTACTTCTCTATAACTTTGTTTTCTATTTTACTAAGACTGTTTCAGTCAATTCTTATACACTTCATAATGTATAGTGATACATTGTACAATGTCCAGTGGTACAGTGAACAGAGTGAAGGGTCTAGAGTCAGGAAGACTCATCTTCCTGAGTTGAAATGCGGCCTCAGACACTTAGCTGTGTTACATGAGGTGAGTTACTTAACTCTGTTTGCCCCAGTTTTTTCTTTTGCAAAATGAACTGGAGAAGGATATGGCAAACTACTCCAATAACTTTACCAAGAAAACTCCAGGGGATGAAAAAGTCTAAAACAACTGAACAACAGCAACAAAAACCTCTCATCTCTTTTTCTCTTGTCTCACAGGATCAAATATCTCTCTTGGGCAAACTTTTGATTCCCCTTCCTCCTGATGCCTCCTGGGCTCCATTAATTATCCTTTCCCATTGCTAAATCCGTAATTTCTTCCTTCCCGCTAACCTTCTTCACCTCAATTTGCAATTGTATTTATATCTCCATCCTAAAATTTTATTTTGCCTTTATCTCAAAACCTTGCCAATTTATTCCCTTTATCACAATCACTCATCTCTGACAGGTCATAGGTTTTATGTTCTTTTACTACTAAATTTACCTCATTTTATACTTAATGATTTGCATTTTGTAGCTCTTCGATAGAAGTTAAATTTCTTGGGAGGTGTTCAGGAGGATAGCACCTGTGCTGTAAGTGCCTGCCAAACCCTGTTCAAGGCTGCTTGTCCACCTTTGGAGTCCACCTATTGTCCACCTCTCACCTGTGGCTTCAAAAAATTATAGCAGGTAGAGTGGCCACACCATGGTAAAATGTCTTGGCAGATGGGATAAACCAGGTTAATACTAACTAACAGACTTAGGGGCATGTCTACTACAACCATGAGAAGACTATACCCAGAAGAATGGGTAAATGAGAACATTTTGCTCCAATGACAATGAAAGTGGCTGAAGCAGGTACTGCAGAGCTCTTACAATTTGTTTAGACATCAAAGATTCCGAAGTCATCCTGGGCTATTGCCAGTTATCCTGACTTCTGTCTTGCCACTGGACTTGGATAACTCAGGAAGAGAGAGTGAGGCTAACAATTTTGTGCAATTTATATCCAATTTATGAGCAAGTCAATACCTAAGCCTTGATGTCATTGATCCTCTTCAAAAATGAAGAATTAAAACAACAAATTCCTTGAAGGAAGGTGTTGATATATTTTGTCTTTGCATCTCCAGTTCCTAATATTATGCTTTATGTATGCTAAGGGCTTTTTAAAAAGGCTGTTAAGTTGAATTGGCTTTCCTATTGTCCCCTAACTCCTTGAAATAATAATCGACTTCTTTTTTTGCCTCCCTTACTCACTTCCTGTGTAGTCCTTAAAATTTGGATTCTAACTTCTTTAGTTTGTGGAACTATTTCTTTCAAAGGGTATCAATGAACAGATGAACAAATACAATGCCCCTGTACTTAAGGAGATGCAATTTAATAGTAGGCAAAAAACTTTTGTTAAAATAATAAGTTAAAGAAATGTGTTAAATGAGATAGTTACATTTTTACAGATTATTACAGGTTCCTCCATGAAAAAATGCAAGCTTAAGAATGATTTAAAAAAAACTATGAGAAACATTTATAAAATATCTATTGTTTGTAAGGTAATGGACTAGACAGAAATTTAAGGAAAAATATGATTCTTGCCTTCCTAAAGATTGGGCTGGCAGGATATAACATTATTTGAGGAGGGCAAAGGATTCTTTTGAAATATGCATAAATGATATTTTATTATGAAATTTTTATACTTTATTAAACACAGATACAATATCATTATAATACAACACATTAATACTGAAGGGAATGGCCTCCATATGATCAATATTGTTTGGTGAAATCAACTGAAGCAATCTATGAAAGTTTGGAGGGGATGCAAATCTAAAGACTTTTGTTCACTGAAATATATCTATATCTATATCTATATTTGTAAACTGAAGTATTAATATTGTCTACAAGGGAGTATTATGGAAGGATTTCAGATTGTAGAAAATGTTGGATAGGTAAGGGGTAAAGCTGGGAACTTTTAAAAAATAGGAACATTTTTTTTTCATTTCTACTGAGGATGTAAAAAAGGAGGAATAGTTGTAAGCAATAGAGTATAAAGGAGTTACTTGAGATATAAGCCATTTTTCTGAGGAATGCAGTGAGAATAGTTTTAAAATAGAAAAAAAAAATTTATCTCATGAGACCGATTAGGTGAAGGCCCTATCTTGGTATCAGAATTAACTAGATGACCGTTCAAAATTCCTCAGACATCTGTGATAAATTGTTTAATATAAGAATAAAGTAATTCCCAAAGATCAGAGATAAATGGAACACTAATTAAATATCTGCCCTAGAAATCCAAATTATATATATGTATATATATATATATATGATTATAGCTTAATTTATTATTACTAACCTAATATTAATACAATGTAATGAAATATATATGGACATGAGAGTCCATCTCTCTCTCTCTCTCTCTCTCTCTCTCTCTCTTTTGACAACTTTAAAAACATATTAAAACTCCAAACTAAGAATATTTTGGGGGGCTTTTCTCATCCATATACTGGCATTTGATGAAAAAATAGGAACAAATCAGAAAAATTCATTAAAAATAATGGCCTTATTCTAAGATTCAATCTCTTCATTCTCAGCTCAGAATTTTATTACTGTGCTTCAGTCTGACAGGAAAACTTCAGAATCCCAAAGAGTCAGAGACATTAGCCTTTCTGTGAAGCAGATTAGAGAAAGAAAATCCATAGCCATCACATGTGCCTTTTACAATATTCTATAGGAAAATATAAATGTGTGATTCATTTTTACTACATCACAAAATATTACATTATATATGTATATATGTGCATATGTGTGTATATATCTATATATAAAAAGAAATATACAGCTGATTACAATTTAGAGAAAGGAAAAATGTAATTAAATTGTAAAAGGAAAACATTTTGGATTTTTGGATTCTAGTACCATACCCAGTGTTTTGTTTTGTTTTTTTTTCCCAAAGTGTGTTTTACCTATTTCTACCCCATTTCTATCAGGTGTTTTTTAAGCATAAGATTTAATAATGCATTTCATAAATTCATTTTTCTCAATGACTTTTAGTAATTCTCTATCATACTGCTGACTCATATCAAGTCTTCAGTTCATCCCAAGCCCTTGATTTTGTTTTAGAACAATTGCTATCTAACCATGCCTTACATCTACTTCTAAGATTGATAGAGAGAGAGAGGGAGGGAGAGAGAGAGAGAGAGAGAGAGAGAGAGAGAGAGAGAGAGAGAGAGAGATGTGTATATATGTATGTATATATATATATGTGTGTGTGTGTGTACATATATATGTAAATGTATATATATTTCCAAGAACAAGTCTTTATTTTTATCTGTAGTGATGTCATCCTATTAGATCCAGTTCAGTGTAGACTATTCTAGATTAGCTTTCTCTCCCTGCTTTATGTCATCTGCAAGTTTAATAAGTAACCCATCTCTGCCCTTATCTGAGTCACTGATAGGAATGTTTCACAACATGAGGCCCAAGCACAGAACCTGAGGGTACTCTCTCAGGCTAAACTGACATTGAACCATTAACTTCCCTTTGGTCATCCAAACCTGAATCACTTTCTCCAGAACTCTTCACAACCCTTTAACCCTTGGAAAGGTAAAGTGTACTTATCATTAAACCCAGAGTAAAAGATTCTTTGAAAGACAAAATCTTTTGTGAATGAATATTAGAGAATGAATATTCTAAACTTAGTCCACTCATCCAGTGTTCCTCACACACCAACACCCATAGCAAGAACATCAGAAAATCTTTAGGCTTGTGACAATTGAACCCTAAACTAGGGACCCTGACTAATACAGTGATTCTACCTGAATATTCCAGCATCTTGTAAACTGAAAGATGTAGAAGATTTTGATTAAATCTGATCACAGGAAAAAAGAAGGGAAGAATAAAAGAACCTGGTTGACTGAAAACCTTCTGCCTATTGACTGGGGCCCTTCTGTAAGGTAAGTGTAATGGCTACCCTTAAATAATATTCCCCATTGAAAAGGAACAGAGTCAAAGGAGAAAATAGAATTAGTGGGTGACAGGACTGGATGGAGAGAAATATAGTTAGCCTTTCACAATATGACTACTATGGAAATATTTTGCATAACTACACATGTATAACCAATATTAAATTGCTTGTCTTCTCAGTGGTGGTGAGTCAGGAGGGGAAAAGGGAGAAAATCTGTAAGTCAAAGTTTTAAAAAAATGTTTTTTACGTGCAGCTGGGAAATAAGATATACAGGCAATGATAGAAATCCATCTTGCCCTACAAGAAAGTAAGGAGGGATGGGAGGGGGGATATACAAGAGGGCAGATTGGGGGCAGGGGTATTCAGTGTGCTTGCCATCTTGGGGTGGGAGGTAGGGAAGAGATGGGAAGAAAATCTGTTACTCAAAATCTTTGGGAAATGAATTTTGAAAGCTAAAAAACTTTTAAAAATAGATTCACAACTCTTCCCCAAAAGAAAATAATATTCCCTCTTCCCATTTTCTAAGAAATGGCAAATGATTCTATTATGGCATTTTAGGGACAGAAAAAAAGAAAAAGGAGGAATTTGGATGGGTGATTGTTTTGAGCCTGAAGGAAGAGGCACTGAATTCTATCTGGCAAGTTTTATCCCCACAGACAAGGCAGAGAACCAGGGGAGAGAACTCAGGTAAGGAAGTAGGCTAAAAGTACCCTGAAGTACTATGAAACATGAAAAGGCTAAGACTGCATTATATTCCCTCTTTTGTCAGTCTGCTTATAAGCACTGAGTCTGGAGAGTGATTGCTACGGGAGCATTTTTCAAAAGTATGAAACACCAAAAATATAAAAAGAAAAAGTCTTAGCAAAATTTCCATGCACAACCATGTAAATTAACAAGCAAAGATTGGTTGACCATGTGTTGGATATGTGTAATGGCAAGCAAAGAAGTGCTTAGTGTCTTGTTTCAGCTATTTAATTATTTAGCACCTCCTTTCAGTTCAAGTTTCTTTTAATCTTGTCCTGATTGTATCAAGCCTTTGTTAAGAAACAGAGCCTGTGAATCCAACAGTGGGAAGGACTTGCCAAAGCCAGGAACAGGAAGGATGTAAAAGATGCATGGAACAAGAAGGAATTGATGATATAAATGGAGGAGCACAAGCTGGGAGAGAGCAGAGCTGGTAAGAAGCATGGTTGTAGTGCCAGAACTTTTTTTCTGTGTTGATGTTACTTGGTCAAATCTGTCTGCTGATAGAGGACATTGCTGTTATTATAGAAACCCTGGGACCTTACTGTTGGTTCAGAAGTCTTGAAAGAGGATTTTCTTGTTGTATGTTTACAGAAGTCCTGAAGGAAGGTTTTATGATATTTTCAGAGGTCCTGGCACTTTACTAATGATTTGTGTTGATTTGCCATCTTGGGCTGGGAATAGGTCTTCTGGTTAGTGTTCATTGCACAGGCAGAAAGTGAATTGATGATAGTGCCAGCAGTGTGTGTGAATATTGTTGTGACTCTGCTAAGCTGATATGTTGAGAAATTGTTTTGGCTCTGTTAAGTTTTGTCTTCTCAGAAACAGAAACTGTGAAGGACTTGAGGTGGATTGGATACTGTGAACTTCAGTGTGGAATGGGAACTGGACAACAGACTGAATGAATTACTGAGAGCTGCCTACCTGTGGATCCAGGTGACAGTTGGGTAGAGTCAGGCAGGTGCTGAACCAATGGAAGAGGAACTATGGAATCTGAGAGCCAGCCTCAAGGCAAGATGAAAAGACCTCTCCTTGGGTACTTAATGCTGACTGAGAAGATCATGATTTACTGTGGCCTAGGGGTGGGACAACTTTTGTATTTTGTATCTTGTACCCCTTAAGGATGATTGAGTTAAGAATGATTGGAAACTAATATCCAATCAAGAAGAAAGAAGACTTTTTGACTGAGAGATTAAAACAATGTGACCTAGGGGTGGAAAACTTTGACCTTTGTACTTTGTGTCACTTAAGGAGGATTGCTCCTTAAAGATGACTGAATTAAGGACTTACTGAATACTATCTTTTATTTAAAACTATGTGGCCACTTTGGTGAAAACTATTTGGCCACGTTAGTGATAAATTCTTGTGTTATAACATTGTGAATGCTGCACTTCAGTTTCTGTGAATGTTTTGCTTTAACTTACTGCTGAATAAATAGAGAGTTCACTATACTATGTGATCAGAACCTTAAAGCTGTTTACAGTAGCAATCCTCTGGAAAGTTGCTCTTGCTTGCCTTTACAATATGATATATAGTGGATCATTGCTAATTTTCAAGAATTGGATTAGATAATCTCTGAACAACTATTTCACTTTTGAAACTCTCAGAATCACTCAATCTATAGGTAGGAAGTAGCCATTGAAATGAAATGCTTGACTTATTAAAGTATATGAATATTACAAATGTGTTATTATGCACATATATCAAGAATTATACAGTCAAGTGGTTTTTTCAACAGAAGAGAATAACGAACAAAACTTTTCTTTTTCTCTTTAATAAACATTGATATTTTCACAGCTGAAATTTTCTTACAACTGTTTACTTAAAGCATGTCAAGACTAAGGAGTATAATAAAACAAAGCAGAAATAGGAGATAAGATTCCAAATATCTGTCCCACTGATTTGTATCAATATTTGGATGCCACTCTGTGTAGTAAATCAGGTTATATTTCTTAAAGCTTGAAACTTAGTGGCAAGAGATACTGTCTTTTTTGTTTGTTTGTTTTGCTTTTTGGAGAGCAATTGGGGTTAAGTAACTTGCCCAAGGTCACAAGGCTAGGTTTTTGTTTCTGTATGCATTAAGTGTCTGAGGCCGGATCCGAACTCAGGTCCTTCTAACTCCAGGGCTGACACTCTACTCACTGCGCCACCTAGCTGCCCCTGCAAGAGATACTTTCAAACACACACACATGTATATGTGCACATACACTGAAAAAACACACAGCTTTTTTCATTAGCATAGTAACAAGTTCTCATTTATTATTTTTTTTGATTAGTTTAGATTGTTTGGCACATTGCTATATTTATCCAGTAAACAGAATTCAAGGTTTTGACCTTCAGCATTACAAAGTATAAATTATTTTTGTCATTCTTTGAATTGTAAACTTTATACTACTATGTGTTTCTTTCAATGTAATTGCAAAAAAAAGTTACAATTTTGAAAGAATTTATGAGAGTAAGTAGGACAGGATCAATATTTTATGTTTGAAGTTATTAAATTTCCACTAAGAGTTCTATTCATCAAAAAAGACTTACACAGGTAGGCTGCATTCTTGCTGTTTTTAACCTGTTAAGTCAGGGAAATCACTGTACTTTATGCAAGTCAGACAGCCAATAAAGAAAATACTTGTGTTAGGCTAGTTTTGTTTGAAAATATTTCTGTTTTTATATGGATTAATGAATTGTCCAATCAGACCCTTTCCCCCCATCTGTATGACAACAGAGTACTAGCTAGTTAAAGCCTGAAATGTCTTCTAGGGATGCTATTGGGGTTACATATATTACCCTTTTATAAGCAGAGTATATGGCTTTTTTAATGGTTTGCTTTTTTTTTTAATAAGGCTCAGGGTTTATTTTTAAGACAAAGACTATATTTAATAAATATACTGACTAAGAAACTTGCAAGTTCTTAAGTACTTGCCTCTAAACAATGCCTTTATTAATTATTCTAGGGGGAAAGTAATTAATTTCAAATAAGACAAGTTATTTCTTCCTTGTTTATTTTTTGGCGGTGGGGGGGAGAAGAAACAAAAAGAAAATTATCTTTACATACATTATTTATGTTCACCAGAAATCTAGAAGACTCCATAAACGACTATCATTTTATTCTGGAGTCTACACAATGATGAAATAAAGAAAATGTACAATATCAATGACAGAATATGCATCATAAAATAATCTAGGCCATTTTCTTCCCCCCCTTTCCTACCCCCTAAAATTTAATCTTTGTCTTCTGTTCTCTAGCTTTAGGTAGGTTGAACACCATTACATGCTACTCTGGTAACATTACAGTTCTCTGGTAGTCCGAAAAGAAGTGAAACTTCCTCTAAAATAATCTATTTTATAAATATGTATGTATATATATATATATGTATACACACACGTGTGTATACATAAATATATTTTATATGATATTACATAAAATGTTTTATTTAGAATTATAGAAATTGTCCAGTCCTACCCTTTCATTTTAATGAAGATCAGGTTCTTCCTCTGCTGGCTAAATTATTTTTATCTAGAATTTTCCCAAGTTTGGGGGTTCACTATGACCTTGACCAATATAGAGGAAAGCAAGATTTATGATTTTGAACTCATTGCCTCGTTTTTGTGTGTCAATCAAGTGAGTAGTTCCTTGTGAACTTCATCAGGTTATATGTGTTCCACCAAATGCCTCCACTAGTAAATCACATATAGTCTTAATGTATACCTACTCCTATAAAGGGTAGGAGGATACTTAGGCAGACTACATTCTAAACTCTATCATTTGATTTTTCAAATGGGCTTTACCTGGCTATCAGTTTGTCTCTCTGTGGTCATCTGATATACATAGCAAATCATAAAATCTGAGACTGATATACTGTTAGAGCAGGAATAAAATAGGCAAAGCAAACTACATACAGTTTCTTTCCTCATGGCTTAAAATGGTAGGTTTACAGTAACCTAAAAATATCTGACATTCATGTGTACAGTACATGGCATATACTGAGCACCTTTCTTTGTCCTCCAAAACACACATATATAATGCATAGTTCTTTGCACACAGAAGTTGAATCTGTACTGCAATATAACATTTCCCATATAAAAAATCAGTACAAGCAAGAGACTGATGGATGACATATTAAATACTAAATTGAAAGGTTAAAAAGTCACTAAACTTCAAAAATAGTTTCTGAGAAAATAAGAATTATTTCCTGTTGTGACAGAAAGAGATTGAGAGTCAGAAAAACTGAATTCCAATCTTTGTTCTGCCATAATGTAGGTATGTGACTTTGGGCAAGTCATTTACCTCTTTACACTTGAGTTTCTCCAACTATAAAATAAGGAAGCTGAACTATTCATCTTTAATGTGGCTTCCAGGTCTAATGTTCTGTGATCTAAAACTCACACATATACTCTAACATTCAATCAGGCATATTTATCCTTTTCCCCTCCCTTAAATCTTCTTCTCCTCTCTCATGTAAGATAAATATGTCTTAAGGATGATTATCATCTAGGGAGAGATGCATATTTAATTCAAGCCACTAAACAGCCAATGCATTTCAACTTATTCATTAAATTTCCCTACAGCTCTACAGATGGGAGCTTCTTCACCTTCACCTGCAATACTAAGCCTCAAAGATTAAATGGAAAATGCTTACCCAAATATGCTTGCAATAAATGGCATTCTACTTCTTGTATTTCTATACTAACTTATTACCTAACTTAATCAGCATGCATAAGGCTCTTTGGCTCCCACACCTGCATCAACACTTTACATGGTAGTGTCAGTTCATTTGATTCATATTCCTTTCCATGCATTTTGTTATTAATGCAAATTATTTATTAATAGTGCCCTATCATGAAAATCACTTCCTATTTTTAGGTCTGTAAGCTTGAAAGTCTATTCCTGTATGCAGTGGTAGAATTTTTCATGACATGCTGAGCATTTATTTACAGCCAGCTGTCCGGGAGCTGAAAGAGCTCTGTTAACACAAACAAGACCTCAGGTTCTTCTCATTTACTGTCTGATGAAATTCAGATAACAGTATGCATGCCAATGAAGTACTGATGCATTTTTTTCATATATTTCCATCCTTTCACTTTTCAAACACCCATATTCCCTGAGGTGAATCAACAGTATTCAGTCCTAAAAATATTCCCTCTTTGCACCTCTCATTGATTAGCCTAGGTAATATTTGCTTGATATGATCTTCTGGTGAGTTTGACTGGGCCATTTCCCTAGTCATACAGGAAAATGATTAATTTTGCTCTAGAATAGAACCAATTCAAGAAGGAAAAGAACTGGGAATGAGCACAAGTATCTTGCAAGTCAAAATAAATTTAAAAATTTTTTTAACTTAAATATTTCCTGATAAAAAGTTCTATTTGCTTTACAATGGTCTTTGAAAAGATTATATACACATTTATTCAATTTAATATGAAACTATCAATTTACATTCCATTAACCCTTAACTTCATTGGCTCATCATGGCATGGAGGTCACCCTAGTTCCTTGACCCCAGGTTCCACTGTATCATAAAAAGCTGGTAAGAAAGGCACTCAATCTATGATCTAAGGTAGTAGAATACAAGCTCTGGGAGAAAAAAGCTAAGATCAATATACAAAGGGTCAAGGTCATCTAGTCCAGGATTTCTTAAACATTTTCCACTTGCACCTCTTTTTGCATTTTGTTAGTGTTGGTTGGTATCCCATGGCTTGAGGGCATGCATACTGCAAAGGGCATGTTTTGTGTTCTGAACCAAGATTTTAGTGAAGTTACATAATTCAACGTGGGCAAGCACTGCAAGAAATACCTCAGATTCATTCATTTTTGGCAGTTGTACCTTCAGAAACCTTTTACTGTTATCAAATTTTTGACAACCCCACATGGGGTTGCAACCCACTGTTTAAGAAGTGCTAATATAGTCAACATCCTCATTTTGCAGAGATGGAAACCAAGACTCATAGTGGCTAAATGACTTGTCAGAAGTCCCACAGGTAGTGAGGAGAAAAGCCAGAAACAAACCTAGACCCTCGAATTTCATATTCACAACATTAAAACAAAGTTATTACTTTCTCAGAGACAGACAATACTAAGAAAGCCTGCTTAGCTAAGTTTAAGAGAATCATCATCAAGTGATTCAATTGTTGTAAAAAAAAACCCATAAAATGTGGAAGAGTTTTTTGGTTTTATATCACCAATTTTATTCATTCCAAGTGGCAAAACACACATATCAATTCACATACCAAAGTTTATTGTAAAATTAAGTTTAAATAGAGGAAAACATTTTGTAAACTTCTGCAAAAGAAAATTATTGTTAGTCTTGTTATAGTGAAGCTTCATTTAAATAATTTCATATAATGTTGATTCACATTTACCACTTCTTCAACATAAAACAAACCATTAATCATAACTTCTTAGTATTTTAAATATTTTGATATTTTCTCCTATGTAAATGATGTTTCTATATTTTTACTAGAACTTCAGGGACTTATTCTTACATGATAAAAATAATTTGTTTTTTGATTTGTTTTTTCAGAAAAATATTAGATTACAAAGGGCTTTTGATTATATTCTGAAATATTTAACAGATATTTGTGC
This sequence comes from Gymnobelideus leadbeateri, assembly GCA_011680675.1. NCBI lineage: Eukaryota > Metazoa > Chordata > Mammalia > Diprotodontia > Petauridae > Gymnobelideus > Gymnobelideus leadbeateri. The sequence goes on along the minus strand of WOXC01007852.1, from coordinate 96,604 downwards.
AGGATTATTACAGAATTTAATGTGGTTTGTCATATGACATAATGTTATAAGTTATTTGAATTTATCACATCAATAAAGTGACTACTCACTTTATTATGGATAAATCTAAAGAATCCCATAAGGCCAAAAGGAAAAGATTTAGTAATAATTCTTTCAGGTTCTCTTAGGATTCTATTCAGATTTTTAAAGAGAATCAGCTCACAAGAAAATGATTTATGAACAGCAGTTCAACAACAAACAAACAAAGCCTAGTGCAATACTGCACATTCTGTGGGCACTACAGCCAACTGATTAATGCTGATCAATGAAAGAAATGAGGCAGGGTCCACGATAAGAAGTAATCCTTTTATTAATCTGAGAGATTGTCAGCAAAGAATGATTTCCCTAATGTACAGTTGGACTTAATACCACTCACAGATTTGGCCTTGCAAGTCATCAAGTCAAGAAGTATTTATTATATGTCTGTTATATGCTCCACACTATTAGAGGTACTCAGGGAATATAAGAGCAAGACTGCATACAACATGCTCCCTGCTCTGGAGTAGTTTACAGACTTGTTGGTAAGATAAAACACATACACATTACACTTAGAAAACAATGCAAAATAGTATGAAACCAAGTACTAGGTTGTGTGGTTAAGAAGGAGTACTCAGAGGATACTCTATGGGGTTTGTGGGACTTCAGTCTTTAGTTTCTACCTTCGTAATAGCTCTCTCCTATATTTTCTTTCCATTCCTCATTACCTATCACCTGTATTATCTCAACAGCTTCTTAATTGGTTTTCCTGCTCCAAATCTTTTGCCACTCCAATTCATCCTACATACCACAGCCAGAGTAATTTTTTTTTTTTACAGCGTCCCTGGGCTCCCACCCAACCAACTCCAGTGGCTTCCTATTGCCTATAGGATAGAATATAAGCTCTGTTTAGCTCTGAAAGTCTTACGCTGACTCAAACCTATCTTTCTAGCTTCATTGGACATTATCTCCCCTCCCACATCATAAAATCCAAATAAATAAGCCTTCTCTCTGCTCCTCATTAATGACATCCCATCTCCTATCTCTATGTTTTTGCATTGATCCATTTCAAATGCCTGGAATGAACACACTCCTTATCTCTGCCTCATAGAATTTCTCCCTTGTTTGACAATATAATTTCCTTTGAGGGCAAGGACTATTAAGGCTCTTCCTTTTTATCTGTAGCACTGAGCACAGCTCCTGGCACATAGTCAGAGCTTAATAAATGTTTGTTGACTGAGGATGTGACTCAGGTACCATCTTTTTAATGAATCCTTTCTTGATTCCCCCAACTCTTAGTGCCCTTCCTCTCAAACCAACTTGTATTATGATGGCTTTTTACATTTCATCATTCTCAGCTCACAGAAAAGCAGACAAGAAGCTGGATTTGACCTAGTGGTCATAGTTTTCCAGTTCTCAGATCAAATCCCCATTTAATATAGGAATCACTTTTATACCATCCCTGACAGAGGGCAATCCAGCATCTGCTTAAAAATACCCAATGCTAGTGATATCTGTTTTAAGCAGAAACAGGAGGCTCCTCTACTTCCAGAATTTCCTGAGAGGTAGCAGCAAGGTTTTGCCTTCAAGATATTGAGGTTTCATCTTTTCTGTGCTGATAAGCAGCACTACTTAGATAATGATGCTTCAATACTGGTTGACATGGAAGTCTCTAACACCCCTTACATTCTTTAGTTTTCATTTCCAGGCTGATCACAGAGTGAAGACAAAGCTGAGAGAGGAACTGTTTCATCAGACATCATCTTTCCTAAGGAACTCCCAAGTGTGCCTGAAACTGACTGAGTTCATCTCCTGTTGTGTTGAAGATGGGAGAAGGAAGTGAATAGAAGAGGCAATGTGAATTCATAGACTCTATTCATTAGAGATGGAGGGATATGTAGCTTTTAGAAATAGATGCCTGCTACCTGATTTAGTTCTTTGTTGTTTACCTTGAAATATATTTTTTCTCCACCATCCTCTATGTTCATCTTTACTTTGAAGCTGCCCTGGCAATACAGAATTTTTATTTTATCATCTATCTACCTGTCTTTTAAAATATATATTTACTTATATGATTATTACCTTTGCCCATAAGAAATCACACTTATGGTAGCCCTTTGGCATATAAAGGTAAGATGACCATTAAATGCTGCTATTGTCTTTGATACAACTCACTAACAATTTTATTTACCTCTCTAAGGAGAGCCTTTGTTCATCCATACTCACACTTTATGTTTTAAGTCAATATGATTCCTTTCATTCATCAATCTGTCAATATGCCCACAGCTAGACTACTAACAATTATGTCAGTATTTATTGATCATAGGTCTAACATCTGAAAGGTACCTCAAAAGCAGTTCAACACTATCATTTTGTAGATGAGGAAACAGGTCCAGGGAAGTTAGGTTACTTGTCCAAGATACAAATTCTAATAAGCATCAAGGATGGGTTTTGAATCTAGGTCCTCTGACCACAAAGTTTGCTCTTTCCACTATATAATTATGATTCATAATATCCTCAACTTCTTTTTCTGTTACTCTTTGATGATCATTACAGAAGAAAAAATAGACATCAAGGAACTAGAACCATGTTGAGATAGATGGATAGATAGAAGATAAATATAGAAAGATGGATAGATAGATACATACATATGTCTCTGTCTTTCTGCATGTGTGTATACACAACACACAGTAGTATTATTAAACAAAATTAACATATACATTTTAGGATGACTTACCAAAATGAATAAATTCTATAAAATTTAACCTATTATTTATTTTAAAAGTTTTATAATTATTAGTGTAGTAATAAGGATATATTTTAAAGTAATAAGTTTATAGAAAAATATCTAAAATAGAACTAACAATGGGAACATTAGTATTTTAAGTTACATTATATGAGTTAAAATTTTGTCAACACAGGCACCTATAGCTGCAGAATCTTAACTTGAGTCCAATCTTTTTCTTGACAAAGACATCCCTTCCCCTGCCAGACAAGGCAGGTGGTGCTTCCTTAGCCATGCCCTAGGGAAAAGACACACTCACTCACACACACACACACACACACACACACACACACAAATCATTTCCAAGGCAGCTTCTAAATCTGAGGTCTTATGCTTCAAAAGAGAAATAATAATGCAAGCTAGAATTCTGAGGATGTCCTTTTACTTAAGGTTTTATCAGTCTTCTAAAAATAAGTTCTTTTTTTTTTTTTTGGTACAACTATGCAGCAATATTTGATTCATTATGTAAGTAATTAAGACTATATCAGAGACAACAACAATTTCCATTTCGGGGAGCAACTATTTTCCATTTGATATATCTTATAAACATTAATATTTATGAGTGATAATATGAGCAACAAAATCTTTTTCTATTTTGAGATCTGAAAAAATATTCAATTTCTCAAAATCTGAATAGCAATACTTAGAATTTATAGAATCAGAGGAAGAAAAGATAGAGATTTCCTGTCCTGAAATAAACTCTTCATTATCAGATCAGTGATTAACTCTAAAAAGACTTAGAAATGAAAAAAAAATACATATATAGTAAAAATGTTAAGAGAAATCTAAAACATTTTTTCACTCTGATAATGAGTGGAGTTAATTAGGTAAATCATCACCTTCATATTTTAAAATATTGGACAGTATACAGAAAACACTAGCTGCTTAGACACTTCAATTTCTAGTAGCTAATACCTAAAAGTATTACCTAAAGCTTAAGTTTGTCTTTGCCGCGGGTTGCCATAGCACGACTGTTAATTGCAAGTATAAAGGGCAAACATATGTCTATAAACAGAAAATCAATAATTTAAGTGTTTAAAAAATCTGTTATACCTTATGAAAGGCAATTATTTTCTTCATAACAAATGGCTGAGATTTAGGACACATCACTGGGACTAAATTAATGTTAGGGATGTGAATATGGCAAGAAGGATTTTATGACTAGCATTTCAGATAAATTAATACAAATCATTCAATTAATTTCTATTAAAATCCAACTGGTAACATACTTTGAAATATTTATTGCCAAAATTTTTGAAAATTATATTCATTGTGAATTAATGAATAATTTTTACTTTGCTTAAATCTTCTGTTTTTAAAATGTCAGAAACTTCAATGGTAATATGATACAGCTAAATTTAATATACAAATAAAAATACATCCTATAACTTTTTATTTTTTCTCCTCTATTTTTGTCTCATCATTCCTTTATGAAATAGAATAGAAATTTTATCAGATTTGTCTATTTCAGTATATGTGTGTGTATGTATGTATTACCATTGCTAAGGTTTAAAATTTCATAATCCATTTTTCATAAATTCAGTAAAATACTTCTTTGTACAAATATTTGACAATTAAATGCAAAAACTCAAGCAATCATACTATAGATTCATAAATGTTAGATGTAAGAGAGATCTTTATAATTGTCTTGTCTAAACAATTCATTTTACAGGTGAAGAAGCTAAGGACCAGAACCACAAAATGATTGGCACGAAATACACATCTAGCTAGTGGTAGACTTCAAAGAGATACATGTGTCCTTACTTCCAGAGCTTTGTCTATAAAATAATACTGCTTTTTATGAATCTCAAATTTATTTTTAGTTCTATTGTTGAAAATATAGGATAGGTTAAAAATTAGCAATAGACATTATCAATAATACTGTTATAAAACAATGTCACCATTTTATTTGTGTATAGCAAAACAAAAGAACATTTATTTTGACAGACAGGTTGCCTAAAAATGTGCTAAACACAATCAAATTCTATTCCCTTATCACAAGAACTATTTGTATAAGAGGGTAAATTATGACACATTTGACAAGCTTAACATTTTATACTGAAGTTCAGAATATTCTGCTTAAGAATTTAAGTGGAACAAAATTTAGTTGTCTTTCTGTATCATTTTTCATTCCTCTACAAAGTTTTTGCAAGAAAAGTAAAAGGAAAAATAGCATATAATACTTAACTATGACCAAAAGAGGGGTTGAATTTCATTCTTCTCATGTACCTGTCACTACAAATCAAAGGTGGATATGAGTCTCAGCAAAGCACTAGGAAAATAAATATAAATGATAATGCTCTTAGAGGTCTAAAATCCAGTACAACTCAGCACCTCTGATTCAATATTATCTTGTCTCACATCCCCTCCTTTTAAAAATCAGGAAAGGACTAAAGAAAATTAACCTGGTATTAAAGAAGGAAGTCATAGAACCATGGAAATGTCTCTCTAGCTAATTAATGATAAAAGGAGGAAATCTGGTTCCTTTCATTGTTCATTTGTTTTTGTTGTTTTTGTTCTTATTGTTGATTTCTCCTTTTTTTTCCAGAAAAGAAACAAACAAAACAAAACAAATTCTCTTGTGCCTTTCACAAAAGTAGCACAGATATCTTTATCGTTTAAGAGTTCTATTGGGATTAGCCACTGCCTTTCATACCTAATGGAAAAGATTCTTTTAGCTTTGGGGGAATGTTTCTGCTACATCCTTCTCTTCTCAGTAATCTAGATAAATTGCTAAGCAAGCACATTGTAACCTTGGTGAATTTATCTATGGGAACATTCACATAAGCTTGAAATTAGTATGCCCCTGGAGAATACCCTATTTTCCTCTCCTAATCAGCCTTTTAGGTTGATAGTCACTGTCTTAGCACTGAGGAGACAGTATTTGCAGAATGTACAATACTGATGCATAGAATGTACCTTTTATACCTGGGCAAGAAATTGAGGGCTGAAGTTTTCTTTGCATATTGCTGGTGACCTTCCCTTGATAAATGGAAACAAAATTTCTTGGTTAATAGCATGGATCTATGTACCAATCAGGAGAGATAATTTACATCCATTTTACCTGACATTCTTCACATATAAGGACCACTGGTTTAAACAATAACAAAAAGGCATTCCACCAACTTATATTCAATTTAGAGAAACATCCTAGAAAAAAGTCATATTAGAATTTTATATTTATTCAGTATTCTTTTCTAATATTTTCAAAAGTTGTGATTGTTTAAACAAAAGAAAAAGTTCAGAAAGCTTGAATTGTAAGAGGTTGTTGTTGTCATTTTTTGACACAGTCACTAAGAGTCCAGGGAAATCAGTCAGGAAGACCCATCTTCACATGAGGAACCAGAAATTTAGCAACTGAGTGACCCTGGGCAAGTCACTTAAACCTGTTTGCCTCTGTTTCATCCTCTGTAAAATGAATTAGAGAAAGAAATGGCAAACCACTCCATTATTTTTTTGCTAAGAAAAGCCAAATGGGTCACAAAGAGTCAGATATAACTGAAAAAAAAAGAAACTGACTGGAATCATAGAGTGCTACTAACAAGAAAATAGGCATTTTTGTAACATCTTTAGACAAAAATCTTCATTAGAAAAGGTGTGAGATTTGAAGTTTGACTGTATTGGTTTGAATCTTGCCTCTGTCATTTACTAACCTATGTGAGTTGGAGCAAGTTACTAAACTTCTTTAAGCCTCAGTTTCCTTATATGTAAAATGACATCAAAGTCCTTTTCCAGCACTAATTCTATGATCCTATGCTCTTATATGAAATACAAAATAGTCACTTTGACGATTTTCAGAAATATAACACTTTATTGATTAATGATCCCAGGAATCAAAAGATGATCCGTGGTGGTAGTAATAGCAGCAGCAAAAGCAGCTGTAGTAATAGTGGTAGTAGTAGTAGCAGTAGTGGTAGTAGTAGTAGTAGTAGTAGTAGTAGTAATAGTAGTAGTAGTAATAGCATTAGTAGTCAAATTAGTTTGACCAATTTAAGTTATAGAATTATTAAGCTATAGACAAATTAACATGGGTTCAAAGGAATGTTTCCACCCAAAATGTATGTTTGTTTAAAAGGAATCAAACATTATTACAAAGTAAACATCAGTCTTCAAAAGAGGAAAATATGACTTCCATCCATGGAATAATATAATATTGTCATAAGCTGAAATATTTTGGTACTTGTACTTGAATAAAACCAGAAAGGGTCCTTGAAATTGTTTTGTTTTTCCTTGTGTTTATGGGTATTTTCATTTAAATTATTTGGCACCTTGTTGGGGGGTAGTGTGGGATAGAAGGGAGGGGTCATACAAATGGAATCACCATAAAACAACAGACATCCAAAAGAGAACTCATTCTCAAACTCTTCTCCCAATTACACTATTTTTTTTCATGGAATTATAATTCTACCTGTTACCCAGGCTGAAAGCCATTATCCTTTAATTTTCTCTTACTCCCTAATTCTAATAAGTCACCTACATATAAGAGAGTTGGGTACTCTCTTATATATGTGCTCTCTGTCTTTCTTCTCTTTCTTCTATTCAATTCATGGTTATCAAAGTTTCTCTCTCATTACTTCCCATATCAAAAATTTTCAGTAGCTCCTCATTACCTAATATCAGCTAACATTTTGTAGTAATGCAATGTTTTCAAGCCTCACAATAATTTTGTGGTATAGATAGCTTTAAGTTTTAGTAATACCATTTGACAGATAAGAGCTGAAGCTTAGAGAGTTTAAATGAATTGCCCAATCTGAAATAGTGAATAAGTGATAGAACTGAGCTGTGAACTTCTGACCCTATGGCTCTTTTCATATTATAACATGCTTCTATTCGATGCATTTCCACAAATATTTTTGTGAGGTCCTTCTTGAGTAAGGTTTTCCTTTTGAAAGACCTCTGAACCAAGAAATCCAACTGTGAGGGCCCATGAAAGTCAAATATGGAAAGAAAAGCTCAATGCATGCCAAAATATTTATATTAGTGCTGTGTGTGCATGTGTGTGCATGTGTTCTAACAAAACAGGAAATAAAATAGATGTTCTTTTGGGGGTATTACCAAACACATTGTGTTGCATGAGAGTGGCCCTAGCCTGGAGCTTAGGAAAATTGGGGTTCAAATCTTGATTTAGACACTGACTAGCTCTTTTCTCCCATCCCCTTATGTCTCACTTTCCTTATTAGTAAAATGAGAGGGCTGAATTCAGTGGCCTCTAAAGTCAACTGAAGCTGTGATGTGTATATATTAGAACTATGATACTGATAGAATATTACTATAGGACAAAAAACACCAAATATGAAAAATAGCAGGAGTCATGGGAAGACATACATGTGTAAACTTATAAAAATTATGTAAGTAGGACCAGGAAAACAATATGCACAATTACTATAACAAAGTGAATGGAAGGAACAACAAAAAGAATTAAAATTGAGTGATCATGACTATAATGAACAGAATTGGCTTCACAGAAGAGACTCAATTTCCTCCCTGTTGGTGAAGGTAGTAGGATGTAGCATATATTGTAAGATTGGATTGCTGTGTTGGTAGTTCTTGTTTAATTGTTTTTTTTTCTCTTTTCATTATCTGTTATTTTTATTAGAGATGACACTCTGAGAGGAAGAGGGATATATTGGGAAATGAAGGTGATGCAAAATATATAATTTTTGAAGCATTCCTCCAATGCCTCATCTTTAATGTGGAGGGGACTCTAGGTAGTCAAAAATTATACTAGCAGAGCACACACAAGTTTTGAGAGATTCTACCATGCTGGAAAGTCTTCAAGTATGAACTTAATGATGACACAGATTTGTCATCAAAAAAACACACGGTTAACAAGACTGACTACAGGGTGATAGATTTTTCAGCTATCACAACTCATAAAAATAAGCTACCAAGATATAGAGGAATTATGACCTGCATCAGGACAAGGTGTATTTTTTTTTTGCTTTTTGGAGGGCAATTGGGGTTAAGTAACTTGCCCAAGGTCACACGGCTAGGTGTTTGTTTGTGTGTGCGTTAAGTGTCTGAGGCTGGATCCGAACTCAGGTCCTTCTGACTCCAGGGCCGACGCTCTACTCACTGTGCCACCTAGCCACCCCGACAAGGTGTATTTTTAGCAATAATGTTTTAGATCCTTGTAAGCTCCTTGCAAGTAGGGATTGGCCAGTTCTTTATATCTGTATCCCCAGTGTCTAGCACATAGCCTGAACTTAATAAATACTTGTTAACTGATGGGTCCTTAAAATATTTATGTCAATAACACTAGAGGAAACATTGGTAAATCTACCTTGGTAATATTTCTAGCATTCATCCTCTCCATTACACTAATACTGCCATTGCTCAACATTAGGCACACAGCCTCATCAGGACCATTGGAACACCTTTTTAACTGGCATTGATGCTTCTAATTTATTCTTTGGCTAATACACTAAACATAGCTGACAATCTTCTATATGCATAGGTTTAGCCATGTCACTTCATATTCAAAATTTTCTGAGGCTCCCCTAATATTCTGCAAAGCAAAATATAAAGTCCTTACTGTGAGATGTAAGAGCTTCATGGTTTGCTCCAACCTTCCTATTCAAACTGATTTCCTATTGATTTCCATTATATAGTACATATTGGTGCAAACTGGACTTGTCATAAGATTCTAGATTTAGAGCTGAAAGGAATCTTGGGAGATCTGGGATTCAAAGTGAGGTCTTACGGTTCCAAATATAGCACTTTTATCCCTGCACCATGCTGCTTTGCTTGACTCCTCTTGCTTCTATGAATTCACACACTGACCTCATCATCTCTAAAATCAATTTCTGCTAAGTCTCTTGACTCCTCTCCATTAAGGCCTAACCCAGGTATCAGTTTCTCCAAGATGTTTCCTTTGATCTTCCTTGAAAAGAGAACTCTCATCAATCTCCCATGATTTCCTCTTTGCCTTCTTTAAATCACTTTTCTAATTTTAACTTTCATATTTATTTAATCATTTAAAAAATACTTAAGTAACCTTATTATGTGTCAAGTACTATGCAAGACTCTAAGGATACAATACTAAGAATGAAACTGTGCCTATTCAACATGGAGCTTACAGTCAATACTGGAGTTAACTGCATTCTAAATTGTAAACTCAAAAAGAGGGAACATGTAATTTAAAAAATGATTCTCCATGATACCACACACACAACACCACCCCAACTCCTCTGCCCGCCCCACCTCCCACTCCATCTTTTGTTTCCTGGGACTTTGCAATGATCTCAGCTCGGATTGTTTTTACTTCATGTTTTCTTCATAGAATTCATAGCTTTCAGTGTTCAGCTCCCACACCTTATATTAAATGAAACCTTTCCTGATTCACCTAGCTATTTCTTCCTTCCCCCAATATTATATTGATTTTATGTGCATAGATGTATATGCACACATATATGCATACACATATACATACCTTTATACACACATGTTTCTGGGTGGTGTGTGTGTGTGTGTGAACATACAACTTTCCTTGTATTTCACTTTCATCTTTTCACCCCTATCATCTAGAACTATGAGAAATACATAGTAGATACACTAAATGTATATTGATTGAATGATACTTTAGCCCAGGGGTGCACAACCTATAACCTTGAGGCTACATGTAGGCTTCTAGATCCTCAAGTGCAGCCCATTGACTGAATCCAAATTTCACAGAACAAATCCCCTTAGGAAAAGGATTTGTTCTATAAAACTTGGACTGAGTCAAAAGGAATCACCCAAGGACCTAGAAGGCCACATCTGACCTTAAGACCCCAGGTTCTCCACCCCTGCTAGCCCCTTATCACTAAGTGGGTTTTCTTAGCTGGGAAGGGGGGACTAAGAATCAGGGGAAGTGAAACCAGAGAGCATGGTGGAAAAATGGTGGAACTTTGGAACCCTGAGCAAAAGAGATTAAAGGTCCATGGATGGGTAGATGTATCTGTACCAAAAGCCCACTGCTTTTAAGGGAAGGACACTGCTCTCTGAACTGAATGTAATAATGACCAGTAGGAGCCTTACATGGCTCACCGGTCTGCTTAAGAAGTAACCAAACTAGGTAGAATCTTCCCTATATCCTTCTCCTTCTCTGTATTACTGCTACCTGACAAACTGGCATTTTCCTCTCTAAATTGCATTTATTTGCTGCCCATTCTTTCCTAAGGGACTTTGTCTGCAGAGTAAGATGAATTGATTTTGATTGCATTCTGAATAAACATTTGCTAGCAATGAATGAATCACACTTTAGGGAAGTTCAGTGTAAACATCTACACAAAGAACCCTACACTTAACTGTGAGACTATAATATCTCCCCACCCCCATGCTATAGGGGCATCAGTACTAAAACAAAACTTTTTAACATCAATATTTTTTCAGTGTTGCTAAACATTTACAAATAGTGGAAAACCACTATTCATAAATAATCAAATTGTAGGTTACTCAAACAGCAATGGAAACGTGCAGAATGGTTACAGGCAGATGATAGCATACTAGCAATGAAGATTTGTTCAAGAAAGCAGTATAAAAGCTATCATTAAAAAGGCATGATTAAAAAAAAAGGTAGATTATTCATGGAGCAAATATAATTGATAGGGACAACAAGTAGGTCCCTGTTTTGCATTGGTATCTAGGCTGCTTGTTTTCCATTGCTGGCTTTACTAAACCTATCTTCTGGTAGTGAAATCACTAGTCTTCTGTTAGGCATAGGAGCTAGCAAAAATCTCTATCATCTCCCAAATTAATAATTTGACCAAAGTTACATTACCAGTAAATGGTAGGCTACAGGTTCAAAACCTCTGTCTTTGATTCTTGGTCTAGTAGCCTTTCTTTCCTTCAAAACCAGAAAAGGCTTTTTGATGCATTCTTCTTTTTCTTTTTTTTTAGACATTACTGTGATGTCCTAATGACTACCTACCCCTCCTTCTACTGGAAAACTTTCCTTTGTAAGAAATAAGTACCATTCAGCAAAATAAATCAACACAGTACCTGTTTCTGAAAACCCCTCATTCTATACCTCAAAATCTGCCACTTGTATACCAAGAAGTAAGATGTATGTTTCATCATTAGTCTTCTCAAGTCATAAAGTCAATGAGGGGGTCTGAAATGTTTTTCTTTGTTACTGTGCTCATTTTGTAAGTTTTTGTTCTTGCCCTTAGTTTAATTTGTATGCCAATCTGAAAAGAACAAGTTGACAGAGCTTTCTGACAACAGGTCTTGGAATACAGAGCAATTTTGTTTTGATTGGCCATTCAAAGAAAAATGAAAACAGTTTTGCTATTCTTTGTTTATAATCCTGCTTGTTTAATGAATTTTTATGTATGTGCTCATTTTTATGTGTACATATGTGTGTTCAAGTGAAAGACATGTAGAGTTGCAGTAAAGATTTTCACTTCACTCTTCTTTTTTTTTATACTATCACAAAGTATCAAATATTTGTCAACTAATTTTTCTCCTAAAATATTCCAACAAATGAAATAATTCAAATATTCCAATCCATTAAAAAATGTACTTGATGCCCAAACCCATCTTTAAAATAATGCGCAGTTACAGAAGACAAACTGTTCATTCCCACCAAGTTTTTTTTTTTAATTTAATGTTCCTAAAATGTTCTTTTCAAATTCCTTCATTTGCTCAAACTTTGGCCTTTTCCTTAATATCTGATTGCAGGCAAAGCAAGTCCTACAAATCTTTAAAGTCTTCTCAGGTCAAAGAAATACCAGCAAAGAAACACTTTACCTTTCTAAATTTCTTAAACAGTGTGTGCCTTTACCACAGACTGCCATTAGGTAACTATTCATGTGCTTATGTCTTATCCCTACCACTCATTTGTAAGTTCCCTAATGGCCAAGATAAATTCTTTTTATTTGTATTCATCACACCTAGCTCCAAAGTGCCTGGCATACTGTTTTACACAAAATAGGTAGCTAAGTAAATATCTCCTTGTGTGTCTATATGTTTAAAGTTGTATACATATAGAAACAATATGTATATACAGATAAGTGTCTATGTAGCCAAGGATAAACACATACATGCAAACATATGTATATGTACGCATACATAAATGTGAGTTGACTGACAATAATAGTGGGTAAGATGGAGTATATAGTATGTCACTTGCTATTTTTTCTTAGTATTTAACTATAGGGTCTAGGCATAAATTCTTAGATTTTATCCATGAAGAATATGATTATGCATATAATATGTATATATATGCAATATTTTATATACTGTGTAGCATGTACATACATACGTACATATAACAAATCTGTATGCTATATGGAGACAGAAATATTTCTTTCTCTCTCTTTTTTTTTTTTTTGCTTTTTTTTGGAGGGGGGGAAGGCAGGGCAATTGGGGTTATGTGACCTGCCCAAGATCACATGACTAGTAAGCCTTAAGTGTCTGAGACTGAATTTGAACTCAGGTCCTCCTGACTCCAGAGTTGGTGCTTTATTTACTGCACCACCTAGCCGCCCCAGAAATATTTCTTTTCTAGAAGCAAATGCTATTTTTCTTAGGGATTATTTTACGTCTTCTTGTATTTTAAATTTTCTCATGTCCAATATTTCATGTGACAATATCAGTTCAGAAAATTGTTACATTACCCACTTAGATATTGCTTTTGGTTGCATATATGTCAATTCCTTTGTGAAATGACAAGATTCATGAAGGAAGGTACTGAACACCCAATAGGCACTTGTAAACATGAAAACCCTCAAATCTCAATGAAGAAGAAGCAGCAGAAAGCTTTAAAGAAGTCCTGCACTTGCACTACATATTTTCCTTATTCAGTGCCTTCTTCTGCTCCAATTTCAAACAGATCTTTAACCTTTTCGCTGTATTTTCATTGAGTAAAACATGTCAGAAATTTTGCACATATGCTAGTTTAACTTCTTTATGATGTCAGAGATAATTGTTTTGGCCTCAGGCAAAAAATGTGCTTTCTGCTTCTGAGTAAAAAAAAAAAAAAAGAACTATTTGGGAAGTCTTATATTTCTTTATCTTATCATCCATTGAAGGAAACAACTTTCCTTGACACAAGGAGAATATTAAACATTCCAAAAAATAGTGGGAAATGACGTTTATAAGTGGAGCCAGCACAGTAAACAAGCTTTTTAATGAATGAGGTAGAGAAAGTGCATTTTATCAGGAGAAATTACTTTCTACTTTCCAAACAATAAAAATGAAAATTGAATTTAACTATCAAGGGGGAATGTTGAGTAAAGTCTATCATCTTCAAGATCCACATTCATTTCTTCATATAGAAATAAATGTATTTGACTATTAAAATAATGAGAATAATCAGAGGTATTGCCACAAGTCAAAAGTATATAAACTATATGCCATGTGCATTTATACTCCGGAAAATGAGTTTTAAATGGTCTTGTTTATTAAAAAGGATAATAACCTAATTTGTGTGTTTCTAGATGCTTGATGTTGGAGAATTCTGTGTTCATGTAACAAGGACACATAATCAAGTTTTCTGTGTTGGTAGATAATGATCAAATGTGAAATTACACTGGCTCTTTGGAATTGCTGTCATTTTGAGGTATCATTCCAGGAAATATCTACCCATTATCTATCTATCTATCTATCTATCTATCTATCTATCTATCTATCCATCTAACTATGTGCATACACACACCTATACATGTATATATGTGTAGGCTCTTCTGAAAGTAGTGTATATTTTTTTCATAAAAATAGGAAATATGCACCTTAAAGTCAGTCAATAAACATTTATTATATGCCTAATATGTGCCTGGCATCATGCTAAGCATCAGGGATAAAAAGAAAGGCAAAAAACAGTCCCTGCTCTCAAAGAGCTTACAGTTCAATGGAGGAAGCAATACAGAAACAAGTTTGTGCAAAAAAGCAAGTAGGATAAACTAGAAATAATCAACAGAGAGCAGGTAGATACTTGAATCAAAGGGGATCAAGAAAGGCTTCCTGTAAAAGGTAAGATTTTAGTGAAGACTTAATGAAGCCAGTGAGACCAGGAGGCACAGATGATGAGGAGAATTTTCCTGGGGAGGGGCGGGGCAGCTAGTGAAAGTCTGGAGATAGGGACTGGACTTATGATTTTCTTGGTTCAGGGAACTCCCAGGTGTGGAAATTCCCTCTGCCAATTTAGGACAGCACCTTCTCTGAAATTTATAGTCCTAGACACCTAGACAATAGACACCTAGTCCATAGAGAGTTTAATTGACTTGCCCAGGGTCACATAAATACCACATGTCAGAACTTGAATTCCAGTCTTCTAAGTTTAAAAACAGCTTTCTATCCATAATGCCACACTGCCTCTTACCTAGCACATTTTAGCATAAATAAATGGCTGTCAAATTGAACTGACTAAAAACAAACAATACTATAGTCAGCATTCTAAAAGCAGAATATCTATATAAGAATTTGATAGGTATTTATGGAAGATTTTCTATCTGCCTAATACTGCTAACATCTTTAGTGTATAAATAGATTCTTGCACACTTTGCCAGTAAAGCAGTCACCAGGGAAAAGCAGTGATAGATTTAGAGCTACAAGGGACCAAAAAGGTTATGGAGTCAGTTCTGAAGTGTGGACCTCTGAGCAAATCATTTAAAGTAACAAGATATTCTGAAGCCATCTCTGGTATTAGTGTGGCTTTGGATGCCCTAGAGGAGCTAAAAAAGCAGCAGTTGGAGCCAAAGATCCAAAGTTTTTATGCTTCATGTGGTCAATTTTTTTCCTTATAGAATCAAAGATAGTCAAAAATTTGGTTCAGGTCCAATCATTGTGGTTGATTGTATTGTTTTGGTGAAGATAGACATGAGAGCAAAAACAGAAGAAGAGAAACAGAGAGAGTGACCGTTATATAAAGTTTTTGTAAATGATATATCAAAGGAGTAGGTTAAATCTTACAAGGAGTTTCAAACAACATATATTGTTGTTGAAACAAAAGCAATAAAGAATTCTTGATTTCTGGAAAGGAAAAATCTTACTTACTTAAAAACACTTATGAATGAGGCAGTAATTAAATTAACAGAAAGGCAACAATGATTTTCTGTCCAGATGTTATGCCCTTTAGTTTTATTTGGGAAAAAAAAGGTAAAAGGAGATGGAAGAAAGCTATCAAAAACAATAGTGGTTTCCAGATCACATAAAAAATTCCATATAAATTCATTCCTGCCTCTTAGTCCTTTTATAATTCCATAACAATAATAGATGTATTCTTTATAATACAATACATCTTTATCACTGTGATGCCATGTTGTGAGGTTTTAAAAAATATATACGGGATTTGGAGTCAATGCCCCAGTTTAAATATTGTTTCTGACACTTATTCTCTGTGTGATCTTGGACAAGTCACTTGTCTGGGTCTGTAAGTGCAAGCAATGTGAGATTTTTGTTTTTTGCTTTTTTCGTTTTTTGTTTGTTTGGTTGGCTTTTTTGGAGTTCAGTTTCCCAGGCTCAGGCTAAATTGTAAACATCTGAAGGATTAATCTGCTTTGAACCTTGATAATTCATAGCTGTTCTGAGCCAAGGAAGCTTTGTGCCTTCTGGTTCTGAGCTAATCAGGGCCGAGTCTTTGTTACATATTCTAGGAGGTTGGCATTTTGCTTTGGGGGTTCTCACACAAGAAAGATCTTTAATTTCCTGGTGGAGATTCTGAATAGCTGTATGTTCAGAACCCCCTGATTGCTTAGATATGTGCTTCGTCAATACAGTGATTTATATAAAGTGTATAGCAATACTGCTATGTTCACACAGTTGGAGCCCTGTCTATTGGTCTTTGTGCTAATTTCTCTGCTTGTATTTTCTATATTCACTTCTTTCTCTGTGATTAAAATAGTATTGCTAATCCCTTAAAAGTTGTTTTCCTTTAAGTAAAGAAGATCAAAAAGTCTATGCTAACAGGCCATCATAGGTGTGCTAGGCTGCTTGCTATTACAGGGTCTCAATTTCTTTATCTGTAAAATGAATAAATCGAACTAGAACTCTAGAACACTAGAACTAGTGATTTACAAGTTAAAAGTGTGCTTCCTATTAAATATCAAACATAGCTTTTAGAAAGGGAATTTCTGTTATTGTTGTTCAGTCATTTCAGTTATATACAATTTATAATTCCATTTGAGATTTTCTTGGCAAAAATAGTAGTGATTTGCCATTTCCTCCTCCAGCTCATTTTACAGATGAGGAAGTGAATGACCAGCATTAAGTGACTTGCCCAGGGTGACATCGCTACTAAGTATCTGGGGCCAGATTCAAACTCAGTAAGAGTCTTCCTTACTCTAGTCACCGCTTATCCACTGTACCATCTAACTGCTCCAAGAAAGGATATTTACTAAACTGTTGTAGCAAGGACATTTGTTATAGAAACATCTCTACACGTGGGGGAGAATAAATACACTCTAGCCTAAGTCCCTGGGGAAAGTGGGCTTGAATTTAGAGAATACATAAAGTCAAAAGATAAATTTAAATTTTTTTAGTTATTGGGAGAAATTTTCTCCCTTTCTAGAGATCTCAAGCATTTCTCCTTGGGTAGACCTCTCTTTAGCTATCCAATGCAAAATGCTTGAGATCTCTAGAAAGGGAGAAAGTAACCAAAAGGAGAGAAAAGGAACAGTGCCCTTGTAAAGTCCTGGTACAACCTTTCCTTGTGTCTATTTTTTCCTCAGTATATTTTTCAATTCCCAATGCATTCCTTTTTATCAGCCATGGCAGGCCTAGATAAGCTACTTTTGTCTCTGGTGAATTTTGCTTCCTACACTGGCAAGACTTTCAGGTCTTCCAGTCTTTTGAACTTCATACAGTCATAACCTAGTCAATATCATCTTATTATGTTGTCTTTCTCAAAACCCTCTGTTTTTCTCCTTGGTGTTCCTCTTTCTATTCGCAGTGCATTGTCTATCATTAGTCTAGCCTCTCCAATAACCTTATCAATGGTAGGGAGGGAAGAAGAGGCAGAGGGAGTGATTCTCTCCTCCCCTCTCCCTAAGAATGATATATTTTGAAGATCTGGAATCCTCAGTTTCCAAGTCTGGCATTTTCTACTACTTGAATGACTGTGTCTTAGCCAGGTTACTATTTTTACATGTAGCCCAAAAAGAATGACTTGATTTTTATGAGCATCACACGATTTTACTATATGGTATTATTTATTTTTATTTAATAACCCAAAGCCCCTCTGATCCTTCAAATTTCTAAAAAAATATTGCATTTAGTTTTATTTTTGATTTATTTATTGAATCCAAATATCTGTGCCTTCTGTGATCAATTAGAGCTGGGGGTAGTGAAATTCTATTCCTAAATCTATTTTAACTTTGTTGTTGCTGTTCTTTCTTTCCAGCTACAGAGAATTCCAGAAGATAAAGTATGGTTTTTAAGATTTAATATCTTAAAACTGCCTTAAGACTCTTGGGACTCACCGTAGGTCCTATTGCTCCAAATGGGATACAGTTGAGGATTGACAAAGGATCTCCTGAAATGGTTTCATTTTAAACATAGTGATACATCACATAATTAAGTTGAATAGACATCACTTCTTTGGTTATATTACATTTAATCTGTATTTTACAATCTACTGCAATTTCTTTTTTACTTTCAGGCACTAAATTCCATCAGTCAGTAAGCATATATAGAACTATGTAGACCAGCAAAATATGCAAAGCACAATCATAAGTGTTGTAATGAGATAGAATGTAGCAAAAAGCTTATCCTTAAATACCAAGAAGGGTGCTTAATAAATGCATGCTTACTGATGGACTGACCATGAATATCCACTCATCTCTCTATTCAGAAAGGAAGAATGAAATTGTGGTTGGGAAGATCCAGTTCAAATTCTACTTCTGAAATGTAGTTTGTGTAACTTTGGGCAAATAACCTTTCTCAGCCTTGGTGCTGTCATCTTTAAAATGGGCATGCTATTATTACCTGTGTCACAGAGTTTTTGAAAGGCTCAAGGGAAGTATGAGAGCACTGTGAAACTTTTAAAACACTTCTTACACACACAGATAGATACACACACATACACACACACATTTACATGTAAAGGTTATTTGCTATGGTGGATAGAAAGTTGTCCTAGAAGTTAGGAACACTGAATTCATTCTTGTCTCCAAGGTTGTGTAACATTTGGTAAGACACTAACTAAACAGTCCTAAATAGCTCTTATAATGTGAAAACAGGAGTTGCAGATTTGCCTTAGGAAAAAGAGTTCTATCACTAGAAGTTCCTATAAAGAGATCTAGTTAAAAATTCAATTAGTATCAAATGGATATAAAATGTAATATTAAAAATCTACTTGAAATCATAAAATATATCAATCATTGAAATAGATATGTGAAGTTCTCTAAGAAAAAATATTAAATTCAAGCCTAGTTATGTTTCTAAACTACTAGGAGAAGAAAAATCATAGTTGTAATTTATCTTCCTTCTTTCAGAAAACAGTGAGAGAAAACTTTGCCATATGAATCTATAGTTAATCTCTGCATGGAGTCAAGCCATATGCATGGCCAGAAGAGCAGTCTGCCCTTTTTGCTGTAGTTTATGGAGTCCAAGGCCTCCTCTACATTGAAAAGCTCCTCTGTTCTGTACAAAATTCTTCCCTTTCCTTTTTGATTGAGATCTGAGATTCTTTCAATATGCAATTCACCTCAACTAACCAGTCATTCACACCTCAATGCTAATTTATGCAATCAGATTTCTTTCCTCTTTACGTTTCTTGTAGGTGATTCTCCTGAGATCTGTGCTAATGAGTTAGTAGTAGTTTTTACTGAAGGTGAAAGGAATGAGGAATGATGTATGATTTTGCAGAATCAGGGTATGTCGGAAAAGCATGAAGAGGGCACTATGTATGTCTTTGGGGAACATAGGGAAGAGGAGGACATCAGAATGTGGGGGTTATATAGGATAAACTTTGCTTCCTTGTTAACTTTGCCTGAGGTTTAGGCATCATAGGCTACTTTCATTCCACTCCACTCTGATAAATGTTAAGATAAAATGGCGTTTGCTTTACCAAAACTGCCAACCATCATTAATCCCATCAATTCCCCCGCCATGGTTAAAAAAATTACAATTATTGGCCATATCCCATCTCTACTAAGAAAACAACTTCTTGTATAAGTTAGTAGGATATATTAGAGATAAAAGGAGATGATACTAGATAGCTATGAAGTGCCATACTAATTCATTAAAGGTAAAGCTATTACTCCTTTAGTGAAACCATGGAACTAAAAATTCACAATTTCAAAGAATGTGATACAAAACTAAGTTCACATCAATAGTTAAAATTCCAGCATACAGCACAATTCAACCATTTCTCCCCCAAAAGGTACTGAATTCTTAAAATTTCATTTAATAGCCTTATATTTCATCCTGGAAGAAATGTTTGTTCAGTAAATGAAAGTTAAAATTGTGCAGTTATGGGGCCTGCCTTTTATTTTTAGAAGTTTGATTATAGTTGTAATAATGTATAGACTAGAAATCATAGTTTTGAAGGAAAAAAGAGGGGAAATGTGCTATACATGCTGGTCAGTCTTCTCTCTAGAAATATCTGATCTTTTTTAGTGCCAGTCTATCTGTTCATGATGTTATTTTTAAACCTTGAAGATAGAAGAAACTTATTGATCTTAAATGATCTCTAAAAACCTATTTTTCCCCTCTTACTTTGCCCATTATAAGCCACAGGGATCAACCTGCCCCCTGCTGATGGGCTCCATAGATTGAAAACACTAACCAAAGAAGAGAGTGGGGGGATGATCAGAGTAAAGCAGTCTGATTCCTACACTCAGCATATGACATATCTGTGAACTAAAGGTTTTCAAATAAAGACCAAAAGAGCTCCTTTTAAACAGTTCTTTTGTACTTCGAAATTTGCTCATTTTGAGTTATAAAAAAACTGGAGAACTAAAAGTTTAATAAATTCCTTTTATCTGGACAGGGCAAGTTTTTAAAGCAAAAATCTAAAAGGTCATATATTGTGGGTTGTTGTTCCCTATAAATTAAAGTAAGAATCATAATTTTAAAACTCCACAGATGCTCCATTTCTTCATTCTGTAAGAAGGGAAACAACAGAGGAGTTCTAAGTGCAGATATTCGGAACAAGAAAATAGCAGGCTATCTATGCACTCTGTTCCTCCCTCCTTTGTTCTCAGAGTAGTACACACACCCTCTGTAACACTGCCCCAACTCGTTCTGGAAAGGGCATATGAGTCATTGTGACTTTTTAGATGTAAAGAACGAGAAGAATTACCTATTAAAATTGTGAAAATTAGTATGTTTTCATTTCAACTTATATAATTGAAATGTTTACAGAACATAATCAAATAGTATAAATGATCTTATAACTTTACTTGATATTATGAACTAAAAAGAGAGAAATGAATATAAGCAATAGGATAAAGTATCAAAAAAGTTTACTTTTTATTTGACATTTATTTATTTCTTTGCTATGACCACACAATCTGAATGCATAGGTTAAAAAAAATAGGGACTTCTGAATAGTGGAAAAGATAAGAATTTTCAAAATTAAGTTGTCCTGAGTTATTGAAGATACTATAGACTGGTGGAAAGACCACCAAAGAAGGAAAAAGATTTTAGAACTTATTCCAGCTCTATCACTAGCTAGCTGTGTAATTGAGAAGATTCTTTAATTTTTCTGGGCACCAATTCCCTCATCTATAAATTGAAAGGTATAAGATAAGTTCATTCTTAAGGTTATTTTCTCATCCAACTTAAGATGAACCATGAATGTCTCTCAATTACTTCTAATGGTCTGAAGAAAATGAACTTAATATTTACTGAGTGAATGTATAGGCAACAGAAGGTATGGTGAGAGGCAGCTTGGCATAGTATATAATGTGCAAGATTTGTAGTAAGGAAGAAATTATTATGAATCCTACCCTCTGACACTGTGAGACTATTGGAAAGATACAACCTCTCTGAGCATGACTTTCTTCAATCAGAAAATAATAATAACAACTGCCACGATGAAAAAATTTGTTAGGCAAAAATGAGATAAAATATTTGAAAGACCTAAATGGTAGCCATTTGTAGAACTTTAATACCTCGAGTCCTGCACTGAGATGGGCCAGGCTGAATCTCAAAAGGAAAGAATCCTAAAAGATTATTAACTCATTGTCTCATTTCATCCCACCTAAAGCTTACTCAGTTTCTAGCTTTAGCTTGCTGCAGATGTATCTTAAAAAGAACTCCAAGTTCATGAACAAGCACTCAAGGAAATAGTAGAGATATTGCTACAGGATAGCTTTTATTTCACTCCCACCAAAATTCAAATAATGCAATGGACCAACAAGTTCATAAATGAAAGCTGAAAAAATGGGGTGGGGGATACTCAAAATAGTCTAAAAACAATCAAAATAATTGTTCTATGTCAATAGAGTCTGCCTTGCTAATTAGGGGTCACACTTTGATTCAGAATCCCAGGATGTAAAGTGAACTTAAGGTTACCAAATGGGCATGACCCTAACATTTCAGTGAGTCTTTCTTTTCCCCTATATAGATCAGTATGGCATCAAAACATATCATATTCTTCTGAAGTTTTGGACTCCTCCAGAATGGAATGATATATTTGCATCTGCTAGGCAATCAATGCCCCACTCCCCTTCATATCTGACCTCTATCATATGACAACTCATTTTAATACAGCAGTATTTTTTTAAACAAATGCTTTATTAACTTCTGTTTTACATCATTCATTTCCGCCAGATTTTGAGTTACAATCATTTTCCCCCCATTATTCCCCTACCCAACCTCCCAGAATAGTAGTCCCACAAGATATCGCTTCCTCCAATCTGCTCTCTCCCATACCTTCTCCCATACCCCCATCGACTTTTCCATTAGAGGAAGGTGAGTCTTTGTGTCCCAATGCCTGCACATCTTATCTCCCTATTACAAGCAAAAGAGTATTAATAATAGTATTTATATATATTTGAAACATTTAATGTTACGACCTCAAATTTCAGATCCATTTCCTTCCTCCTTTGTCACCCATTCCCTCTTGGGAGATAAGTAATTCAGTATATGTTGTACATGTCTAGCTATGCAAAACATTATCATAGTAGATATATTGTACAAGGCTGCTTATAATTCCCTCCCACTCATCCCACCCCCCACCTGGTCCATTCCCTACATGATCCTGTCCCTCTTCTATAGTGGGTACTTCCAACCTCCCCTCCCCCCAAGGATGCCCTCCCATCCATCATCCCTCCTCTCATCCCCCTTCCCCCTATCCTGCTGCAGGTTGAGATATCCCATTTACTATGTATGTCATTTTCTCCCTGAACCAAATTCAATGTGAATGTGGTTTTGCCTTTTTAGCCTTCCTTATTCTCCCCCTCCTTTGCAACCACTTCCCCTTGCTTCTTCTACATGAGATAGTTTACCCTACCCTGTCTCTCCCCATCTCCTCTTGCCACTTTCCTCTCTCACCTCATAATTTCATCCCTTGACTATTCTCCCTTCCCAACAAATTCAACTTATGCCCTCTATCCATATATAACTGTAACCATATACACACACATTCACATATGTATTCATATGACCACACCCCTTCTTCCATTATTTTCATAGTGAGAAAGATATCATCAGTCACAGTTATTGCTTTTCCATATAGGAATGTAAATAGTTCAACTTTGATAAGTTCCTTTTGATTTCTTTTCCCTGATTACCTTCTCAGGCATCTCTTCCTTCTTGTGTCTGGATGTCAAATTTTCTATTCAATTCTGGTTTTTCCTCAAGAATGCTTGAAAGTCCTCTATTCCACTGAATGACCATATTTTCCCCTGAAACAAAATACTCAGTTTTGCTGGGTAGGTGACCCTTGGGTTCATTCCCAGTTCTTTTGCCCTCTGGAATATCATATTCCATGCCCTTCGATCCCTCAGTGTAGAAGCCGCCAGGTCCTGGGCTATTCTGATTGTGTTTCCACAATATTGAAATTGTTTCTTCCTGGCTGCTTGAAGTATTTTCTCCTTGATCTGGGGATTCTGGAACCTGGCTATAATATTCCTGGGAGTTTTATTTTTGGGGTCTTTTTCAGGAGGTGATCGGTGGATTCTTTCAACCTCTATTTTGCCCTCTGGATCTAAAACATCAGGGCAGTTTTCCTTGAGAATTTCTTGAAGGGTGATTTCTAGGTTCTTTCTTTGATCATGGCTTTCAGGTAGTCCAATAATTTTTAAATTGTCTCTCCTGGATCTATTTTCCAGGTCAGTGGTTTTTCCCATGAGATATTTCACATTGCCTTCTAATCTTTCATTTGTTTGGATCTGCTTAACAACATCTTGATTTCTCATAAAGTCATTAGCTTCCATTTGCTCCAGTCTAACTCTGAAGGAATGAATTTCCTCAGTGAACTTTTGAGATTCTTTTTCCATCTGGCAAATTCGACTTTTTAAGGCATTCTTCTCCTCATTGCCCTTTTGGGCCTCCTTTGCCATTTGAGTTAGTCTATTTTTTAAGGTGTTGTTTTCCTCAGTCAGGCTGTTGACCCTCATTTCATACTTTTCCTGCATCCTTCTCATTTCTCTTTCCAATTTTTCCTCCACTTCTCTTATTTGATTTTTAAAGTCCTTCTTAAGGTCCTCTATGGCCTGCAACCCGCTCATGGTTTCCCCTGGGGCTTTTGGAGCAGGACTTCTGACCTCACAGTCCTTTTCCCGCTCTATGCCCCCAAAATAGGAGTCTAGGGTTGCATTTTTCTGTTTCCTCTGCCTTGGCATGTTGCCACTTAATTACTTGACTTTTGGGCTTGTTGCCACACTATGGCTTTAAGGCCAGCTAGAGGAATTTTCGTCCCGAACGTGTGGGGGGCAACTTCCGTTTCTGGCAAGCTGTAAACCCACCCACGACTTCCACCCTAGATCACAATCCAGATCCAGGGAGGTTAAAGCAAGAGCGATTACCCCCCAAGGCTGTTCGCTGGATCTCCCTACAAATTTGCAGGCTGGGAGCAGGAGATGCCTCTGAAAACTACAAAATGGCGTTTGTCCTCAGTGGCTTCTAGCCCCCAGGGGAGGGAGCCGAAGCATTCCCTAATACCAGTCTCAAAGTCCATAGGACACTAACCTCTTACTTTGTCCCAGGCAAGTCTATGTTGATAATTCTGGAGTCGCCACAGCTCCTGGTGTTCTGGGGTTCCTCCAGCTGGCTGCTGGCCCTGCCGCCCTGGGGCTAAAACCTCGGCTCATGCGGACCTGGGCTTGGCTCGGCTCGGCTCCTGCGCTCTGCGCGCTGCACACTGCCAGGTCCCAGACCACTGCGCTGGTCCTTCCTGCAGGGCTGCTGGGCTGTCCTCAGCGGGAGTTTAGCTTCTCTGTGTCGTTCTGTGGGTGCTGGGGCTCCAGAAGTTGTTCAGAGTCCCCTTTTACATCGTTTGGGGGGAATGTGGGGGCAGAGTGGCTTGGATGAGCTGTTTCTACTCTGCCATCTTGGCTCCGCCCCCAGCAGTATTTTTTAAGGGAGGTTTTAAAATTATGTGACCTTAGTCTTTTGCCTCTATTCTTCCCCAAATCAGAGTCTCTTGTACAATCTTCTTCTCTTGACAAAAGGTTTGCTATTACGCAAATTTCCCATTCCTCAATTATATGGGATGGGACAATATTGAACCTATGACTTCATTGGTATAGGGAACTACCAATCAAGAAATCTTCTACCAGCACAGATTGGGACCTTCTCTGAGAATGATAGTCTTAAAGATTTGCCTGGGTCACTAAGAGGTTAAATGATGTTTTTGGTGGTTTTTTTTGTCCTTTTTTGCCCAGTCTCATATCTGCCAGAATTAGCATCTGAACCCAAATTTTCATGATTCTGAAGCCAGCTCTCTATTTATTTCATTAGGATGCCTTTCAATAAATAAGAGAATACTTGAACTTTTGAAATTGGGGTTACTTGAAAATTTCCCAGGAAATTTCCTCTTCTTTGACTGGAAAGCCAGCCTCTAGAAATCTTACACTTCCTACCTGCTAGAGTGGGAACCCCACAGAAACTTTAACCACTTCATAGCTTATACCTAGCAGTGATATAAATTTAAACTTTTCAAAGTGTTTTATAAATATAATCTCATTTTATCCTCACAACAATCCAGGGAGGCAGTTGTCATTATTATCACATTTTACACATAAAGAAGTTGAGACAGTCAGAGATTAAGTAATTTATGCAGGATCACATGGCTAGAAAGTGTTTGAGGCTCAGTTTAAATTCAGGTCTTCCTTAATCCTTAAATCCAATGTCCCACTTGCCTCTTCCTACATAGTTCCTTTCTCCATGCTGCCATGTCCTAGAAAGATTTTGCTATTACATCTTGAAGATTAAGGGGTCTGGAATTCAATATTGCTCAGGTGTCCAAAAAGAGTTCTATACTAAAAAGTGCACATTGTGTGTAGACCAGTTACTGAGATATATTCAGAAGATGCCTTTAGTCCTCTGTAGCAGCAAGCACCCCAATATCCCCACGGTGACTACCAACACAGGTTCTTAGATCTGCTTTTCAAAAGGAAAGCAACTCAAAATGGGTTAACAAGCTTACTTTAATCAAACAAACGTATATTACCTAGTTCAGGGTAAAAAGGTCAGCACCCCGAACTTCAGAGTTACAGAATTTACAGATCAAACAGACAGGCTTCCAAACTGTCCAACCATTATATCAATACCAAATCACAGTTACCAGAGAGGGAAGCATCAACATCTGGGTTTTCAAAGCCGGGGGGCTCTCAACAGCGGCTTCCCAGAGTCTCATCTGGTCAAATCACACAACACTTCTCAAAGTGAGCCCCAAAGCAAAGCCTCAAATCAGGGATTATATAGTCTTCTTCTGGCTCAGAGAATGTAACCACTCTCTTGACCCACTGCCCAATCACACAGCATCAAGGTGTGGTCATTCCTGAAAACCAAGCCTCCTACCACAGGCTCCGTGTGACCACATTCAGCCTATTAGGGGGCAGAGTGTACTTTCAAATTAAAGAAGATTCTCAGAGTCACTTAAGCCAATCAAAGGGCCTAGGGGCAGGGAAGATCTTCAAATCTGCATTTCCATTACATCCTCTTACTAAGATGCCAATGGGCCACAGAATCCATAGGGATATATAATTTCAAAAATTACAAACAAGAACACTTCACCCTATAAACTTATGAAATTAATCAAGAAACTTTCTTGATCAACTACTTTTTAATTGTTTTAGTTTCCATCACTGTGAGGCAATCACTGAGAGGAAAGACAGATAGAAAAGTAGTTAATCTAGTCACTGCCTTCATACAACTTTAAATTTAACTGGAGAGCTAGCATGCATAGGGAAGGTTAATTAGTCATATGAGAGTATACAACTATTAAAATAATAGTAACAGGACTATGAAGTTTCCGAGGAGTGGGAATTCTCTCATATTCTACATATTAGAGCATGCTGTGAGGAATCTGTCTGGTATCTGAATAAGCATGTTGACTGGAGATGCTCTGACAGTCAGAATTTCTCAGCTCCTTTGGGTAAAAACAGGAGTTGGCCAATATACTTCATGGGATTTTTTCTCTGATCTATGCATTTAGTATTCACAGAAGCTAGACTTCCTAAGGCCTTCAAAGCTGTGATCATTGTGTGTCTCAGGGGCTGGTTTCTCCAGTTTACTCTCTTTCCAGACATCTGTCCCAATTAATAAAGATGACTTTGTTGAGCCCATGCTTTCTGCATAAGAGTATGTTGTATGCTGTGGAGTACATATATAAAAGATAGCAAGTAGGGTGGAGTGATACTCCAGGGTAGTATGAATGCATTACTATACTCTCTTTTAGCTGGATTTGGACCATCCCAGTCTCAGGGTTGCTTGCTGTCTTCTAGGTTCATTTCCCCCTACTATCATGTCACTTTCTTTTCCTCGACTTGCTTCCTCCAAGGGATTAGAGTGGAGAGTTAAGAATCATCAACTCTACCACAAAGGTACCATACAGGTTCTCACTTTCTCTTAGCACAATTATACCCTTAGGATCACTGTCAGATGCTGGAACCCAATACCTTTAACTTAATACCAGTGGAGAGCAGACCCAGACTTGAATAATTTTCTGGCCACAGTTTATGTAGAAATCAAGGAATACAACTATACAATCGAACAGAAAACATGTCCTGAATTCTTGTCTCAGTGTGTTTCCTTTCTCCTTAATTTGCATGAAAGAGCAAAAAAGTTTTGTAAATTAGAAAATGTAGAGCCCCAAACCTCAAGCACTCTTGACAGTTCACAAAGGATAATCTCTAAATGCATATGGATGAAGTATAGTTTGGTCATCAGAAATTGGACAGGAAGCTTATATGGACTTTCTTATTATATGAGTCAATTTTATGACAAAGATGAAACCTTTTGTCACTAAGATAATTTTGATCACTAGTCACAAGTTCACTCACTCATCCTATGAGGAAAAAGTTACATATGAACTAAATTCACAGAAGCTAGAAGCAAAGAGGAGCTTTTATACCTTCTATTATAGTGAGACCATGTCTAACAGTGATGAATATATACCTTGAAACCAATAAGGGCAATACCTTTACACCATCATTAAAGACTGGCAACACTGAAACATCTAAGGCATTAATTGCTCCAATAAAAATGTTGCCCCTCCAAACATGTGGGCTTTATCATGTATGTTCCTTATGTGTGGTATTCCATATGTATGTATTGATCACACATTCTCTACGTGTGCCTACTTTTCCCACTGATAGCAGATGTATTTGCGGGAGAATATGAACTAGGTTTATAGGGAAAATGTTTTAACACTACTTTTCATAAGATTACAGGATTTTCTAAATATGCTTCAATAAATAACTTTGCTGTCACCTAACTGTGCTTTTTTTCCTATTAGTAAAGTGAAATACATCCACAGGAGCTTGTAAGTTAAGGTTTTAAGTGCATATAGAGCAAAAGAGCACCTTAAACCAGGCATATCCTTCTCTGTAGAATCAATTCACTGAAGAAATTGGGAGATTACCCCCCAGGGATTACACTAAACCATGAAGTAGAGCTTATAAATGCTATAGTAGTCTAAAAAGGGGAGAAAAATGATGAAGGCTAGGGTAATTGGAGGCAACTGCATAGAAAAGGGGAGATTTTGGTTTGCCATTAAAAATGGTCAAGTTTCTATGAAAATTTGGAATATCAAAATATCAAAAAACAGAAAATTTTCCATGTGAGTACATTAACTTTTTGTACTCCTTTCTATAGTCCTAGTGAAATGGTAGTCCTTATTTCACTTATAACAACAACAACAAAAAATTAAAGTATTATTAAACCATATTGTTACATTTTCCCACCATGGTTCTTAAATTTATTGTATTTCCCCCCTTTAGTTAGCCTTGGAGTCAAGAAGGTCTGGATTAAGCTTTGTCTCTGACAAATACTGTGGTGCCCTGAGTAAGTTACTTAATTTTTCTGTGTCCCCGCATAAGAATGGTTGAGGATAAGGTGCCAATTCACATTAGTAAAGGGAATTCCTTACCTGGATCTCCCTTTATTAATAAAATGACAGATCCAGTTCAAAACAAACAAAAATCATCTCTTTCTTATCTGATATTGCCTTATTAGAATCTATAGTAGATAATATACAAACAGTGTGTATTACAAAATCCATAAGTATTAGTTAAACTATGCATGGAAATCTAAGTGGCTGATGTACAAATCCCCATAGGCAGAACTAATCTGAAATTGGTTTCCATACTTGTCATAGCTCTTGCTGAATAACCTTTAATTTAACCTACAAGCATCCATACACCTGAAGAATAACAATGGGAAGTCAATGTTTATAATCTAATTCAAATTGCTTAGGCTAGTAATTTCTTTAGTAATAATAATAATAATGATAATAAATACTTGTTAAAATTTCTAAATCACCATGCCTAAAGTGACTTAGAATGGATGGTTTTTAAAAGTGGCTTAAAAACTTACACTGTGTTTATAGTTAGAAAAGGAGAAGGTTGTTTTTTTTTTAAGTCAATAGGAATATGATGATTTGATAAAAGCAACTTATCTACTTCTTTGATTTTTAGGACCTGATATATACAAAATTATAACAGCACTGTTTTTTAAAGCAAAGAACTAGAAACAAAGTAAGAGGGGTATCAATTGGGAAATGGTTAGACAAATTATGGCATGCCAGTGTAATAAAATATTATTGTGCTATAAAAATAACAGTAGTGAGAAGTTAGGAAAAGCCTGGGAAGTCTTGTAAAATTTGATGCAGAATGAAGTGAACAAAATTAAGAAAACAATTTATATTGAGAGTACAACTCTGTAAAGGAAAACAACTGTGAAAGACTTAAGAACTTAGTTAAACGTAATGACCAATCACACCCTAAAGAATCACATGTTTTACTAATGAGCAAATAGGTGATAGACTAGAGATATGGAATGAAACATACATTTTCAGATTTGATCAATACATAGATTTGTTTTGCTTAGCTATACCTAATATTTTACAAAAGAGTGATGTGTATACAAAGGTGCCCAAAGGGTTAAAATGAGGGTTACTTTCACAAAGCCCTGAGGGGATTTGAGGCTAATTCTTAGCCCATCCTGTAACTTGAGGATGCCTTAGTGCCCCTTCCCCTTATCTCAAAATACCATGCAGGCTGTACCAAAAGAATTGCTTTTGTTCCCACCCCCCCCTTATCCTGTGTTCCCCATCCTGTGTCATTCATTTCCCCATTCTGTGTCATTCATCTTCCCCATCCTGTGTTATGACAATTTCTCCTTATCTTGCAAGCAACCACCTTCCTCACCTTGTTTATACTTATCCAGTCCCTAAATTTCCAACCCCCATTGGAAACCCTAAAATTACCTCATCATCCTATAGGCTGTGTAACTCTCTGTGCATAAGTCTTGTCCTTTTCCTATATAATACCTTTGTTTAGCTCCTTGCTAAGTCTCCGGCCCACATGCTTTTACATTAATAAAGCTCCCTTTGGCTAAAGAGAAGGTCTGATTGAATTCTTTCAAAAAGCTTGACCCAGCTCTCCCAACTCTGAACATCAACTGGAAAGCTTTTAGTGGGATGATGGAGAGTGAAAGATTAATTTATTTTGGAGGATAAGAAAACTTGTAGTAGTGATATCTAACAAAAGGAAGAAAAAAGAAAATATCAATGAATCATTAAAAAAAAGTATGCATTAGAAAGCTGAAGGAAGTTAAAAAGGGGACACAGACAAGGAGGGCCTCATGTTAAAATTTAAATATAGTATACTAAAAACAAAACAAAGCAAACAAAAATACACTATATATAATAGGAATTCATATTTTCACATGTAGTCTCCTTTCTGTGTATGGAAAAGTATTTCTGTCTTTGGATTTTTATCAATTTTATAATACTAAAATGTAAAAGTTTTATAAAGAACTAAAGAAGAGGGGTGGCTAGGTGGCACAGTGAGTAAGAGTGCTGGCCCTGGAGTTGGGAGGACCTGGGATCTGTTCTGGCCTCAGATACTTAACACACACACACACAAACACAAGAAAAACTGGCCATGTAACGTTGGGCAAGTTACTTAACCCCAATTTATTAAAAAAAAAAAAGAACTAAAGAAGCTACTATATTGAATAATAAAACTGATTTTTATTTACACTTGTTAAAGGGAAACTATGAAATGCATTATTATTTCAGTTTCAAAATATAGCAGTAGTTCAGACTTTGTACTTTACAGTTGATTCTAAAAATTAAATGTGCAGTTGCTATAAAATGATATTCTTAGATACAAGTTTACAAAGTATTAAATTACATTTAGTGATTCAGTCAGTACCACGTTCTTGTTCCATGAAGCAACTTATCTCTTACAGGCTATATTAAATATGCCATTCTCTAGTAAACCAAGGACAATAGACAGAAACTGGAAATTACTCCATAAGCTTATTCAAAAGTATCGGAGTCTAAATTCAAATCCATATTTCACCTGACTGGAATTCCCACACGATTTATATTTTATTATTCTATTTCTCTTAGCAGATTCCAATCTAGAACTCAGGTTTATTCCATTTTAATTCAACACTCTTCCTACAATACCCTGTAAACAGATTTGTAAAACTGAGTTATTTCAGCTTAGAGAAATAAAATCAGAATTAAATATTATTTTTGAAGATTTAAAAAATATTAACACTTAAGTGATCCTTTTTTAATGGAAATTAAGTTCTTCTTGGAAATACAACTCAAAATATAAAACAAATTCCCAAATCAGTTTGCTTCAGTTTTCTCCTTTAGAGATCAATTAAAATCCCTTAGTAAATAATCCACCTATATAACAGCATAAATTTAATTTATACTGTTAAAACATAATCTACATCACCTAGATAGTCTCAAAAACCATGCATTTATTTGAAGAAAAATAGATTTCTTTAGGAAGACAGTTTTTTAAAATTACTTTTATTGATAGTTTTTTATGGCACAGTAATTATATATATATTTCTGGATTGCAGCCAGGTGAGATCTCACTCAATCAAGAGAAAAATCCAAATCTTCCCCAAGGGAAATTTCTCTAAGTTTCTATCTTGGGAGGCCAGTTGGAAATGAGGGATTTGTTGAGGTTCTGCTTTTTCCTTACATACTGTGGGTCTTTTTCTTTCTCTTTCTTGGAGCCAATTCCAAAAGAAGCCTGGGACTAATATCTCTCTCTCTCTCTCTCTCTCTCTCTCTCTCTCTGTATTTTTTTTTCTGTCTTTGTGTCTGTCTGTCTTCCTATCTTTGAACATGTTTAGCCATTACACATTTTATGAACATCTACTTTGTTTCATTATTTGCTACTACCAAAAAAAAGAGATGATATAAATGTTCTGGTTCATGTGGGGTTTTCTTTTTATAATTAACATCCCTGGGGTATACACATAGCTTTGGGACCTCTAGATCAAAGGATTTTAATTTGAAATAATAATTTCATTTTATTTAAAATAATAATTTTTTTAAAATTCCAAATTATTTTCCGGAGTGGTTGAACAATTTCACATTTCTATCTCAGAGTACATTAACGTGTCCATCTTTCTACAACGATTTCAGTATTGACTATACCCATCTATTTCTACTTTGGCCAATTTGATAAAGATAAGGTGAAACCTGGAGTTTGGATTTACATTTGTCTTATTATTTGGAATGTGGAACATGCTTTTATGTGGTAAAAAGGCAGGGATTAATGTGTACTTTTCATATATGTATGGAAAGAGGAGCACCAAAAATTAAGAGCTAAAATTTATTTCATTAATTATTAAAATTATTAAAATTAATAAGAGCTAAAATTTATTTAATAATAAATAAAAGTAACATTTTCTCTATTCAGGGTGAATATTCTGCTGTTTTTAAATACAAAAAAGGAATGTGTGAAAACTATACTAAATCACATCATCAATCTACTTATTTGGGGAATTAATGTTTCTTTGAGCAATAATAATAATAATAATATCTCATTCGCAAAGCACTTTAACGTTTGCAAAATACTTCATTTAAAAAAATCTATAAAGAAAGTACTATGCCATTATCATATCTTCAATTTATAGATAAGGAATCAGATTGTGAAAGGAACTGTGTTACAATGCCTTTTAGGGTACAATTATTTCCCCTTGTGGGGGTTCAATTACTTCCTTTGGAACTGTAATTACTTCACCTCCCCCCCACCCCCGTGTGTGCAGGTTCAGATGACTGTGATGTCATGCGTCACGCATGTTTGGGCAGTCTTCCCTTACACTCCATTTATGTGAGATAAGTTCCTCTCCCATCTCCCTAATGCATTTCTTTTCGCTTACTTTTCTTTCCCTTCTTAAAATTAACAAAATAGGGAAGCCAAGATGGCAGAGGAAATAGTAAATCACTGTCACCCTCTGATATTGACTTTAAACACCAAAAAACAGTGCACCAGGACAAATCCTGAACAGCAGAGCCAGCAGCAAGATGGGGTGGAGCAATCGTAGCCCAGGAAACTTGAAGGACCATCAAGGTCCATTTAACCTGAATAAAAGGAGAGCATTGCAGGACAAGAAGTGTCCCAGAAAATGGACACCAACCCCTATGTCAGCAAACCCGTGCAACATCCCGAGCCCCAGGGCGGCAGAGTAGGGAAACACCCAAACCAGGAGCTCCAATGTGCCCTCGATAGCCAGGGGAATCAACAGACTCCAGCTCAGAGAACCAGCACAAGAGCCAGAGCAGCCCCAGGCAGTCAGGCTACTTCCAGCAGGAGATAGATGGATAGATAGATAGACAGACAGACAGATAGATAAATAGATAGACAGACAGATATATATATATATATATGTATATATATATATATATATATATATATATATATATATATACACACCAAGATAGAGAGATAGAGAGATTTATATATACAAAGATAAAGTCAAAATGTATGATTTAGATATAAAGGGTGATACTATAAGAAAATTAGGAGGGCAAAGAATAGTTTAACTGTCAGATCTACAGAGAAGGGAAGAATTTATGACCAGAGATGAAGAATAATATGAAATACAAAATGGATCATTTTGATTACAGTTAATTAAAACATCCTTGCACAAACAAAGCCAATGAAACTAAGATTAGAAAAGAAACAGAAAGCTGGGAAATGATTTTTACAACTGATGACGGATAACGGCGTCATTTCTAAAATATATAGAGAACTGAGATGAATTCACACAAAAAATTTACAAGTCAATTCCCAGTTGATAAATTGCCAAAGAATATAAATGGACAGTTTTCAAATGAAGAAATTAAAGCTATCTAGATTCACATAAAAATACTCTAAATCACTAGTGATTAGAGAATGCAAATAAAAACAACGCTGAGGTTTCATATCACACGTCTCAGATTGGCTATCATGACAAAACAGTAAAATGATAAATGATAGAGAATATGTGGGAAAATTGGAACATTTCCAATTCATTGTTGGTGGAGCTGTGAGCTGATCCAAGCATTCTGGAAAGCAATTTGGAACTATGTCCAAAGGGCTATAAAATTGTGCATACCCTTTGATCCAGCAATACCACTTAGAGATCTGTATTCCAAAGGGATCATAAAAATGGCTAAAGGACCCACATATACAAAAATATTTTAGCAGCTCTTTTTATGGTGGCCAAGAATTGTAAATTGAGGTGGTGTCCATCAATTGGGGAATGGCTGAACAAGTTGTGGCATATGAATATAATGAATTACTATTGTGCTATAAGAAATGATGAATAGACACACTTCAGAAAAATAAAAAACCTGGAAAGACTTATAGGAACTGATGTTGAGTGAAATGGGCAGAACCATAGTAACAGCTATATTATATAATGACTAACTGATAGACTTAGCTCTTCTCAGCAATGCAAGGATCTAAGACAACCCCCAAAGGCTCATGATGGAAAACACTATCCATATCCAAAGAAAGAACTATAGAGTCTGGACGCATACTAGTTGCTGTCTTTTTTTTATTTCTTCTGTTGTGTGGTTCCTCTCATTGGTTCTAATTCTTCGTTACAACATGACTAATGTTAAAATGTTTAATATGAATGTATATGTAGAGCCTATAGCATATTGCATGCCATTTTTGGGAGCGGGGGATGAAAGGGAAGGGAGAAAACTTAAAACACAGAGTCTCATGGAAGTGAATGTTGAAAACTAAAGAAAAATTAATTTTAAAAAATTACAAATTGGGGTGGCTAGCTGGCACAGTGAATAGAGCACCAGCCCTGTAGTCAGGAGTACCTGAGTTCAAATCCGGCCTCAGACACTTAACACAAAAAACTAGCCATGTGACCTCGAGCAAGTCACTTAACACAATTACCCTCCAAAAAGGAAAACATTAAAAAAAAAATACAAATGATGTGTAACACCTGAAAGGAAGACTCTAAGACATTTAAATACCAAATTTAATCAGATTGTAAGACTTATCTATAAATTAACTATCTTTCTTTATGTCATAGGGTAAAAACCAGTGTCTGAAGCCATATACTCTAAGCTATAAATATTCCTGTCAGTTATAACATTCAACATCACAGCAACTCTTATCCTAATTTATGATCAGTTTAAAGAATTTCTAGTCTTGTTGATATTTAATCCATTTTAGAGTTGTTATATGATGATATATCTTGCTTCTGTCTTTGCATTCCATAGCACTGTTTCTGTTTTCCAGAAAAAACCAAAACATATTTTCAAGAGCAAATCAAAATTGCTACATAAATGAAGTAAATTCTATTTACAAGATTCAGCTGTTCTAAGACAAGAGGACAATTAGAACACTGGAGAAAATAGTTTCTTCTTTGAGATTATGTTAATACTCACTACTTACTTGATCAACCACTACCCCAGTCTAACCTGTGTACTGCCTAGAGATAACAGTCAGACATTACATAGGAAAAAAATGTGTCATATCAATGGAACTAATTGAAAGTGAAGAGATGGAAAATTCTAATTAACTTTGTGAACTGGCTTTGTCTTTGTCAATTACCTAAATGTACTATAGAAACATAGACTATAATCTGTATTCAAGTTTCAACCAAAGGCAAGAATTTAGTAGGGAGAAAGGATATAGTGAGAAGGGAAGAACAGGAAAGCTGAAATAAAT
The DNA here is from genome assembly GCA_011680675.1 of Gymnobelideus leadbeateri. Classification (NCBI taxonomy): domain Eukaryota; kingdom Metazoa; phylum Chordata; class Mammalia; order Diprotodontia; family Petauridae; genus Gymnobelideus; species Gymnobelideus leadbeateri. The sequence goes on along the minus strand of WOXC01007852.1, from coordinate 60,265 downwards.
GAAATTAAGCAGAAATCTGTGTGGGGAGAGGTAATAATAAAAGAAATACATTTGGAATTTCAGGGTAAAAAGTAGAAAGCAAGGTGAATTATGAGATAAAACACCCTTCTTTATTACCACTTAGAGTGAAAATATCAATTGACTGAATCTAATGTTGGTTAATTGGGATGAAATGCTTGAGATCATACCCATGGGTATTAAATTTATAGTCTACAACTTTAAAACAAGAATAAATGGATTCACAGAAAAAATTTATAAGAAATAAATTATGTGTGAAAGATTCTTAAATCATAATGTATATAGCTCAAATAATTTTATATATCTTTTACAGTGTTGGAAAATAACATATGTTTGTTTTAAAATTTAATTTCAAGAAATCATGAGCAGCACTAAGGCATAGTGGATAGAGATTAACCATTGAGTCAGGGAGACCTGGGTTTAACTTCTCCATCTAACATACACTAGCTTTTTGACCATGGGCAAAATACTTAATTTTTCAGTGTTCCCAGGCAATTCCCTAGGACTGTAAACCAAAGCAGAGTTGCCAGAGCAGAATTAAAAGTTGGATTTTCTATAAAGTTTCACGAGGAATTTATATAGATGAATCAAAATGAAACCACAGATCTGAATCTTTTTCCTTGAAAAGAAATGTAATTAATCATGAATCATTCATATGCTTTGGAATTTTGCTAAATCACTATTTAAATAAATTGGGGGAATATTTTTCTTCGTCTTTTATTTTTAAATTCAGGTAATATTAATTTTGGTTTTTTAAATGAAATTCTTTTTTAAGTTAACTTATTTATTTTTAGTTTTCAACATTCACTTCCATAAGTTTTAAATTTTCTCCCCCTACTTTCCCTTCCCTCTACCCAAGATAGCATGCACTCTGTCATAGGCTCTATCTATAAAACATTTTCCTATGAAACATATTTTCATATTAGTCATGTTGTATAGAAGAATTAGAATGAATGGGAGGAACTGTAAGAATAAAAAAGAAGAAAATATTCTGCTTTGCTCTGCCTTCAAACTCCATAGTTCTTTCTCTGGATGTGGATGGCATTTTTCATCATGATAAAAAGAAATTCTGAAACAATATACAACGATATATATGTTTTCTAATGGCTTTTTTTTTCCTTTTGGTTCAGGCACACATGTTTGTAAGTATATAGGTATGCAAGTGTGTTTTTTTCATAGGTAACAGAATTCTCAATCCTTATCTTGTAATTTGCTTAAATCATATTGCTCTTTCATAAATAAGTGAATCAAAACATTCTTTACCCAAAGCCAATAAATGCCCTCATATCACTGTCCTGCTGGGCAAATAGTAGGCACATAATAAATATGTACTTTTTGATTGATTATTTTTTCTGTCTTTAAGTAGGGCAATCTGACATACTGCCAACTGCACTGAAACACTTATTTGGGGGGAAAATCCATTAAAGGTGGAGGGAACAAACATAGAAATATAAATTGAAATAGTGTTATGTTTCAATGGGCTAAAATTTCCCTGCCTACAAATACTGTTTTAACCTGGAAATATTATATTTTAGGTATTGAAAGAATATTTATGATCATGTGGTAAAATTGCATAATTTTACAAATGATGATCTTGAGATTCATGAAAGCTAGGTGTTTTGCCCAGTGTAGAATTAGAACCCAGATGTCCTAATTTCTTGCCCATGTATCTTCTTATTGCCATTATGACTCCAAAACTGTTTTTCACTATTAAAAACAAAGTATTTTTAATAATCAAGTATTTTTTTTTCTCCCACCTACCTCCCCCTACCCACTTTAAAAGAGGAAGGAAAGAAAGAAAGAAAAGAGAGAAAGAAACAAGTAAAAGGGGAAAAAACATTTTTCATATGGACATAGTCAAGCAGAATAAATTCCCAAGTCTGGCCACATCCAAAAATATGTTGCTGTAACAAAATAAGAGAGACAGTTTGGGGATAGATACCTAGATTTTAATGAATTGATGAAGAGTGGAGTTCTTTTCAAATTACATTTATCAATATAGCTTGGCCTTATGCATGTGAGGCCAGCTTTATGATGTATTTTGAGTATATGTGTGTGTGTGTGTGTATGGATATGTGTGTGTTGTGTGTGTATGTGTATATATAATATATATATACATACATATATAGTGCCAATCAAAGTACATCATATATATCATATATAAAAATACAATATATAAGTGTGTATTATATATGTATACATATACAATACACATACATATATTTCTACACACACACCTGTGTTAGTGTCCAAAATTTTATTACTAGAAGGTGATTTTTTAAAAAATAAATCATAAAGGCTTTTAGGCCTTTCAAAGTCCCTTAATAAAATTAAAAAAAAAAACTTAAGGAAAAGTACTAACATTCTGCTTATCACTAGCTAATACAATACTAAGACTAGTTGATAATCTTTAAAAGTCTAAAACCAGAATTTACGTATGAGTTGCTTCATTGTCACTAGACCTAGAATAGGTATGGTAGCAGTATATTCAATGAGCCAATCTAGTTTGGAAATTCCACCACCCTGTGATATGCTTACTTCTGTTACATTCCTGGATAATAATGGCTCATATTTTTATATAAATGAGTGTGTATGTGTGTATGTGTGTGTGTGTATATAATTTTACCTCATAATTATTCTTTTCCCATTTCACAAATAAATTAGCATCCAAGGAGAAATTAAATACCTCGTCTGATCCAATAGATAGCAAGTGAGACCTCAGAACTAGGTTTTCTAATTGCTACATCCAAATCTTTCCTCTAGGCCACCACTACTTGGATAAGCAGTGTTTCTACATAACAAGATTTAATCTGTGTATGAATGAAAATCTTTATTGTTATCTCAAAATTAGTTGCCTCTAAAATGTTTCCATGTTCATTTATGTTCTTCCTAGTTATACAGAGGAATACATACATGTTATGTGTAAGTATATGTATAAACATCGTGTCCTACTAGCTAGAAAAAAAATGTAATGTAGTCTTTCAAGCTCAAATTGAGGCATTTGAAGCTTTATTTAATATTTTTTTTCATGATTCCAAGCAGGCTTTTTTTCTTCCTCCCTACTCTCACATCCTGAAAAGTAACTTTGAAAAAAAACAAACTTAAATAAAAGTACCATTTTAAAAGCAAAGGTTTTTTTTTTCTTCCCACCCACTCTCACCTCCTGAAAAGCAGTTTTAAAAATATAAATAAAAGTGCCATTTTAAAAAGCTAACCTTTTCTGTAACCCTAGGTTAGACACTGCTAGCCTACAAATTATAAACTTTGGATCTTTAAATACTAGACATCAAAAAAAAAAATCTCAAGGGCAATCTAAAAACACCTCTCTAAATGTTCCTTGTATTTTAAAGGTATTTCCTTTTCACTTTAAATACTGTAAAATTTTCCATTAATGCCAAATCTATATTTGAGAGGAGAGCATTAAGTGATTATATATATATATATATATATATATATATATATATATATGTGTGTGTGTGTGTGTGTGTGTGTGTGTATCTATGTATATATAATATGTTACACACACATTTATATATACATATATAAGCATTCAACCACTAAATACCCATGAATTTGATTCCCAAGAATTAACTTTTAACTTAATATTTATTCAAAATCTCTATTTGAAGTTAAACTCTTAATCCCAGTCTTTTTCTATTGTCTAAGCCAGGGGCCTTCAACTTTTGAGTAGTAATTCCATTAATTTCCTCAAGCCTTTTAATCACCTGGTTGAGAGGATGTTGCAGAAATGCTGACTAACTGACTGAATAGGAGGTTAAAGTGGTATTGACACTAAAAAAAAAAATACTTGAGTGAGTCATAATTTGGGGAATAAATAAAATGTTCAGTTCTACTTATAGATTCTGATTATCTTAGTTTTGGAATTATTAGCCGAAGATAATAGCTAATATGCTATTATTCTTAAGTACACTATCAAAAAGTCTTCCAAAGTGAAGCAAATGGGAAAATTGTTTTCCAATATAAGACTTTTTTTAAGACCTCTAAATATGAGAAGAACAATAAATCTTCCCATGAACCAGGTAAATGTGCTTTTCATATGTAGAATTTAAAAGTCATTTAAAATTTTCTTTTAAATCTAGTAAATATGACAATCATAAAAATCTTATGCTGTCTTTTCATTGAAAAGTTTCTTCCTTCCTGATTCTGCTTTTTTAAAATGGGATTTATTTTGATAAAAAGACTAATTTGCTATTTTAATCCCTATTGTGTATCCTTTAGATGCAAAGGTCATACTGTCCTCATGGTCTGTTTCAAAGTGGTCATTTACTTATATGATTTATGAATAATATTAGCAATGTAATGTTTTGGCAACTCAAAATTTATCTATGTTATTTTCAAAGTATTTTGTTTGTTTCTTTTTGGTAACAATAATCCCATTTTATCTTTATTTAAAATTAAATTCTGCTCATAAAAATATAGATATAATATAGGCATTATCTTTTCCCTCCTTGTTTTGCTTAGGCATGAATCTTTAAGTATTAACAAATTTATTTCCTTTTAAAAAGTACATTTTTCTTTCTCTTTGGTTTAGTCTAGGTTATTTTTAGATAACTGTGCAGAGACTGTGTGTGTCTAAATGTATGATGGCTTGTTAATTTCTCCTGAAGGTTTCAGAAGAAATTACTAGAAAATGCAGGCTATTTTGAATCCTTCAAAAATTTAATCTTGAAATTCCAAAAGAACAATAAGTCAATCCTTATTTCAGTCCTTTTAGAATGATTTTGTAGGACTCCTCCCTTCCTTAACTTAGGCATGTCAAAATGTGCAAGGCTTAGCTAATTTGGTATCTGGAATTTCTTTACATAACCTCCACAAAATATGTCAATTACTAATTATTTTAGGAGAAAAAATTTTCAAATTACCACAAAATAACTTTGTGGGATAAAACTCTAGTTGAGGAGCTGCTTTCTAACCATTACCTCATTCTTGCAGCAAAAATAACTTGCTGTCAGTACCCAGAAATACTTGCCAATCAATCAGAAATTCTAAGCACTTCTAACCTCTTCTTTTTTCCTAACATTATTAACAATAGATAAAATGTACATTAAGAAGAATAAAAACAACAAAAACTTGTTAAGAATCATTTAGAGGTAGAGATATGCTCTCTGTCCTATATGGTTTTGTTTTAATTACATTTTATTTATGATTTTGTTTTTTAAAAAAAGCACAAATATTTTAAAAGGTATTCATTTCTTATTAAGTACTTTATTAAAGGTATTTATTTCTTACAAACAAAATGTTTCAGGTAGGTGTATTGTACTTATGTTTCTTAAAATTATCTCACAGCTATTCCATTTTTAGAAGTCTGCTGAAGGAAAAATTAATTCTATTGGGAGTGTCTTTGCAACCTTTCATCATATTCTTTAACATGACCATTCTTAAACATGGACATAATAATAATTATATATTGGGGATAAAAAATACTTATGAACATTTTAAAATTCTAAATTAAATATAACTGAATCACTATATAAACCCCTAAAATCTTTATGAAAACAAAATTTAAAAGATACAGGAAAATTCTTGGTGTAGAACATTATTCAAGTCTGAAAATATGATTCTTATTGTTTTAAAAAGGCTGCTTCTTTGTTTTTTAGCCAATATTATGGAAATGAGATATGAAGAGGTCACTATTCTCTGGATTCCTGTTATAAAATAGAGAGGTGAATGAAAACAGAAGCCTAAAGCAAATTACCAACTAGACTTTGAAAACTAAGGTAGTCTCACTATTATTAAGGCATTGATTCCCCCCAGAGAACACATAAAATAAAAACCTTTATGGATTAAATAATTTATAAGGAGAAGAAACATTTCAAGTACTCTATCTCAACTATTTTGCCTGAGGTAGAAATAAAACAGTAGATTCAATTCCCACATAAAAAAAAAAATCCATGAGAGAAAATGATACCATGTTTTTAAAAGCCAAAATAAAAGTAAGTTGATTGAGTCAAAAGTTCACTTTAATAAACTAAAACACAACGAATACAAATGTCATAATGCCACTGCAGGAACATCTTACTTTCTTAGAAATTTTGCTTCATTGCTTATTCTGCTGAGCTGTGGAGTAGACCCTGGTAGGACTCTTGAAGGCTTTTCATTGGCGATCAACCTCAGACTGATCCTGTCAAACTGAAGAGGCTTTAAATAGAGCTCCAGTGATGACATCTGTGTCCACTATCTCAGTAGTATTCTTTGTAAATTCAGAAAGGATCCCCATCAGATTGGCCATCTGTTGATGGATTATTCACTTATATAAATCTTGGAAGACCTTCAGGGGTTTTCATCTTTTTAAAATCACAGGCCCCTTTGGCAGGCTAGTGAGGCCTATAAACCCCTTCTCAAAATGTCTTCAAATGTATAATATAAAACACATTATTATGAAGAATACAGATAGATTGAAAAATCATTATCAATTAAGAATTATAAAACTCAGTTTATCATCCCTTGTAACAATCTGAGTCATAAAGTGGTTGTGATATACATCAATGAAGGGAGAGTCCATCTCCATTATCATCATTGGTCACTTAAGTATTGAAGTTGAAATACTTACTGAACTATAATGGACTTTATGTATTAGGTATTGTAAAAAAGCTTCTTTTCAAAGTGCAAAAATCCTCCCCAAATGTATTGGTATAGATACTTTCCATAAAGATCATTGTTGTTGGTGGTGGTGTTGTTGTTTCAGTTTTTTTCCTACTCTTCATAACTCTGTATGGCATTTTCTTGGCAAAGATACTGAAGTGGTTGGCCATTTCCTTCTCCATTTCATTTTACAAATGAGGAGACTGAGGCAAACAACGTTAAATGACTTGTCCATGGTCACATAGCTAGTAAGTGTCTGAGTACAAATTTGAATTCAGGTCCTTCTGACTTCAGGCCATCTTCTATCCACTCTGCCACACAGATCTTTATCTAATTTTAATTTTCTATGTTAAAATACATTGTGTTAATAAGAAGAGATGCATATTATAGAATAGCAGATAGAGAACTTGTCTCATAGCCAGGAAGACCTCAGCTGCAGTCCCACTCTGACACATATATGGGAAAATCATGTAGTCCATAATGCTCTAGGCAACTTTTAAGAAATCAACTTTTAAGAAAGCTGTTGAAGAAAGAAAGAAAGGAAGAAAGAAAGAAAGAAAGAAAGAAAGAAAGAAAGAAAGAGAGAAAGAGAGAGAGGGAGAGAAAGAAAGAGAGAAAGAGAGAAAGAAGGAAAGAAAGAAAGAAAAAAGAAAGAAAAAGAAAGAAAGAAAGAAAGAAAGAAAGAAAAAGAGAGAGAAAAAAAGAAAGAAAAAGATAGATAGATAGATAGATAGATAGATAGATAGATAGATAGATAGATAGATAGATGTTGTGGTCTGTGTTGGCAAAGGAAATTTCCTCCTCTGAGAGTTCCAGTTTGCACCAAGGAAATCAGAGGTCTAATACATATCTTAATCAATAAATAAAATAATAACATAAACAAAAATATTTTAAGAGAAGGTAATATTTTAAACTACTTTGTAATCTTTTGATACTTTGATATTTTAATACAATACTGTGAAATTTAGGGAGCACTTTTCTCAAAACAATCACATAAATTAGGTAGTGAAATACTTTCATCTCCATTTTACAGATTCAGAAATTAAGGTACAGAATCATTAAGTGACTTCCCCAGGGTCAGTATGTGTCAGAGTGCAGAGTGAGAAATGATACAAAGTTCCCTATTATCTCCCACTATACTAAAGGAAGCTCAGTGGGCACTGGGCCTAGAGTCAGGAAGCCTGAGTTCAAGCCTTAGACATTTCCTAGCTGTGTGAATCTGGACAAGTCACTCTGTCTCAATTCCCTCAAATATAAAATGGGGATAATCATAGCACCTATTTCAAAATGTGAGGATCAATCAAATCTCTCCTCACTCTAATCTATTCTCGATTCAGCCCCTAAAGTGATTTTCCTAAACTTTTAAGTTTGATCATGTTATTCCCCCACACAATAGACTCAAGTGTCTTCCTATTGCCAATTCTCTGATTGTCATTGAGAGCCCTTTATAACCTCCCCCCCTCCTCCATTCCTGTCTTCCCTGACATGCACTCTTTGATCAGTGACACTGACCTCCTAGCTCTTTCAGGGAGAAAACATTCCATCTCTGCTCTGGGCATTCATTCTTGCTGTCCCTCATGCCTGAAATACTCTCTATCCTCCATTCTGGCTAATGATCATCTTGGCTTCCTTTGCTTCCTTTATGTCATTTACATCCCTACTCAAATCTCACCTTTCTCAGGAAGCTTTCCCAACCCCTCTTACTTAATTCACTTGCCTTCCATCTTTTCATTATTTCCTATTTATCCTTTATACAATTTGTTCCCCCCACACACCCATAAGACCATAATATCCTTGAGGGTAAAGACTGCCATTTGATGTTTTTTTTTTTATTTTAATCCCCAGATCTTTGCATGGTTCTAGGCACATAATAGGAATTTATCTAAAACGGGAGATAATAAGAACTTTCAGGGGATGGAGCCAAGGTGGTGGAATAGAGAGAGCATTCTCCCAACATTCACCTCCACACAACTTTAAAATAATCCTTCAAATTGTATTCTGGAGCAGCAGAGCCAACAAAAAGTCAGAAGGAGACACTCTTCCAGCCCAAGACAACTTGGGAGGTCAGAAAGAAAGATCTGTGACATGAGGGTTCAGGGTCTATGAGGATGTTGTGGGACTAGATTGTAGAGACAGAAGCAGCAGCACCTTTGAGAGCTCTCAAGTCAGAGATAAGGGGATTTGACTGGCCAGAAATTCCAGGGGATCTCTGTGCTAGCACTGGACATAGGATCAGACACTTTTACCTATACCCACTTCTGAGGTCAAGGGTGGAAAGGAGCATTTCCCATGTAGACAGAATAGAGGCCTTGAGGGGAAGTATCCCTTTGGTCCCAGAGAATCAGGACCCTGAAGAACAGCATCACTCCTGATCCCAAGAGAGGAGGAGCCCTGAGGAATAACATCATTTGCCATCCCAAGAGAACAGGGGCTCTTGCTGGGTAAGAGAGCAAGAGTGCAGACCAGGAGATCAGTGCCACACATCTTCCCAAATAATGCCACCTTGGAAACACCAAAATCTTCCAAATCCCCAGAACTAGCTCTGAAAAAAAGCAGTGTGAAAAAAAAAAACTTGAAGTTTGAGACAGTGGTCCTTCAATTCCCATGTAAGAAACAGAGCCCAACATTAATATAAAGTTTTAAATTAAGAAATAGTATGAAAAATGAGCAAAAAGCAAAAGAATTTGACCATAAAACGGTGCTTAGGTGACAAGGAAGATCAAGACATAAAAGCAGAAGACAATGAAGTTAAAACAGTTTCAGGAAGGTTACTAGCATAGGGAGAGGAAAACCTAGAAAAGCTTTAAACAGAAGGTTGTTCTTGAGCTGAGTCTTGAAGCAATAGATTCTATGAAGTGGAAGGGAGGGGGAAGCATATTACAGACGTTGGAGACATCTATTGAAAAGGTATGAGGATGAGAAGGTGAAAATCTTTTTGGCTAGACCCTAGAGTATGGAAAAGGGAGTAATACGCAATGAGGTTGGAAAAGTAAGCTGTTGCCATTTGTAAAGGGCTTTGAAAACCACCCCAAAAAGGATTTTTATATTATACTAGAGGCAAAAAAGAACCACTGGTGTTTACTGAGGAGTGGAAATAGCTATGTGGAGGAAGGATTGGAATGAGAAAAAAATTGAGTCAGGGAAACCAATTAGTAGGCCTCTATTCCAGATGACAGGTCATGAGGGCTTGAACTCTGTTGGTGGCTATATAAGCAGTGAGAAGGAGTTGGATGGGAGAGATAACATGAAGAGAGAAATAACAAATTTGCCAGCTAATTAAATAACTGGTTTCAAGAAGAGTCAAAGAGTCAAGGATAACACCAAGACTGTGAAGTCTAAAGAATGAAAAGATCCTTACAATGAATAGAGAAATTCACAGGACAGTTAGGTTTTAGAAGAAAGGTAATGAGTTCTGTTTTGGACATGATGAGTTTGAAATGTCTAAACAATCATTAATTGGTGATATGGGACAGGAGGAAATCTCCTCAGGAGATCAATATCCTAAAAATATAAATCTGGGATCATTCTGTGTGGAAATGATGATTAAACCCAAGGAAATTTATATAGTCACCAAGCAAAAGAAAGATGTGAACCTAGAAATGATCCTTGCGGTATGCTAGCATCAGCTCAAATCGGCTCCTGAACTGATTGTTAAATTCTCAGTGTGAGCATTTATATCTCAAAAATCAGCAAGTGCTAAAAATCAAGGCTTGATTAATGGTTTTGTTGATGACTGACTATATTTAAGATAGTGATAGAGAAAATGTTAATAATGCATGTTTTATCCAAAATAGTGTGTGGTAGTTAACTCTGGAGTCTAGAAAAAATGAAATAAGAAGAGCAATGATTACAGCTATGTTGATGATAACTTGGCAAAACTTCCTTTATTGTTGAAATTCGAAAGAAAATATATAGAAACAATTGAGATGTAGAAGGATGGGAGGTCTCCCTAAGGAAAAGGAATAAGTTTGGAAGAGGGCATATGAAGAAATGGCCTGATAATAAGTTGAGATCAGAAAAGGAAATGTCATAATTTTTGATCATAGTAATTTGATACTTGTAGTTAATGGAAAGATCTATGGTTGACCATGTCTGTGCATGGCATAAAGATAAGTAAGTTGTGTTATGAGTGTACGGTGCAAGATATGTATATTTTGAGATGAAGAATAGGACCTGGTTGTTTGAGGGAATGTCAGTGCATATGTTGAAGTTCTAAAGTGTACAAGGACATGTATTAGGCTTTTAGTGAGTTTACAGAAGATACTTCCATTCCAATGAAGGGAGTAAGAGCTTGTGTAAGATTAAGTTTAGGAGACAGAGTATTCTGAGTCATGGGGAAAGGAGTACCAACTGTGAGGAACAGTAATGGGTGTGAGAGGAACAGTAATCAGGCCAGTTTGGCTACATATTAGAGTGCAAGAACAAATTAGAATGCAAACAGATTAGAAAGGTAACTTGGGTCAACATTATGGCAGATTGTAAAAGACAAACAGATGAGTTTATATTTTACTTTAGAAGCAAAAAGAAGCTATCGGAGCTTACTGAGAAGGGGAATGACATGGACAGATCTGAATCTGGAAGATTCGTAGAAGATGGATTGGGATTGGGAGAGACTTGAGGCAAGGAAACAAATCAGAAGGCTATTACAACACTCCAGGCAAAAGGGTCTGAATTAAAGGGCTTGCACTAAAGTTGGTAGTTTTGTGGGTAGTGAGAATAGAGTGTTACACAAACAAAAGAAGAATGACTGCTTGACAGTCATTGCCAGGCATTATACTGAGGGAATTACTACTTAGAATGAATGACCCCAGAAGTCCCTTTCATTTCTGAGACTGTAAATTTCCTCTAATGAATTCCAGATTTTATATTTCACTACAGGAAAACCACACACTAAAACTGATATTAGTAGTCAGAGGCACCTCTGTATCTAACCATTCATTAAATACTAGTTTTCCCATATATCTTGAAAAAATTTATCGATGATAAATAAGGTATATGCCAAACACATAATAATAAAATTTCCAATTAAGCAAATAAATAGAACAAAATACTAGTTTATGGCACCATTCTATAAAAACAATTAAAAATAAGTCAAGGTTGGAAAAGACTTTAAGTGGCATCTTTCCCCTATTGTACATAGCAGAGAGGGCTGTACTGTATCTGGAGTATAGACAATTCCCCTCCCCCATTATTTAAACTGCATAAACTATAATTTTAGTAAATCAAGCAAAGAGCTAATCAAGTTTTGATTTGCTAATTACTTCTCAATTTGATTAGAGCTGGCAGCTAATCATCTCTGGAAATTTAAAGTCAATCTTTCACTCACATTTGCAAATCAGAACTCCAGTGTAGAGACATGGCTAGGATATAGTAGTATACAACTTCTTTGCAATATCAAATTCCTTTATTCCTACATATTTCTTTAATTTTAATAATAATGGAAGTTTTCTAGGATATTATCAACAAGTTAAATTATGAATGTGGTTTGAAGCTATAGGCCGTTAGACAAACAACGTGGCTGATAGAATTTTTGAAGCAGCCCACACTAGAGCTAACAGAGAGTACATGCTATGTTACACAAATACAATAAAATTCCAAAGTGCAATTCAGTTTTTATGGTCAGCTGTAGTTTGAAAAAAGGAGTTTATGCCAAGAAATTGACTGAATAATCAACATCACAATAGTTGGTCTAATTGAAAGACAACTTTTTGAATACATTTAAAAACTACTAGCATTCTGAAGAAAATACCACCTTGAAAAAAATGCCAAGGAGGAAAAAGAAAGAATGTCAAAGTATTTTAAATTCATCCTGGGGAAATATTATGATGAAACTCAAGGAAAAGTGAGGCAAATGATTTGGTTCTATTTTCTGGAGAAAATGCCTTTGTAATGGTAATGGGATTTGAAGATTTTTCATGCCCCTTGTATTGGCAAGCTAACAGGTATTTAACACTTAGTTTCAAGTTCATAATTGTGTCAAGTATTAAGACTCAGAACTTGTGAATCCCACAATGGGATGAACTTGCTAATATAATAGGAAGGGGTGCAGTAGGGAGGAGCTAATACCATATATAAGGAGAAGCCAAGGCCAGAGAGGGAAGACATTTGGAGAACAGAACTTGTAGTGGTAGAACTTCTGAGAGCCAGCCAGAACTTCTGTTGAAATTTTTCTGCTGAGGACTTTTGAGAGCCAGCCAGAACTTCTGCTGAGAACTGCTGGGAACAGGAACTGCTGGGAATGAGCAGCACGGAGGCTGAGCAGCTACCGTGAGTAAGGAGAGGAGGATCCTTGCTTGAGGGAGTGGGAGAAGAGAGGAGGATCTTTGCCTGTTTTGTTGTGAAGGCTTGGGAATGTGGGTGTTCACTGCAGTAACTATGTATACCAACTCCATGGTTATTGTAATGACTTTGACCTTCTGGTTTTTGGACTCATTTTTCTGGTATTTGAATAAAGGCTTTGGTTCTGTCCGCCATGTGGAGAGCCTGTTACATTTTGTGATTCAAAATTATACCAGCCTATTCATAACCATTGTGGACACTGTGAACATTGCATTGGAATTATAGCCTTTAGTAGTCATTTCCCCAAATCTGTATTTGAATTATGGTCTATAGCAAAGTTTCTCATTTCTTTGACACTTTCTGCTCCTATAACAATTACCCAACCTTAAAATCCCTAGTCTATACCTAATGGATTTTGAATTATTTTCTTTATTAGGGTTTCATGATAATTATTGTCTCATCAATAAAATTTTCACTAAATCTACACAAAACAAATGACATGGAAGATTTAATAATTACCTGGTAAAGATAAACTATGTGGAAAAATAATATCAAACATTCATTTTTTAAAAATCTAACATAAGTGAATAATTGCCTCAGTACTTCACTTTCTTTCCTTCCCCAAGGCTTAATATACAATGTGTTCTCATTATTTTCCCTTCCCTGATCTTCATTCAACTTGTTCTAAAGGATTCCTTCTTGAATTTACTTCAGTTCTAATTTTTTTCTCTGCTTTGTTTTCATACTTCTCTTCTTAAAACTTTAGTTTGTTGTTAGTAAAACAATAATCCTCCAACTCAAGCTCCTATTATTGTTCCCATTATACATTTATTTCATTTTGTCTTCTTTTCTCTGAACTGTGGCATCTTAACTACTATGAATCAAGTTTATTAAAATTGAGCTTGAGCATCACATGGTTTAAGCCTATATTATTTTTAATGTATGGAATCAGTATGGTGGAACAGTGGACAGATTGTTAGACTTGGAGTCAGGAAGGCCTTAGCTCATTTCAGAAACATACTAGTTGTCACCTTGGGCAAGTCATTTGGCTTCTCAAAGCCTCGGTTTTTTTATCTTTAAAAGATACTAACATCACCTAACTTACAAGATTTCATGAAGATCAAATCAGGTAAACATGTTCATGTTTTGTAAACCTTCAAGAATTATATAAATGTTGGATATTATTATTGAGTATTCTACTAGTGAACACCCACATCTATGAAGCAACAGAAAACCTTGAGGTTATTATTACTGTTGGAAGATATCGTGCATTAAGATATGAGAGAAAGTCAACATACTGTCTTGAACACCTCTCTTTGCAATGCAAGCATCAGTAGCTTTCTATTAATCATCGACAAATGCATGGATGATTTCTTTCTTTTTCTATATATCCATTTTTCCTCTTTACAATGAGAAGTGGATTGGCCAAATTATTTTTTAAGGTCAAAGTGATTTAAAACAACATAGCTGCGTTAAATGCACACACCTCATTTGTACAGATTCTCATGCCCACGTTACTGCTGCTTTCTCTTATATGTTTAAAATTAAAATTATTTTCCCTCTCTTGCTAAGTAACATTCTACTAAGTAAAATGTCAAATCTTTTTTTTTTCTTCCAACAGGTTGAATTCTATGAGATAGGCACCTAAGAATGCAGGCCTCTTTAAAATGGTTCTGGTATTCTGAAATTCACAGCAATTATCACTGCCATTTTTATATACATGGTTATTACTGACCTTATTTAAGCCAGCATAGAGTGACCTTTTCTAACTATAATTGATTTTCTTGTATTTCAGTGCTGAAGATGATAGTGTTAGAAAGAACATAAAATCAGATCAATGGTTAATTTAATGAGAACATACTGTTTTCTAATGCTAGTACTAAAATTGTGGTTGTGGTTTGTCCTTCATTCTTGAAGATGATGCCATCAGTTGCATGTGAATTAAATTTAAGTGAGGGAGGGCTGTGGAAAGTCATCAGTCTCACTTTCTTCTCCAGAGCCATCTAGCTCCAGTGACCAGATTCAGATCAGGACAACTGGAGGTTGCCAACAATGCAGCGGGAGACTGTGGCCTTTTTAAGCTAAGGTCTTTCCAAGTTCTCACTTGTGAGGCAATGCTCATACAGTGATAAGGAACATTTAAGAAGTGAATCAAGGGATAGTCCCTTTAATTAAAAAAAGATCAGACTGGGAGGGGAAGATCCTCAGGGTTGCTGACAATTACTATTTATAATCTCTATGAGCCATCTGGACCAAAAAAATAAGCATTACGTGGCACTTGTGCAGGGACATAATGTTGGCCAGTCAATGAGAAGTAAATGTAGTTAAGTGGAAGAGCTTTGATTTAAAGAAAAAAAAAGTGAATCTGAGTCCCACATATTCTATGAGAATACATCTGTGACTTTGGCCAAGTCATTAAACACCTTTGGGCATGAGTATAATAGCAGAAAGTCAACATGTCAATTGCAGAGTTCAATCAGTCCATTCTGTATCTAAATAGGAATTTTCTTTATAGGCAGCTAGGTGATGCAGTGCATAAAATACTCGGTCTGGAGTCAGGAAGACCTAAATTCTAATCCAATTTCAGATATTTACTAATTGTGTGATTCTGGGCAAGTCATTAAACCTCTATTTGCCTCATTTTCCTCAACAGCATCCTTTAAAAAATATCTGACCTGGGAGGATGCTGTTCTTCCAAGCTTTATTCCAGTGAGATAAGGAGTGCTCAATAACTTTCTGGATCACTGCCTTTTCATGATGGAGGGGCTCAAGAAAACTATGAGCTATGCCATGCAGAACCATGACCAAATAATATAGTCAAGCTAAAATAGAGAGTTCTGACCACTGGAGAAAGAAAATGGTAAATCACTCTAGTATCTTTGCAAAAACAAACAAAAAAAAACACCCAAAGAAACAAAAACAAAAACCCATGAACAGTATTAAAATGATAAAAGATAATACCAGAAAATAAGCCTCTCATGTTGGAAGGTTTTCAACACATTATTAAGGAAGAGAAGAGCATAACTACAAGTAGCACCAGAATCAATAAAGTGGCTGAGCCAAAGTCAAAAGGAAGCCCAGCTGTAGATGCATCTGGTGATAAAAGGAAACTGATGCTATCAAGGTCAGTATTGCATAGGAACTTGGGATATTGTATAGCAATCTGGAATACTGCACAGGAACCTGAAATCTATGAACCAAGGTAAGCTGTGGTCAAAGAGGAGATGAAAGATTAAACATGGACATCTTGAGGGTCAGTGAGCTTAAATGGACAGGAATGGTGAATTCAATTCAGGTGATCATTACATATACTGCTGCAGGCAAGAATCCCTTACATAGGTTCCCAAAGTGAGCAATACTGCTCCCGGTGGGGCACTGTGGAATGATCTAGGCGGGGAGTAGTAGCCTCTAGTGATGCAATATTTTTAAAAAGCCATTAAAGGGTTAAAGAAAGTAGGTTTCCTGGGGAAAGGAGAGGGCACTGAGTATTTTTTTTAAAGGTGACAGTAGGCCAGTTAGATTTGGGAACCTCTGATTGCTTAGATGAAATAGAATAGCCCTCCTCTTTCTCAATAAAACAGTGAGAAAAGCAGTGCAATTTCAAAAATGACAGAACTATATCTGTTTAAATCCAATGCAAACCACTCAAAAGCACAATATTATAGGTCTTAAAACCATTGATGGCCAAAGTTGATCAGTTCTATGTAGACCTACAACATTTTCTAGAAATAACAACAAAGAAAGATGTCACATTCATCATAAGAGATTAGAATGCTAAAGTAGAAGATCAAAAAATAATTGGGTAACAGGTCAGTTTCACTTGGACTACACAATGAAATAGGACAGAGACTAATAGAGTTTTGTCAAGATAACTTGCTGGTAATAGCAAACGCTCTTTTTCAACAACCCCAAAAGCAACTATTACACATGGACATCACCAGATGGTCAGTATCAAAATCAGACTGACTATATACTTTACAGAACAAGATATAGAAAGTTAAAACAAGAACTGGAGTTATCTGTGGCTTAGATAATGAGCTTCTTATTGTAAAATTCAGACTTAAACTAAAGAAAGCAGGAAATATCATCAGATCATACAGGTATAACCTAAATAACATCCATTATTAATATGCAGTGGAAGAGATGGAGACATTTAAGGGATTAGCGCTGGTAGAGTCCCCAAAGAATTATGAAAAGAGGTTCAAAATATTGTTCAGGAGGCAATAACAACAACAAAACATTCCAAAGGAAAATAAAAAAGCAAGAAAGCAAAATGGCTGTGTGATGAGGTTTTACAAATAGCTGAAGAGAGAGAGAAAATGAAAAGTAAAGGGAAAAGTATATCCAAGTGAAGGAAGAATTCCAAAGAATAGCAAGGAAAGATAAGGTTTTCTTAAATAAGCAGTGCAAAGAAGAAAACAATAGAATGGGAAAGACAAGAGATCTCTTCAAGAAAATTAGAGATGTAATGGGAATGTTTCATGAAAAGGGGACAAAAATGGTAGGGAATTAATAGAAGCAGGAGATATTAAGAGGTGCCAAGATCACTTGGAGAATCATACAAGAAAGATCTTAACATCACCAATATCCACAATGATGTCGTTACTTATCTAATGCCAAACATCCTAGAGAACAAAGTCAAGTGGACCTTAGAAAGCATTGCTAACAATAAGGCTAGTGGATATGACAGAATTCCAGCTGAACTACTTAAAATCCTGAGAGATGATGATATTTAAGTTCTATACTCAATATGTCTGCAGATTTGGAAAACTCAACAGTTTTGGATTGGAAAAGATCAGTTCATGTCCTAATTCTAAAGAAATTAAATTAACAAAAATTTATACTATAATTTACATTCCAGCAAGGTTGTAGTTAATATTACACAATTTAGACTTCAGCAATATGTGGTCCAAGAAATACCAGAAGAGCAGGTTGGTTTTCAAAGACGCAGAGGAAAAGGAAACCAGATTGCATTCATTTGTTGTATCACAGAGAAAACAAGTGAGTTCCAGAAAAAAAAAAAAACAAATAACTACTTCTGCTTAATTGACTACACTAAGGCCTTTGATTGTATGGATCACAACAAAATATGGCTAGTCCTCAAAGAGATGAGAGTATCAGATCATTTTACTTGACTCCTGAGGAACCTGTATGTGGGCCAAGAAACAACAGTTAGAACTAAACATGGATTGATTTAAGATTGGAAAAGGAGTATGACAAACCTATATAGTGTTATCTTGTTTAACTTATACACAGAGTATATAAGGCAAAATGTCTTATATATGAATATATGTATGAATAAATGAATCAAAAGCTGGAATTAAGATTGGTGGGAGAAATAACAGTCCCAGATGTGCAGATACACTTGATGGCAGAAAGTAAAGAAGAAGCCTCTTGATAAAGGTGAAACAGGAGAGTATGAAAGCTGGCTTGAACATTAACATTAAAGAAAAGTAACCTAAGATCTTGGCAGTTGGCTTCATCACTTCCTGACAAATAGAAGAAGAAACAGAAGCAGTGTCAGATTTTATATTCTTAAACTCAATAATCACTACGAATGGTGATGTTATCCATGAAATTAAAAGACACTTGTTCCTTGGAAGGAAAGCTATGGCAAATCTGGATAGCATACTAAAAAGCAGAGATATCACCTTACTGATTAATGTCCATATAGTCAAAGCTATGGTTTTTCCAGTAGCAATGTAAGGTTGTGATTGTTGGGACTATAAAGAAAGATGATCTCTATAGAATTAACACTTTCAAATTGTGGTGTTGGAGAAGACTTTTGAGAGTTTCTTGGACAGCAAGGAGATAAAATCAGTCAATATTTGAAAAATAAATTCTTCACTAGAAGCTCAATTATTGAAGCTAAAGTTTAAATACTTTAACCACATAATGAGAAGACAGGATTCATTAGAAAAGACCCTGATGTTGAGAAAGATTGAAGGCAAAAAGAAAAGGGGATAGCAGAAGATAAGATGGATAGATAGTGTCATAAAAAACAACATACATGAAGCTGGACAGACTTCTAGAGATAGGGGAGGGCAGAAGGGCCTGGTGTGTTATAGACCCTGTAGTATTAAAGAATTGGGCATGACTCAATGACTAAACAATAAAGAATACTCAATAAATATTTGTTGGATAAATAGATGAAAAAATGTTCTGAGATAGAAATTGAGGGGAAGGCAAGTTGCTATCTCTCCCAGGGTGATGGAGAGGTGGGGAGAAGTGTTGTTCAGTAAGCTATAAAGCCTTACTTGACTCCATGTGATTTTGAGCTAAGAGAGGTAAATAATACTTTTCCCTCTCAAGTCCCTTTAAAGTCAAGTATAGTGATAGTTTGTGACCTATGAAAACTATCTCTTCTTTACAAGCTTTATTTATATTTCTACTTCCCTGGTATAATTCCTTAATACAGTATAAAGAATAATACATTTCCTTATCTTCCTCAAATTTTCTGAGGGAAAAATTTTCTATTTCTATATTGTTAAAAGACAATACAGGGGCGGCTAGGTGGCGCAGTGAATAGAGCGCCGGCCCTGGAATCAGAAGGCCCTGAGTTCGGAGCCGGCCTCTGACACTTAATCCATACGAACAAACAAAAACCTAGCCCTGTAACCTTGGGCAAATTACTTAACCCCAATTGCCCTAAAGGGGCGGCTAGGTGGCGCAGTGAGTAAGAGCGTCGGCCTAGGAGTTTGGATGACCCGAGATCAGATCTGGCCCCAGAAAATGAGCACCCACGCATAAATAATGACTAGCCGTGTAACCTTGAGCAAGTTACTTAACCCCAATTGCTTTAAAAAAAAAAAAGACAATACAATTCTGGTGGACCCACAGTGTCTCTGAACTTAGCAAACTTTAAATGAATTCTTATGACTTTTATATGATCATATGACTAACTAATGATTGAACATTTGTCTTTGATGCTCCTCTAGTCTCTCTGTTTTCTTTGCATATTATTTTCTTCTTCAAAATGTTTTCATGGTAACACTCCTGCTACTCCTATTCCCCAGAAAAATCTGCTATTAGGAAAAGTTCTAATAAATTAATTCACGCTAAAGTTTTACTAACTGACAAAGATTAATAAAAGGATAGTAGCATTTTTAATAAGAAACAAATCCATAATATCAAAGGAAAGGATCTCTAATTTTAGAATGTGAGTGATGGGATAATTTTTTTGGTAGAGAAATATCTTCCCTGTGCCCTAGAAATGATATATTTCAGCAATCACTTTCAATGTCTACTTTAATAGTAAGTAGTTTATACATGTAGAATTAAATAAAAATAGAATGTTAGCATCAGAAATGTCCTGAGAGAATATTTATGTATTTTCTTTCATTGACTCCCTTTTGTTTACACACAAGGAAACTGAGGAACAGAGAAATGACATGTATTGCCCAAAATCTTGCTGAACATTAATAGCATAGTCAAGATTAAAACCCAGTTCTCCTTGAATTTTAGGCCTAAACTGTTTCCATTACACCATGGAGTCACTATACTTAGCCTTTTTCATGATACCATGTGAAAAATGCTTATTGTCAAATCATCTCCTTAGGGTAAATAAATTTTCTGCTATTCATCGGGTAGAGTGAACCTTCACCTTCTTTGCTATTATTTTTATAATGTCTTAATCTCTTCTTTTCTCTACTTTTTAAATACTTCAAGGTTACCACATATCTCCTCTGATGATGCAAAGTGAAAACAAATGCTTCAACATCTTGAATTCCATCATCACTATCTGAGGGTGACATTGCTTTCACGCCATAAACTTAGAATCATCTTTCACTGACTTATTCAGCATTTATCAGGGAGTCTTTCTGGATCCTGAACCTCTCTTTGAATCATAAATAGACTTCCTCTTTTTAACTCTTGCTGCTTTCCTCAATTCTTTCCAGCATTTAAGGGACCTTTCATCATGAAATGGAATATAAAAAAAAAAACCCTGCAATATAATATGAAGGGGGAAAAAAGGAAGAAATACCAAACAGTGTCTTTTTAAAAATGTGAATGTCAGAGGTGCCCTTGTAATATGCTGACATTGCTTTTGGGGATTTAAAGAAAGGCACTATTCTATGTAAAGAAACATTGGGAAAGAAAATAATTTTTAAAATTTTTAAGCTCCTTGGGGCTTATTAAACTGATGGAAAACTCTTAAAAGCATCCAATGGCATTTTCACATTTTATATTTTAATTTAGAGATAATTAGACCTATATTTAGGTGAGAATTCTTTCTATGGATAATAAAAGAATCCATTAAACTAATAACCATCATGAGTAAGGATTTTTTAAATCAAGTTAGAAAGCACTACAGAAAATTCTTCTCCACTATAAGAGTATAGATCTGTGATATAAAGTGTTGTAGGTCCATGCTTTCCTGCAGCTGCGAAATGCGTGATGTGCTGCAATGTGATTTTAACATCACCCTGGGAATCGAAACTTTCTATTTCTTCATTTAATTATTTATGGCTGATCTCTTCTATATATAGACCCTCAGGTGTTTCATCAGAAGAGGTTTTTTTTTTTTTTTAAATTGAACATAGAGAGTTTATGTGATTATAGAATTAAAAAGGTAATTTGTGGGTATTCCCCTGTATAGAGAAAGGACAATTTAAAGACATACCCTAGGTCATAGTGTCATTTGCAGAATTACTATCCCGTTTCCTACTTTTGAAATGACTTTTATCCTTTTTCTTTCAGGTGTTTGTCTCTCTGTGTCCTAATTGCTTCTCAAAAGTGTAGGCAATGGAATGAACAACAACAACAACAAAAAGGAACAATGAATAGGAATAAGGAGACCTGAAGCTCCTAGCTCCAACTTAGTGATCTTAGGTCAGTCATTTTAGTCAATAAAAAACATTTATTAAGCATCTATGACATGCCAGGCACCTTGCTAAGTTCTAGGGCAGGGGTCGGGAACCTGTGGCCTCGAGACCACATGTGACCCTCTAGCTTCTCAAGTGTGGGCCTTTGGGTGAATCCAAATTTCACAGAACAAATCCCCTTAATAAAAAAATCTGTTCTGTAAAACTTGGGCTCAGTCAAAAGCTCACGCTTGAGGACCTAGAAGGCCACAGGTTCCCACCATACCTATGCCTAGCAGCTAGAGATATAAAAGAGGCAGAAGACAGTCCTTTCCCGAAAGGAGGTTACATTTCCTAATCTATAAAATGATGAGGCTAGACTAAATAATTTTATAGGTCCATTCCAACTCCATGGATTCTATGACATATGATCAATTTTATGCACATAAAATGTATATATGCACATTGATATAATTTATAATAGGTAGCCATGTGAAGAAGTGAAGAAAAACCTGGAAACCACTCCATAACCTGCAATCACTTCAATGTCCTCATTTGTAAAATAAGAGATTTGGATTAGATGCTCTCTAGAGTCCCTTCCACACTAAATTTATGATACTATAAGGATTAATTAAAGAAATTGGAGATATGTAACCTGGAACAAAAGGAGACTTGTGTGTGACCAGGGTTCTCTGTCATTGTAGATGCTCAAACAAAAGCTATTTGACTACTTCCTGAAGCTGCTGTTAATAAGATTTATGCTTTGGGGAGGGATCAATTAGTTAACTTCTTAGGTTTCTTCCAAATCTTCAAGTCTCTGATTTCATAAAAATTGTTATGAGATTTTGTTTTTGTCAGCAGAATTCAATTGTTCAAGCAAAATAGTATCTACCATAAAGTATTTACCATTTTATTAGTTAAAACTGTATGAATATAGGTAAATAAAAATGAAATAAATACTGAGTAAGGACAGGTAGGTGGCACAGTGGATAAGTGCTGGGTCTGGAATCAGGAAGACTCCTTGTGAGTTCAAATGTGGTCTCAGGCACTTAATGGCTGTGTGACCCTGAGCAAATTGCTTAACCTTGTTTGTCTCAGTTCCTCATTTGTAATAGGAGTTGAAGAAGGATATGGCAAACCACTCAAGTATCTTTGCCAAGAAAAACCCAAAGAGGGTCATGAAGAGTCATATAGAACTGTAACTGACTCTACAACAACAATATATGAAAAAGAACATGGACAAGGAGCTTAAAGAAAGACCTCATGTAGGCGGTGACTAAAATATAGAAAAATAAAGGTAACCATTTTAAATGTCCTGAATTGTGACCCCCACACCCTTAACTGTGAAAAGAAAAGCTCTGAAGAGTTTTCTTTCTGAGCAGTATATTCCATATTTTAAATGATGAACCAAGGCTAAAGAAAAGATTTCAAACAAAATGAAAATGCTCTCTTGATTTTCTGAAATTATCCAGAAAATTCTATCAATGAAATAGTCTTCAAAAATTATTCTTCCATAAGGCATCAATGAATAGCTTTTGAAAAGGCTTTATTTTCAAACATTTTAAATGCATCATTAATTCTAAGTAAGTATGGTTACTCATCCTTATGCAACTCCCTAGTAATATGGTCTTAGGGACCTACCATTTTGCTTTCCTGAAACTCAGTTTCCCCTTAAATAAAACAGTGAAAGCAACAATAGCATTACCTATTTCACAAAAGTTTTGTGAGAATTAAAAGGAAATAGTAGATGTAAGATGTTTGGTAGCCTTAAAGTCATATAAATATGTAAGTCATTGTTATTATAATTATTAAAGGTATAAAAATATATGCGTGTGTGTTACAAAAGAGGTCAATGGTTAGTGAGCAAACTAGCTTGTTAGAGACATATTTGGTTATTTACAATTGTTTCTCCTTTTTCCAAGAGTCATGAGATAACATATGTGACAATATTATTTTACTAACCCTATATACATCCTGTACTCTGTATGCCTCTTGTGCTTTTACATGGTTAGCTTCAGGTCACTCACAATATTTACAAGCTTCAGTTTGGTGTGTTTTGGGAGACTTCATGCTGCAAGGCAATGGTAGCAAATTTGAGGCAATCCCTACACTATTTAGAAGAGTAGGGACAGTAATCCTTCAAGACTTCAATGTGCCTCTATTAGACCTAGGTAAATCCATAATAAAGATATTAAAGACCTCAAGAGAATTTTAGCACAGACATGACAGACCCCTGTATATTACTTGATGGGAAGAATAAGGAACATACACATTCACTGATTTCTATGGTACCATTATAAAAACTGAATATGTGATAGACTTTTTAAAAAATATAGAAAATCAGAAATATTAAATATTCGTTACTAACCACAGGATAATAAAGATCAATAAAAAGCATTTGAATAAAAGACTCACACTTGAATGAAGATTAAACAATATAATCTTTAAAAAAAGATATGGATCAAAGACCAAATTATAGAAACAATAAATAATTGCATCAAAGAAAATAACAATATACCAGACCTTTTGTCAAGTCAACTCAGTGCTTAAGAAGAAATTTATATCTCTAAACCACTAATTAATAAAAGAGACTACATCTGTTCTTTGTTCTGTACTATAATGAACTTAAAAATTCATGTAGCCAGGAATAAAATGTCCAAAGGCATATTTTTCATTTTAGATCAACTTTTATAAAATGTAGAATAATGTAGATTCCTCACCACAGAATTATTGCAAAGAAGCAGAATATGGCACAAAGTAGGCTGGTCTTGTATCCCGTGCAAAGAAACATAGTTATTGAAGTTCCCAAAGAATTTCAGCAAAGTCATTATATACCTATAGGCATCCATTTCTTTATCTGTGAAGAAAAGAGTGAATTATGTGATCTCTAAAAGTTCTGCTGTCTTGGGAGTCAAGAGGACCTGAGTTTTCAGGTTTTGTTTATGATGCACCTACAGACTTGTGTGTCTTTAGACAAGTCAATAAAATATTTTAGTGCCCCAGGCATTTCACCAAACTACAAATGGCAGAGGAATTGCTAGATCTGCATTTATTGAGGGAATCTCCACATCAGGAAGCTCCCCACAACAGTGAAATCACAAATGTACACGCACACATATGCACAGACATATGATTGCTCTTAAGCAATGTGCTCCATTTTTGATAATTATTTTCATTATTATTAAATGTATCATGTGCTTAATCTTTCTAAGAATCTTACAGAACTATACCATTACTCCTAATATGTAAATACATAAGACAAATGACTGGAATATTATATTTTAAATCTACTAGTAATATACACATATTCAGAATGGTATGCTTGCCATAATTTTTATTTAACTCAAAACTAACTATATATACACAAGATTTCTACAGAAAGCTAAATTTTCCAGCTGTTGTCTTCTAGGTAATCCATCTCCATTTTTTACTTATTAATTTATTTATTTTTTTAGTCAATTGGGGTTAAAGTCATTTGAACTCAGGTACTCCTGACTCCAAGACCCTGTACCATCTAGCTGCCGGTGTCTTTTTTTTTTTTTAACCCTATGCCATAATTATGGCTTCAATGTTATACTACTTCGAGTAGGTAATTTATATGGAGATACTGCAATGATGGTTTTTATCAAGTAGGCTTTAGCATATTGTCTGTGATACCAAAGACATCATCAAGGAAAGGAAGTAAGAAGTTATGAGGTAAAAGTAAGAAAATGGCAATCCAAATTTATCTGTTATCCACAAAATGTTAAAAGTCCTACAAAAAAGCCCCAGGCTTTTGGGGGTCAGTCATTTTATGGATAATGCTTTAGAGTACACACACAAAACCAGAATGGAATGAAAATATTTATCTGCAAATGGCTTGTGATCTGCACTACTGGAGGGAATACGACCATTTATGTGATCAGACTCACAGAAGTATATTCTATCAATATAGAAAGACCATTATGTATCTACATTAATACTTCATTTAATATGATTTCAATTGATCCACTTAAAGAAAAGAAAATCACGTTCCATAGAACTACAGCATGGTTTAGAGTGCTGGGTGTGTTGATTGAACTTAGAGTTAGGAAGACATCAGTCTGAATAAGGCCTTGAACTTGACAAGTCAGTTAACTACTCTGGGTCTCATTTTCCTAATGTTTAAAATGATGGCGTCGGAGCTAGGAATCCTATTGTTTCTTATAGCTACCATTCTAACTGCACTTACTACATTGTGCCTTTTGTTATGATTACTTGTGTGCATGTTTTATTAAATTTAATCTCCATGAAGGAAAAGACTTTTATTTTGTAATTTCATCTTTGTATGTCTACCACCTAAGTATGACAATCTTGCACATTGTAAGACATTTTGCAATTACACATTATAATTCATGACTTAGGACAATGGATGAAGATTAAAGGAAAAAACAAACTAGGTGGTTCAATGGATATAGAGAGCTGGGCCTGGGGCCAGAAAGACCTGAGCTCAAATCCACCCTTTAGACCCTATTAGTTTTGTGACCTTGGACTAATCACTTAAATCTCTGCCTGCTTCAGGAACCTCATCTATAAAATGGAGATATTAATAGCACCTACATTTCAAGGGTTTTGTGAGGACCAAATGAGATACTTTGTAAAGTGCTTAGTATAGTGCCTGACACCTACTATATTTTATACAACATTTATGGAATGACATATATATATATATATATTATATATATATATATATATGCTAGCTGTTATCAAAGGAAACTGATTTATTTATAATCTCTTTTGTGACCTATCTGAAATGAATTTTGGTGAAGATAGAATTAGTGGAAAACTAAGATCAATAAAACCTCCATTATCTGGTATTCCCATATATCTAGAATTAAGTTTTCTTATTTATTTGAGCAACAGCTAATTTAAGAAAAATAAACAGATAAGACAGAGTTTTAAAATTGCATAGGTCTTTCTAGGTCAGTACCTATTAGTCCTTCAGGCCTCCACTTTACACAAGTACAGTATACAGCAAAGGAAACCTTCAGGATTCACAGTTTTGAATATTCTTAGTATTCTCTCCAACAGAATAAGAGTTATATTTGGGGGGAAATGCTCTATTACCAATAGAATTCTTCAGGTTCTATTATTAAATTTTAAAATACTGTTGTGAAAAGTAGCTGTTTTTATACCCTGCTACTCTGACTTTCCTCCTCTACTCCCACTTCTAGTCCCACCATTCCATCTCCCTCTCTACTACAGCCACCTCCTGCAGCAGTTTCTGGTTGTTAAAAAGCTCCTACAGGCATGCTTTTCTCTTAGCTGCCTGTCTTATCAGAGGGAGCTGTCACCTGTCACCTTTGCCTCCCATTAAGTCCTAGAAACAGCTTCCTCAGGGCAGCTTTCCATTCTTTTCTTTTCTTTTCTTCTGGGAGGATGGAACAGCTTGGCTCCTGCTGCCTGGCTTTTCCTTAGGGCTCGAACTGCACTAAAACTCCGAAGAAAGCCCATAAGACTGAAGACAGGAAGGAAAAAGCTTGCTTTCACTATCATAGCAAGCACTGTTAACTGCTTTGTCACTAGATTTTGAAACTTCCTACTAGTGAAAGTTATTTTACATAAAACTACTTATTAAATAACCTAAAAGCTTTCAGCTCCCTCCAAGGGCTCTTTTTAAAGATCACAGGGCATAGGATGTTAGAGCTGCAAGGGACCTTACAGTGCATTCAATACAATTTAACAAACATGTATTAAGGTTAACTGAGAGAGATGCAGTAACAAGATATGATCCTTGACCTAATGGAGTTTACAATCTCAAAGATTCTTAACTTTTTATTTTATGTCATGGAATCCTTTGGAAATTTGCTGATACCTATGGATCCATTTTTAATGTTTTTTTTTTGTCTTTTTAAATCAAAATTAAATGAAATGCTAAATTTTAGTTATAGGTTAATGAAAATTAAGATAACATTTTTGTCTCATCCAAGTTCATGGATCCCCTTGAAATCAATCCTGGGTCCTTTCCCTCTTTCTTTGATCTCTTTATGGTATAGGCCTAGACTAGTGGGATAGTTGAACCAAAAAGTACATACACACAGTTCAGTTATCTTTGGGGCTTAGTTCCAAATTCCTTTTCAAATTGACAGTTCTACCAACAACACACTAGTGCACCTATTTTCCCATAAGTATATCCTACTTAGTAAGGTAGGAGGGTGTACTAGAGGTTCTAGAAAAAAAATTATGATTATCAATTTACAGCTGGGAGGGATTTCAAACATCATCTTTACCTAGCAGTTCTTAAACGTTTTGGTCTTTTACATTTAAAAAAATATTGAAGACACCAAAGAGATTTTTTTAATGTAAGTTATTTCTACCAATATTTATCATAGTAGAAACAAAAACTGATAAATTTTAAAATGTTTAATTTGACACAAAATATTTTAAAAGAATAGTAACAAACCCATTGCATGTTAACATAAATATTTTTATGAAACTACATTTTACAAAACAAAATCTGATAAGAATGGCATCATTTTACATATTTTTCAAATCTCATTAATGTCATGCTTAATAGACGAGAGTTGGATTCCCATATTTATTTCTACATTCAATCCGTTGTGACTTTGTTTTGGTTGAAGTACATGAAAAAAGTATGACCTTACAAATATATATTTGGAAAGGCGAAAATATGTAAATAGGTAAATAACATCTTAGATTATTATGAAAGTAGTTTTGACCATCCTGACTACTCCCTGACAGTCTTTCAGTGACCCACTGAGCTTTGTGTTCTGTACTTTGAGAACCATTAGATTTAATCTAAGCTCTTCATTTAATAGGAGAAACTAGGCCCAAAGGTTATAAGAAATTTGCCCAAATTCACACAGAGAATTAACTGAGCAAGAATTTTAATCCAGGTTCTCTGACTCCAAATCCAGCATTTATTTTTCTCATACCACAAATCACTTCAAACACAAAGAAAAAGAATTTTCGGTTCAGCCCACAGTTAAGGAAAAAAATGAATCAAGAATTTGTTTTACATAAGAACTAAAAATTAAATTTCATTTAGTTGTCTTTGTCCCTGTCTAGCAACACTTGCTTACTGCCTTGATCGCAGTAGTTTTAATGTATAATATATTGACCAAACGTTGGTTATACTGATTTCCACAGTGTATACACGGGTCTATGTATTGACTCCTTCAGGTTCGGTGACTTTCATAACAGCTTCTTTTGCCACCATTCACAGACAAACATTGAAGAAAAAAAAATCATTTGAGGAAAAATCCCAAGCTTCAAGCCTGCAAAGAATGTTTTCCATCAGGTTGTTATCTAAAAGGGAATGACAGCTCAGGTTAAAATTGCAATACAAGCATAAACACATTAAATAAATTTCCACTGGGCTAAAGCGATATGAAGTCTGAGTAGGCCCTTATGTGAAGAGAAGTTTTGTCCCTCACATCAACCTAAGAAAATTGATTGTGAACTTGAGGTCTGTTGTAGACACTGGAAAGTTTCCAAAACGCACACAGAAGTACAGCATAATAGGACTAATGAAATCAAGACATTTACCCCATAGGAATCTTTGAATGTGCTACTGTCGTGGGCATAGTCTAAATTTAGCTGTTTGTAATTTCTGCAGTTATCTCTGAAGTTGCAAAGCATATGGTGACAGAAGGAATTAGCCATTTTTAAAAGAACAAGCTAGGAAGCAAGGCTTAATTTAGCCAGTAGTGCTCCCTTTCATGCTAGTATTTGTTCCACAAAATAGTACATCATATGACATATTATTCTGCATTGAGTATCATTGCTCCTTTACTTAGCAAATGCCCATGGTAGGAGCCATTTTAAGCTTTACAATAAAAACACATAATTTGGAGCTGTTCAGAGCTTGGGTATTAATTATTATTTCTTCACAATAGAAGGATAAGATTCACTCATTTTTGCTAATCTTACCATATAATGTTTTTCAGACATTAATAATACAGTGAATTGTATACCACTAAATAAATAAAATCATTTTTGTCTTTTTAAGTGAGGCTGAAATTTCTGCTAGATAAAATGTATTCAAATACATGGAAACAAAGAATTTTAACTTGGACCGACTGTGAGAGAGTGGAGGATAGAAGGAGCTGGTGCGCTATGATTCATGAGGTCACAAAGAGTCAGAAGGATTGAACAACTAAGCAACAACAACAACAAAATTCAAATGCTAAGCATTCTGTTAAACATCACTCATTCAAAAATCTCCCTTTCATCACTGACTAATAAGAAAGCATTTTCCTCATGCTGAAAATATAATAAAAAGATGTCTTAAACTCTTCCAAATTCAGGGTATTCAAAAGTTCTTCATTCCTTTATTATAGTTAAGTAACCATTTACAGGAGTTGAAAATTTTTTTTAAAAGTCTTTTCTTGGAAAGTAGGTGTTTCCCTGATAAGCATATTATCTTGCAGGAAGAAACCTCTTCCTTGTTTGTTTGTTTTTTTTTTTGTTTTTCTTTTCGTTTTTTTTTTCACCTAGCTGAATTCCATCTGGATGCTACTTTGTCCCTGAACTCACTATGAGGCCCTATTTATACAGACTGAAGAACCTACTTGAACCTAAGACTCAAGTTGGAACCTGACCTATTTTGCATACACAAAAGATAAGCAAGATAAACAGATTAAAATAACCCAAGACTTAAAATTTCCTACCGAAATATTTGTGCAAATGTAAGGTATCATAATATGTACTGTTCTTTTATTAGTTATGAATAAGTCATTTTGTTGTTATTATTGAAGTTTTTATTTTTATTCATTACTAGCCATTGGCAGAACAAATTTTAAGGGAATTGTAATGATTTCTATTCTGTCTTATTTGTAAAAATTTGTTTCTCATTTTACAGTAGAAGAAACTGAAGCCCCTAAAAGTTAGGCAAGTTGGTCAAAATCACACAACACATAAGCCAAGAAGACCAAATTAAGTGCTTTGTTTTTCATTTCATCATCATTCTGATAACACAAATACAAATAACATTAAATCACAATAATAGATATATTCCTAAATTTTATTCTTTATAAATTGTCACAACATTAAACAAGTGATATTATGTAATGTTTTACAGACTAGCTGTGTTGTCCTAGACATGTCCCTTTACCTCACTGTGCCTCAATTTCCTCAATCAATAAAATGATTAGCTTTTAATGTTACTTCCAGGTCTATATCTATGATTCTTTGAGCTAATTTGGCAATAAGATGCTTTAGCTCTTCAAATGTGTTACAGAGATAAAATCAGTGGATTTGAACTAAGACCTTGGTTCTGGTATTGCTTGCTATTTGTTTGACCAGGGTCACATCTCTTCATTTCTCTGTGCCTTAGTTTCCTTATCTTCAAAATGAGTGCTTTGGACTAGATGGCTTGTGATTTCCCTTTCAGTTTTCATCTGTTGTTCTGTGAATAGGTGTAAGTTAATACATTTAACTGTGCCTAAGTTTTGTGAATTTTGCATTACTGCTCCTTCTCCAGTTGTGAGATGTTTATTTTTAGAAGTACAAGAGTGTCCATAATTTCATGTTAATTCATAAAAGAATTAACAATACATTAAGGAAATAAAAAGATAGGTACTTATTTAAAGGATATCTCTCCTACTAGTCTTCCATTATATAAGAAATTTTAGCCATTAGATTTATTCGAGTTAAAGCAATACCTATCTGTCTACCTACCTACATACATATGTATGCATACACACATATATGTATGTATGTATACACACACACACACATAGAACTTGTGTGTTTGTGTTCCTTAACAAAGAACATGGAGGGATCTTGAAAGGAGGGAACATAAGAATAAATCAGTGCTGTGGAGTATAGAGAAAGGAAGGTGCTAGATCATGAGGCATTAACTAGTTGGAGACTAGAAGGGAAACGTTGGTAGTTGGAATTTCAGGGATATAAAAGATAGAAAATTATGAACAAGGCCCAGCTTTAGGAGAGTTCCTAAAGAGATTTTGTATACTTCATATTTTTGTCCAGAACTGACCCTATATAGAAAGGAACTAAGGTTAGAAATTCATTCATGTACACAATGTCCCACAGTTTAACTTTTCCTAAATACTCTGTTACTATAAAACCTCTGGGTGATATTATTGTTGATTAATTACAGACTCAAAAGCGAAACTTACTATATCATATTCCTGAAGTAGTCACAAGCCATCACAACCACTAAACCAGCATAAAGTTGTCACTTCACAGAAGTTTAGGGATTTTGTATGCCTGAGACAGAACTAATCTGCTGAGTTTTTCTTTGTCCTCTTATTACTCATGTAAAGCTCTTGTTTAAGCATGGAGTTAGAATTATATGTTGGCAGCACTCTCTTTCTCGTAAGAATATCTGACAGTACTGTTGTAATTAAACTTTTGCAACAGTGAGGATGAGCAGTCATGTATTAATTAGGTGGGGGGAAGGGAGAGGGAAAACTCTGTCTTTAGTCAAAAAGTTACTCAACTCATTTCACCAGCAACACTTTCCCTTTTCTTTCAAGAGTAATGCCATTCTTCCAGGTATATAGTCATCTCAGACCTTCAACCATTCTCTATTCCATTGCTTTATTTTCTGAGGAACAGGTGATACTTGTCCTTGCCAAAGTTGAGTTCCCATCCTTCCTGTCTCTTCTTGGAGCTTGCTTTCTTGAGGGATCCCTCAACCCTCTTACCTCTTCAATTGCTCCTTAAGGCTGCTGCCCAGCAGCCTTCAAACATGCCACTTCTCCACTTGAACCTAAGATCCTTTTAGTTATCCCCTTACCCCCGCTCACATTTCACAAAGTATTAGAAAATCATCTACACTCACTTGCCTCTATGTCAAAATCTCTAACGGTGTAGATTCTGACCCCAACATTTTACTGCAACTGGCCTTTTAAGTGTTACCAACAATCTAAAACTGCTAAGGCAGTGGCCTTTTATTCGTCCTTTTAATCTTTGACTTCTCTAAAATTTCCAACTTAGTCAACAAGTCCTTTCAGCATATTATCCTTTGGCTTTCTTTACTTCCTTGTTCCCTTTTTGTTCTCCCTATCTACTCTTCCTTCATCTTTTTTGCTGGGTTACCATCTAACACTTGCCTGCCTAAGAATGGATATGCCCTCAAAGCTCTGTCCTTGGCTCTCTTCTCTCTTTCTACATCCTCTTTCTTAGTGATCTCAAGTATTTACATAAATTAAAATTATCATGACAATGAGGACAACTTGGACAGGTACATATCCAGCACCAATCTCTCTCCTGAATTTCAGTCCAAATGTTAAAATTAACAAATATCCATTAAGTACAGCTTTCCTAGTCTTCCTTAATATTCATGCCTTTCCCCTGAGATTATCTCCAAATTATCCAGCAAAAATAGATTACTTGCACTTAGTGTTTTTACATATTGCTTCCTCTATTAGACTGGAAGCTCCTTAAGAGTAAAGTTGTTTGTTGGTTTCCTTTCTTTGAATGCCCAACACTTACCACAAGGCCTGGCACATAGTAGGAGCTTGCTCAATATTTGCTGACTTGACAAAGGAGGTGACATTTGATCTGAGCTTTGAAGAAAGGACAAGGATTCTGAGAGGCAGAGACATTAGCAAATATTTGTTGAACAGATATATCCCCCTGGATATATCTTTTTTTTTTTTTAAGCAATTGGGGTTAAGTAACTTGCTCAAGGTTACACGGCTAGTCATTATTTATGTGTGGGTGCTCATTTTCTGAGGCCGGATTTGATCTCGGGTCATCCCAACTCCGAGGCCGGCGCTCTTACTCACTGCGCCACCTAGCCACCCCTCCCCTGGATATATCTCAAAACAGAACTTCTGGATCTTTCACTCTTTCTCATTTCTGTTGAGAACATCACCATCTTGGGAAGAAATAGCTTAGGTTTATAACTTCAAACTTATTCCTGCTTCTTCTCTTTTCTTCCCTCTTTGCAATCATGTGCCAAGTGCTTTCAATTCTATCTCTATCACACCTTTGGCATCCATCCTCTCCTTTCAATAGAGAAAATATCCTACTTACAGAATTCATTACCTTTGCTTAACATATTAAAATTAATTCCTTCATAGGAGCTGCTTCCAGTCTTTTCACTCCCCATTCCATTCTCCATATAGTTTTCAAAATAATATTTCTAAGACATACTACCTTGATCTTTATTGTTTCAAGGGTAAAATATCAATTCTACAGCCTAGCATTTAAAGTCCCCCACAATCTAGCTCCAACCTAACCTTCCATTTGTATTTCATATTATTCCCTTTGGTACAGAGTGTTCAGATCATGAGATGCTCCTCAAATTTTGTATTTCATTTCCTTTCTCTGTACTTTCACAAATCTGATTCTCTTATGCCTGGAATTCATGACTCCTCATCTTTACCTCTCAGAATCTTGATTTTATACCATTGGCTCAGGTACCATTTTTTCTTGTGGCTATTGTAATAGAAATCTGATACTATTTACAATTCTCTTCCTTCTCAATCACCTTTTTGTCATTTATGTTGTATCCCTTCAGAAGAGTACAAATTCCTTGAAATCGGGGATTGTCTGGTTGTTGTTGTTGTTGTTGTTATTGTTTTGCCTTTGTATTCCTAGGAATTGGCACAAAGCCATTTTCACTGTGCTTAATAAATGTTTGTTAAGTTTAACTGAATTATACTTAACTGAGGTAACTTATCCAGCAAATTGAACTATGTAAAATGCAGTTATTAGTAAGGAAGGAAAATCAAAAAAGGCTTCTGAGAAACCAAAATCAAGTCACAAAATCAGTATATTAATGTTCATGTACTTTACTCATTGAAATGTACTAGGGCGGCTAGGTGGCACAGAGAGTAGAGCGCTGGCCCTGGAGTCAGAAGGACCTGAGTTCAGATCTGACCTCAGACACTTAATGCACACACAAAAACCTAGCCGTGTGACCTTGGGCAAGTTACTTAACCCCAATTGCCCTCCAAAAAAGCAAAAAAAAAAAAAAAAGAAATGTACTAAAGGGCCTTTACTTATTCCTATGCTAGTATTAATTCTAATAGTGTTAGTTATCAAGTTTTTGAGAATATCAGAAGTATAAAATTTGAAATAAGCAGAAGGAGCTCCTAGAGGCAGGCAGGCTAACACATATTCCTTTCTATTATGTTAATGCTTTCCCCAGTTATTTTTTAGTCATGTCTGATTCTCCCTGACCCTAATTTGGGTTTTCTTGGCAAAGATATTGAAGTGGTTTGCCATTTCCTTCTCCAGATCATTTTACAGAGGAGGAAACTGAGACAAACAGGGTTAAGTTATTTGCCCAGGATCACATAGCTAGTTAAGTATGTGAGGTTGGATCTTAACACAGGTACTGACTCTGCAGATGGTGTCTTGAAGATAAATAGACTGGTGTTCAAATTCTGACTCTGATTTTATACACCCACACACCCACCCACACACACACCCACACACACACACACACACACACACACACACACACTCGTTCGTGCATGCGCGTGTGTATCTGTCTGTCTATATATGCTTATTCATTACAGAGAAGTTTCTAAACCTTACCATAGGGGGTTTTCCCCAAGGAGTTCCCTTTATCAATGAAATCACAGGTTCAGTCCCTAAACCTATAGTGACAAAATTGGCAAGAAATAAATGAAAGAATGCTGCCAACAACCTGACATAGATGGAGGGGATAGGAAAACTAAAAAGTACATATAAAAACTAAAAAAATGATATCAGTCATTTACATTTTCAATAAGGACAGGAGATATGCATAATTTAACAGGACCCAGAGGCATTATTGCATTTTAGTAAAATAACTGATAAAACATGTGTATTAAATGATTTTTACAATCTTTTCCTGTTCTTAATCTGATGAATAAGGGGTAATAAGGATGAAACTGAGTTGTCAAGAAAAGTTTAAATTGTTTTCATGATATTATGTTTAAGAAGGTAGTAAAGATATAGAATATATTTTTGACAGATTTTAATCAAAGAGAGCAATTATTTTTTTAAAATGGCACAGCAATGGTCAACTTCAGTTATCTAAAGTATTCAATTATGTGGAATGACTACTCTCCAGAAGATGCTAAATAAATGATATATTTACATATGCATGAACTGTGCATTTGCAAGTATTTGTACATGTTTTCATATCAAGAGTTGAACTGGAGAGCCCACCATGGAGCATGCATGAGGATGCTCATTGAGTGTGTAGTATACTATCTGGACTGCATCCAGCTAGCCATCAGGGCTGGCTCAGTGTTAAAGGACTCTGTTGCTTTGGGATGCTCTAGCAAACCCTTGGGGTCCCTGTAGCGCCAATGCAATATTTGAAATGATCACAATCAAGACTGTGACTATAAATATTGTGTGACATTTGATTGTAAAATATACCAGATTCTCCAGGTAGAGGACAGAACTGAAGCATTTTTTAAGACACCAGAAAACTGAATCTCAAAACCAGTAAGCCGATTCCATCATAGTACCAAAGATATTCAGAAGCCATAATAATACTGAGAGCCACAGCATCCTTCAGCCTTCCCACAAACCAATACAAGATCAATATTTAGTCACAAAACTCTCTTTCCTTGCCTGAGCACCTCTCTCTCCCACCCTCTCCCTGGCTCTGACTCCCAGCTTCCTGTGGGCTCTGCTTCCCTTCAGCAAACTCCTCCTACCACAGGCTCCCTGTGACTACATTCAGCCTATCAGGGGGCAAGGTTTATTTTAAATCAGGGAAGCTTCCTGTGAGCTCTGCTCCAACCTTTAGCAAATTCCCTTCATCACAGGCTCCATGTGCTTATATTCAGTCTATCAGGGATCAGAGTTTACTTTCAAAGCAGGGAAGGTCTTCAAATTCCCCCCAGGTCTATTAAGGGGCAAGGAAGACCTTCAAATTCCCATTCCCATTACACTCCCCCTGTTACCCATTCCTATTCCTATATGGATGAAAGATGGGGAGGCTGAATCAAAGATGTGCTAAAGCTAAGGAAACAGAAAGGGAGAACTCTATGTGTCTCTTTTTTATGTATAAACTCAAAAGGATTGTTCAAAAAATAAATTTTACAGTGTGTTTTAAAAGAAATTCATTTTATAACAGGAAACTAATTATTATTTGCATTTCAATATTTCATTTGAAGAAATGAATAAGGTATAGTTATACTTAAGTGGTGGACTTAAGTCAAAGGCCTTGAATAAAATACTAATTGTACCAGTTATTAGCTGTGACTTAAACAAGTCACTTCACTTTTATGAGTCTCATTTTCCTCACCTCTGAAATAAAGAGAATTGTCATAGGTGATGACTAAAGTCCCTTCGAGAACTAATCTCTATTTCTATAAGGTCCTATATACTTTTCTGCATAGTATTAAACAAAGTGTCATTATGAAGACAAGTAGTGCTAACATATTAATTTTTTCTGATCTCTTACATTATGTAGCAACTAATTAATTCTCCTTATGAAGCACTCTAACCTTCCTTTCTGAATCTTTGAACACTGCTACATTGCCTCGAAAACACTCTTTCCATAAACTCTGAAGAATTGGCAATGATTTTATAATACAGGTTTTTTTTCCTATACTTCAAAAAGTAAAATTACAGCACAAACTTGCTGGAGAATGTTTTGTTTTTTTTTCTGAAGAGAAGCAAATTTAAACTGATACAAAAAATTACAGTTACAATGTATCTATCATTATCAAATATTACTCTCCAAAACATACTTGGACTAGACTTAATTAATATAATTATAATAATTAATATAATAATACATAATGATAATCTCACCTGCTATTTGAAGAAAACAGATATAGAGGGAAAATATATAAGCATATGCACATTGTATATATAAGAATAAAACATATTTTAATCTGTATCATAATCATATTCATTTCAACAAATACGGATAAATTTCCTATAATGTTTCAGGCACATTGTTTTTACGACAAAAATCTACAGTCCCTTTCCCCAAGGAACTTGCAAAAATATCAGTCAATGAACCTTGCTTTTGCTATTTTCTGAAGTTAATCAATGCAGTACTTTATCAAGTTAAGAAATAATGGAAAATCTTGAGTATTTGGTGAAAGCTATTCCGTGGAACAAATAAATTTCATCCTACTTTTGGGACAAAGTTTCCCTAAAAGACCCCTTAGGCCAAAGTACAAGTAGTTTCTAGCAAATTAAGTGTGTATTATATGACAAATACAGGAAACAAAGAAAGCCAAATCTAGTCCCGGCTTTCAAGAACCTCACTGTCTAATGACTTTCTCTCTTGCTTATAGGGCCTGGCATCTGGGTTGCAATAATCAGTCCTTTATGGGTGGGATGCCCATTACTCCTCCTGGTTTTGTTGGCAAAGCAGGTTCAGCTGGATATAAATTCTAGAATGGATTCTGGCTCCTAGTCATCCTGGGCATAGCTATCTCCAATATTCTATAACCCTCCAAGTGACTTTATGGTTAGTTTGTAATAAGAGAGAAGTACATCTCTATTTTAGCTAGCTACATTCATCAAAGGTAGATAATATTGTCTGAGATAATATTGTCTAACTTCATAAAATAAGGCATATCTATTTCAATCTCGTCTTTAAAATGCTATATGAATAAAGCCAGGGTATCAAATTAACTGTGGTCACTGTCTCAGTTCAGACTCTCTTTAGGGCCTTACTACCTGTCATTTCAAAAAATGTTCTTCGTTGTTATAGAACTCCCTGATTCCTAAGTAAAGAAAGCTGCTGAGGAACATCAGGAGTTAAGCTAGAGGAGTCTGGGGTAGTCGGCAGGAGGGGAAAAATAAATGAATGCCACTACATTTTTTTTGTTGTTGTTTAGCAGTAAAGTCGTAATAAAAAGAATATAAAATTCTTAGGTTTGATTGATACACCAACAAGATGACTAAACAGAGCTGCAAGTAACAGCTGTAAATAACATCAGGTACTACTAAAAGAGAGCCACCTTCTGCAAAGGCAGAATTATTATGTAATTATATCTACTTTTGCAAGTTACAAACTATTCCCTAGCAGGGATCCACTTCTTCATTCATTACGATTCAATATAATTTGAGCTGCTAAGGTAAAGTGTCTCCCGGCAGGAGGCTGCAAATGAATCCTGCTGATGCTTTTATTACTACTGATTCATACTGTTGCTCATCCCAGCACTCAAACAACTGTGGTGACTAGAGAAGGCTTTCTATCTAGTTTATACTGAAAATGTGCAGAGGTAACCACACTAAGATGGTCAAAGGCTGGGAATCTTCCAAGGGTGACCCCAACATGTGATTAGAATTTCACTTCTGGCTTATAGTTGAGTCGTTGGAAACATGCAATCATTTAATGAGCCTTTAAAAATACGAAGTGTAAATGATTTAACATCTTTCACAATGCAAAAGGCACAACTTTATTTCCAAATGGAGGAAAAAAATCTTGCAGAACTGAAATTTCTGTTAGAATATGTTATCTAGCTTTTAGTATAGGGATTTAAAACAGCTAACAATCTCATAGGATTTTATCATTTAAAAAAAAACACCCTTGTAAATCTTCATATTTAAAAATCTGCTTTAAAAAAAAGAGCTTCCCTTGCTTATTCTTTTGGCCTGCTCACAATATAGAATACTCAAATAACTGCTACATTTTGATTCTAGCTTCCGTTTTCTGTTCTATATTCAGGCATGCTAGTTAATAATTTTTCTTATGCTTATATTTAAATGAACAGCATTCCTTCAGAAAAGCTCTCTCAAACATAAATACCACACATTCCATACATAGATTTCCCTTCAGCTAGATTAGCATAACAGAGCATTAGGAGATTCAAGACCTTAACAGGGGAATTATGCAGAATTAGCATGCATACCAAAGGAGGGGGCTAAAATGCACAAGAAAGGCTCTGAAGGGGCCTTCTCTTTCACAGTGGTTATACTCTGTAGGGGCAATGAAATTCAGAGATGACTGCCTAAAAGCATTGGGAAGGATTACAAAACTCATTTTTGGTAAGATCTCCATTGTTCTCAGAGCTAGAGAATGTTCAGTAGGAAGTGTATTCTAATGAACTTCTGAATGTGTTGATTACCAGGGAAGGGAGTATACAAGATTTCCCAAAATAAATAAATAAAATAGAATGAAGGAACATTGAGATGGAACATTCTAATGAAAGTTTGCGGCATTTTGCTACTATTTCCAAGTGCCCTGCAGGCTTTTCTTTGTGGATCTCCCTGATGCTAATGAGAGTTATTCAGCTAAAATCCTCACATAACTGTGAAAATGAACCCTTCTGCAATTCGACCCTACAGTCTTTGCAATCCATTTGAAGGCTCTGGTCTTTTAGTAGAAACAGTTTAAATACTCTACTTTTCTTCTTCTGTAACAGAGCCTCATTTTTGCCCTCAGTAATTAAAGCAGAGCCAGGGACAGCCTTTGCCATACCAGCAGGGTAGTTATACTTTGCTTTTATGTATGTCTCACTGTTTTTTTTTTTTTTAAGAAGGGATAAAATTGGGGGAGTCCTTAAGAATAGAGTTCACAGTGTTAAAATTAAAGAAAAATACACACTGTAATCATTATGTTCTTTTTTTTTAATGTCTGAATTTTTTTTATAGAGCTAATGATTGAAAATGTTTCAAAGAAATGAAAGCCTTCACCAAAAAAAGATATTAAAGGGAAAATTATTACAATTTTTTTTACTGACTTCAGTTTTAGAAGATTAAGTAAAACCATAAGAAAATACTCAACATTCAGAATGTGATACAGATTCCCAACCAGAAAGAGCATCTGTTACTTTCTAAGTGTGAAAAGACATAACTCAGTCATGGATGTCTTTTCTTGAGAAAAAGGAAAGATAATTACCCTTCATGGGTGAGACATTTGATTTATTCTACTGAGATTCATTTCATTTCATTGTAAATTAAACTGTTTAATTCAACATTTTCAATACCTGCTACTGAGGGGACATCTGGGAGAACCAGGGGAGAGGTGCTAGATCAGATATATTCACATTAAATAGGATGTTTGTAATTATTGTCATAAGGTGAGCTGTCATTTCGAAATCAATTAATCCCTTTTCCTTCTTATGACCTTTCCTTTTAAACAGCAGGAATATTGCAATTACGAAATTGCTGAGGGAATATTTTGTAAAGAATTCCGTGCTGTTCAGTCTCTATTCCATAGGTTATCATTCTGCTATGTGCTATTAATTCCTAAGCATAATTTCACACTATGAAGAATAAAGACTCATTATTTGTAATAAAAATGCAATGACTGGGTATAAGTAAAGTTAAAATTTGGCCAACTATTTATTTTCAAAACTATTGTATGGAAAACCATCGTCCTTACTTTAAAATGTTCCCAAAAGGCAATGTAAAATAGATGTTTTCAAGTATGAATCATGTGATTCATGTGATTATATCACACTGTATTACTTTTTTTTTTTTTAAGCAATTGAGGTTAAGTAACTTGCTCAAGGTTATACGGCTAGGTTTTTGTTTGTGTGGATTAAGTGTAGGAGGCCGGCTCTGAACTCAGGTCCTTCTGACTCCAGGGCCGGCGCTCTATTCACTGCACCACCTAGCCGCCCCAACTGTATTACTTTAAATAGAAATAAAACAGCCTTCTTAGAAAGCTATTTAATTTTTAAAAAATTATAAGATTTTTTTTTATTTAAACAAAAAGAGGGGTTAATAATGAGAAACCCCAATTTGTCATAACATATCTCAATATCATAAAACAGAATAAACATTTCATTAGTAAATTCAATGCAGTGCTTCTCCATTCATAAAACATAAAACTTTTCAGTCTGTCATTTAAAATGCTCCACAACCTGACTTTACCTTTCTATTTCCAGACTAATTTCATTTTATTTCCTTTCACACTATTTTCCATCCAGTTGTCAGATCTTCCTTGATTTCAAGCTCCTGTCCCCTATCCCCATCCCAGTGTCTTTCCATTCCGGGAATATGCTTCTTTCTTGTCTCTACTTAGACTTCTTAGCTTCTGTACAGGCTAAACTCAGATGGAACATCTTTTCTTTGATTCCTTTATCTTCTGATATTCTGACAGATATTTCTTCAACTTACCTTTCATTTAATTGTGTGTATACCTGTTGTACCCTACAAAGTAGAAGATAAGCTTCTTGAAGGCAGAAATTGTTTACTTCTGTAGCTTAAATTGTTAGCTCACTACCTTGCACTTAATAGGTGCTTAATATTAAACTACTTTTTGAAGGAATTTAGCATTGAATGAATTTAGGAAATATTTGATAACCTCTATTGGAGATGGCAGGATTATGGGACAGGTGTGTTGTTGGGAGGGGGGGTGTCCTGTTTTTTTTAAGGGTAAGGAGAGATGAACATATTTTTAGGTAATGGAAAAGGAGCTAATAGTAGAGAGAAATCAAAGATTATAGAGAGGAGGAATGATTAAAGATGAAGATCCCAAGAGACATGAAAAGATTGGATAAAGGGTATAAATAGAGGGGTAGTTTTGGCAGGAAGATAAACCATTTTATCCTTTGAAACTAAAGCAAAGGATAATATATAGACAGATTTTGAGGTATAGAAGAAAGGAAATGAGAGAGCATTGGGAAGATTTGCCTCAATATTTTTTTTTTATCTTTTAAAGAAATCTGGGATTCGTGCTTGAGGGATTGAGGAGAAAAGCAAAGTTTTAGAATACCAGTTGAGAGAAAAAGACAAAGTCAATTAGAAATGAATAGAAATTATTGTGAGAGGTTGCTGGTCTGGTGAAGTTAGCTAAAATGGATTTGTTGTGGACCCAGTTGTCAATTTTGTGACTTCCTTCAGTTGAATCTAAACCTTGCATGTTCCTCAACTCATAACTCACCCTCTCCCCATGTATCCAATCTGTTGTTCCTTTGCTATTTAACACATTTATCAATTACTTGTGTAACAGTAAAAATAGAATCTTTATCAAACATACAGATAACAAAACCTGGAAGAGATAGTTGATATACTGAATGAGAAAATTAGCATTCAATAGGATAGACTCTAATAGTAGAAGTTAAGTAGATGAAATTTAAAGTTGATAAAAATAAAGTCATAAAATTGGTTTTAGAAAATAAGCTTCAATAACACAATGTGGGAGAGGCATGGTTAGATGTCAGTTACTTAAAAAAGCTCTGGGGAGTTTAGTATGCTATAAATTATATGAGCAAATAGTATGACATGGTAACAAAACAAAACAAAACAAAAAAACCCAAAACTAATGTAATACTGAGCTGAATTGAGATGCATACCTTGTAGTAATAAAAACATGATAGCCTTACTGTATGCTACTGTGGTCAGACTTTGTAGTATTGTGTTCCATCCTGCATATGACACAGTTTAGATAGTACCTGGATAAACTTGACAGTATTCAGAGGAGAGCAGAGAGGATGCTGCAGTACTTTGAATATATGCCATATGATAAATGGATGAAATGATTGGTCATGTTTATCCTTGAGAAAAGAATACCCAAGAAAAGAACACCCAAGATACCTGAGTTGTCAAGTACCTGAGTTGTCAAAAGCTTTTTCTACTTGGGGGAGGAGTTAGATCCAGGTCCAATATGTGGAAGTTTCAAAGGGGCAAATTTAGGTTAGATTCAAATAAAATGCATTAATGATTAGAACTTTTCTTAAGTGGAATGGATTTCCCATGGAAGTATTGGGTCCTCCTTCACTGGAGAAGAGTTTCCTTAACCAAAGTCTAAATGACATCTTTGGGGATATTGTGGTTAGGATTCTTTCTCAGGTATGAAATAAACTAAAATAGCCATTGAGATCCCTTTTGACTGAAGTTTTGTGATTCTATAAATCTATTAAGTTTATTGATAGTAAAGATAGATGCCATTCACTGGTTCTTTAATAAGAAAAAATATGAAGATATTCACAGCTTTCCAAATTAGAACACAATGGAAAGAAAAACCCTATAACTAATTCAGCTAGTTAATTCCATCTATGTCACAACTCTATGAGTAAGAGACATCACAATTCGAAGGGGGGAAAATCATGTATCTTTTAATGTAATAACATTTCACACTCATATAGTACTTGAAAG
Source organism: Gymnobelideus leadbeateri (assembly GCA_011680675.1). Lineage (NCBI taxonomy): Eukaryota > Metazoa > Chordata > Mammalia > Diprotodontia > Petauridae > Gymnobelideus > Gymnobelideus leadbeateri. Next base: position 16,583 of record WOXC01007852.1, on the reverse strand, counting down.
TTTACCAAAAGTGCTTTCATCACCACAGTCCTGTGAGGTAGGTAGTATGAGCATTATCACCATTTTATAGGTGAAGAAATTTAGACTTTCATGAGTTAAGTGGCTTGCCATCAATCACAGAACTAATTAGTGTCTGAGGCAGGATTCAAACAGTTTTCCTAGAAACAATGTAATACAATCAAAAGAATATAGGATTTGGAAATAGGACTAAGGTGCAAATTTTGCCTTCTCATTATACTTTCTTCCTGTGTGACTATGAACAAGTCGCTTACCATTTCCGGACCTGTTTTCTCTTAGATAAAATGAGGATCCCTTCACATCTAAAATTGATGGTTCTATGTATGATCCTAAGTCTACATTCTACACTTTTGCCACTCTATTCTGCTGCCTCTCATTTATGCTCCAAGACTATTTAAAAAATGACATGTGGGTATTAGCTAGCTAGTGAATGTATAGAGGTTTCCAATCTAAGGGAAATAGGTGACCGGTGTTACAGAATTCACTAAAGGGGGGTGGGTGGGATATTCATGTCTCGATTGGAAAGGAAGATCAAAAAGACAACCAGGAAACAGATCAAGCTGCTCTGAGAATGAAAGAGGCATCTGTGACCTGAGAAAGAGGGAAAGAATAGAAAGTCACACAATTGAAGGAAGGGACATTTTCAGAGAAAAAAATCAATTGAAAAGGATGTTAAAAGACCTTGTAAATAGTTATATGGGGCAGGCTTTTTTTTTTAGCAGAAAAAAAGACATCTGCAATGGAATTTAATAGGTAAGAGGAAGTAACATAGATACTTAAAAGAAAAAAAATCAGTATATACTAATTTCAATTTATTTACAATTAAGGAATGAAGGATAATATTAACAATTATTAAAGTTGAACAAATCCCATGGTATTGAATTATTGAGAGGCTACACACAATAAAAACTTTTTGAATTCCTAATAAAGCCAGCGTCCCTTAACATTTTGCTGTTGTGGTGGTTATTTAGTAATTTTTAGTTGTGCTCAACTCTCTGTGAACCCATTTTGAGATTTTCTTGGTAAAGATACTAGATTGGTTTACCATTTTGTTCTTCAGATCATTTTGCAGATAAAGAAACAGGCAAACAGGATAACGTGACTTGCCCAGGGTCATATAACTAGTAAGTGTCTGAGGCCAGATTCAAATTCATGAAGATGAGTCCTCCTGACTACAGGGCAGGTGCTGAACCCATTGCACCTCTAGTTGCCAATAATATTTTTTGGGGGGGAGAAAGATGGACTAGGTTGATACAAAATATAAATAATACAAAAATTATCAGAGTTCTTACAGTATTATGTCTTTAAATTGGAATTATATATTTCATAATAAAAATATTTCTACACCTGTTAGAAACATTTAGGAGTTTCTGCTTAATTAATCAAAAAAACATTTATTAAGCACCTGCATACCAGGGACAGGGCTAGGTCTTAGGTGTACATAAGTAGTTGATGATGTGGGAATAGAGCTCTGGTGAGTGACAAGGACTAATTAAATAGATTTAGAAATATATTTGTTGAGATGATCATTAAACACAGGGAAGCTTATGAGGTGACCAAGAGAAAGGAGATAATATGTTCTGGAACAGAACGATGGGACAATGTTCACAGTTCAGAGATATGATGAATGATAAGCCAACAAAAGGGACTAATAAAGAAGGGACAGATGTGTAGAAAGAGAACCAATAGAGATCACAACCACTATATCTCAGCAGCTTCAGAGTTAAACCAACCAATATACAAAGCATATTATCATTATGGGGTAGAACTGGAAAAGGACTGTTTATATTATTTGGAGAGAGAATATATATCCATGCCTTATATGTTGAGAGCTCACAGTGCTTTTCTATACATATATAACTATACAAAAATAATTCACCGCTGTAAGCCATAAAAGCAAACCATTTTTTCTCCTGTTACTAGTGCTCAATGCTTGCAGCTTTATGTGTATTTATACTTTTCATTTGCCAGTTTTAAACACATAATACACTTTCATTTTGAGAGACTAAAATAACCTTTAGGAAAAAATGTAAGCAATAGAATGCAAATTGGGATTTCTTTTGTGTTCTTGTTGTTTGGGTGTTTATTTCCTCCTCACCTTGTTATCTACAGAACATGAAAATGCCTAGGTAGGCTCCACACATCAGCCTGACAAGCTGTCAGCCCCAAGTCGTGCTCGGACCAGTGCCTGTTTGGAGAGTGCTTTATGTGTCATGCTGCAGCTATGAAATGAAAAGTGTCTAAATGGATAAAAAGGAGATAACCCTGTGTTCATTGTTGAAGCCACAGGCTATAGGTGAATACTTAATAACAAGAAAGAGCTAGAAATTATAGGCAGAAAGGTAATTCACTGATCAACTGCTATTCAGATTTTCTTAAGGTAGGCAAACCTGAAAGATTTGTGATACCGTAATTTAGTAAAAATTGGTCTCTGTCCAGGATAACCCTGAGGGTCCATTTATTGGCTGTCACTGATAAGGGAAAAAGTAAAGTAACTATTCAAAAATCCATGCCAGGATGGAAATAGAATGGCACATCTGCAATGTATCACAAAATTTATTGGGCAGAAATCTATCAAGAATTCAATTTAACCTTTTTTTAAGGGTTGTCATTGTTTTTAACTTGTAAAGCAAAAGATAGAATAACTGACAAGTAAAGATGATGCCCCCTCCCAATTACCCTTCATTTTTTCTTTTTAATTATTTGTTGTAAATATATTAATTATATATATGCATATATATACATATTAACATATTTTAATATGGGTAACATAAGCTAAAATTGGGGCTATTTTTATATATGATATAGACATGATAAAACAAGATAAATCATGAACCAAGAGATGTTAGGATAAAACCATCTTGTAATGAGTTTTTTTATAATATTTTCCAAAACAAAAATCTTATTGGAGAGTTTATAGAAGATATTCCCTCCCTGCTATATAAGCATCATATACTTTGTAATATTGTGGGTAGAGAATCTTCATGCTATGACACAGGCTGTGTTATGGGAAAATGAATGAGATAAAATCTCTTGAGTCATTTCAGTCATGTCTGATTTTTTTGTGACCCCATTTTGGGCAAATATACTGGAGTGGTTTACTATTACTTTGTCTAGATCATTTTACAGATGAGGAAATCGATGAAAATAAGGTTAAGTGACTCACCCAGCATCACACAACTAGTAAGAATCTGTGGCCAGATTCGAATTCAAGAAGATGAGCTCTCCTGACTCCAGGCCCAGTACTCTATTTACTGGGCCACCTAGTTGCCCTGAAAAATTCTTTTGTCACCATCATCATCATCATCATCTTCATCATTGTCATCATCTTTTCATTTAAGCTTTTTAAAGTTCTAAAGCATCATATATTACTTCTGCCATTAAGGTGGTAGTACTGATTTCATTAATTCCTAAACCAAAAAGTGAAAAACAAGGAGTGGAATTAATAGCACATGGTGACAGCATGGGAAGATTGCAAATATGGGAAGACTGAAGGAGATGTAGCATGTGGCTATAGATTGAGTTGCAAACATTCCACATTTCATTCAGAAAAACAAAGCCAAAAACATCCTCTTCCATTATGGAGTGTAGGACACACCATGCAATAGCACGTATTGAGTATGGGAGGTTTGCATTTGTGGCACAAACAAGTAGCTGTTACTAGTGTGTGCAGTGGGGAATGATCTCCTATATAGAGAAGAAGAAGAGGGGATTTGAAGAATATTTTTCTATGTACCATATTGTTAAGGAAAAAATGAAGTTTCGCAAAGAAGTAGAATTGAGATTTTAACAGAAAAAAGGCAGGGTATCTGAGGTGAGGATGGGGAGGTTTGACCCTGGTCAGGATGGGTTACAGAGGAGAAAGGAAAAAAAAAGACAGCTGTATAACTTAGAACTTAAAAAGAGATTTGAGGCTTATGGGTAAGCTATGACCAGACCTATACATTTTACAGGAAAGGGTGTAGGCATTATTGAGCAAATAGAATTGTAAACTATGTTGAATACCACTAGATGCTAAACTCTGACTTGTAGCCCACAAGAGTATTTGTTTCAATCACATTACAATAGAAGTTTTTTGCTGTGCTACCAGTATAGTATCTGGAGGGCCCAAAGGCACAGGAAAGGATACAGCATAGAAGAAGGGTAGTGTTGACTCCTCAGAAAAATAATGGGGACTCCTATAGTCACCAGGTGTAATGGGGACTTCAACAGTCACCCTTCTCTGTATGTGACAACTGTGTTTTTGTAAGCCAACTGAACATGCATCACTTCCTTGTATTGGGTTATTCATTTACTTTCTTGGTTATCTGAGTTTAAGAAAATGTCTGTGACTACCTATCATATATCTCTATCTCTGTCTCTATATAGTAAGAAGGAAATGACTCACTACATTCTCCCTTCCTGGGTGCCAGTGGCACATACTGGCATAAGAACTGTGAGTAATTTTGAAGAAATGTCATTAGTGAGATGAGATTTGATAACTAACAGAACTAAACAGAATGAGTGATAATAATAATAATAAAAAGACTAGAAAGAAAAGGAGACCATAAACTGAATGATATAGTTTTCATGGGAGAGAAAAAGCTCCTAGTTCCTTTGGCACATGGAATTAGCCCCTTCATCAGAGGAAAAAAGTCAAATAGATGCCCTTTCTTTCCCTCCCTTCCTTCTTCCTTCCTTTCTTCTCTCTCTCTCTCTCTCTCTCTCTCTCTCTCTCTCTCTCTCTCTCTCTCTCTCTCTGTCTCTCTCTCTTTCTCTTTCTTCCTCTCATTTTCTTGTTTGCTTTCTCTGTCACTCTTGTTCTCTCTCTCCCTTTCTCTCTTTGAAGTAGATTTTTTTCTCTCTCTGTTTCATTGTTGACCTTTTTGGCATGTGTAGAGTGAGTATATGCTGTTAGAAATGTTTGTTTGCATTAATTCATTTGTGTGGGCGGACTTTTTTTTTCTTGGTCTGATCAGCCAAGATGGGGGAAAAAAGTGATTTCTTCTTCAAAACAAGAAAGGAAAAAGCAAGAGTTTATTTTATTTTTTATTTGTTTATTTGTTCATTTGTTTGTTTGTTGCAAACATTTAAGCTTTCAAACAATATTGTCTTCTCTGCATTCTAATTTAGTCACTTGGAATTGATAGAGCTAATGGAGGAAAAAGAGCTCTCCCTCCTCCATTCACAGAGTTTTCACTGTAGTGTATACTGGAAAGGGGATCAGATTCCTGACTCAAGATGAGCTATACATGATCTTTTTTAATATGTATTTTGAAATTGTGAGTGGAGATTTTGCAGAATTCATGTTCAAATGTACCTAAACCCTACCCTACCACCTTCCCTAGAAAATAGACAATGTTTATTATGTTATTGCATTTGAAGAGTAATTTCTGATCAAGAGCTTTTTTTTTTAAACCAGGGGCAGCCTCTAACTGGAGCAACCCCCTCTCCAGCCCATATTGAGAATACTCCTGGGTATTTGAAAAGTCTTTTAATCTACAAAGAGACATTCTAAAATCTAAATCTTTTTGGTGGATATGTGATTTTATTTTTGTCACTGACACCTTGAGATAGTGTAATCTGTACAGCTCATTCTTTAAAGAGTTAACCTGGCTTTAGCAGAAGTATAAAAGACATAGATTAAGGGGTCTTTTGAGCACATCAAACCTTATCAGCTCTCTTTGAGAAACATCAGGTTCTTCAGGAATATGTGTGGAAGGATGCTTTTAACTTTTATTATTTTTTTTAGAAAAATTTAGACCATTAGAGAGTTAGTTTGAACTTTTATAAAGTTTTTGTCCACAAAAGCATTGTGATTATGAAAGTTTGCTAAATTGATTATAATAAGGAGAACTTTGCAAGCCTTGCCTAAATTAAGCTGAATAAACCAATATTGGTTGATAACTAACAGATCCAAACAGAATGAGTAATTTAAAAAAAGACTAGAGAAGAGGACCATAAACTAAATGACATGGTTTTCAGGAGAGAGAAAAAGCTCCTTGTACTTTTAGCACATGGAATTAGCCTTCATTATTTATTGTAAATATATCATTAATATAATATTGCCCTTAAATTAATCAATCTATAAATCAATTAAAAAAAACACTTAAAGCTAGAGGAGGCAATAATAGTCTATATGTTATATATTCATTGAAAGATCTTCAGTGTCCCTGTACTTTAAGTAGTTTAAGAGATAAAGTTAACGTAGTAACTACAAATATAAATTTTTAAACCTGAAAACTAAAATTTGAACATATATACTATATTATATAATGACAAATTTAAATTCTGAATTAATTTTTTTTAAACAAAAATATTTGTATGTGTTGGCCCATTGCTAAAAGACCTAGTTGGCTGTAATTCCATGCTTGATCACTGATTGACCCACCTATATACTAGGTAGTTCTTTCTTGTTTAGTCATTTTCTATTATGTCTGACCCAGTTCTGGGTTTTCTTGGCACAGAGTTACTGGTGTGTTTTGCCATTTCCTTGTCTACTCATTTCACAGATAAGGAAACTGAGGCAGACAGGGTTAAGTGAGTCACACAACTAGTAAGTGTCTGAGGCTGGATTTGAACTAGGATCTTATAGGCTCTATCTACTGTGCCACCTAGCTGCCTATGAGAAGTTCATATGTACCCAATATTGGTTTATTCAGCTTCATTTAGGCAAGACATGCAAAGTTCTCCTTATTATAATCAATTTAGCAAACTTTCATAATCACAATGCTTTTGTGGACAATGCAGACAGGGGAGCTAGTCTAGACCACCCACAGACTGATTGCCCTAAAATTTCCCTACCAAACAGTCTTTATGAATCTGCCCAGAACCAGTCCAGAGATCTGGCTACCTATCCTGCTGTATGGCCAAACTACCTTTTCTTTGTGCACCCAATGAGGAGGTAGGGCTGGAAAACCACACACATACTTGTGATTAAAAAACTGCTTGACTCATGATCCTTTGAGACTTTATGTTCCTTCTTAGTATGTCATTCATGGACTCCTCACAGGGACCCTTAACCTTAATTAATTAGAAAATAAACAGATCCCAGTGGAAAGGAATTCCTATTTGGTTTTTTATTATTATAACAATTATTATTTTAAATGAGGTTCCTTTATTCTGTGGCATTTAGAATGATAGATTTTCAGATCTAGGAGGGACTTCAGAGATAAAATAATCCAGGAGTTATTAACCTGGGATATGTAAACTGTAGATTTCAGAGGATCTGAGAAATTGAATTGGGAAAAAATGCATTGTTATTTTGGGAAAAATGATTTTTCTTAGTAATCATTATCTTGGAGACTTAGAGCTTCTGCCAGTCCCTGCCTTTTACACACACACACACACACACACACACACACACACACACACACACACACCTTCCAAAGTTCAGTTTCTTTTTTAGAGGGACATTACTGATAATGAGATTGCATTGAATCTCCTTATCCTGGTCAAACCGCATTCCAAGCTCATAAATAATTTAATCAATAAGGAACCTCCACTATGTTCTGCTTAGGCTTGCATAGAGACAGATTCTTTTATCTAGATAGCTCAAGACTGGGAGTGGTCTAGCATGGTTGGGGCATGGTCTGATAGAAGAGGTATTTCCTCTGTCTGGAGGTAAAATGATGATGGAATGATATCCCCCACTGTTGAAAACGTATATAAACTGTGCACCCAAACCCCAAAATGTGCTCAGCCTTTGACTACAATTCTGCATGCATGCCGTCAGCTTGATAGAAATAAAAACATGGATTTGGATGACTTAATTCATTTGCATTTTTTTTCCAACTAAACTCTCAGAGGCTGACAATTTCAATATAGTTAATTTCTTTTGGAATTGGGATGATTTTATTATATGCACTTAAAAACATTATTCTGGGAAGGGGTTCATGGGTTTCACCTGTTGCCAATGTACTGCACCCCCTCCCCATATGTGTTTAAGAATTCCTGATCTAATCCAAGCTTTCATCTTAGAGATAAGGCAGCTGTGTTTCCTAAGGGTCAACTGACTTGCCCAAGGTCACAGTTTTTTAAACAGCAAATGACTCAAACCTAGGTCTTCTGTCTCTCAATGTCAGTGCATATTCAACCTTGCCTCACATTTTACTTCATGATAATAATAGAATTCCATCTTTATTCCTCAACATATCCACTTCCCATGGACTACTCACCTTAGTCACATATAGCTATGATCTACAAATATTCCTCCTTTATGTTCAAGAATGCAGCAATCCCCCTATTCAATCATAATCTATTTTTAACTGCCTGCCATTTCTTATAAAATTTTAATTTTTATCCATACAGTAACATCAAATCTCTTGACTCTTCAAGTCTTTTATCAGTAATCTTTCTTGCACTAATCACTCCTCTTTTCCCCATGTTGAACCCTTGGTGAACCAATTCAACTGTGCACTGTTATCCTCCCTTGAATTCCTAGCTCCTTTATCGTATCACTGATTTTGCCCAGCCAAACCTCAGCCTTAGTTTACTCTTATCTTCCATCACTTTACTCATATCTATCTATCCATAGAAATATATAGATATATGTATATATGTGTATGTGTGTACATATATGCATATATGTATGTATACACACATGGATATTTAAGTACATAAGCATGTATACATATACACACATATATAACTGAATAAAGATGGAAAAAAATTGCACAACCATTCTGACTGGATCCACTATAAATTGATGTTACAGACCATCAGTTAGGCCCTCATTGCTATTGGGTAGTCCTAGCATTCCCCTATCCACTCACTATCCCACTCTCTATAGAAACTCTTTCAACCTTTCACCCCTCTTCAAAACTCCCATTGTTCTCCCTCCTCCCACTCTCTCAGCCGAGAATCTTGCCTCATATTTTACAGAAAAAAATCAAGGGCATTGGTCATGAACTCTTTCTTCTTTCCTTTTCTTTAGTTTCTATCACTCAGATGATTCTGCTACTATTTCCTCCATCACTCTTGTTTCTCATGATGAAGTGGCCTTGTTCCTTACCAAGGCTAGCACATCTACTTTTTCAAGCGATTTAATTCTATCTTGTCTGCTAAAACAGATTATCACCTCTGTCATCCCCAGTCTATTACTGATTTTCAATTTCTCTCTGTTTACTGGATCATTTCTTTCTGCCTACAAATATGCCCATGTCTCCCCCATCCTGAAAAAAATTCCTCACTTTATCCTTCCATCCCCACTAAATACAATCCTATATCTTTTCTGGATTTTGTAAGTAAATTCTTGAAAAGGACATCTACAATATGAGCCTCCACTTTCTCTCCTCCCATGCTCTTTTTTAACGCTTTACTATATAACTTCTGATCTTATCATTCCAACAAAACTACTCTCTCCAAAGGTACTAATAATCTCTTAGTTATCAAATCAAATGGCCTTTTCTCATTTCTCCTTGACCTCTCTGAAACCTCAGACTTCAATGATCACTCTTTCCTTCTTTCTCTTCCCTTTTCTCTATGTTTTTGGGACAATGTTTGCTGCTGATTTTGCTTCCTTCTGTCAATTACTTCCTTTTATCTCCTATATAGCTTGCTTTGCATATATTTGTTCGCACATTGTCTCCATCACTTGATTGTAAGCTATTAAAGGGTAGGGATTGTCTTACTGCTTTTTATATCCTTAGTGCTTAGCATAGTGCCTATCACATAATAGTTAGTGTTGATTGATTGATTGACTAAAACAAGGGAACTAGGACACACACGTGTATGTATGTACACACACGTATATATACACATGTACACATCTGTGTATACATGTGTGTATTTTCTACTAAAAATTCAAATCCTTCTTTAGAGAAATGTGTTAAATTCCTTGACTTGAGTCAACTTTGATCGTTCAATAAATAATAATGAAGGAAAAACAGTAATTCTTTTAGAATAATGGAAATATTTAAAAGAGCTTATCTATGGTAAATCAAAATAACAAATACATATTTTTTCCATTATGTCAAAACTAATTGTCATGCTCATCTCTCCCTTTGGGATGTTCATAAATGTTTATATTGAACAATACCTACCTAAGGAAGATGGTTGTTAGACTACATGAACTTGATTATATTATATGTGTTGTTTTCTAATGCTGTGTGCTGTACATATTTATTTTTATTAATTCTAATATTGCCTCTTTAGCTGTAATCCCATTCCATTGGTATTCATCATGGTCTTGACAAAATCATTTTACAAAACAGAATGCATTAGGTTATTAGACAAGGGAAAACTGCTTCCCAGGAGTTTATATTATTGGCATCCCATTCATCATAGTCTTTTGAGATTAACCACCACTTAAATGGAATCATTCTAATATTTGGTTTTTATAGTACGGATTCTTAAGTGATTTTTATCACATCGATTTAGTGTGTATGTTTATTCAGTTTCCATAATGTCCTGGGATTCAGAAGATTTCATTACAATCTCTGCTTCCTATAAACTATGTGGGTTTTACATTAGCTTCTTTGCAGCGAGAACTGACCACGTATTACAACTGAAGGCGGAGGGGGGGGGTGTGTGTGTGAAATAGAAGTTTCTTTAAAGATAAGGTGCAGGAACAAAATACATATACTATCACACTGCTTATGTGTGGAAGAGCAAATGAATTTTAAGAATCTTCTCTTGAGAAAAAGGAAAAAGTTGCTGAAAAGGAAAAAGAAGAAATAATAGCGATCCTTAGAGGGCCTTTATCTCCAAATGTCATTTGGTCCTAACTCCTGAATTAACATTGATAGGTCAGATAGAGATAATTCAGGTTCTTCCCTCAGAGAGCTTATAGTCAAAGGACCCAAACTGAGTATAGAATATAATAGTGAACATATTGTGATAGATTTTAACTGATATTCTATCAGCCCCATGGAATAGGAGGATTTCATAAGTTAAATAAAAAAGGAAAAATACAGATATGATGTAAAGGCTGTGCAGAAATAAAGGAATTCTTTCCATTTGAAAAATTTAGCTTGCAATCAATAACATATGTTATATGATAAATGCAATTGTAATAGAGAAAGTTATCCATCAGTCTTTTCACTATTACCAAATACTGTTTTTCCTTTGTTTTAAGAAAGGTGCTACTAAAATACTTCCCACTGTTAACCATTTAAAGACAGTCAATTATTATGAGAATTTAATGATTTGTTTATAGTCACAGATCTTAATTAAAAATGAAGCAGATGAGTTAATTTTAACACACACCATGAAACAATTGTCACAAGAAATTGGTAATAAAACATTTTGATATTTTATAAATTTGGGGAAAGCAAACAAATAAAAATGTTCTGAGCTTTATTTGACATATTAGAACAAAATGTGACACCTATAAGTTACCCATTAGTGAGAGAGGGAGGTAGGGAGAAACAGAGAGAGAGAGAGAGAGAGAGAGAGAGAGAGAGAGAGAGAGAGAGAGAGACAGAGAGACAGAGAGACAGAGAGAGACAGAGAGAGACAGAGAGAGACAGAGAGACAGAGACAGAGACAGAGAGGTTTGCTAAGCCATTAAATGGAACTAGTCAAAAGGTATATGATACATGCATTATGGGCATCTCAGGTCTATTTATCTGAGTAAAGTTCCTTCGCCTGAGTTGCCAATCATTTTCCAAACACTGGAGAGTTCCTCAGGCAACAATGAAGTGATATCAAAAGCATAAACCCTTAGTCCTTTGAGCTAATCAGTTCTTGAGGATGATTTCAATACCTTTAAATGAACAACTAACCTGACGTGCATGGAGGGGTTTAAAATGTTTCTTACTACAAAATTTAAACCCTAAGATAAAAATTGAAAAAAAAAAAAGCTCATAGTTGACATTAATCAATTGCCAAATTTCATGTTTGTGAACTTTAGAAGAATGACATAAAAAAATACAAGATGAAAATAATTTTTTTCTTCCTTTCTTTTCTTTCTTTTTCTTTCTTTCTTTCTTTCTTTCTTTCTTTCTTTCTTTCTTTCTTTCTTTCTTTCTTTCTTTCTTTCTTTCTTTCTTTCCCTTTCTTTTTTTCCTTCTTTTTCTCTTTCTTTCTTTCTTTCTTTCTTTCTTTCTTTCTTTCTTTCTTTCTTTCTTTCTTTCTTTCTCCTTCCTTCCTTCCCTATTTCTTCTTCTTTTCTCTCTCTCTCTCCCCCCTCCTCTCTCAATAAAAATTTACTCAAAGCATAAATTGAAGACCTCAACAGAGCAGGATTGAACAGAGTAATTAAGTCTGATAGTGATGAATCATAGGGCATACCTGAGTAAAATGATGGCAGAATTTTGTCCATTTTTAAAACATTGTCTAGAGAACTGATACTGTAGTTTCTGAAGTTCTGGATTCAAGTGTCACATCAGTGTGACCTAGAGAAATGACAACCTCTTCATGTTCTAGGCAATGTTCTAAGACTATAAAATGCAGGGAAAGTGCTGACCTGAATTTGTAGATTTGAAATCACCAGTCTAGTCCCCAATCCCATCTCTAGTTAGAAATACATTCCTGGACCTGGACCTGGAAACAACTTCCTGTTGGTTGGAGAGACTTCAAAGGATTTCCTAGCTTCTGAGACCCTCAAACTCAACCTGAAACATACTACTAAGAATACCTTTTTGTTGAACTTGAAGGCAGGTCCAGATTGCCATGAATGTCTACATTCATATCATTCTTGTGATGTATCTATGATGGAGAAGAGTGGGCAATGCTTGAAGTGTTCATCTTATAAACTGTGTACCGTCGTAGGCCTACATTATTGAACAAGTGTCAATTAAAATTAGGAGATGGTAATTTGTGGGCAGAGTCAGTAAGAATATGAAGCCTTGCTAACAATTTCCTGAACCTTCTATGTCCAGGGAGAAGTAGATTCTGCCACAGTTAGAAAACAAGCCTCCTACATTCTTGATTCATTGCCTTCTCTCACTAGCCCCCCAATTCCATCATCTCCAAATGCTAGACAAGCACTTTGTCATCTACAGAATTTGTACAAAATCTTAATGGCCACTATTGCTGATCTTGCTTTGGTTATTTTAAGCCTGATTTGTAAAAGAAGAAATCCACTTTTCCAAAATGGGAGAATATTCATTTGCTCTTTTCCTTTTGAGCTTGCACCAGAGCCACAGAGGGAGTACTATTATTTTTTCCTTCCATAAGACTTGCAAAAATATTTCAAGAAATATTCTGTATGCACATAAGTCTTAAAACAGCAGACTGTAAGGAAGAGAGATGCAGTTTCCATGCGAGAGGATTTAGGTAGCCCCTTCCTAATGGTGCTTCACAGTCTAACCCAGTGGGAAGGGGAGCAAGGACTTTCTTCCAGATGGCTTCTCTGTATGACTACTTATCCTATGACTGCCCTAGGATCTGTCAAGAATTGGGCTTTCAGCCACCTAGGCTGTCTGCTCCTGAGGTCAGACCCCTGGCCTTTCTCATCCAACTATATAGAGGAGCAATGGATAGAGAGCATGCTTGGAATCAGGAAGACCTGAGTTCAAAACCAAATTCAGACACTAGCTGTGTTACTCTAGGTAAGTCACTTAACCCTGCTTGCCTCAGTTTCCTCATCTGTAAAATGAGCTGGAGAAGGAAATGGCAAACTACTCCATTATTTTTTCCAAGAAAACCTCAAATGGGTCACAAAGAGTCAGTCACAGCTGAACAACAATAGCAAGATGAACACTTTTAACATTTATCTGTGGTGTAGTGGATGTTGACCTAAAAGTAAGAAAGACGTGCATTCAAAACTCATCTTGGTGACAAAATGGTTTTGTGATCCTGGACAAGTTGTTTAACCTCTCAGTGTCTATAAGGAACTTATTTATATCAAAATTAAGTTGTTCAGGTTTTTATATTTTATATCCTCCACTTTTGATAGGTATGGAACCAGGTAGTTAAATTTATTCCTTTTGCAGTTTGCACACAATGAAATTTTGTTTTGTTAAAAAAAAAGAAAAAGAAAAACAAGGAGGTATGGGAATTATGGAATTAGAGACTAGTGTGGACATTTGTATTAACATGTACACATTTTTTTGTTGCTGTTGAATACCCAATAAAGAAAGAAGGCACTTATTAATTACCTATTGTGTACCAGGGACAGTGCTAAGCACTTTAGGAATTTTAACTTACTTGATTTTCACATCAATCCTGAGAGGTAAGTGTTATTATTATCCCTATTTTACAATTGAGGAAACTGAGACAGATAAAGGTTAAGTGATTTTCATAGGATCACATGACCAATGTCTGAGGCCAGATGTGAACTGAGCTCTTTCTGATTCCAGAACCAGAATTCCATCCAGTGTACTGCCTAAGCTGTGTCTGAGAAACTATCTGATTAATAGGCAAACTTCATTTTTATCGGTAACTATTCTTGTAACGTGGTAACTGTTTTGTAATATTTACATATATTTCAAGGAAAATATTAATTTAAATAGTTATAGCAATAACTAAGTGGGGGAATAACATGAATTATATTACGAGGTCTAAAACTGCATTATGTATTAATATATATATATATATATATTTTTGGGAGAGAGAGAGAGAGAGAGAGAGAGAGAGAGAGCATGCTCAAATGAGAATAAAAGTAGTTATTGTGAACCTTAAATTTCTATCTAAATATTAGCTATTATTATTCTGTATAGTGTATATTTAATAAAGGTTTATTGATTACTTAAAGAAAATTTTAAGCTATATAAATTAACATTGCTTTATGTAATTAATAATAACTAAGAAATGGATATTAGATTATTTGTTTTTAGTCTATAGAAAATATGCCCAGGGATTCACATCAAATCTAACTTCAGATCTTTTTTTTTTGATTTTTATCTATTTTAATTTTTTCTAAAATGTTCAAAGTTAATAGTTGATATTTACAGCCACTCAGTTTAGTTAGAGGTGTGATTTTTTTTTGCAAGAATCACTGAAATGTTTCATAAAGGAACTTTCTGTTATACATATATTAGTATTTTATTCTAATCTGGGAATGGTGATGGATTTTCTTAAAGAAACGACAAGGTATGACGTACAGAACAACTCTATTACAAGCACTATTTAAGTAAGGCCTTCTTTCTTCTCAGATTTTTACAACAAATAGAGAAGACACCAGAATACTGATATTAACTGTAATGAATTCCATAAATTACAAATGAATGATTGTCCATGGAGTTTTATTTCTTCTATTTAGAAGAACAATTTTCTGGACTATCAACACTTTTATCACCATTAGGTATTAGTAGATCTTGTTTAGTGCCTGGGCTCATTGACTGAAGTTATTCCATCCACAAATGAATCAACTATCCCAAACATGAGATAGAAGTAAAAGAGCTTCCTACTCAGTGTACCCCAGCTGGCTGGCAGACTGTTCTTTTACTAATAGAAACACAAAGTCTTTCTCTCTTAGTATATTAGAGGGCCTTTGATTTCTCTATGCAGCTAACAGGAGAAGCTGATGTGCTTCTATAGCCTAGTGTAGGGAATAGCATACCCTGTTTCTTTATAAGATAACACCCATTACACACACACACACACACACACACACACACACACACACACACACTCTTTCTCTCTTTCACACACAGGAACACAGGCTTTTCCAACTGTGTGGTACTACTGGACACTTTACATTATCTTTGCCTACAAAAGTCATAGGTGTTAAGGAAATGAGACAAAAAAGTAGGTTTGATTTCTATATCACCATACTGATTTTGCCAGAGTTTGACTAGTGATTTCACAAAGTAACTGCATGTTAAAACTGAAAAAGGGCCTTGGAAAGCATTATTTGACTTGAGTTATATTGATGGGTGGGTCTTATCTACTGAGAACACTATGAAGTCAACGGGAGGGTCAATTAGTTCATTTTCAGTTGAGTGGTAAGGAAAATAACTCGAAAGGTTATTTTAGTCCTAAGAAGCACTGTGAAAATCACAGAAGAGAGAGTGAAAGCAAATTTTAAAAGTTACTACATAAAGTTTATTTAGCAAAAGGGACTAGAAAATTTGTTTCTCTTCATGTAGGACGTACTCAAACAATATAGCTGTGAACAGAATGATCTGTGGGTCAGCAATTTAAACATAAATCAACTCAGGAAGAAAGCTTATTATAAATTGTATCACATAAGAAGATTTAATCTTTAAAATGTTGAACCCATGGCAAGTTATAAGCTTGACCACTTTTTTTTTAAATTTTAGAATGGACCTTTTATTAAAACGCCATGTTGGCTGATCAGGCCACATGGCAGGCTGAGCAGTTACCACCACATGTCTTAAGTACAGCAATATTAGTAGCAGCAGCTTGCAATAGCCCAAATCTGGGGCAGAACCTTAGCTTATAAAGGGGGCCTTACATAAGCAGTGATTGGTCAGTACACACCTTGAAACTCTCCAGTCAGACCCAGAAGCCTGTGCATTTCTATGCAGGTGAGCTAAGTTGAAAGGGCAGAGACCCAGTGGGGGAGGGCGGAGCTGACCTGGCAATCTGCTCACTTCCTTGAGGTGGGGGGATGGGGAAAACAGGCACAACATTCCCCACTTCTTTTTGAGTGTGTCAAACCCTTGACACCCTGGCTGAATCATGTAAGACAAGTCAGCTTTGTTCCCAAGGGCTGGTAGTGGGGATCTGTAACA